>OY728136.1:989525076-990775076 GCA_963277665.1 Viscum album | reverse complement strand
AGATCAAGGAACCGCAAGTTAAAGTGGTCGGCCATCCATAAGCCCACCTAGAACCCTCCAAGTAGCGGCATAGCCATAGCTTGTAGACTATGAGGGGTGGTTCCAGGATCCTTAGCATTAGAATACTCAAGAGATAGAGTATTCTGATTCTAGCACATAGGGTTCCTATAATTCGATAAAATAGTGGGAGACATTTAATGATTTAAGTAATTAATCAAAATGTCTAAATTGGTAATCATGATAAAAGAACTAATATGATAAAATTCATTTTTGTAGAAAATGGAAAGTTATACCACAAGATTAAAACTGTGATATAATAATAGACAATGTAAATTTCCTCACTGACACGAGTATCCAAGTATAGTACAGGTGCATGCGCATAGTACTGTGATATAGGAAACTCAAGGTGTCAATGTCCCCAACACTGTTAAACTACCTCAAGAAACAAGGGTGAAATTTTATTACATGAGACTAATGTACAAATCATATGATAGTTATATCATTATGCTTTCATTAATGTCTGGTGTCAGTTGTGGTTGCCACACCAGGACATGGTTGATATAAACATGAAGTCTCATCTCTGAGATGTTTGTAAGGAGAAAGCAAAGCAATGATATGAATAAGGTGAAGTTTACCCTAGCATGTGTAAATTGAAAGACCGGTCATAATCTTTAATTGAATATCTTTCTCATATAATTTTCACCACATTACTCAAGTTTTGTTTTATGTTATAAAATGAACAAGTATTGAGTAAACGCTTCATCACCTATCTAGATAAAGTTATCCAATTGAATAAGAATAAAATACAATTAAGTTTTAATTCATATGAAGAATAAATTGAAAGAAAATGTGGAAAGGTTGAAGGAATTTAATTCCAATGAAACATTTTTGACTTCCTTCAGTTAATTAGGTATTAAAAAAGTTTATTTTCATTGCATATTTTAAAATAATACTATGGAAGTTTAAATGAAATTAACTGATTTAAAGAAGCAAGTTGCCACTTCTACATCAGGAATATTAATCAATGTAATGTTTCATTTTACTACTTCGATATTTAATACTATATGTTTTTACATATGTGTATTTAAATATAGTGACCAAGTAAGTATAGAAATGTTACTATAAGTTAAGTGTATTCTCCAAGTGGCTGCAAAATGGTGATACCTAGGCCAGTGATGAGAAGTACACAACTTATTTAATTTCCAAGTGAAAGATTTGTGATGAAATATTATTGAGTATAACCACAAACATTAATCTCATGTGTCCTTGGACGCAAGGAGACATTCTTTCAGGTTCTGGAATGAATATTTTTTTGGTAAACTCAATCACTAGTTCAGTAATGCATGAATCATAGGAAATTAGTGATGATAATAAATGTAATACTTATACCCAGTTGTGAAAAGATAATTCTTTTTCAATTAATACTAAAAGTGGACATAATGAATATACCAAGTGTGTTATTTAGGATCGGCACAAGTAAATACTTTTGGTATTATCAATGTATTTAGTTTGGAAAAGGGAGCCTTTAGAATTAAAGTTATGTCACAAAGCTTTTGGAAATAGTTCAACAAGTAAGCATGGACTGTTCCAAGTATAATCTAGAGGTATACATACTTCATAATGTTCCTTTAAGTAATTAAGGAATAATAAAGTAAAGTATATGAATGATCAGAATATATGAGTAGCTTTGAGTTGGGATACCAAAGAATATCTCAACCAAGAATTCATCAAATCATGATAATGTAGCGTGGATTAATTCCTAAATGCACATTACCTCATTGACATCATGACATTGATGTTAATGAGAAGGATTGATAATAAAGTCTTACATATCAACATTGATAAACAAACATGTAGCGTGGAATAATTCCTAAATTCATATGTTATATATTAAAATTTTGATGTAAGTAATATCAATGTTACAACTTGTAGAAACTTCCATTATATTTCATGAAGTGAATCAAAAATAACAGAATTATCCCATAACTATATGTCAACTATAAATGAAAAATGGATATCATATGAGTCATAGTATGATGTAAACCCAATATTTCATAAGGAAATGTGTTTAGATGCAAATAGTTTGTTAGGACATAAACAAACTTGCATCAAGACAAACACATTGTGCATCTATTGTAAATTATCCTAACATTTTCTTAGGATGTAACATAAATCCCTGTCATAGAAAAAATATAGTCAAGTTATAGACTGTATTTCTATAAGAGGGTACACATATCTATTAGAGATAGTGGGAGATATATTGACTTGTGTCTAGTCAATACTCAATATGCACAAATAGTTGGCATAAGAACTAGTTAGACAAGTGCATGTGGAACAGAGTATGTTCCAGAGACACATACTGCATAGGAAGGATAAAACCATGTGATGGATTTTATATTCACCATGGGCGGTGATCTATTATTCAATGTGAATAATATTTCCTACAAGTAATAATTGAATGGAAATTAGATAAAATTTATAAGACCAACTAAAATTAAATTAATAGATTTCATGTATCAAAGTGAAAAGTGGATTGTCATTTTGAATATTGTGGTGGGTATTCAAGTGAATTGATACATGGGTGGTATAAGTGAAATACCAATAAGGCTCGATTGGTTTGAAAAAGTAATTAATCTTAAATCTGTTAGAATTTTACTTATCATAGCTAATATATATGATCGAATTATTTAGAATTGGATGTCATGACCACCAATCGTGGATGGTTTCTATACAACATAGCCAGAAAGGGATGGTCACGTCACAGAATTCTAATAAATGTTGAAAGTTACTGAAATCTGGTTTAGTATTAAATTAAGCAAAATGATCATAGAATGCACATTTGCACAAAATTATTTCCATGTGTCTACCAGAGGTTAGTGGGAGAGCCAAAGTTTTACAAATGGAACATGTTCGGAAACATATGGAAAGTAGACTGGTATTAAAGTTTGTTAAGACCAAAATGAAATTTATTCTCCAATGATTAACTTAAAGTAACAACCTAAGTTCTAGGGAATGAGATCTACTAAGGTAGATATATAGGTTTCTTGGTCCTAGTAGATCATACATATAGTTACATTGTATTGAAAAATGAAATTTGGAATAATTCAAGAGATGAATCATTGCCTATGTCATAGGACATAATCTCTTAAGGTTGACATGTATGGCACATGGGAAGAGATAAACGTGGTGAGTTGAAATCCATACGTCGGAGTGATGGATAAATCATGCATGCCAATATATGTACATGAACTGATATTGACAAGTTATATTGGGAATATATCAGTTATATTTAGGAGCACTATAATGGATGCATTCAAAACTATCTAATTGCACTTAGGAAAGTACAAAAGATATGTACCTGGTAAGTAGAGATGAAAGGATACTATTTTTCAGGGATAAAAACTAGTCTTTCATAGATCAGTGTGATCTACTATCGTAGTTAGGATAAAGACAATGAGTGAGTCAGGATCATATCAGCCAGTGGTAGTTATACCTACAAAGACTGAGTATGTTGCAGCTTCTAAGGCAGCTAAGAAGCAGATAAATGCAATGATTTGTTTCATTTCTTGGAATCTCACCTGGTGAGAAAAGTATTATCACAATGTAATTATGAAATTATTATTATCCAAGATATCAAGCTATGACAGTGGAAAAAAGGGACACACTTGGGATACCATCTCTTTAGAAGTTTTACTCGAGGAGATGAGATTGCTATAACAGAACACCCACACGGCATAACTGTGGAGGACCCAATAGCTAAAGCCATTACTCAACAGAAACATGATCTTTATCATGTGAGTAGCTAACAAGTTTAATTAGCAAGTTGGCTCTAGTGCAAGTGGGAGTGTTGAAATAGATGGTGCCCTAGACCAAATTATTCAGTTCTTTTGACTACCATATCATCTATACAGTTATTTATACATTATTTCATCTTACCATTATAGTGTATACTTTTCTGCATCCACTATTGAAATGGTAATGTCTATAGATTAATTTTCATGTTGAGAGGTTATAGCAGTTACTAGGCTATAATGAGAACCTTGAGATACTATGACATTAATCTTAAATATATGTTCTATGGTCTAGATACATCTCACTAATTGGACACAGTAGATGTTTGACTATCAGGTGCTGGGGACTCATAATAATTGAGATTTCTTCTCTTGAAGTTTGCACTTGGTGATCTCAAGTAGTGAGATCATGAGGACTGACCCCCCAATAGGAAAACCACATGTTTCAGGTTTCATTGGATGTTCCTATCTACGATCATGTGTAATGGTCTCCATACTTGAGATAATTACCAATGTATGTCATTTGATTGTGTAGTTTGATGCAGGAAAAAAAACCATGACAATGAATTTTTGGTGAGGTAATTTGTGTTGGATGCGTCGTTGGTGGCATGACATTGGTTGAATGGTCAAGAAAGGATTTGTCGCTTCTGGGTTATAGAAGTAATATATCTCAGGCCATTTTGATATGGATGGCAGTACCTTTATAAGACCATGTCCATGCCATTCGAGGTTAAATCCATCCAGTTAAATCAACAAACTATAAAGCAAGAAAAGGGCGATGACATGTGAGTGCATCCTACTTTATGAGATGTTACAGACAAAGAGATTATATTACACAGTATGTGTTCGTAAGTTGGTTTTCACTATTGTGACAATCCTTATCTCTTCAGGGGCCATGATGGGTTGCTAGATCTCACTCTTGGTCTATGAATACTATTCACTACTCTCAAGATAAGGTCTTAGAGGGTCACAGACAATAGCATATTCAAGAATCTTCCATATTTAGTTGAATTGGATTTTTTGACATGGTGGGCCCTACCACTGGGGTCTGGGATTTGTCTAAGGTTAAACAATCACCAATTCAATAAATAAATTCATATTATCTAAGTTTAGAATAATGAGCATTGAATTTATTTATTAAATATATTTACAAGTTTTTAGTAAATAAATGAAAAATATTAATTGGAGAATATTAAATATTCATGGTTCAATTAATATTTATGGGAACGATGAGTCAAGTTTTGGATTCAATTATTTTCATGTAATATATTTAATGTAATACAAGTAAATGATAATAAAATTTATGACTCTGTTTAGTAGTCATAAAATTTCATTGATAGTTCGTTAAGTATATGGGGTCGATGATGCTATACCAGGTATTTTAATTAAGCATTATAAATATAAGAGGAGAGGATATTTCCAAAGACTATACATGGATATTCTCTCTCTTCTCTTCTCTCCCATGTTCTAGAGAGAGAGGCTCTGGATCCAAGGAGCTCAGATCGAGCACTCTCTCAGGCATCGCTAGCGAAGCGATGCAGTGATCATTAGAGTATCAAAGGCGCCATCACAATTCTGAACTAGCACACGGATTACGAAAAATGTCACTCCCGCGGATTCCTTGAAGCACGGGTGGATGATCTAGAGGAATTCGGGTTCAGATTCCTCGAGTAGCGATCGCTAATGATGAGCAGACATCGTGAACAGATTTGGAATTAAACCAGGTACTTTACCATTTATTTTTGTGCTTAAAATCCTTCACGTGTGGTCCTTAGCTAAGACCGTACTGCTATTCACCAACCTTGAAAAGTTTACCTCAATCATCGGTGGAAAAATTTTAAAAACCCACTTATTTGGGGAATTTTCTGCACACCTGGTTCTAAAAAAATTTACGAGGGATGATAATTTAAACCATTTATCATCATTATTTTCCTCTTTCAATATTTTATGATTTTTAAATCATTTAATAAAATATTATTAATATCATTTTTTACAATATTCATATAATTTGACTTTGAACACAACATGAAATCCATGTAATTAAAATAAAAACCTTTCACACATCAATAATATATTATATTTATCTAAAAAAATTTGGAACACAATAGATCACTCAAATTGTTGAACTTTTAATATTTTTAAAAACATTTCTTTTATTTATCTATTAATTGAATAAATACTGTTTTGGTGTTACATAAGTGTTTAGGGTAACTATTCAATCGCTAAAAATTAAAAAAAAATTAATTTATATGTCAAATAAATATTTATAACCAAACATAACCTCTTTTACCCTTATGATAAAATTTTAGAGATATTAAAGTTAAGAGAGTGACATTTTTATTTATTATTTTCTTGAATTAATATAAAGGTTATAATAAAATAAATATATAGAAAATTAGATATATATTATTAAATTTTATTTAAATTTCCAAAATCCACTAATCCATTATGATAAAGGTAAGTTTTAGTGAAATTTTAAAGCCTTACCACAAAGTTATAACACTATTTTACCCATTTTTCCATTACTGAGGTAATACAATTTACTATGGTTAATACTCATATTGACCAAAAATAAAAGGGACCAACTTACCAAATTTGAACCTCCTTATTAAAAATATATAATCCATTTTTAAGTATTTAATTCACAAAAAGTGTAGAAATTAAGTTAAGAGAAAACCGAAAAAAACAATGAAAAATTAGTTTTTTATAAAAAAACCATTTTAAGTGTAAAAATTTTTTTATACCAAATTAGATCATAAAATTAATTCCAATAAAATTAATTGGATTATTAATAATATAATATAACTAATTTTACATTTAAAACTTTTAAAAAAATGGACCTTTGTAAATTTTTGAAACGAAAGTACACTTTTCTATAAAAAATAGTATTTTTTACTATTCATCAAAAAATCAATCTTTTCATAAAATTATTAAAAATTTACTCCAAGTTAATTTTAAAATATTTATTTAAAAATTAATTTAATTTAATAAAATACATTTTTAAAAAGTTTTAAAATTAAATATATTATTATGTCACAAAATGAAAGAAAAATCATATTTGAAGGAAATATATTTTGAAGAATAATATAAATTTATAAAAAAATGAATGACCTTTTCTTAAGCGTTAATAAAAAATATTTAGTGAGTAGTACCTTTATATATATATATATATATATCATGGTATTTTTATTCCTATTTATATCCATCAATTCAACGGCTAGGTTATAGGGGTCATACATAAATAATAATATTTCATGGTTCGTTTAAGCTCAGTGATGCATGTAGTATACGCTATCAAAAAAATGTTTTTATTTTAAAATCTATGGGTGTTACATTCCGACACCCCCCCCCCCCCCCCCGCACAATAAATTTCATCCTAACAATTTGAACTAGTGATCGGTAATCAAGTTTTTAACATTTGAAAATTTCTTTTTCCAAAACCCACATTGTAAAAAGGGTTAATAAAACTTCCTCTTAAAAAAGGAAAGGGAAAAACCAAGGTCATATAGTATAACACAAAACTAGGTTCTAAATATGATAACATTAGTGGGATTTGAAAATATGGACATGGAGGAGAAAACTAACACCCAAGTACTAATATGTATTGATACATAATATAGTCAGGAGAAAAGTAATGACCATAAAATCATAAATCTATGAAGGGTAAAAAGATCACATATTCACTAGAAATGAAGGTAAATGTATAAAATTTTATTTCAAGATCCTTTTATTAAATTTTAGGTATTATTTTACTATTAATATAGATAACATTATAAAATATTATTACTTTATTTATTTCCATATCATAAGCTCAATTTCATCCTTTGGTTGTGCTTAGATCAATTTCCACTTCATCTCTTACTCCATTAAATGAATATTCAAGATGAGTTTTTTATTACTGAAACACTAAAATTAACTTTTAGTGGATCATAAGATCCAAAAAAGTAATGTTAAGTCATTCATTTTATCTGTATTTATCATCAAAACCAAAAACAAAAATTAGCACAAGTTATCCAATATGGATAAGTACAATACATTAATCTCTAAAACATCAATAATAACTACCAAAGTTCAACTTAATCCATTCCAAAAAAAGTTAAACATAATTATCATCCAAAATATTTCTGACCAAGATCGACACCCAAATATTATAATAATATGATCTCATATCTTTCCAATATCAACTTGACAATTATCTTGAAATAATTTTAATCTCTCATGAAGTCTCATATAAAAATGTATATACCATGATCAAATATTCTTCAAAGTAAACTAATCATTTCCCAAGAATAAAATCATATATGTTTCCAAAAGATAATCAACCTTTTATTCCATAAATAAGCTCTAATCATAGCCAAAAATATTTCCATTAGGTTCATCCTTCCACTGATAGGTGATCATAGTTTGATTCATAATAAATATGATTTCCTTATTCTAGGTATTTATATAATATCTATGTGGAGAGAGATAATAAATGCTAATAATCACATCAAATTTTAATAAATGATGAACAACAATATTTTCATAGGGATCATTCATACAACAATCATCATGGAATCACAAACTCTAGAGTATAGGATAAGGGTTATTTAATTATCATGATTCACTCCAACTATTGTGATTTCATAATATTTTCCTTTTTTATTTTACTTCATAGGTTGTTTTGGATTATTATTATCATTATCACTTGGATTAGGGAATTGATTCGCATAATTCCAAAAATAATTTCATTTATAGCACTAAAGTGTCAGTGGTGTATTTTATTGATCTCTATCTCCATGTATTTCATTGACTGCCCTCTTCAAATCACTTTAACATTCCATTGCATGATGGTTAGGCTTCTGTAAGAACCCAGACCTTATTTTCAGGTATGGGTTTTTCTTTTCTATTGTTTTTGAAAAAAAGAGGAGAATCTGAAAATTTAAGGAGTACATACCATGTACTTAGGAGTACACACCATGTACCTAGTTTCCACGGGTGATTGTGTACTGGCAGTGTGAAGGCCGAGTACATGGATGTGTGGGATGACCTGGAGACTGCTTAAAGTAGGGCCTGGTAAATTCATATACACATCGTGTACTTTTAAAATACATTTCATGTACTTTTCTTTTTATTTGTTAAATCGGACCGGGGTCGCGTCTAATTAGCATAAACGCCTTCTTCTCGACTCGTCTCATCCATGAGAGACCGTAGGGTTCGATTCTTCTCTGATCCCCCGATCGACCGTCCATTCTCTAAATCAACCATCTTTGATTGTGTTGGAATTTCCATGGTGAGTTATTCCTTCTTATAGAGCCTTGTTCCATGATTTATCATCTTTCGTGAGATATCCTTGGTTGAAATTTTTATACATTTTTGTAGATCTACATTATTCTAGCCTGATTCAAGGGATGATGTTGGAGTATATTGATTTTACAACTTAGAGGTAGATGGTTTGTTCCTTTTATTAGTTTGTATTTGAATTATATGTGCAATTTTTTCCAATAACCTAGTTCGGAGTATTGTGTGTTTAGGTATTTTAACCTTATTGATGTCTGCTATACTTGTTTTCTTGAGTTGGGAATCTTGTTTGTAAAGAGGGTTATCTTTCCATGCTATGGAGGTATTTTCCCATGTTTGATTTGATATTGACTGTTTGGTCTAGTTTTTCCTGTTAGGATGCTTTCTTCCCATGCCTAGTGTTGTTAGGATGGAGTGATTTATCTGATATTGTGATATTCTTTGTAGCTATTTATCCAAGTAGTACTTTTAGGTTTACTTTGGATGTTGAACATTGTTTGTGCATGATTTCTTTACACAGTTCTGTGGTAACCTGGTGTAGTGAGACCATAGGAGGAATTGACATTGAGGGATTCCCCAGAGTGTCTTTTATTCCTTATCACGCTACGAGACTATAGGGGGGATTGATGTTGAGTGCTCCATCGGAGTATCTATAGTTACCATTGCGATACCATAGGGGGGATTGATGTTGAGTGATCCCTCGGAGTGTCTATAGTTACCGTTATGAGACCACAGGGGGAATTGGTATTGAGTGCTTCCTCAGAGTGTTTGTAGTTTATCATTAAAATAATATATGGAATTGACGGTGAGTGCTTCCTCATAGAGTCTTTTTTTGCATGAAACCAAAGGGGTTAGACCATGCGAGCTTACCCAAGAGGTCATTATATCCTTGTATAAGTTGAACCATAGGGGTTAGGTTGTGAGAACTTACCCAGAGGGTTACTTGAGATTTATTGGTTGAACCAGAGTGGATAGGCTGTGAGAACTTCCCATAGGGTTGCTTGTTTTTGTTTGGTTTATTAATTGAAAATTTTAAATGAATGTAATTTAAACTGTAAAACTATTTAATTTTACGTACTTCCTTTTTCATTAATTATTTTTCTTATTACCTTCCATATATGTTCACTGACTGTTAGGCACATATCTTTGGGTGGTTTCCTAATGAGGTTCGTCTCACACCCTATTTGGGTCAGGATTTTGGTCCCAAATAGATTATATTTTTTTAGGTATAGATAAAGAAAAATTTCCTTCTACTTCAGGTACTTTATTGATGTGAAGCTAGAGAGCATGGGACCAAGCTAAGGCTTGTGATGTTGTTGTATTTTTTTACCTATTTTTCCTTTCTACTTTGGTTTAGTACTGTATTCCAGCATTGTGACTTGTTTGGATGCTTTCCTAGATACTTGTGACATGCATCATTATTGATATATATATATATGCTGCAGTTTTTTACTTACTCATTATTCTGTTGTTTAATATTGTGTGGTATTATTATTACTTTCTGTACTGTTATCTATTTATTTTTGTTGTGTTACTTTGCCAATGAGGGTATAGTTTCCCCACTGTCACACCCAAGGCCCTTGCTTCTAGTTGATAGCCTCTGGAATTTGGGGAAATGCGCTTGAGGTCATGTGACCAACCAGGTACGGGGCACCTCTAAGAGGCACCCAGAACCGAGACATTACAAAGTGGTGTAAAAGGAATTATTTTCTTCTTGACTTACTGTTTGGAGCCTCTAGACAGGGATAGAAAGGAATAGGTAGTTGGTAATAAACTGTGCATGGGAGTAACTAACCCATGTACATGAAAAATCCAATTTACCTCATATATTGAAATTTTTCTAGTTTTTCAATTATGACAGTTGATTTGATTTCACTATTGGGTGATTCACATGTTTTGTGTTGTTAACATTGATAATATTGTGGTTCTATTTCTATTGCAACCCGATTAGATAAGGGTATGCCATATCATGAATCATATAGGAACTTGATATAGATCACATGTCATGCATTATTTCCATGCTATTTAGGGTGAATTACTGATTACAAATTTTTTTGATAGATGTTGTGCTAGATATGCATGTAGTTGTGATAGATACCTTGATATAATACCTGCTATTTGATAGAGTATTTTATTTTGTAAGGTTTTGTTTGAATGAATGCCAAACTTTGGTTCTTGAGGTGTTATGTGCCCTCATGGATCATAATTTGGTGGATCATTAAACTGTTATGCTTTTATATGACATGTATAAGATTCCAAAGTTTTATTCGTAGGTAGTATGGGCCCTCACGGATCGTAATTTGGCACTTTAATGTTCATTTCAGTGTTTTTTGGGGTTCCAAAGTATTTTATGAGGCTTACTATCCAGGAAAACCCAGAATACATAATGTGTATTGCTGAATACATGCCATGTATCATTCTATTCGAGAAGGAACTATTTTTCTTAAGTACACACCGTGTACTATATGTACATGACGTGTAGTCTCTAACCGTGTCACTGGCTGTGTGGGTAGAGACACAAGGTTGGGAAATCCTTGGAGAAACATGTTGTGTATCATACGTAAATGTCATGTTGTAGGGATCGTGTGTCCACCCGTGTGACTAGTGAAATATATGGATGAAACTTAGGTTATACATGGTGTGTCAAGTTTGAACATGACATATAGTGTAACCCATATATCCAACTGTGTGACTAAAAACATGGGTCAGTAAAATACTTCTAGTACATGTCGTGTCTGGAATGAAAACGCCATGTAGTCTCATTCTAGGATAACTGTGTGGGTTAGTCGTATAGAAGAACTCGGGCAGAGGAAAATGATTCAAGTACATTCCATGTCTTGGGAGAACACATCGTGTGTATGGGGTGTTACACGACCAAGGTTGGCAGGAGTACACGCCCATGTGAAGGATTAAAAGAACACGCTATGTAGGGGTCATACACATCATGTATCCCTGTTTTAAAAATTTTGAATGCTTTCCTTCTCTTGTTCCTTTCTTGAAATTCTAAGTTTCAGTCCTTGATAATCTTGAACTAAGGTGTGCGCTTGACCTTGCAAAGTCATGCCTCTGTGGAGTCCTCTGATTGTACGACAGATTCAGGGCAGTGATCAGACACCGGACATGGATTATCAGGGACTACCGGCAGACCCTCCCATCATTCCTATCTTGGAATCAGCCATTATACTGGAAATATGTGTTGATTCACAGTTTTGAGAAAGCTTCATGAGGTTTATGCAGACCTTCCGGGGAGCACTGCATCCTGACCCGTTTATGGAAGAGTTGACATGGGTCTTTCAGTAGCAGCATCCTCCCACCTTCTTAGGGGATGGAGGACCTTAGGCTGCTGAGTCATGGTAATAAGTCATGCTATCTATCTTTGAGCATCTGAAGATACCTCCAGAGAGAAGGGTGAATCTCACTACTTATATGCTTCGGGATTTCGCTAAGAGATGGTGGGATTTGATATCACAGGAAGGATTCCAGCAGGTTATGGCGTGGGATAAGTTTCAGTATACCTTCTATGATTACTTCTACCCAGATAATTTGATGTCCGACTGAGCCCGAGAGTTCATGATTTTGTAGCAGAGTACTATATCAATCATGGAGTATTCTTCTCACTTCACATAGCTGCAACGCTTCACACCAATTCTAGTGGGTGATGAGATTTTCCTAGCAAGGAAGTTTAAGGATGGTCTTAAGAATGACATCCGATGTCAGGTGAACATCTTTATGTTGATGACCATATCTTCCATAGTCAACCAGGTGCTAATCACAGAGCGTAACCTAAGGGATTCTAGAGTTGTGGTCCAGGTCAGTTCAGCATCCAATGTTGGTGCTTCTCCAGATGATAGTAGGAAGTGTCGCAGGAAGTCTACATGTAGAGATCTGAGTAGGTGAGATACACCTTCAGGTATCCAGGTGGTATGCTACCGATGTGGGAAAATCAAATATATGAGGCCACATTGCCTGAGAGACCCAGTGTAGTGCTAATCTTGCTTCAAGATGGACCATCTTCAGCTGTTATGTCAGTTTTTCTCACTAGAAGCTGGTGAAAAGGGTTCCTCTATGACTCCTCATTCAGGAGAAGCACCACCAGTTTCTCATCAGTCTAAGAACTGGAGTTCTTCCATCCATTCAGGCTGAGGTGGAGGTCGCGGCCATAGTAGCCATTCGATAGGCTTTCAACGACAACAGGGTGGATCAGCTTAGGGTGGGTGGTCAGGCACGGTCACAGGGCTGCATTACCAGGAAATTTTTTTCATTGGAGCAGACCCCGCAAGAGCAGGATCTTGGACCCTCTACAGTTCAAGGTATGATTTTAGTTGCCTCAATTTTATCTTCTACACTTTTCAATATAGGGGCTTCCTATAGTTTCATATCTATTGATTTTGTGGAGATCTTTGGTCTCTGTATCTTTACTTCTTCTGATTTATTGATGTTGGAAACTCCTTTTAGGACAATAATGGCTAGTGTACATTAGTTCAAGGATTTACCTCTTGAGTTTTGTGGGTGTCACTTCTCATGGGACCTTTATGTCTTAAAGATTGCAGGCTATGATGTCATTCTCAGAATATACTGGTTGATTCCTTACCAGGATGTTGTCGATTGATATCATCGTAGGGTGAGTTTCACATCACCATAGGGTGGTTTGTTATTATATAAGGGAAAATGGGATTTCCATGCAAGTAGAGCAGGACCTGAGAATCATGTGTTGGGAGGAGTTACAACCCAGATTTCCAGTCTTTATCTGTATGACCAGGGGACTTCACAGTTGGAATTTCCTCCAGTGATCATTCATTTTAGGGATTTATTTCTAGAGGAATTTTTATATTTTCTTCCAGAGAAAGAGGTTGAATTTTCTATTTATCTTTTTCCAAGATTGGCAATGGTATCCATTCCTTATTATAGGATGGCTACACCAGAGTTATGGGATCTCAAGAAGTAGTTAGAGGAGTTACAGACAAAGGGTTTCATCTGACCCAACACTTCTCTTTAGGGTTCTCCTATCCTAATTGCGAAGAAGGAGGTTGGTACCCTTATACTTTGTGTGGATTATCTGAAGCTGAACCATTTTATGGTCAAGAACCAATATCCCTTGTCGGGGACTGATGATCTCTTTGATCATCTTTGAGGAGCCCAGGTGTTCTAGAAGATTTACTTAAGATCTAGTTATCATCAGTTGCATGTTAGACCATTAGATATACCTCTTACAGCTTTTCGGAGAATTTATGGTCTATACGAGTATATGGTTATGTTGTTCGGTCTCAACAACATGCTTATAGTTTTTATAGCACATGAACCGAGTATTCTATCCATACTTGGATTCTTTCGTGGTAGTTTTCATGTATGATATCTTGGTGTACTCTCAAACTCGACATGATCATGTCACCCATCTTGAGATCATTTTGAGTACACTAAGAGAGCATCAGTTATATGCTAAGATCTCAAAATTCCACTTTTGGATGGACTGGATTCACTTCTTGGGTCATGTTATCTCAGATATAGGAGTACCAGTAGACCTAGAGAAAGTGAGATTAGTAGTTTACTGGGAGCAGTCAAGAACGTCTTTGAGGTTTTAAATTTTATAGGGTTGTCTAGATACTACAGAAGTTTCATATATAACTTTTCATGCTTAGCAGCACCATATAAGGGTCTAACTAAGAAGGGTGCGAAGTACTTATGGTCATATTCTTGTGATTCATCCTTTTAAGAGTTAAAAGGGAGGTTGAATTCAGCACTGATACTAGTATTTCTAGAGATGGGAAAGAGATATATTGTATACTTTGATGCATCACGTATCAGGATGGGAGTAGTGCTTATGCAGGGGGAGGATTCGTTGCCTATGGGTATCAGTAGTTGTGGCCACATGAGAGGAATTACCTGATGCACGATCTCGAGTTGGCTGTGGTTGTTCATGCCTTACATTGTTGGAGACATTATCTTCTGGGATAGCATTTTGTGGTTTTCACCAATCATAAAAGTCTCAAATACATCTTTACACAGTGTGGTATAAATTTAAGATAGTGAAGGTGGGTTGAGTACCTTTAGTATTTTGATTTTGATCTTGCTTATACGCCTGGAAAAGGCAACATAGTGGCTGATGCGTTGAGAAGGAGGACTCAGATACAGACAGTTCAGTAGGCCGGTAGTGAGTGTCAGCTTATGGATCTATTCTCTGAAATGAATTTGGAGATTCATGATAGATAAGGGCATATGTTTCTTTCTTATATGGCTGTTACCACTACTCTACTTGATCGAGTGTGAATGAGGCAGCTGTCAGATTCTGAAGGCCTAGTTCTACAGGAGAGTGTGTCAGGAGAGGACCCTATTCTTGGATAGACCATAGGCAAGGATGAGATCTTGTGTTTTTATGGCCACATATGGGTGTCATTAGACATACGCGATGAGATGATGAGGTAATTTCATTCATTGGTTTGGGCAGTTCATCCTGGTGTCACCAAGATGTATCAAGATCCGCACCATTAGTATTGGTGGATAGGTATAAAGATAGATGTTGTTGGGTTTGTCATGAGGTGTTCCACCAGTCAGAAAGTGAAGGCAGAGCATCAGTGACCAGCAGGGATTTTTTAGTAGTTACATGTTCCTGAGTGAAAGTGGAATGATGTTGTGATGGATTTCTTGATAGGTTTTCTAAGTTTTCCTTGAGGGAATGATACAGCATGGGTTGTCATTGACAGACTCATGAAGGTTGCTCACTTATTGATGATTAAGAAGACCTTCAGTGTTGATGAGATGGAAAGGTTTTACATCTGAGAGATTGTAAATTTACATAGAGTTCCACACTCCATTGTTTCATACAAGGATGTCAGTTTTACTTCTCGGGTCTGGCAGGGACTACAGAGGAATTTGGGTACACATGTACTTCTGAGTACAGGTCACCATTCCAAGATAGATGACTAGTCCAAGCAAACGATACAGGTGATAGAGGACATCCTTTGAGAATGGGTCCTAGATTTTGGAGGTTCTTGGGAGAATCACATACCTCTTGTGGAGTTTTCCTACAATAATAGTTTTCAAGAAACTATTCAGATAGAACCTTACGAGGCTTTGTACGGTAGGCCATGTCGATCACCCCTATGTTGGTTGGAGGCAGGAGAGGCTGCTATGTTGGGACCTTGTCTTTTCTAGGAGACCGTAGAGAAGATAGAGTTGATTCAAAAGAGGATGAATAATGCACAGTCATGACAGAAGTCTTATGTTGATTGACAGAGGCAACCACTAGAGTTCGAGGTCGGAGATCAGGTTTTCCTACGTGTCACACCGAGGTTGGGACATAGGAGGATTAGTAGATAGGGCAAGATTTCACTGAGATATTTTGGACCGTTTGAGGTTTTGGAGAGAGTCAGGATGGTTTTATATCAGTTGTAGTTACCTCATAGGTACCGGGTTATGCATGACGTCTTCCATGTTTCTCAGCTATGACATTACTTCTTATACCCATTTCATGTTTTTCAACTTTAGGAGGTTATGTTGGAGGTGGATGCATTGTTCGAGGAGAATCGTATCTGAATTGTTGGTCATAATGCAAAGGTTCTCCATGGCCAGTTTGTTCCTATGGTACGAGTGTTGTGGAAGCACGGGCAAATACAAGACGAGACTTGGGAGAGGGAGGTTGATGTACGATTGCAGTGGCTGAAGTTGTTCGATGATTCATCTTCTACGCCACCTTGTTAGGGAAATTTGTGGACGAATTTCTTTAAGGGGGAAACTTTATAAGAACCTGGACCTTCTTTTTAGGTATGGGTTTTTATTTTATGGTATTCTTGAGAAAAAGAGGAGAATATGGAAATTTAATGAGTACACATCGTGTAATTAGGAGTACACTTTGTGTACCCGGTTGCCGCAGGTGACCGTGTATTGTCCGTGTGATGTCCAAGTACATGGTTGTGTGGGGTGAACTAGAGACCACCTAAAGCAGGGCCCAGTAAAGGCAACATTCAGTTTACTTTTAAAAGATACACCATGTACTTTTCTTATTATTTGTTAAATCATATTAGGGTCGCGTCTAATTGGCAGAAACGCCTTCTTCTTGACTTGTCTTGTCCAGGAGCGACTGTAGGGAGCGATTCTTCTCCAAGCCCCCGATCAACCATCCATTCTTCGAATCATCTATCGTCGATTGTGTTGGAATCTCCACGGTGAGTTATTCCATCTTCTAGAGTCTCATTTCTTGATTTCTCATCTTTCATAAGATATCCTTGGTTGAATTTTTTAGACATTTTTGTAGATCTACGTCATTCTAGTCTGATTCAAGGGACAATGTCGGAGTATATCGATCATACAACACTGAGGTAGGTGGTTTTTTTCCTTTTCATAGTTTATCTTTGAATTATATGTGCAATTTTGTCCAATACACTAGTTCGGGGTATTTCGTGTTTTGAGATTTTAACACTATTGATGCCTGCTATGATTTTTTTCTTGAGTTAGGCCTCTTGTTTGTAAATAGGGTTATCATTCCATGCTATGGAGGTGTTTTCACATGTTTGATTCTATATTGACCATTTGGTCTATTTTTTCCTATTAGGTTACTTTATTTTCATGTATAGTGTTTTTAGGATGGAGTGATTCATCTGATGTTGTGATATTCTTTGTAGCTGTTTATCCAAGAAGTACTTTTAAGTTTACTTTGGCTGCTGAACATATTTTTTGCACAATTTATTTAAACAGGGCTATGCGAACCTGGTGTAGTGAGACCATAGGGGAATTGACGTTGAGGGCTTCCCCAAAGTGTATTTTATTCCTTATCATGTTGTGAGACCATATAGGGGATTGATGTTGAGTTCTTTCTCAGAGTGTCTATAGTTACCGTTGCAAGACCATAGGGGGATTTACGTTGAGTGCTTTATCAGAGTGTCTATAGTTACCGTTACAAGACCAATGGGGAATTGACATTGAGTTCTTCCTCAGAGTGTCTATAGTTTATCATTAAAAGACTATAGGGGAAATTGATGGTGAGTTCTTACTCAGAGAGTCTTTGTTTGCATGATACTAAAGGGGTTAGACTGTGTGAGCTTACCCAGGAGGTCGTTATATCCTTGTATAAATTGAACCATAGGGGTTAGTCTGTGAGAACTTACCCAGAGGGTTACTTGAGATTGATTGGTTGAACCAGATGGGATAGTCTATCAAAACTTCCCAGAGGGTTACTTGTTTTCATTTGGATGATTAATTGAAAAATGTAAATGAATGTAATTGAAACTGTGGGACTGTTTACTTTTGATTACTTCCTTGTTCATTACTTATTTTTCTTATTGTCTGCCGTATATATTCACTGACTATTAGGCATAGATCTTTGGGTAGTTTCCTACTGGGATTCATCTCACACCATATTTGGGTCATGCTTTTGTGCCCAAATAGATTATATTGTTGTAGGTATAAATAAGGTAAAGCTCCCTTCTACTTCAGGTACTTGATTGCTATAGAGCTGGAGAGCATGAGACCAAGATGAGTCTTGGGATGCTACTAGAGTTGTTTACCTATTTTTCTTTTATACTTTGGTTTAGTACTATATTCCAGCATTGTGATTTGTTTGGATACTTTTCTAGATACTTGTGACATGCATCATTATAGATGTGTGTGTGTGTGTTGCAGTTGTTTACTTACTCAGTCTTCCGTTGTATACTATTGTATGGTATTATTATTACTTCCACTACTATTATCTATTTATTTCTATTGTGTTGCTATGCCAATGATGGCATGGTTTCCCCACTATCACACCTAAGGCCCTTGCTGCTAGTCAGCAGCCTCTGGTGTTTGGGGAAATGTGCTTGAGGCCATGTGACCAACTGGGTATGGGGAACCTCTTGGCGGCACCTAGAATCAGGATTCTACATCTTCCCACATTTGAAACATATTCTTATTCCTTCAAATCATTCTCCCAAGTGTTCCTTCCAACATTTTTGTAAATTTGGATGTTAAAAAAAATTCCATCCATATGACATACCACTGGAGCTTCTTTGAAACTCCATATTTATTTTCTTATTACCATAACCATAAGATTTTTCAAGTTACATTTCCACTTTGAGTGCACATTGGAATATTTATTCACATATTCCAAAGTCTCTTATGGATAATTACTTTCAAACACTTAGTTTCAAACAACTAAATAATTGATCAATTTTTCTCTCTGGGTTAATGATAAAACCAAAATCATACATCGTTGGTCTCATAAAATTTCCTTTATAGGTACGAATGAAATCATCATCCTTATAATTTAACTCTAGAAATTCTCTCTCTATTTTAGTTCTAAGAGTTCATAGAAATAAATTATTGTGTAATTCTATTTTAAACTCCTCCCATTTCATGGCGTTTATTTTTTGTACTTGCCTCATATTCTTGATAATATTCCACCATTGATCATATTTTCCTTCCAAGAAATAAACTACTGAGATAAATTTCTCATGTCCCAAGCACTGAAGAATGAAAAATATTATTTCCATTGTATTGATTCATCACTCTACAACTAGTGCCTCATAATACCCATATAAGGAGGGTAGATTTTGTAACATAAAATATTTGAGGACAATTTTCTCCTTCCTTGGTGCATTTTAATGTTAAAAATGATTTTCATTACTGCTCATAGCTTGATATAGTTGAGTGATCATAGTCAATAGATACCACATCCCATCTCTTAATCCATTTGTTTTATCATGAACACAGTCATTACATTGGACATTACATTCTTTTTTTACATGATTCCTTTAGGATCCTTTCATTAACTAAAACTAAAAACTTAGTTTAAGAATAAATATACCAAAATTAGAGATAAAAATCATATATTAATGAAAATCATTCCTTATATTCCCTAAATTATGACACCTAGGTTACTCATGGTCATCATTTATTCAAATCCTTCATAATGGTTCATAAATAAAATGTGAATTAACCCCAGCACGTCCCTTGAGAGTGTCAAAATAGGTACACAACAAGGGAACACTCATTGTGCACTAGAATGATAGTCGATATATACTTGACCAAATCATTATGATGTTATTACCCCTAGATGCATATGTAGGTTCTGGGCGCAGCGGAAGCACGTTGGTGGGTTTTCCCAACTTTAATTTTAGCGTTAAATAATGTTCAAATTGAGATCCGTCGTGATATAAAACACAGGATCTTCGGAATAGAATGAAGAACGAAAAAAAGAGGGAATCCCGGAACCATAGAGATAGGATCATCATATGTTGGTTATAATTAATTTAATTAATTCATAAGAATTACCCTGGTGGAATTCTTTCTTCGTTGATGTCTCCGATCATGATCCTGTGATCCGTCATTGTGTCATAGAATCCAAGTGTAGGATTCCTCTAGAGGTGATCTACATGTGTGCCACGTATCTCCGGACATCGTTAAAGGGATATCTGGGTGCTAGCGTGGAAGAACCTTTGCTTGCGATGTCCGCCTTCGATCGCCGTGGTCTCTTGGCCTTGAGAGTGTTATTGGAGGAAGGAGTTCTTTCAGCCTTAAAAGAATTCTCCAGAATTTTTGTGCACATCGATTCTCCTGTGGAAAAGTGTTTGGGTTGTGAGGATATTTATAATTGGGTTTGAGGTTATAGAGTTATTACAATAAATAAACGTGTTACTTGTTTTATTTATTTCATTAACTCTTATTGAAAACCCCCATGTCGAATTATTAATTCTTTGACATGAGCCCATGCTGATTATAATTAATATCATTTAATAAAACAATATTATATCCTCAAAATCCTAACTGGAAAACTACACAGCGTGTAATCATAAATACACGGCCTGTACTCATTTTCCACAAAACTACACGGCATGTATATTTAATATACACGGCGTGTTCTTTTATTTTCCACTTTCCTTTATTTACTCCACCACATTTACTAGTCCTTGAGTAATGGCTATTTATTTATTAAATAAATGTAAATGCATTACTCGCTAATAAATGTATTATTTAGCCCACAATATATTCTCTCAAATAACTAGTGTTTAAATAAATGAAATTAGGAATCCTTAAATAATTATTAAACCACAATAGGGAATAATATTTATTTAACTTGTTAAATTAATATTTAATTGAGATACATGGACACACTTAGTGTGTGACCCTCTAGGACTCTTTCTCAGTTGCATTAGGCGGAGCCTGCCTAAAGTCCAAGGTTAACATCTAACAACACACCAAGGAACCCATAGAGAAAGAAGTTAACGCCGCAATGATGTGTCACCTCATATGAATGTTTACCATGTAATATAATACCTTTGCCTCAATATCTCTAATCAAGCGGGTTTCATGCTAGTGGCATCAACCCATGTGCTCGATTATTCTTTCTTTGAATTTCTAGAATTGAACTCGCCCATAATTTACCATGGCCATGGATTTATTTAGGCTATATCAATTCCATCAAAGGTCCTGAGATATCTACTTTTGTTAGGGAACATAAGGGACAAATCCTTTCTCGCATTATCTATTAATGTAGTATTACTCCTGATTCACCCAACGTATCCTACCTCTCTGTGAACTGTGTGTCGTCACAGTTTTCATCAATATATCTAAGTGTGCGAGTTGTAATACCCATTAATAATAATCTTAAGGTCTAAGGATCAATACACATATCCGCAGATAAGAACATCCAATGACACTATGAAATGTGGATTTTCTACTGGCGGGTCTCATTCTCATAATATCCTCCTGGATATTACCAAGGGCGCACACCATGAGATAGTGCCTCAAGGTTTTATGAGTCCTCACCCCTAATGGAATGTATTATTTGTGTCCCTAAAATAACATCATCCGGCCATAGAACATATATTCAAGGACAGTGTTATGGAATTTCCGGGTTCTCATCATAGCAGGGATCCGCTATGACCCTTTAATGCAAATATTATCCTTAGGACATTATCACATGCATCGTCACGCATAAGAATAATAAAGATGTGATAAGGATTTTATTAATGAATAAAGTACAAAGTAGTTGGTTCTAGGACACCAACTCCAACAGACTCCCACTTGGACTAGATCCAACTGCTAACAACCTTTAACCCACTAGGTCTCACATGATATTCATGCTTCTGCTGAGATAGGCCTTTAGTCATGGGGTCTACCATGTTCTCTTCCGTGGACACTCTGATCACTGCAACTTCACCCCTTTGATAGAAATCTCTCAGGATGTGATACTTCTGGAGTGTGTGCTTTGTCTGTTGATGTGACCTTGGTTCTTTTGCAAGATCCACCACTATAGTATTATCACAATACAATGTAATGGGATCTTTACTGCTAGTCACCACATCAAGCTCCTGGAAAAAGTTCCAAATCTAGACGGCTTCCTTGGCTGCATCAGAAGCCGCTATATATTCAGACTCCGCTGTAGAATCAGTGACAACTAGCTACTTTGAACTCTTCTAGCTTACAGCTCCTCCATTGAGACAGAAATCATATCCAGATCGCAACTTCAGATCATTCTGATCTTTCTGAAAACCAGCATCAACATACCCTCTGATGACAAGATCCTCATCTCCTCTATACACCAGGAACATATCCCTAGTTCTTCTCAGAAACATAAGGATAGTCTTAACAGAAGGCTAATGCTGTTATCCTGAATCTGCTTGATATCTTCCTACCATGCTCAGTGCATAGGCAACATCAAGCCTGATACATAACATGGCATACATGATAGATCCTATAGCCAAAGCGTATGGGATCTTACTCATTCTATATTTCTCTTGTTGTGTCTGAGGAAACGTTTTCTTAGAAAGATGTAGTCCATGTGAAACTAGAACCAATCCCCTCTTGGATTGTTCCATACTAAATATCTTTAGTATCTGTTCAATGTATATACTCTGACTTAGTCCAAGCAGCCTCTTGGATCTATCACAAATTATCTTGATCCCTAGAATTTAGGCTGCTTCACCCAAGTCCTTCATCGAGAAACACTTGTTCAACCAGTCCTTAACTGACTGTAGGACTGGTACATCATTTCCAATAAGCAATATGTCATCAATATATACTACTAGGATAATGATCACATTCCCATTAAACCACTTATAAAAACATGGATCACATTCATTCTTAATGAACCCAAATTCCTTTATGGATTCATCAAATCGAATGTTCCATGACCTGGATGCTTTCTTTAATCCATAAATGGATTTCTGCAACTTGTAAACCCATTTGGCTTCACCTGGTGTCCCAAACCCTTCTGGTTGTGTCATATAGACATCTTCCTGAAGGTTCCCGTTAAGGAATGTTGTTTTGACATCCATCTTCCAAACCTCATAGTCATGGTAAGATGCTATGGAAAGTATAATTATTATGGATTTAAACATGGAAAATAGTGAGAAGGTTTCATCATAATCAATTCCTTGATGTTGTCTGAACCATTTATCCAATAGCCTTGCTTTATAGGTGCTAACTTGGCCTTCCATGTCCAGATTTCTCTTGAATATCCATTTGCATCCAACAGGCTTTACATCAACTGGTTCATCGACCAGAACCCAGACTTGGTTCTGATACATGTAATCCATCTCAGAATTCATAGCTTCTAGACATCTTGTATCTTCTGAGCCTTCTACTGCTTCCTTTTAAGATATAGGTTCATCATTGTCCAACAATAATGAT
Organism: Viscum album; assembly: GCA_963277665.1. Taxonomy (NCBI): domain Eukaryota; kingdom Viridiplantae; phylum Streptophyta; class Magnoliopsida; order Santalales; family Viscaceae; genus Viscum; species Viscum album. The sequence goes on along the minus strand of OY728136.1, from coordinate 990,751,404 downwards.
TCACCATCCTCAGTGACTAGAAAACCAAATCTCTCTGGTTACCTCACCTCCCTTGATCTCCTATGCAGTACTTGTGTTTCTGGAACCTCTTCCACGGGGACCTGTGGAACTTGTTCCTATACCAACTCCTATGTATCTAGAGCATCATCTTCGTCAAATTCAATATTTCTCCCACTATCCTTCTTAAGAATGTGCTCCCTCTCAAGAAATACGGCTTGTCTGGAGATAGCCACTTTCTTGTCTAAAGGGTTATATAGGTAATATCCTTTCATTTCCTTGGGATATCCTATAAAGATAAACCTCCTACCTCGGGGTGCTAGTTTGTTTCCTGAAGAGGCCTTAACAAATGCATCGCATCCCCATACATATGTGTGTGAAAAAATGGGTTTCTTTACATTTCATAGCTCGGAGGGAATTCCATTTTCCTCCTTAGATGGTACTTGGTTTAATGTGTATGATGCATTTTGTAATGCATATCCCCAAAAGGATAATGGAAGATCCACATGACTCATCATCGACCTCACCATTTCCAAAAAGGTGTGGTTCCTCCTTTCACTAACACCATTCCAATTTGGTGTATAAGGAGGAGTGAGATGAGATAGAATCCCAGACTCCCGTAGAAGATTGATGAACTCTTGGTTCAGATATTCTCCACCTCAATCTGATCAAAATTTATTTATCTTCTTACCAAGCTAATTATCTACTTCATTCTTGAATTCCTTAAATTTGTCTAAGGCCTCTTAATTATACCTTTTTAAGTAGACATATCCATATCTACTCAAATCATCAGTAAAATTAATGAAGTAAGAATATCCAGCTCTAGCTTCTACTGGAAATGGTCCCCACACATCTGTGTGTACCAATCCTAGAAGCTCTGTGGCCCTTTCACCCTGTCCACCAAAAGGCGGCTTGGTCATTTTTCCTTGTAAACAAGCGTGACATCTATAAAGTGGTTTTAGCTCAGTAGAGTCTAAATAGCCATCTTGGTAGAGCTTTTTCAAGCGCTTCTCATTCACATGACCGAGACGGTGATGCCACAACTGGGTGATGTATGATTCATGTGAGTTTGTTTCGTTATCGATTTCCAACACTTGGTTTTCGTAATCTAATACATACAAACCATTATTTAAAAGTGCCATACCATAACATACGTTGTTCTTATAAAAGAGACAACCCTTGTTTCCAAATTTGAAAACAAATCCATCCATAACCAAACAAGATACATAAATTATGTTTTTGCTAACACTAAGAACATAATAACAGTTATGTAAAATCAAAATCATCCCAGTCGGCAGTGAGAGGTGGTAATCGCCAATAGCCAGCACAGATAGCCTTATGCCATTGGCAGCTCGAATATCCACCTCTCCTCTAGAAATATTTCTAAATCTACTTGGTTCCTGCATTTGAATACTGATGTGAGCCCCAAAAGCTGTATCTAATACCCAATGTGTAGAAATAGAAAGATTACACTCGATAACAAACACACCTTTAGTGTCCTCATGCTTCTGGGTGCAGTTTATTTTCTAGTGGCCTTGCTTGACACATGCAAAATACACCGCCTCTAGTTCCTTGCCCTGCCTCTGGATCTTCCCCTTCTTGGAGGGACGGTGCTCAGGGGATTCAGACCGTTTATAAGTCTTTGACCCATTTTCCTTGTCTTTCCTTTTCCTATTCACCATAAAGACTGTGGGTTTTTCACGCACCATGTCCTTATCTACCTGGAAAATAGAGGTCAAAAGTTCCGATAGACTCTTCTCATTTTTGCTCATGTTGTATTTGACAATAAAACTAGAGAAGGTCTTGGACAGTGATGATAGGATGAGATATGTACGCAACTCATTCGAGAATTTAATCCCTAAGATGTCCAGGCAATCAATGTAGCCAATAAGCTTGACTACATGAGGCTCAGCTAGTGCAGACTCTCCAAGCTTAGTTGTAAACAAAGCATTGGAGATCTCATATCTCTCTTGTCTCGCCTTCTCTTGGTAGATATCCTTAAGGTGATACATCATGCTATACACGTCCATGTTTTCATATTACTTCAAGAGCTTATTGGACATGGACGATAGCATGAAACACTGGATATATTTGTCATCATCCATGTGTTTCATATAGAGAGATAATTCCTCATCACTAGCCTCTTTCCCAGGCACAACTGGAATAGTCTCTTCCAGCACATACAATTTCCTTTCGTGGTGAAGGATGACACGTAAACGCCTCTACCACTCTTGTAAATTGGTGCCGGTGAGAAGGTTTTCCTTCTCGAGTATGGTTCACAATGATATGTTTGAAGTCATTTTCTTGTCGTTTCAACAAATTAAGATGAGAAAAGGTTTAGTACTTTATTACAAAACTGAGACAAATAAATAAATTAATACTTATTAGTCTCCCACTATTTTATCGAAATCCAATAGCCCACACCATTGAATTTGGAATATTCTGTTGCCTAAATATTCTAGTGGCAAGGATCCATATTGCCCTTCACATTACCCAAACTAGGGTTTTTCAAGAAAATTGAAGGGTTTTAGGTAGGAATTCCAAATGCCAACTGCATTAACTTGCATCTCCTTGATCCGCTGAGTGGAATCCCCAATCCTGAAATCCTTTTATTTTGGATTTCCTCAACCTTTTCCTCTTGATCACACCAAGTCCTGCTATGGCAGTCAACCCTTGATGCGAACCAAGTCAAGTCAACCCAAAACCTTGAATTAGAATTCACCAATAATTGAAAGCACCCCAACTAGGTTTGGTCAAGCACTTTGAAATATGGTTCGATTCTAACCAAGATTATGGAAGGCTATACCAACTTAATATTTCTTTTGATGGATTCTATCCTTATACGTAAATTTACATCTTATTATCTTTGATTACATGCTTGTTAATATTAAGTGGGATATACTTAAGTGATTAACCATTTCTAAGATAATATTTACGCATAATCCGGTTTTTATTTTAGTTCCATCTTTCATGCTTGTTTAATTCATTAGTTGTGTGATCGTGACAACACACCCACAATAAATAAACCATGAAACTGAAAAAAAAAATGGTTTGATCATGATCTTTTCTATTGGTTAGTTTATCTAGCGGTTGATAAACAAACCCAAGACCTAGGGGAGAAACACCTTGAACCTTGTGGGTTCATGTTTACAGCTTTCCACCTGTCCACCTTTGTATCTCCTTGGATTGGTTTCACCTTGGCTCCTAGCTAGAGCTGCCTCCACTAGCTTGGGAGCTATATCCATTACATATGCATTTATCTCACATGCAGGTGATGGGTAAAAAGGGGGTTTTATATAAAAGAATTTTTGGGCACGTAGGATCTACATATTAATGAGGAGAAGGCTCACAGGCCAACAAATTTAAATAAATAAATTAAAATAAACCATTATCATACAAAGGTCTTGGTCTAGATCATGATCATCCATACATGTAACAATATTTACACATAAATAAAACTAGCATTCAATTATTTAATCATTCTTTCTTAAGACAAATCACACTCGAATCAATTAATTATCTTTAATTAATCAATCCTCTTATCTTAAATCTTTTTCTTAATTTCCTTGCGATTCTCATCCATCATAATTTTAAACAAATAAATTCATTTAAAATTATCCTTGTACGTAACTTGTACCTTGGAGGCAACCCGGTGAATTCCCATTTATTACGCAGATGTTAAATTAAACACATATATATAAAACACTTATCACGTGTTGTGCCTTAGCTTTACTCCTGCACTATGGTACATGTATCAAGGGTTTGTATAATATAATAATAAATTTTAATAAATCTTCGTAATTTGGGTGAGTACACAGTGTGTAGTTCCGACTACACAGCGTGTAATTTTCTTCATCGTCCATCCGAAGTACACGCCCGGGGACATGGTGTGTTAATGTACTTTGGAAATTTTCATAGTACACGACTCGTACAGTGGGACACACGCCGTGTAGTTTCCGCGTTACACGGTTTCCAGCCGGGAAAGCCGTGTATGGGGTACACGGTCCAACCCGAACCTGAAGGGACTACACGTCGTGTTTAGTTGGACCATATGGCACGGAAACTATGTGCCACTTGTTCCTGGTCAACACACAGTGTCATAAATGACATATGTATACTCCAATACACGGCCCGATTTGGCAGATCAGTCAATGCATTGAACCTAGACTACACGGTGTGTACTTATGAATACACGTCGTGTATTCTTGTGTTGTACGTCTAGGAATGTTTGGATCCTCCAGATGAGATCCTCTATTTTATTTTAATCAAAAATTAAAATAAAAGGTTGTTTCTGTATGGTGAATGAGAAACGATAGAGGAAGAATAGATCTCGAGATTCATATTTTAAAGAACAATTAACTTGAATTGAAATAAATAAATTATTTAATGCGTAGATCACCAACAAAAAACTAAATAATTATAATCAAAGATATAACCCGCTCTGATACCACTTGTAGGTTCCGGGCGCAGCGTAAGCGCGTTGGTGGGTTTTCCCAACTTTAATTTTAGCGTTAAACAACATTAAAACTGAGATTTGTCATGATATAAAACGTCGGATCTTCAGAATAGAACGAAGAACAAAAAACAAAAGAGGGAATCTCGGAACCATAGATATAGGATCATCATATGTTGGTTATAATTAATTTAATTAATTCACAATAATTACCTTGGTGGAATTATTTCTTCGTTGATGTCTTCGGTCACGATCATGTGATCCGTCGTTGCGTCATAGAATCCAAATGTAGAATTCCTCTAGTGGTGATCCACAAGTGTGCCACATATCTCTGGACGTTGCCGAAGGGATCTCCAGGTGCTAGCACGGTAGAACCTTTGCTTGCGATGTCCACCTTCGATCGCCTTGGTCTCTCGGTCTTGAGAGCGTTCTTGGAGGAAGGAGTTCTTTCAGCCTTGAAAGAATTCTCCAGAATTGTTGTGCACAACGATTCTCCTGTGGAAAAGTGTTAGGGTTGTGAGGATATTTATAATTGTTTTTGAGGTTATAGAGTTATGACAATAAATAAATGTGTTACGCATTTTATTTATTTCATTAACTCTTATTTAAAACCCCCATGTCGAATTATTAATTCCTTGACATGCTCCCACGCTGATTATAATTAATATCATTTAATAAAACAATATTATATCCTCAAAATCCTGACTAGAAAAATACACGGTGTGTAATCATAAATACGCGGCGTTTACTCGTTTTCTACAAAACAACACGACGTGTATATTTAATATACATGGCGTGTACTTTTATTTTCCACTTTCCTTTATCTCCTCCACCACATTTATTACTCCTTGAATAATGGCTATTTATTTCCTAAATAAATGTAACTGCATTACTCACTAATAAATGTATTATTTCGCCCACAATATATTCTCTTGAATAACTAGTGTCGAAATAAATGCAATAAGGAATCCTTAAATAATTATTAAACCACAGTCAGGAATAATATTTATTTAACTTGTTAAACTAATATTTAACTGAGATACATGGACACACTTAGTATGTGACCATCTAGGCCTCTTTCTTAGTGGCATTAGGCGGAGCCTACCTAAATTCCAAGGTTAGTGTCTAGCAACACGCCAAGGCACCCATTGAGAAATAAGTTAACGCCGCAATGACGTGTCACCACATATGAACTCTTACCGTGTAATATAATCCCTTTGCCTCGATATCTCTAATCAAGCGGGTTGCATTCTAGTTCCATCAACCCATGTGCTCGATTATTATTTCTTTGAATTTCCGGAATTGAACTCACCCATAATTTTCCATGGCCATGGATTTATTTAGGCAATATAAATTCCATCAAAGGGCCTGAGATATCTACTTCCGTTATGGAATAGAAGGGACAAATCCTTTCTTTCATTATCTATTAATGTAGTATTACTCGTGACACACCCAACATATCCTACCTCACTGCGAACAGTGTGTTGTCACAGTTTTCATCAATACATCTAAGTGTGCGAGTTGTAATACCCATTAATAGTAATCTTAAAGTCTAAGGATCAATACACACATCTGCAGATAGGAACATCCAATGACACTATGAAATGTGGATTTCCTACTGGCGGGTCTCGTTCTCATAATATCCTCCTGGATATTACCAAGGGCGCACACCATGAGATGGTGCCTCAAAGTTTTATGAGTTATTACCCCTAATGGCCTGTATTATTTGTGTCCATCAAATAACATCATCTGGACATAGAACATATATTCATGGACAGTGTTATGGCATTTCTGGGTTCTCATCATAGCAGGGATCCGCTATGACCCTTTAATGCAACAGCTATCCTTAGGACATTATCACATGCATTGTCACGCAGAAGAACAATCAAGATGTGATAAGGCTTTTATTAATGAATAAAGTACAAAGTAGTTGGTTATAGGCCACCAACTCCAACAGCATATGTATCAATACTATGTCCACATATAGTATCTAGATAAGTATGTATTACTAATAAAATCACCTAATCTCTTCCTTTAAAAAATATTTAGGATATTATCCTATTATTAAACTAATCTTTATGGTTTTTACTAAAGTTCTCTAATCCTAATATCAAAATATTGAAAAAACCATTCTTATGATACCAACTAAAGTGACCCAAGTACAACACACATAAATATTAAATCATTTTAGATTAATATAAAATATACTTTACAAATACATTCCTGAGTACCATAAAGGTTTAGTGTCTTTAGAGACAAGATATGTAATCTTCTTATTTTTTAAAAGATCTTAAATATCTTCTATTAAGATCTTCCCAAATAGTACTCTTCTTAGGCATGCCCTAATTAAAACCTTTCTTCATAACCTGAGGAAAGGAACTTAATAAAGGGTGAGATCAGATGCTCAATAAGGGTAAAAATGGAGATATCAATGATTAATTGGGAATAAAATGAGTATAAGGGTATGATAATATGATATTAACATTTGAAACCATACCCTGTATATCATAGATCATAATATTGAGTCATGGAATAAATCTTGGAAGTTCATAAGAGATAAATCATAAAGAAATCAAGGAATTTTATCTACAAGAACATAAAATAGACATAGGAATGTGTAAAAACATAATATTATAACATTGTGAACATGTATAAATAGAAAAAAGTTTACTCATTATGTTAAGGGAATAAAATCAGGCCCTTTTATAAACTTATAAACCTAAAATTTAGGTCCACTCATAAACTTATGGACATGAAGACTAGGTCCATCCATAATCTTATAGGAATGAAACTAGGTCCTTGTACAATCTTATGGATATAAAAACCAGGTCTATGCATAATATTATGGACATGAAAACTGAGTCCACACCTAAAATTGTGAGCATGAAATTTGGTACACACATAACATATTTATCTCATGAGTTATCAATTTTACCCAATTAATTGGAAGGTCGTATAATTCTAGGACCACCTATCACATAATCATAATATATCCATATGTGTGTAATAAGATCATAAATCAATCATTATATATCATAACCTATAGAAAGGAAACGGGTTTCAACAAAAATCTCATAATCATAATCATAATCTATCCAGATAAAGAATAAGGATGGTATCATTGGATCATATCCCTAATATATCATAAGTAACATCAAAATATTTCATCTTAGATAAAATTTAAATTAAAATGTCACTTGGAATTTTGATTGTAGAAAATTCCCCTTTTAATTTTAAATAACTTATTTAAAATATAAAAAATTAAAAAATATCATGGAAAAAAATTTCTTTGAGAAAAAACATTTAAAATTTTAAATTAAGATTCTAATCATTGAAAGTTCATAAGGTGGTAAATTCTTTACATGTTGTATATTTTAAAACAAATATTCTTTTCACATTTTAGATAAAAATTCAAAAATACATTGTTTGGAAAGAAACAAGAAGATTCATTTCAAAAAATATATAAAATTCAAACATGGATGAAAATTAATTTAAAAAATTAATTTTATAACAGTAAAAAAATTATTGAAAAAATTTTTTAAAGACATTTATACTGAAGAAAAATTATTTGCGAATGAAGAGAGAAATAAATTCAGTTCTCCTTAAAAACATTCTTTTGATCTCTTGCGTACTTGGAGTATGTGAAATGAGAGGAAAACATGTATTATCTAGAAATAACCATATGATAATAAAAATTAATTTTATTTATTGTATAATTATAATATAATTTTATCAATTTAAATTCAATCATAAAAAATCCCAAAAAAATAGGATTGAGACGTAAATCCCTTACTAGTTTAAAAAATTTTGAATTGTAATCCCCATGAAAGAATAAAATCAAATAAAATTATAAATATCATTAAAATAAGTATATTAATGATATAAATTTCAAATCTGATTTATATAAACCTCAAAAAATATTATAGGTTCACAACATAATATGTCCCAAATAAGACAATTTGAGATGTTAAACCCTTACCTCAAGTCTTGTCTGAATTTGTACATGTTTGAACCTACTATATGATAATAATTATTTATTATAAATATATTCTAGAACCATATTTATATATATCAATTAATATATTATTTACTTATAACATATTATCACCTATTTATTAACAATTTATTATTAAAATCATTGTTTCTAGTGATAATTGCTTCATTTTTTATGCATGTTTTGGTTTGTAAGTCCCGGTCCACACACTTTTATCATGGTTAAAACATATAAATAAAGTTAATAATGATATAAATATAATATATATTCATTATATATGTATTTATATTCTTCCATAAAATATATTGATATAAAAATGAATTACACCATTCATGGAGATGTTTGGTCGTATGTACATGTGGATGTTGTTTTCAATTTTTATTGATGGAAAGAAAGAGAGGTAAATAATTATTAACCTTTAAAAATAATTATCATATCATATATAACATATATATTCATTAAATATATTCATTAAATATATTCTTATTAACATTCATTTAAATCAAAAATGAAAAACAAAACATATCACTTCATGGAGGTGATAGTCCACACGTATGCACGAGCGACATTATCATTTTCCAGTGGATTGGAAGGTAAGTAAATAGATATTATATTGTAATTTAATAATAATAATTATTCAATAAATATCATATATAAAAATTAAACCCATCATAATAGTCATCTGAGAAATATTGTGATGGAAAATGAATTGTATCCCTATGTGGAAATGGTAAATCGTACGTACGCACGATCCATACATTCACTTACCATTTGATGGAAAATGTGGTGAATAAATTTGGTTTCATAATAATAATAAAATTTAATTATATTTACTATACCTAATTAATAATTTTATGAATAATATCATAGTTTTATAATAGCTATAAGAAGAAACAAATTGAAAGAGGTTGGGTAAGATGATTACCTCTCCTTCGGTTGGCCTCCTTTAGATCCTTTCTTAAGGACCCTTGTAATGGTCTTTTAAAAATAAAATAACTTCTAATTAATGTCTAAGTAATTTTATAAGATAGTTAGTAATGTTTTCATGTATCTTTATAGAACAAATTTTTGTAAATAATTGAAAGGAGGGGTTCCCTTTTATAAGTGACGAGAGGGGTACTGTTGGAATTTCTTAAAAGATAAAAATATAAGAAAGTCATTATCCAGAAAAATGCTTCAAATGGACATATATTTTAAGATAAGGTTCTATATGGTCTAAATACCATCAAATAATAAAATTTTGATAGGTTTAATTGGTGTTTTGAACCTTATCTTTTGATTTAATCCCTTGGTTGGCATATTTTAACCTCAACAGCAGTAACGTATTTTCCACACTTAAAGGAATATAATTTCACTTATAAGGTAAAAATTGGATCATAAATTTCCAAAGTATGATATTCAAGATCATTTATCATCCTAATTTTTCTATTTAAATATTTTTATTTTTAAAAAATAATTTAATAAAATATTATTTTTCATAAAATATTATTAATGACATTTTTTAAACTCTTCGCATAATTTGACTCTAAACACAACATTACAAAAATAAAATTTTAATAAAAACATTTTTAAAAAATCTATAATATTATATATTAATCTTAAAATACTTTTTTAACACAATTTTTCATTCAAATTTTATTACTTTTAATATTTTTAAAATCATTTATTTTATTTTTCTCTTAATTGAATTAATAATATGTTGATGTTGCATAAGTATTTAGGGTAATTATTAAAATAAAAAAATAAAAAAAAATTCTATGATAAATAAAATTAATTTATCTTTCAAATAAAAAATTATATACCAAATAACCTCTTTTTAACCTTATCAAAAAAATTAGGGATATTAAAGTCAAGAGAGTGACATAGTGTATTTATTATTTTCTTAAATTAATTTAAAGTACATAAACAAGAAATATAGAACCAAGGGGATATTTATTTTATAATTAGATGTAAATGGCCTAAATACACCAACATAATAGGATAAATTCAAGTGTTATAGAATTTTTAAAGCCTTATCCCAATGATTTAATATTATTTTACTCGTTTTACCCTTTTTGATGTGACAAAATTTACTGTGGTTACTACTCATATTTACCAAAAATAAAATGGAAATATTTACCAAATTTGAAATACTTGATTAAAAATATGGAATCCATTTTTCAAGATTCAATTCAAATAAGTGGAAGAAATTAATTTAAGAGAAAAATGCAAAACGTAATGAAAAATAGTTTTTTATAAAAATTCATTTTAAGTAAAAAAATTATATAAAATTATATCATGAAATTAATTCCAATGAAATTAATTGGATTATTAATAATATTACAGAAATAATTTTACTTTTAATTCATTTTTAAATATGTAACGTTGTAAATGCTTGAAACAAAAGTATGGTTTTCAGTAAAAATCAGTATTTTTTACTATTTATCCAAAGATAAATATTTAAAAATATATATTAAAAATGAACCTAATATAATTTTTTATATGTTGATTTAAAATAATAATTTAATTTTATAAAATTAATTTTCTAAAAAATTTAAAAATTAAAAATAATATTATCTCATAAAAATAAATAAAGAACATGTTTGAAGGAAACTTATTTTTTAAGAAAAATATGACTTTACTAATAAAAATTAATGATCATTCACTAATAATTAATAAAAAAACATTGATTAGGACCATTATATATATATATATATTCCATAAATATTTTATTATTATTCATACCTACCAATTCAATTACTAGGTTATAACAATCATATTTAAAATGTAATATTTTGTGGTCCATTTAAGCTATGTGTTGTGTGACATATATGATATTGAACATAATGTTCTTATTTTAAAATTTTAGGGTACTAAAAATGTGGTTTTTAAATAAATTAAACATTATCCCTAGGTACATTGGACCCTCTAATATCCTTGATTGCATATGAGTAGTGGCCTATTAGCTTGCACTTTCACCAAACCTAGCTCAAGTTCTTGATGTGTTTCTTGTATCTCTCCAAAGAAAGTACATAATCGATCCATAATAGGTACTGAAAAAAAGGTGGTAAAACTATAGCATAACCTATATTTTTTTAACACCCTGATATTTGGTAAAAAAATCAAATTAATTTAATCTTTTTGATTTTTTTCATTTCATACAACACTGAATATAGCTTTTGTTATACAAAAGTGCTAAGTTTGGATTATGTTATACTCAACACCAATTTAGTATTTCACTTCATGAGACACTTATATTATCTTACAGTAAATAAAACACTCTATTTTCATTGTGTTACATACAATACTAAGTCATTTCGGTTTCTTTCATTACACACAAGTCCGAGTTTTACTGAACTATAATATGCTATTAATAATATTATTAAAATATTTTTATAGATACCACCTAGTTTTTGGAATAGAATTTATGAATAATATTAACTAAATTTTGAAAATATGGTTTAAACATGTTTATAAAATTAATCATTTGGTTATCAATTAGTGTAAGTGAATGTAAGAACTATTTGAAAATAAAGAAATTGCTTTTTTAAGAAAGTTATTTGTCTATGTATGGACACCATTTTATCTCAATAAATTTTAAAAAACTTTTAAATAACGTTTCTAATAAAATTTAAATATTATATATTCTATTAATTTTTTTTAAACTCATACAATATATTTTATAGGCATAAGATAAGAATAACTCTAATTTTATGAATAAAAAGATGTATTTTTAAAAAGATAATTTTACCACTTTTAATCGCGAACCCTTTTTAAATATATTTTTTGAAACTTTTATAGTTTTTATTTAAAAAAATAAATTTAATATTTTAAATCATAATATCAAAATTTACATTGGGTAAATGTTTGGTATTTTTCTGAGAAGATTCATTTTTTGATGAATAGTGAAAACTGAATTTCAATTGAAAACTGAATTATCATCTAATTTAATTATATTTTTTAATTATATTTTTATTTATTTTAGAAGTTAATTTAGATCAATTTTACATAAATTATTACAAATTTGGTCATTGGAATCAATTTCATATTGAAATTGTATATAAAAACAATTCAAACTTTTGAACATTTTCACTTTAAAAACTCGTTGTTTCATCCCGTTTGTAGGATTGTTTTTAAATTAATTTCTTCAACTTCTATTTTTGAAATTTTTAAAAATGGATTCTATATTTTAATTAAGAATAATTTATAATTTATAATAATAAAAACTTATTTTTTGAACAAAAATATTAGTGAAAGTAATTATAATTAATTATAGTGATTAAGGTAAAAACGAGCTTACATAGTGGTTGAAATTTAACTCAATTATCCAAATAACCTATAAACTTGTCCAAAATACATTTTATGTCCATATTTATACCATATCCTCTATTTTATATAAATTTGAAAATTATTGGAGGCACATGATGTAAGGTAGATCTCTCAATAGTGTTTACCTTTTTATATTTACAAGAATGTCACTCCTCCACTATAAAAGGGAACTCACCTCCCTAACTTCCCCGAACCTATCAAGACACTTTTAATCATCCAAAAACTACACAAATAATATAAAAAATTCCCTCCTCTCAACCTATAATCCGAAATTTGGGCATAAATCCAACCAAGGAATCTCTTTAGTGCAAACTAAAAAGAGTTACCCAAAGAAGAGGTAACATCCTTCCACAAGCTCTTTTGTTTTGTTTTCATTATCCATACCATAAATTATTCTTATTTCATTATTATATAATAAATATAGTATAATAAATATAATGATTTTTTTATTCTATGGTGTCAACCTAAAACTGACACACTTCCATCAAATGGGTAAGGAACTTATCATTCGTGTGTATAATGGACTACCTCCTCACGAAATGATGTCGTTCATTTTTCATTTACCACCTATAATTGTTGGGAAATATTATGTACATACTATTTTTATATTATATATATGATATATATTATTTCTTTATGATTCTGGAATTATTATATAAAAAATATCTTCATGCTTTTCATTTTTTGTAAATACGATAACTTCATTTGTGGACGTGTGGACTACCACTTCCTCAACGCGATGTGATTCATTCACACTTTTCATGGAATTTATTAAGTATGTGTTTAGTAAAATTACATTATATATATGAAATAATAATTATATTATAATGATAATATATATATTCCTCATTTACTTTCAATGTGACCAGAAAACGGAAACAGTGTTCACGTATATATACGACCTACCATCTCCATGAACGGTGTATTCCATTTCATATTTCTATATTTTATAGATTATTTTAAATATTTATATAATGAATATATATGATATATATACCATGTTTTGAATTCTTTAAATAATTAAATCAGTTTCTAATTAAAAGGATCAAGAATAACAAGTCAAACCATATAAGAAAAATAAAGCGGGTATTACCCAGAACGTAATGTTTACATGGAATTGTTAATAAATAGGTAATATAAAGTCATAATAAAATCATATATTGTATTATTTATAATAATATGGTAATGTGGTAGATTTATAATTAACTTTTATTTATTATACAGTAGTTTTGAACATGTATGAATAATGTCAAGACGTAAGGTAAGGGTTTTCTCCTCTCAATTTTATTTATGTGAGACTTATGCCTAATTAACCACTCATTTCGTTTGTGTGGTGTATATTATATATATGAATGTATTATATGATTCTTATACTTAAATTTTTGGGTATTTACATACCCATTTTATGATCTTTATTTCATGGGGTTTATGGTTCAATAGTTACCAAATTGGTAAAGTAATTTTGTCTCAATTTTTCTTCTTTTAGACACATGCCATGTTATGCACATATATTTTTCTATGAGGTGTATATACTATCATTTTACATGATATATTATTAATATACTTATTTTAATGATACTATAATCTTAATTTAATGTTATTATTTATATAGTAATATAATTCAAAGTTACTAAAGTGGTAATGGTTAATTGCTGCAATCTCATCATTTATCAAGATTGTTTATGATTATGCTTCCATTGATGAAACTTTATGATCCATATCTCAATAACTCTCATGAAATTTCTTTTCCCTTGGTTATCCATGATATCTTCATGTATTGGTACCATTTTTATACTCTTTGGTACTTAAGATGATTAATAAAGTGTTTTTAAGAAAATGTGACTTTATTTCTCTCTTTGGTTCAAAATTTGTTTTATTTAAAAAACCATGATTTCTAAAAAAATTACTATGATGTGTAAAATAAATTTTTACCCTTTTTACCTTTTTAATAAAAAATGTTTTAAAAGTAATCTCCTTGTCATTTTCCAATCAAGACACTTTTCTAAACATTTTGCGGTGAAAACGGAATGCTTGGCATGTACGGATTTATCCAGCTTCATTTCCTTGAAGCTTCCTTTGAAATTTTACAAGTTTATTTTTCAAAGAAAATTTTTCCCTAATATTATTGAAATTAGTTTTTTTAAGGGGTTTTAAAAGAAAAACGTTTTCAAAAATGTTTTATATGGTTTTAAAAGCTTCCTTTATATGTTTTCAATTTTATTTTCAAAGGAAAATGTTTTCAAAATGTTTATGTTTTAAAAAATATTTTTTCAAATAGGAAAGAATATTTTCCTCAAGAAATGTTTTAAATTGGTTTTTCATTATATCTATATATTTTTTCAAATTGGTTTCAAATAAAGGGATTTTAAAAATTTATATGTTTTAAAAAGTGATTTTCAAAGAAAATTTATGTTTCAAGTGATATTCCAAAATAATTCTCCTTATAATATATTATTCTTTAATATATTTTATGCTTTACTAGGTTTATGATCCAATGACACCATTATTATTATTTATTTGAATGGTTTATGATTAATATGAAAATTCATTTATAAAACCTGTTTCTCTTCTACGGGTTATACCATGATAAAACGCTTATGAAACCTAATTCCTTTCATGGGTTATTCTATGATGAAATGATTATGAAACCTGTATCTTTTTTATAGGTTATTATATGATTAAATTTTTATGATAACCAATTAATTTTATGGGTTTTTATATTATGTTTATGAAAACCATCTCTTTTTTATGGTTCATGATATTATGAACGTTTTATTATTTTATGGAGCAGGTATGTATGATTTCATTAGGTGATAGTTGAGAAATATATCTCCATATAATGCATTGGGTAAAGATTTAGATCTTATGAGATAATTATGGGAAATAATTCAATGGGATTGATCCATAAGGGAAAATAGGTGTGTCCTGATCCACAAGGGGAAAAAGGTGTGTCCTGGTCTACAATGGGAAACAAGTGTGTCCTGGTCCAAAATGGGAAATAGGTGTGTCTTGATCCACTATGTGAAACAGGTGTGTCCTGATCCACTATGGAAAATGGGTTTGTCCTAATCTAAAAAGGGAAACAGGTGTGTCTTGATCCACTATGTTGATTATCTTGTAAGTCAACATCAACACATGAAATGGTTTTTTATAATTATAAAGGTGTCACACTTATGTGACATGATTTTAGGGTTCATGATTCATTTATAATGATTTTTCACCCTTATTATTCATGTCTTATGAACTACCAATCTTAATGAAATGACTCTTGATTATAATATTTGATATACATGGTATGATCTTTTATTGTTAAAGTCATGTTATCATACCCTTATGCTCATGTTATGATTACTTATATCCCTTGTTTACCCTTACTGAGCATCTGATCTCACCCATTTATTATGTTTCCTTTCATCAGGTTATGAATAAAGGTTAAAAGTAAGAGTACTAAAGGGGAGATATTTAAGGTAGATGTTGAAGATCTTTCACCAAGATATAATATCATGGTTCCAAGTTTCAAAATACACTAAACTATTATGGTCCTTAGGCATGTATTTTTATAATGTACTAAATATTCATCTAAAATTATGTAATATCCATGCATATTAAGCTTGGGTCACTATAGTTGGTATCAAAAGAAAGGTTTAGTCAACCTTTGGAGACTAGTATGAGACATATTTCATGATATCCCTAGGGGTATGTCTGAGGATATGTATAGGGATGTCTCTAAGGATAAGCCTAACATTTCATATATTTAAAATATTATGTCATAATTTAAATATCCTATAAGTGATTTTTCATGATTATTTGGTTTTCTACTATGATAAGTGTTGCTCACACTATGCTTTCTGGTTTTAGTAAATGGTAGGAACTGAAAGGAACTAGGTTAACATTAAATATTTCAGATGTGTACAGTACGGGATATATGGAAATTGATGTCCTAAGTGTAAATCTCATGAATAAAATTAGGAAGGTGGAATGATTATTGGTTATACTACTTAAGATAAAGAGATCACGAATTACATGTTAAAGGTATGTGATATTCAAATAGTTTTGTTTACATTAAACATAAAAAGCATGATTAAATTAAGGTTGAGGAACCTTAAGACATGACTTATATTTCATATTCTATGAAGGGGGTATTAAGTAATAAGATGATGAAGCATGAGTAATGTTTTAAGAATAAATTTAGATGATTAAAGTGTATATGCTTTGGAATTCAAATATTATGTTATACGAATCATGAAATATAAAAGTATTTTCAGTATAAATTTTTCATTAAGGATTGAAAAGGATATGTTGAATGGTGCTGAATACTTAGAAAAGTGATTTAATGGAAAGGTGCAACTTTAACTAAGAGGAGATAACCCTTAATATGTTTCTAATGTTGAGAAAATGATGTTTGGATAAAGATATGTAGAATATAAATAAGTAAATTGGACAGTATTGATTACCTCATAACTAATAAAGGATTTGTTGATAGAGTGTTTTATGCTATCCTAAATAGAGTTTACATCATTTTTGGATTTAATGAGTATATCCAATAAACATTGGAATAAGGAAACATGCATGTTTTCAATAATTATTTATAGAAATTTAAGTTATTACCATGTTTAAAGAGAATTTGTGATGAAAATATTCACTTTTTTTGTATGCTACAACCAAGAGTTACTTTATGATATATAGGGGATCAATGTTAAGATGATTTAGTGACCTTATTTATGAAGTTCTATATTTTCATCTTTTGGAAGGGTTATAAAGTTAACCATTTGTGGAATGGTTTAAGTTAAAATTCGGATGAGGTTTTAGAGATTCAAGTATTATCTCACCATATGAGGATTTATGCATATTGGATAACTTGTGCTAACCTTTTTTCTATGATGATAACTAAAGAAAAATGTAATGATTATCATTATTCCTCATGTTCTGTTAGTAATTTAGGAATGAAAAAATCACCTTCATTTCTTCGAATAAGAGATGAAGTGGAAATTGATCAAGTCACAACAAAATGTGAGGTTTTCCTAAAATCATGTGAATATATCTTCTCATGAAAATTCTTTAACTTTAGGAAAAAGGGTTTTGAAATAAACTCTTCTCTTGTTATCATCATTTTTTATGATATCAATAATCTTTTTCAATATACTTTGGGTTATGGATTTTTGATCATTAACTTTCTCTTGGCCATGTTATCTATCACTCTCCATTAGAACTTGATAGTTAGATATATATTCCATGTCTATGTTTTCACTTGCAGCATTTGTTTTACTACATGGAAACCTAGATATAAGTTACTTTGGGTAACTGTTATGGTTCCAACTTTCCCTTTTTAAGGTAATTTTTAATATTCATTTTTATGATGTGGATTTCTCAGAAAGGAACATTCAAGTATTAAACCATTGATAACTCAGATTAATCTAGAGGCTGAAAATCATTTTAAGGGGGGGTAGAATGTAACACCATGTGATTTTTTGATTTTTTTTCAAATTAATTTAATCTTTTTGATATTTTTTATTTCTCAAAATATTTAATATAGAGTTTTTTATATGAAATCTTAAATTTTGGATTGTGTTATATACAACACCAAGTTAATCATACACTATACGCAACACTTAGATTGACTTTTAGTACATGAAACGCTTTGTTTGGCTTGTGTTACACACAATACTAAGTTCTTTTGATAGCTTGCATTACAAAAAAATTTGAGTTTTACTGAACTATAATATATTATTATTATTATTATTAAAATATTATTATTAAAATATTATTATAACTACCACTTAGTTGTTGTAATTGAAGTTACGAATAAGATTAACTAAATTGTGAAAATATTATTTACACATTTATATAAAATTAATTATTTGGTAATCAATTAGTAGAATTTAATATAAGAACTATTTTAAAATAAAGAAATTTATTTTCTAATAAAACTATTTTTCTATGTACAAACACCATTTTATCTCAATAAATTAAACAAACAACTTTTGATGAATTTTTTTAATAAAATTTATATATTATATATTCAATATTTTTTTTACGCAAATCCAATAGATTTTATTGTAATAAGATAAAAATAAATCCAATTTTATGAATAAATATATCTATATTTCAAAAAGGTAATTTTACCGTCTTTTAATGGAGAACCAATTTTAAATATAATTTTTAAAACTTTTATAATTTTTTTTTGAAAAATAAAATTAATTTTTTAAATCATAATTTAAAATTTTACTTTAGATGATTTTTTTGGCATTTTTCTAAGAAGTTTCATTTTTTTATGAATATTGAAAACTATTGAATTTTAATTGAAATGTTAATTTTTTCTAATTTAATTATATAGTTAAATTATATTTTTAATTGGTTTTAATTTTAATTTAGATAAATTTTACATCAATTAATATAATTTCGGTTATTTTAATCATTTTCACATTGAAATTGGATATAAAAAAATCAAACTTTTGAACATTATCACTTTAAAAATTTGTTGTTTCATATCATTTGTGGGATTATTTTTAAATTAATTTCTTTAACTTATGTGTTTGGAATTTCTAAAAATTGATTCCATATTTTTATTATTAATAATTTATAATTTCGAATAAGGTCAACATAATTTATTACCAAAAATATTAGTGGAAGTAATCAAATTTAATTACAGCGATTAAGGTAAAAACGAGTTTACTTAGTGGTTAAATTTTAACTTAATGGGTCAAATAATCAATACACATATACAAAATATATTGGATGTAAATATTTATTCCATATCATCCATTTTCTATAAAATGGAAAATTATTGTAGGTTCATGATGTAAGGGAGACCTCTTAATAGTGCTTACCATTTTATATTTACAAGAATGTCACTCCTCTCCTGCTATAAAAGGTAACTCACCCCACTCGCTTCCTCACACCTCTCAATATACTTTGTATAATCCAATAACTAAAAAAATAAGGTCCCAAATTCTCTCCTCTTAAATTGGAATCCTCACTTTGCGCATAAATCCAACCAAATAATCCCTTTGGTGTAAACCAAAAGGAGTTTCCCAAAGAAGTGGTAACATCCTTTCATAAGATCTTTTGTTTTATTTTTATTCTCCACCTCCTAAATTATTATTATTAAATGATTATATAATATCAAAAGTATCCTATATATATATATATTCTATTTTTTATACCTAAACCTACACACACTTCCATCAAATGGGTAACGAACTTACCATTCATGTCCACGACAGACTACAGCCTCACAAAACGATGTCGTTCATTTTTTCTTTACCACCTCTCATTGTTGGGAATTATGAATAAAATAATATTTATATATGGTATATATATGATATTTATGATATATTTATTCTTCTATAATTATTATATAAAATATATCTTCATGATTTTCATTTCGTGTAAATACGATAACTTTATTTGTGGATGTTTGGACTACCGCCTCCTCAAAGCAATGCGATTCATTAATACATTTCATGAAATGTATTGAGAATGGATTTAGTAAATTTATATGATATATATTAAATAATAATTCTATTGGAATTATAATATATATATATATGTCATTTACTTTTAATACGACAAGAAAACAGAAACAATATTCATTCGTGCGTATGGCCTACCGTTTCCATGAATGGTGTATTCCATTTAATATTTTTATATTTAAAAGATTATTTTAAATATTTATATACTAAATATATATGATTTTTATACCATTTTTTAATTATTTAAATAATTATATCATGATCTAACTTAGAGGATCAAGAATAACAAGTCAACACATATACGAAAAACAAAATGGATATTACCCAGAATGTAATGTAAACATGGAATTGTTAATAAATGAGAAATATAAATTCATAATCAAATAATATATGGTATTATATATAATTATATGATTCTATGGAATATTTATAATAAACTTATATTTATTATACATTAGGTTTGAATGTGTAAGAAAAAATTCAAGACTTAGGGTAAAGGTTTTCTCTTCTCACTTTTATTTCTGTGAGACTTATGCATTATTAACCACTCATTTATTTTTTGTGGTGTAAATAATGAAAATGAATTTATTATATTATAATTATAATTAAATTTATGAGTATTTACATACCTCATTTATTATCTTTCTTTAATAGGGGTTATGGTTCTAAAGTTACCAAATTGGTAAAGTAATTTTGTCTCAATTTTCCTTCATTGAGGCACATGCCATGTTATGCACCTATATATTTCTACAAGGTGTATATACTTATATTTGACATGTTATATCATTAATATCATTATTTTCATGATATTTTTATCTTCATATAATTTTATTATTTTCATAGTATTATGATTCAAAGTTACCAAAGTGGAAATGGTTTATTTCTACAATATCATCATTTATCGATATTATTTATGATTATTCTTCCATTGATGAAATATTATGATCCATATATTAATAACTCTAATTAATTTTCTTATACTAGATTTATCCAAGATATATCCATATATTGGTACCATTTTTAAAAAATTTTCTACTTAAGATAATTAAGAAAGTGTTTTAAAAAAATCCTACTTTATTTCTCTATTCGGTCAGAAATTTGTTTTATTCACAAAACAATGTTTTCTAAAAAAGTATTCAAAAAAGTTTTAATATGACGTGAAAAAGTCATTTTTACCCATGTTTTACCTTTTTAATATAAAAAGGTTTTAAAAGGAATCTCCTTGTTTTTTTCCAATCAAGGAACTTTTCTAAACTTTTTATGGTGCAAAAGGAATGTTTGGTATGTATGGATTTACCTGACATCATTTCCTTGAATCTTCCTTTGAAAGTTTAAAAGGTTATTTTTTAAAGAAAATTTTTTTCCTAATTTTTTGTAAATTCTATATTTTAAAGTGGTTTTCAATGAAAAAGTTTTTCATAATTTTTTTATATGGTTTTCAATGCTTCCTTTATATGTTTTCAAGGTTATTTTCAAAGGAAAATGTTTTCAAAATTTTTATGTTTTAAAAAAAAGAATTTTTCAAATAAGAAAGGATATTTTCTTCAAAAAAATGTTTTTAAATAATATTTACATGATTTGTATATATTATTTCAAATTGGATTCAAATAAAAGTATTTTAAAAATGTTATATGTTTTAAAAATAGATTTTAAAATAAAATTTATGTTCTGAGTGATATTTCAAAATTCTTCTCCATATAAGATATTATCCTTTGATATAGTTTATGATTTACTAGGGTTATAATCCAAGGACACCATTCTTATTATTTATTTTAATGTGTTATGATTAATATGACATGTTATTTATGAAACCATTTTATCTTCCATGGGTTATACCATGATAAAATGCTTCTGAAACTCGATTCATTTCATGGGTTATTCTACGATGAAATGATTATAAAACCTGTATCTTTTTCATAGGTTATGAAATGATAAAAATTTTATGATAATAATTTAATTTCATGAGTTTTGATATGATTTTTATGGAACTCATCGCTTTTTTATGGGTCATGATATCATGAATGTTTTGTTATCTTGTGGAACAAGTATGTATGATTTCATTATATGATGGGTGGGACCTATATATCCATACAATGCATTGGGTAAAGCTTTATATCTCATGAGATAATGATGGGAAACAAGTAAAAGGGCTTGATACATAAGGGGAAACATGTTTTTTATGATCCACAAGAGGAAACAGGTGTGTCCTAATATATAATGGGAAATAGTTGTGTCCTGATCCAAAAATGGGAAACAGGTGTGTCCTGATCAAAAATGGGAAATGGGTGTGTCCTGATCCACTATGAAAAAGAGGTGTGTTCTGATCCCCTATGAGAAACAGGTGTTTCCTGATCCAAAAAGGGTAAATAGGTGTGTCCTGATTGTAACACCCCGAGCTTCCACGATACGCTTCTCATTCAATAATGCAATAGCTTGCATTGTACGCAACTTCGAGTTCTAAAACACCGCGACTAATCAAAGTAGCCGTTATGAATAGTAATAACCACTTTTTAAAATTATAGAAATTTTATATTTCAAAATGGACTTCATTTTTGGATTCGGAATATCGAAATTAGCCTATGTTGAATTTTTGGTATTTTTCTGAGAACTTCTAATTTTTTATGAATAGTGAAAAATACTTAAAACAACTTTTTAATCAAAATAATTTATTGTGATAAATTATAGTATTTAGTGGTTTTAAGGTATAATTAGAATATATTTTTACCATTTTATCCAATGGTGGTCATTAGAATTAATTTAACATTGAAATTGGACATAAACAATTGCCAATCTTTTGATGTAAATTGTTTCTTAAAAACACGCTATTTGTCGTAACAGCGGGAATTAATTATAAAATTAATTAACGCAACTTATATGTTTGTAATTTTGTAAAATAGACATCATTTTTGAATTCGGAATATCAATTATAGCTTAGGGTGAAATTTTGGCCCTGTTCTGAAAAACTTCAATTTTTGATGAATAGTGAAACCACTAAGTGGTAGTTAAATAACTGATTTTTCGTTTAAATGAAATATTACCACTTCTGTGATTTAATTTTCAAAAATCCTACATACATGTTTGTCATTAAGAAGTAAAATTCGGTTCAATGAGATTAAAGTAATTTTTTGGTGAATAGTAACTTTTAAGTTCTTAATCGCGATTAGAGGTAATTAGTGTAGTTTAAGGTACAAATAATGTTTTAATAATATGAGATGAGCATGACACTTGTCCTACTCCTATTGGATGAGTCATGTCCGACCAAGACAACCCATGGGTCAACTTGGGGACCCCATGGAGCCACTTTAGTTGGAAAATGACATAAATACCTTTTATTTAATGTTAAAGTAAAAAAATGACACAAACATGAAATGTTTTACTAAAACAATTTTTATATGGGGTTATACAAGTCATATTTTTTACTATAAATATTCATTGTAAATCTAACAAGATTTCCTACATCATATTATTTTTTTTTAGAATTTTTAGACATTAAATGAATTAAATTATTTATGAAATCTTGATGATGCAGCGATGACCTCATTATTTAACGATTTAAATAAAATGAGAAGATAATGCAAAATCCAAGGCTTACACTTGTCCAAAGCCTATTGTATGAGGATATTTAGAACCCTTATCACCTTATCCACGAATTTTATAAGTGTTGGACCTTTAGAATCCGAAAAGCATTGTATAATAATGTAACATTTCAATCTTTCCAAAAGAGCCCCTCCTCTCCACTTATAAAAGGCACCCACCTCTCCCACCTTATTCACACCTTAAAGCCATTTGGCTCGGACAAAATCTGCTCAAATACTCTCCCAACTTCCCCCTCTTACTCCTAGAAGCCTCACTTTGGGCAGAACTCTTCCCAAGGAAGCCTTTGGCTCAAATCAAAAAGAGTTACCCGATTTTGAGGTAATGTCTTCTCTAATGTTGTTTTGTTTTATTTTTCTTCTCCAACCCCCTAAATTCTTTTTATTAATTACTTTTGTAACAACACCAGTATCCTAAATATACTAGGATGTTGTTATAAGAAGGATTCGAGCTACACTTACACACACCTACATCTAATGGTTAAAGAACATACGGTTTCTGTGGATGGCGAATTTCTGCCTCACGAAACGATGATTGTTCAACACTCATATAAAACCTTCAAAGGTGGCCATTAAGATGTCACTATATTTATATATGATATAAAATATGTTTATGTTTTACTTATGTTTCTGTATTTCTCATTTATGGCATACTTTATGATTTCCATTATGGGTAAAACGCGATAATTTCATTTTAGGAAGTGCGGACTACCGCCCCCTCAAAGTGATTTGAATCGTTAATGCCATATGTGGGATGTATAAAGGATGGATTAAATGGTATTATACACTATATTATACTGTAATTATATTATAAATTTATATCATTATGATTTCATTCCATTAAATACGAAATATAAATGAAAGTAGCGTTCATGCGTACGTACGGCTTACCGTCTCCATGAACGGTGCATTTCATTTCTTACCTCTAAATGTTACGTAATATTATAAATGAATGTATATACTGTATATATATTATATATATGATATCTAAATAATTAATATAATTCTGGATATAATGGATATTTCACCACATGAACAACTTGTAATTATAAGAAGTTTATTTTTGACTCAAGTACCAAAGATCGACAAAACGACCGTTATTAACTTAAATAATTACATAATGTTCATAACATGGTAATAAGTGATATAAAAGGAATAATGAACATGAAAAAGGTTCTTAAGTAAATATAAATTAACTCTAGTTTATTATTCAGGAGGTTAAAGAACGGTCGAGTCAGGACAGGACGCAAGGTAATGGAGCTTCTTAACCCAATTTCTATTCTTTGGGTTAATCTCCTACTTTCAAATTATGTCATGATATTATTATGTCCTATTTTGTATTTTTACTTTCTTTATGTGTACCTATAGTGAATAGACATAATAGATCTATTTTATTTTAAAAATGATCTTTTTAAGGACTTCGTCCCAATCCCCTTTCATTGAGGCATATTTGGTTTTATACACAACTTTCTTTTATACGGTGTATAAACCCCTTTGACTTTTAAGTTTATTCAAAAGGAATCTTTTTATACGAAGCGTTTTTCTAAGCAAAAAATGGGAATGTTTTTCTTACCGTACTTATGCGGCGACAACGACTTCTCCACCGCCGTGACCATTATTTGAGTTTCGGCTTCCTCTACAAGCCATCTTTTTTTTAATGAAAAATAAATACAAAGTTTTAACTTTCTTTTATTTTGGTATTGAAAATGGTTTTGAAAGAGTTTTTATTATATCAATGTGTTGTATTGATATCTTGTGATTGAAATGTGGAAATGTTATGTTTCCTTTATGCATGTTTTATGTGATACGATTATGTTATGGTTTATGATATGTTTAAACCTATTCATACGAGGAATGTATTGGACTTAATAAGTGACGGGTGGAGCCCGCTATAGCTCCTCGATTCATCGGTAGGTCTCATGAGACAACTAGACGTGGAATTGGCCGAGGCCCTTTCCCAATTTGATTTATGGTTTTGGCCGAGGCCTTAATCATTTTAGACGTCTTGGCCGAGGCCTTGACAAAATGTTTCAGAATGTCTGGCATTATGCATTCCATCATTATGAAAGTGGTTATTGATATTGCATGTGATTATTCGACCAGTAGAATATCCATGTGAAGAAGTGAATGGCATTATCTCATTTTACTTTTGCCATATTAAGTTGAAGTACAAGTTTAAAAGGCTTTTGTTTTACTTATACATTGCCTTAAATGTTAATGATTATTTATGAGAGCTTCTGCTATATTGTTATCCTTACTGAGCATCTGAGCTCACCCCTTTCAATGTTTTAATATTTTCCAGGATGTGAAGAAGTATTTTATGAATGACCTGCAGGGATAGTCAGAAGAGGATATGAGTGTGGAATATGAAGACTTTGTTATTAGTTTTTCACTTTATTATGTAATGTAAGATTTATGAATGTATCTAGTGTTTCCAAGGCTACTAAACTAATCGGTCTTTCGAGACTTGATCTTTTGTGATCATGACAATGTTACGAAGTAATGCACCGACTCTGGGTAGCTGGGGTCGGGGCGTTACAGTTGGTATCAGAGGCAGTTTAGTACTAACCTTGGAAGCTAGATTTAGATAAACTCTGATTAGAGCACATAGACCAAAGATAGACTTTGAGGATTAGTATAGAATAACTTCCTAAAATTTTGGTATTGTAGAGATTTTGTGAGTTTTCCGAGCAATACATCCCTGTCTGGATACGAGCAGGTAGAGGCGGCTCTGGCACAGATGTACCTAGGGGTAAAACCCAAAAACACCGCTTTGAGCTAGACTCGAATGAGAACTGGTGCACGACAATGGGCCTTGCTGCACTCTTGGTTACGACACTCCCGAGGGATTTGCTTAGGATAATTCTCATTTTCTTTACAAACCAATATGTAGGGTTTATGAGTATATACTTCCTCAAAGAAAACATTCTTATGATTATGGATTATATCCATAAACCGTTCAATTTACTTTAAGTATTTTAAATGTTTGGAATTATTCATCGTAATTCATAAACTAACCTAGTTTATGCCATTGTATAGAAATGGCGCCCAGTAGAAGGAATGTGAACTCCAGCAGTACGTATGATCCAAAGAGTAAGAAGGATCGTATCTTTCACGGTATTAAGCCAACATTTCGAAGGGAAATAGTCTCCCATGTGTTCTCAACATATGAAGAAATAGTATCATGTGTTAATAAGATAAGTAAAGAATTCTCTGAGTCCTATGGCTTTGAAGCGAAGCAAGTGACGAAAGGGATGGAAGAGAGAATGATGGATAAAGGGATGAGGGGAAAGAAGAATTTTCCAATATGTGGTAATTGTGGGAAGAAACATCATGGAACTTGCCTAAAGGGAATGGGAGTTTGTTATAAGTGTAGAGAAAAAGGACACAAAGTGCGTGACTGCAAGGGTAAGAAAATGGTTTCAAATGTACAATGCTTCTTCTGCAAGGATTGGGGACACTACGCAAACCAATGCCCAAATCATCAGAGTATGCCCCAAATGATGTTATTGGATAATAATCAAGTTATGATACTACCACATATGAGGAGTAATGATTAGAGTTCTTATGTTGTTATTAAATAATTTTGTAATTTGAGTGTTGTATCAATGATGTACTGGTTATAATAATTATGGAGTATATAAGGATTGTACTGCAGTACTATTTCATCAAGGACTTGAGATTGTGTGGAACCAAGAAAAGTGACTCCACAGTAGGATTAAAGTTTTGGAAAATATATGGTTGAGAGAAAGATAGACCATAATATGGTTCTGATACTGAGATTGTGATTTTGGAATAAGACGTGATTGATTTGGATAAATTATATTGGATATACTTAACTTCCTTGAAACTGATTGATGTTTTGTATACATTTTTTGGATAGAAGGTGTATATCTAGTATTCTATAAGGAATAAGGGATCATGGTAATTCAGTATGTTTAAAAAGAATACATGATTAAGGTATTCACATGTTGTTACGTGGGAAAAAGGATCTTCATTATGTTTACCTTCCTTATAAAATTTGGACTGTGAGTTGGACAGAAGTATTTTGGATAACTATAAAGGTTGGAATGAATTAAGTTGATCTTTGGATAGTATTGTTTAAGGTTAAATCATTTTTGAATATTATTTTTGTAATATTATAATACTATAGTTTTAGGAAAAGGACAACCTGCAGGGTGGGGCATAACCCGTCGCGTCGGACAAAGCTGCAGGAATCGAACCCACAACCATAGTGCGACAGGCCTTTATTTCCTACCACTATCCTACAGGAAGTCCCTGGTTATTACAAAATAATTTTACTAATCTAAATGGTATGTGTTAACATTTGGAACCATATACAATTAGGATAAGTATAATATTTTTGAGTTCTATTATCTTTTTGAGTGAAAGATGAGTTGAAGGTTGAAACTCTAATTGTCAAGCATAAATATATATATACCTATCTCTTATTCAATGAATAAATTAATTCTTAAACTTTAGTAAAGGGATATTAAAACAAAAAATGTGTTATCCTAATACCTTATGTCTTGTTGAACTGATGATATTTTAAATCATCATAGATTGAAGGCTTTGAGGACCTCAATTTGACAGTTGATTGTGATTGATGACCTCAATCACTCCCTACAAATATTTACGTTTTTCCTCCAATTATATGTCTTTAATTTCCACCAATGTTCTCCTAATCGAGATCATAATTGGGTGGTGACTTTTTCATTTCCCTTTCCCTCTTATTATGGCTAAATTTTATTAATCTTATTTCCGATGTGGGTTTTCCTCAAAGGTATTTTCTCTTTTCAACCTTTTATTTTCAAAAAAAAATTCAAATTGCGAGGACGCAATTTATTGAAGGAGGGGAGAATGTAACACCCCGAGCTTCCATGATACGCTTCTCATTCAATAATGCAATAGCTTGCATTGTACGCAACTTCGAGTTCTAAAACACCGCGACTAATCAAAGTAGTCGTTATGAATAGTAATAACCACTTTTTAAAATTATAGAAATTTTATATTTCAAAATGGACTTCATTTTTGGATTCGGAATATCGAAATTAGCCTATGTTGAATTTTTGGTATTTTTCTGAGAACTTCTAATTTTTTATGAATAGTGAAAAATACTTAAAACAACTTTTTAATCAAAATAATTTATTGTGATAAATTATAGTATTTAGTGGTTTTAAGGTATAATTAGAATATATTTTTACCATTTTATCCAATGGTGGTCATTAGAATTAATTTAACATTGAAATTGGACATAAACAATTGTCAATCTTTTGATGTAAATTGTTTCTTAAAAACACGCTATTTGTCGTAACAGCGGGAATTAATTATAAAATTAATTAACGCAACTTATATGTTTGGAATTTTGTAAAATAGACATCATTTTTGAATTCGGAATATCAATTATAGCTTAGGGTGAAATTTTGGCCTTGTTCTGAAAAACTTCAATTTTTGATGAATAGTGAAACCACTAAGTGGTAGTTAAATAACTGATTTTTCGTTTAAATGAAATATTACCACTTCTGTGATTTGATTTTCAAAAATCCTACATACATGGTTGTCATTAAAAAGTAAAATTTGGTTCAATGAGATTAAAATAATTTTTTGGTGAATAGTAACTTTTAAGTTCTTAATCGCGATTAGAGGTAATTAGTGTAGTTTAAGGTACAAATAATGTTTTAATAATATGAGATGAGCATGAAACTTGTCCTACTCCTATTGTATGAGTCATGGCCTACCAATACAACCCATGGGTCAACTTGGGGACCCCATGGAGCCACTTTAGTTGGAAAATGACATAAATACCTTTTATTTAATGTTAAAGTAAAAAAATGACAAAAACATGAAATGTTTTACTAAAAAAAATTTATATGGGGTTATACAAGTCATATTTTTGACTATAAATAGTCATTGGAAAGATAAAAAGATTTCCTACATCATAGTATTTTTTTTAGAATTTTTAGACATTAAATGAATTAAATTATTTATGACATCATGATGATGCAGCGATGACCTCATTATGTAACGATTTAAATAAAATGAGAAGATAATGCAAAATCCAAGGCTTACACTTGTCCAAAGCCTATTGGATGAGGATATTTCGAACCCTTATCACCTTAGACACTAATTGTATAAGTGTGGGACCTTTAGAATCCGAAAAGCATTGTATAATAATGTAACATTTCAATCTTTCCAAAAGAGCCCCTCCTCTCCACTTATAAGAGGCCCCCACCTCTCCCACCTTATTCACACCTTCAATCCATTTGGCTCGGCCAACCTCTGCTCAAATACTCTCCCAACTTCCCCATCGTACTCCTAGAATCCTCACTTTGGGCAGAAATCTTCCCAAGGAAGCCTTTGGCTCAAATCAAAAAGAGTTACCCGATTTTGAGGTAATGTCTTCTCTAATGTTGTTTTGTTTTATTTTTCTTCTCCAACCCCCTAAACTCTTTTTATTAATTACTTTTGTAATAACACCAGTATCCTAAATATACTAGGATGTTGTTATAAGAAGTATTCGAGCTACACTTACACACACCTACATCTAATGGTTAAAGAACATACGGTTTCTGTGGATGGCGAATTTCTGCCTCACGAAACGATGATTGTTCAACACTCATATAACACCTTCAAAGGTGGCCATTAAGATGTCACTATATTTATATATGATATAAAATATGTTTATGTTTTACTTATGTTTCTGTATTTTTCATTTATGTCATACTTTATGATTTCCATTATGGGTAAAACGCGATAATTTCATTTTAGGAAGTGTGGACTACTGCCCCCTCAAAGTGATTTGAATCGTTAATGCCATATGTGGGATGTATAAAGGATGTATTAAATGGTATTATACACTATATTATACTTTAATTATATTATAAATTTATATCATTATGATTTCATTCCATTAAATACGAAATAGAAATGAAAGTAGCGTTCATGCGTACGTACGGCTTACCGTCTCCATGAACGGTGCATTTCATTTCTTACCTCTAAATGTTACGTAATATTATAAATGAATGTATATACTGTATATATATGATATATATGATATCTAAATCATTAATATAATTCTGGATATAATGGATATTTCACCACATGAACAACTTGTAATTATAAGAAGTTTATTTTTGACTCAAGTACCAAAGATCGACAAAACGACCGTTATTAACTTAAATAATTACATAATGTTCATAACATGGTAATAAGTGATATAAAAGGAATAATTAACATGAAAAAGGTTCTTAATTAAATAGAAATTAACTCTAGTTTATTATTCAGGAGGTTAAAGAACGGTCGAGTCAGGACAGGACGCAAGGTAAGGGAGCTTCTTAACCCAATTTCTATTCTTTGGGTTAATCTCCTACTTTCAAATTATGTCATGATATTATTATGTCCTATTTTGTATTTTTAATTTCTTTATGTGTACCTATAGTGAATAGACATAATAGATCTATTTTATTTTAAAAATGATCTTTTTAAGGACTTCGTCCCAATCCCCTTTCATTGAGGCATATTTGGTTTTATACACAACTTTCTTTTATACGGTGTATAAACCCCTTTGACTTTTAAGTTTATTCAAAAGGAATCTTTTTATATGAAGCGTTTTGCTAAGCGACAAATGGGAATGTTTTTCTTTCCGTACTTATGCGGCGACAACGACTTCTCCGCCGCCGTGACCATTATTTGAGTTTCGGCTTCCTCTACGAGCCATCTTTTTTTTAATGAAAAATAAATACAAAGTTTTAACTTTCTTTTATTTTGGTATTGAAAATGGTTTTGAAAGCATTTTTATTATATCAATGTGTTGTATTGATATCTTGTGATTGAAATGTGGAAATGTTATGTTTCCTTTATGCATGTTTTATGTGATACGATTATGTTATGGTTTATGATATGCTTAAACCTATTCATATGAGGAATGTATTGGACTTAATAAGTGACGGGTGGAGCCCGCTATAGCTCCTCGATGCATCGGTAGGTCTCATGAGACAACTAGACGTGGAATTGGCCGAGGCCCTTTCCCAATTTGATTTATGGTTTTGGCCGAGGCCTTAATCATTTTAGACGTCTTGGCCGAGGCCTTGACAAAATGTTTCAGAATGTCTGGCATTATGCATTCCATCATTATGAAAGTGGTTATTGATATTGCATGTGATTATTCGATCAGTAGAATATCCATGTGAAGAAGTGAATGGCATTATCTCATTTTACTTTTGCCATATTAAGTTGAAGTACAAGTTTAAAAGGCTTTTGTTTTACTTATACATTGCCTTAAATGTTAATGATTATTTATGAAAGCTTCCGCTATATTGTTATCCTTACTGAGCATCTGAGATCACCCCTTTCAATGTTTTAATATTTTCCAGGATGTGAAGAAGTATTTTATGAATGACCTGCAGGGATAGTCAGAAGAGGATATGAGTGTGGACTATGAAGACTTTGTTATTAGTTTTTCACTTTATGATGTAATGTAAGATTTATGAATGTATCTAGTGTTTCCAAGGCTACTAAACTAATCGGTCTTTCGAGACTTGATCTTTTGTGATCATGCCAATGTTACGAAGTAATGCACCGACTCTGGGTAGCTGGGGTCGGGGCGTTACACTGATCCACTATGTTGATGGTCTTGGTAGTTAATCTTGACACATAAAATGGTTTTCTATAGTTATAATGGTGAAACACTTATATGACATGAGCTTATAGTTCATGATTTATTTATGATGATTTATCACCCCTATGATTCATATACTATGATCTACTAGTCTTTATTCCATGACTCTTGGTTATCATCTTTGATATGTAGGGTATTATATTTTTTTGTTCAGATCATGTTCTCATACCCTTATTATCATGTTATGATTACATATCTCCCTTATTTACCCTTATTGAGCATCTAATATCACCCATTTCTTATATTTCCTTTCCCCATGTTATGAATAATGGATAAAAGTATGATTACTAAAAGGAAAGATCTTTAAGGTAGATGTTGAAGATATTTCACCAAGTTAGAGATTATGTTTACATGTTTCGAAAGACACTAAACTATTATGATCCTCAGGCATGTATTTTTTTAATTTGCTTAATATTCATATAAAATGAGGTAATATACATGTATGTTAAGCATGGGTTTCTATACTTATGAGGAGTAATTGGTGAAGATCTTGGATCCTAAAGATAAAGATATAAATAATAAGAAAACTCACATTGTTAAAGTGCTTTAGAAAATCACAAGTATGAAGAAGTGACATGGAAACCTAAGGATGAAATGAAATAGAAGTAGTCTCATCTATTCTTAGGAGAAGATACGATTTGAAATTTTAGGAACAAAATTTATAAAGGGGGAAGAATGTAACATCTCAAACTTTCATATACATTGAATTTTCCCACCGAATAAATATTTTTTGTCATATATTATAGACTAAACACATGCAACACATAATTATTTATTTTATTAATTAGTAACCTTAAATTTAAAAAATAATTATAGCTATGAAAATTTAAACTATTATAATGGGATAATAAACATAAAAAATAAAACAAGTTGAATAGGAAAATATGGAACACATTGATCTCTTATAATTATCACACTCACTAATATAACTATAAAAACACAAAACATCGGTAAACTAATTAATATTTTGTCACGAACAAAGCTGGAGTTCCATCCAACCCCACACCCAACCTTATCCACGGCATATCCCAAAGGGAATCACTATTCCCCAAGGGCAGGCGGGTAGTTCTTGGGTATCAACAATCTACTTTGGGAATGATTTCAACCATAAGTATAACCATAATCAATCAACAAAATAGAACAAAAACCCACAACTGATAACATAACCAAAAAGGGTGAAACAAATTTTCAGAATCAAGGTTTTACAACTTTAACCAAAAACCAAAATACCACAAAGAATGGGAAATTAAAAAAACTCTAGAAACCTCTGTGAAACATGAGGGGCATCACCCTCAATACACCATCACCATCACCTACAACAAGTGGGGTACTAGGAACCGGATCCACCATCCTTACCATGACACATATTTTCATTACCTGGGTCATACATAATAATGTCTACACACACCCAAAAGTGAATGTATGGTGTGAGAAAAATCCCAGTATGATACTACCCAAAAGAAAAGATTTCATTCTATAATATTATAAGACAAATTAACATGCACATTTACATTAAAACCTTTGAAAATTTTTTAAGATTTTTGAAGTAAAACCATTCTCAAGGAAACACTTTCAAGGTAAACCATTTCTAAAGGAAACTTTCTCAATAATAAACTTGTTTTAAAATCCAAAACATATACAAGATCCATTTTGTACCAATAGATTACACCACAACACATAATCATCATGTCACAATAGAGCACCATGGGTAAATCCCTAAGGGTAACTAGAACAAGTGGAACTCTAGAAACCTCGTGCCTTGGTGAAACATGGTATAACAACCACAACCCACATTATCCTCATGCACGAGCCACTAAAGAGAAATATATCTAAAATTTCAGTGGTCTCCAACCATCGTCATAGTTTAGTTAGTGTTGTAATCGTCTATCCTGTTAAGTGAATCTGGGCCTTTCCACTTTTGAGTCAACTAACATTAATTAACTAGAATAATTCGGGCTTTCCACTTCCTAATCACTAGTGTATTAGTTCTATTTTTTCCACCTAGGTACCTAGGATTCCATTTGTGCTCAATTACACATTCACATGTCACATAAATAATCACTTGGAAACCACCATTTTCCAAAAATAAACTACTTTCCATCATACACACATCAAAACCATTTCAAAAAAAATTGCACTACTTTAATAATCCATGAAACCCATTTGAAAAAATTACAATAATATAATATAATAAATTTAACTGTTTCTATGGTCCAATACCCTTTCAAAACTTCATATAAACCAATTTCACTTTAAAACACACTTCACATCATTACAAAATTCACAATTTATATTAAAGGTGCACAAAAAATAAGCCATCATGACATAAGAATCGATGTCTTTTGATAAATACATTTTCACCTCATGTTTCTTTAAAAACACACTTTGTACCTTTCAAATGAACCATGAAACACTTCCATGAAGCATCAAAATAAGTAACATACAAAAACATAACCATTTTCTTTTATAAAATCCATTTCCATCACATAATAATGTAAAACCCTTACAAAACATATTTCTCACCACACAAATAAATCCTAGAGCACATATATTTAACCAAGAAAGCATATCAAAGCATATAAAAATGTTAAAGCATGTAACCACCTACCTCATATGCAGAAACATCCAAAATTTGGTGTGAAACTACAACCACACCACCACAAGACCCTATAAAGGAAATATTAGACAACCATCATCAATATCTCCACCAAAATCACAAGATCGAAACCCCTTTTTTGTTAAACAGCCGTTGGAAAATAAGAACCCAAGAAAGAGGGAAATAAAACCCTAGAAATACTGACGAATTGAGATAGAAACCACTTACATGAATATTCCTTTAATAATTGTGGTCAAAAACACCTAAGGAATGATTCTTAAGAAGCTTAAGAATGTTTATAGGATACTCCCATTGCTAAAAATCCTGAGTGGGGCTAATGAGAGGAGAATAAGGGTTAAATACGAGAAGGGTACAAAGGTATATTTCAAATTTCTAATAACCTGGAGATGAAGCTTGATTTTACCACACGGTTTACTAAACCGTGCAATAACCATCCGACCCTTACTATCTAATAGGCACACACATCACGGTTAGCCCACACGGTTACCCAAAATTTGCGAAAAACATGCAATTCACCACTGTCCAAAAAATGAAACTTAGTCGTATGGTTTCCTGGGCATGGTACACAGTTTCCCCTAACCATGCGCCAACCATGCACCACCTACTGCCAAACCAAAATTTTCAATTTTTCATCTAAAACACTTGGGGAAACTGAGAATTAACCAAATAATAGAATTTAAATAAAGTAATACCTCAAAACAAATTCATGGATGTGAGAAATTTTATAAATTAAAAAATTATAACTTTTAGAGGATTTGAGTTGAATTATTGATGAAGGGATGAAAATGTAATTATAGTAAGTAATATGATTGTTGGAATAGTAATATGACTATTGGGATAGTAACCTAATAGTTAGGAATAGTAATATGATTGTTTGGAAAAGTAATTGGACCATTATAATTGTAAAATAAAATGTAAATAATAATTTTATAAATTAATTTATAGAATATCAATGTTAAAATATCATAAAATATTGATTCAAAATAGGAATAAATGAAAAGTATTTGTAAAATGGTGATAATGTATAATTTTAACATATTTTATAAAAACCATAATTTTTATATTAATAATTAAAATTAACTATGTTAGAAGATTATTTTAATAAAATAAATGGAATTTTTAGAATCATCATGTGGAAATTTCCCAAGGGTATATTTTTTATACTTTTCTGAGAAACTTCAATTTTTACGTGAATAATAAAAATATAATTTTTCAAATATCGCATATTTTATGACATAATAATGATGTAATAATGACTTAATAATTATTAAATATGTTATGTTGACCCAAAATCAATTTAATAATATAAATGAGTCATTTTAATACAATAAACTTAATTTACAAACCTAAAAAGTAATTTCCAAAGTCTAAAAGACTAAAGTGCCCCTTTAAATAAACATTTTTTTTTCATTTTCCTCCATTCATTTTTATTTAACTAACAAATTAGAATTATAAAGTGTTTAAAGTCCTAAATTCATATTATTTTATTAAAATATATTTCATAATTTTAAAAATATTACTATTGAAAGTTTTTCCTTGGATATAATAATTTATTCATTATTATAACTTGAAATACACCTCTCCTCAACTATAAAACCCCATATTCCTCCCCTAAGAAAACCATGACTCCCTCAATTACCAAAGAAAAAACACTTCCCAAATTCATTCTCTTAATACACTTAGAATCATTAGGGTCTTTCTGGAGTAACTGAACTCCAACCATTCAAGGAGTTTAATGTTGTAGGAATGAAGAAACATATATAAGAGGGTAAAGTTTCATCAACTTTTTCTCACATTTTCCTATTATCTTCCTCTTTTTTACCTATTACTTTAAAACCCAAACCTTATAAAATTAATTATGTGGTATTTTATAATTATATTAATTACTTCAAGCTACTATAATGATTATATTTGGGACATATTTTTATTTCATACTTCTTTTTCCTCCTCTTTTAACAATGTCCTGTCAACGGTCAGTTAACTGCCTACGAGTACATTTCCAACTCTCACATTATAACCACTTTCATGTATAAATAGTATGAATTATATATAATATATAAATATGTAATTAAATTTATTTTAGTATTCTGGAATTAATTTTAATTATATATTAATGACCTTGAACAAGAATAGCGAAATCAAAACAAAATGGAAAATTTAATGAAAACATGACAGAAAAACAATTAATGTTTAACATAGATTGAATAAAATAGAATAAAATAATTATAATGGATAAATAGTAACATAAATGAATATAATTAACTTCTATTTTCATGCGTTAACAAACCAAATTTTAGTATACATGAGGAATAAACGAGACAAAACATAATTGGATTTCAGGTAAGGGAAATCTCGAACCCAAATCCTTTTGGGTTGTCTCCTATTTCACATTATTTTTAGTGTGTATATTATTATAAGGTCCTTAAAATAATTTTTCACTTTTATTTCTATTTTTTATTTGGATATACATGTTTATAACTTGTTAATATTATTTCTAGGGAAATTTCAAAGATTTTTCAAAATGACTTTATTTTCCAAAACATCGCATTGAATCCTCTTGATATTTTTCTTCTCTACTCAAGAATGATGATATTTTATGCCAAAATATTATCTTCCTTATTCATTTGGTGACCCAAAAGGTTAATCATTAAAATTATTATTTATGAAATCCTTATGATACTCATTCCCTCCCATGGTTTTATTTCATGACTATGATTTTTATATGATCTCTTTCAATGTGGTATGCATTATTATGAGAATTTTATAATCTGATGAGTGGTCTAGGAATTATATATTCATTTAAATCATTGGTAAATGTGATATATCTCATAATATTATATGTTTTATACATGAACATGATTCTATTATTGTTCGCAATTATGATGTTATGATTTATGCACATGTGTTATGCATGAACATGATGTTAGCTCTTATTCACAACTAGGTTTTGTATTTGGAAACTATGTTATGTTGGTTAATTATTATGAATTTTTCACATTTCATGCATTTTTAAAATTATTCCCTTATGCTTATTAGGAGGAAAAAACCCATTCCCTCATATTTTAAAAAATATCATGGTTAAACTCTTTTATCTTGGGTAAAAAAAAAGTATCCTTATCTCATGTTCAAACATGTTATAAAATGTATTAAATC
The DNA here is from genome assembly GCA_963277665.1 of Viscum album. Taxonomy (NCBI): domain Eukaryota; kingdom Viridiplantae; phylum Streptophyta; class Magnoliopsida; order Santalales; family Viscaceae; genus Viscum; species Viscum album. Next base: position 990,713,140 of record OY728136.1, on the reverse strand, counting down.
ATAAATAATGTATATCAAAAACCATCATATCATTTATTCATAATGACCATTGTTTATAATAACTCCTCTTATCACATAAGAAGAAATATAGATAAAAAATATGCATCCATTATAATTCCTAAATATACCTAAGTTTTAATGTATTCAAATGAAACCACATACTTGATGTAGAAAACCTTTTCTTCATCATATTAATATATACTTGAATCCATATTCATCAACGCTTATCTAATTTTAATATCCTATTCCAATTCATAGTAATTATTTAATGTAAAGTTTTTATCATGCCCCATTAAAAATAAAAGAATTGAATTATAAACATTAATACCTAACATAGACTCTCCATGGAATTTCTAGCACTCTTTTAGATATTCTGGGTAATTTCTCCTCTAATTTCTAGTTTTCCAATAGTGGAAAAAGTTTATGTCCTTTGGTAATGGATCGGGGCTTTGGGGTCCATTACTTGGTGAAAATATGATGTTTGGGGTGTTCTGGGTGGTCTGGAAGGCCATCTCAGCTTCTCAGTGAAGCTTAAGACTCCTAACGGTGGCCTTGGCCGACCGGTAGCCTCGACCTATCGGTAGCCTCAGCCTACCAGTATCTCAGCCTACCGGTGGCCTCAGCCTACTGGTATCTCGGCCTACCAGTGGGCTCGGCCTACCGGTAGCTCGGCCTACTGGTGGCCTTGGCCTACCGGTGGCCTCGTTCTACTGGTAGCTTGATCTACCGGTAGACCTAGCATACCGATGACCTCTCCAAGGGTTTTCCAGTAGCACCTCCTTTACGCGAATTGGTTTGTAAACCATGTTTTGACCCCCTGTTTTAAATCCCATTAATGGTGTTTAATTAAATGATTGGTGAGGTACCCTCCTTAAATGAAAAACCATGCGTTTTGGTCATGCCTTTAACCGCGTTTTCAAAAATGCCTCTACCGCATCCTGTGAGTAGTCCTTCCTTGTTTAAGGAGTTGTGCGTCAGTTTTAACTGCCCTGAAGGGCGAGGACCTTTTAAGTTGGACATGTGGGGTGGCCCAACCGCGTGGTCAACCCACGATCCCGCTTCTTCCGTGGTTTTGAGTTTATCTCCATATCTTAACCGTTCCGGGGATGTTGTATCTCAACATTTATAACCTAAATATTATCTTCTCCCTAGGTTCATTTTTCTCCATCACCCTACGCTCGGAATACCCTTCCTCCGAACGAGTTGTACCCCCGCGAAGTTTTCCTTGATCGCATTCTGTGGAGTTCCTGCTACTCTTGATTTCTAGTTTCCACACGGGGACTTAACATCGATCCTTGATCAATCAGGTAGGGATTTTCTCCTTCGTCTCTCCTTTATGTGCATCATGCGGGGTGGGTGTGCTTTTGTCTCTGTGGAAATTGATGAAACCAAACTTAATGAAGATAATGAATGGACCTCTAAAGAAGGAAGGGGTGGTGTGATCGATGTTCTATTGTACTCTTTTATGTTGATATGTGTTGTGAATTATACGGGCCTATTATCACTGAAAATCATGGTCGCTGGTGGTCTTTATCTGTGCACTAATGAACCTCAATGCTCCTGGATGTTTAAATAAACGTAACATGGAATTGGTTAATTATGTATACTCGGTTAAATAAATTGAAAGCACCAGGATCAACCCTTTTTTGTGATAACTCCGGTTAAAGCCCAATGGAATTGAAACCATGGAGTGTGTTAAATATTTTAAATCTGAAAATACCAGCAAGGGCCTGCCTTGTGTTGGTGGTAGTGGTTTGGTTGTTTTATTTCACGGGCCGTTTGCGGGTGACTTTATGGTTTTCTTGGATGGGGTATTAGATTACTGGGGTGATATGGGTGGGGATGGGATCCCCTGTTGTTATACTTTCGCTGGTTGTGAATCTGAGGCTGTATGGTTGCTCTACTATAACACGAATTCAGGTGGGATCCTATGTTGTTGAGAAACCATTGGCTCCTCGATTTTGGGGATGTGGGGCTGTATCTTGGGGTTTTTTTTGTTTCCAGTACTTTGAGGGATCTCACTTGATCCCTAGTTGTTGTTACTTTACAAGAGAACCGGGTGTGAATGCTTAAATTTTTCCGACAGTTTTCCTTCCTGCTTTAATTGTTGTTTCAACTGTGAATATTCCTGTTAGTTGCCCAGTAGTGAAGGGATTAACCCATACTGAACTATTATAAAATGATAACTTAAATAGGGAACTGGGAACAGTTTGGTGTGTGCCTGTTTTCTGAGGAATCAGTGCTTGGGCACCTTCTTGTATCCGTTGGGGAGCCATAGGTTGGGTTGTGTGTTGGCATATATGTGTAACTGTATGTTTTATGTTTAGTCGCACCCCACCCATGTTGGGAACTTAGTGTTGGACATCCCATTTCATGGGGAAGGGTGTTTCTCCCTAGTTACTCTCCTTCCTGCTCCCTATTCCCTCGGCTGTGATGGCTGGAGGCAACCTTACACCCAAGGTTCTTCGGGTAGGTTTCGATCGGTGTGTTGTTAGCCCAGGACTCTTTGGGAAGGTTTTTTTCCCCGGGTGTCTTCAGGATGAGGCACAGGTGTGTGCGGGCAGGGATGGATGGTTGTGAGGCCCAGGTGTGTGCGGCCAGGGATTTGGATGGTTGTGAGGCCTAGGTGTGTGCGGGCAGGAAGAGCGTGGTAGCTTCAGGACGTTTTCCATTAGGGATGAGCAGCTAGCTAGTGGGAGAAATGGTGGTGCGGGGTACCCAAATGTTTTGTTCTTACTATTACCTTACTGCTTGCGTTATTTGGTGAGAGTGGGCAGTGAGGTGAGATGGATAGATTCCTTGATAGATGATGTTTCTTCTTCTTCTCACAGGACTTTAGGACATCTCCCCACTTGTGCATGATAGATTTAGGTTTTCCTACTGAGTATACTTTGTATGATCACCCTACGTTTACTTTCAGGTTTCCAGGAGGGCTTCGGAGGCTGTGCGGGACCTTACTAGTCTGGACGTTGGAGTTGTTATTGGTCTCTGTTGGATTCTGCTTATCCTTTTTCCTTTCCTGTTGGGTATTGTACTTTGGAGTCCCTGTACTTTGTTCAGTTTTATTATTAAACATTCATGTAGTTTGGTTTTTTTACCTTGAGTTTTCTATACTTGGTGGTGTTTGGTGTTGACTCATTCTTTCTCCCAATCTTGGTTAACTAAAAAGGGTAATGCCTCCCATATTGTGAAAATGTTATACCCTTGGTGCTAATCGCCACTCTGGGGCCTACTGGAGGCGGGAATCGGGGGTCATTATCTCTCCTTCAACTTAAAGAAGGAAGGTCTTGGCAATCTGATGTCCCTTCCCTCCTTTCGGTGAAGGCGGGTCGTGATAGAATGGTATCAGAGGAAAGATTGAGGGATAGGATGGAGTCTGGAGTTAGGCATAGTGAGGATTGCATGGGATGGTAGGGAAACAATGTTAGGTGATCTTGGTTCATGAAATAGACCAGGGAGGACTGGCTAGGACATGATATTTTAGGGGCCCCCGTGATCCGATGCAAGGACTCTGATCCTATCAAACAACCATGTGAGACTAAATTTCTTGCAGGGTAGAGACCCTAGGGAAGGTACATGCATCATAATGATTGAGTTTTAATTGATTTGGGGTACCTTGGGGAGAAAAAATTAATAATAATAATAATAATTTCTCTTGATACTCAGGATTAGGAATTCTTTGTTTACCTTGCAGCTATGGCACCCGAACGTTATCCATGAGAGACTCGGGCAGTTGAGGCCTAGCAGATCGAGGCAGTTTACCAGTAGAGGATTGACCGAGATAATGAGGACGACTTGTGGCAAAGGACTCTACGCTCCTTCTAGCGAAAAACCCTCAAGAAGTTCGAGGGCAGAGTTTCTGACTCAGTAATGGAGGGATGGTTCTAGGAGCTATCCATCACCTTCTCTTTGATCTGTGCTCCGAGGGAGTACCAGTTTCTATTGGCCATCAGTCAGCTAATAGGATCAGCGCGTCAGTGGTGGACTCTTTTCCTGGGAGATAAGACAGAGGCATAGGTTTCTTGGGCCAGTTTTGAGAAGGAATTTTGTGAGGAGTTCCTCTCCTCTATGGCGAAGGCTGAGAAGAGACAGTAGTTGCTCTCCCTTCAGCAAGGAAGCATGTCAGTGAGGGATCTGGGGATAAAGTTCAAAGATCTCTTGCGCTTTGCCCCAGATCTCTTTCCAGATGAGAAGTCTCGGGCAAGACGATTAGAGGAGGCACTCCATCCTTCTCTTCAATACGTTGTCACTCCCTTCACTCTTATGACATACCTAGCAGTACAGAAGAAGGATGAGATAGTATATAGGATGCTCTTAAAGGGAGAACACCACGAGAAGGTAACCAGCTAAGTTCATCAAAGGGGAAGGTGTTCAGAGGAAGGTCTCCAAAGACAGAGCCTTCCAGGTTTTGACAAGCAGGGTTTAGGCCTCATCAGTTCTAGTCCCGAGATTCTGGCTCTCGCCCCTTTTCCACAGGGCCAGGGCCGAAGTGTTTCTCTTGCGGAGTTTTCGGGCACGTCCAAAGCAGGTGTCTGACTCAAGCTCCACATGGTGGAGGTGGGAATTTTCAGCACCCACCTCAACAGCATCTGTTGCCGGCGAGGCCTTTCCATCCACAGCAGTAGGCCCCTGGCCCTCCAAGGGACGACCTTGCAGGAGGAGACCAACACCAAGGTGCTACTTAGGGACTTCGACCAGGGTGTGGTCGGGGAGGTGGTCGATAGTAGCGAGGAAGAGGAGCTGGGCGTGGACAGTTGCACACCGCAGAGTTAGTAGCTCCGGCAGGACTAGAGGTTGTTTGAGGTACGATCAATTTATTCAGCACTCTTGTTTCTGCCTTGTTTGATTCGGGAGATTCACACTCCTTTGTTACGCCCATATTAGTCCGTGCTCTGGGTCTAGATGCCGAGAGACTTTTTGTGCCCCTAGTATTGAGAACACCAGTTGGGGGTCAGACCAGTGTATCTTACATTTTCTAGGGATGTAGACTGATGTTGGGACTGCATCAGTCCAGTGGAGACCTTCTTTCATTACAGATGCAGCAATACGATGTCATTCTAGGAATCGAATGGTTATTCTCCATGCATGCCATCATCGACTGCTATCGGAGAAGGATCAAATTCTCCAATGAGGATGGACGGCATGTGGCTTTTGTTGGGGAGCAGAGTTATCAGGTGGGGAGTCAACACGTAGAGCCACTCCTTTCTATGTTGGACAGGGTGTCAGTGGAGTCGGCGGACGCAGGAATGATAGATGTCCCAAAGGTCGTAAAATAATTCCCTGATGTCTTTCCCAATGAGGTTGTGACTCTACCCCCTCAACATGAAGTTGATTTTGGGATAGACTTACAGCCTGGTGCCCACCCGATCTCGATGGATCCTTATCGGATTGCACCTTCTGAGTTGCGGGAGTTACATATTCAGATTGACGATCTGATGGAGAAGGGCTTTGTTCGACCCAACGTGTCACCGTGGGGTGCTTCAGTTTTGTTCATAAAGAAGGCAGATGGTAGTCTACGACTGTGCATAGACTACCGGAGGTTGAATCAATTGATGGTCAAGAATCATTACCTCCTCCCGAGGATAGAAAATCTTTTCTACCAGCTGAGGGGAGCAGGTTGGTTCTCTAAGTTCAATCTTCGGTCTGGATACCACCAGTTCAGAGTGAAGGAAGGTGATATCCCGAAGATGGATTTCAGATACAGATATGGCCACTTTGAGTTCATGGTCATGTCGTTTGGCATTACAAACGCACCAGCTATGTTTATGAACCTCATGAACTCTTTCTTCCGAGAGTTTCTGGACCAGTTCGTTGTGGTGTTCATCGACGACATCCTTATCTACTCAAGATCAGAGGAAGAGCATGTTGGGCATCTTAGGGTAGTTTTGGGAGTCCTTAGACACCACCATCTTTATGGGAAAATATCTAAGTGCAAGTTCTTAACACGAGAAGTACATTTCGTTGGAAATGTAGTGTCTCAGAAGGGAATAGTAGTAGACCCTTTGAAGGTCTAGGCAGTCGTTTCTTGGGCAGCACCCAATAATATGGAAAAATTTTGTTGTTTCTTGGGTTTGGCAAGCTATTACTGTAGGTTTGTTCCTGACTTCTCTCGAGTTGCGGATCCATTGATAGCTTTGACTAGGAAGGACTAGGACTTCGTGTGGAGCGACCAGTGCCAGACAGCTTTTGGCTACCTAAAGGAGAAGCTGGTTAGTGCTCCAGTACTCAGATTACCAGAGGAAGGGGTGTTGTTTGAAGTGTTATGTGATGCTTCTAGCCCTGGGTTGGGATGTGTGTTGATGCAGCAGCGAGGAGTGATCACTTATGGGTCTAGGCAGTTACGTCCTCATGAAAATAACTATGCCACCCACGATTTGAAGCTTGTGTCTGTGGTGTTCGCATTGAAGTTGTGGCGACATTATCTCATCAGAGAGTGCTTTGTGGTCTTCTCAGGTCACAAGAGCTTACGTTATGTCTTTTCTCTGCAGGATATGAACTTGCGGCAGTGGATATGGGTTGAGTTCCTCCAATACTACGACTTCAAGATATCTTATACCAAGGGCAAGGGTAATTTTTTGGTTGATGCCCTGAGCAGGAAATCGCAGAAGGAAGTAGTTCGGGAATCTGCAGATTCTTGGAGAGCGGTGGAAGAGTTAGCGTCATTTTATTTGGATGCAAGGATGGAAGGTGGAAGAGGTTGTCTATTTCAGATGAATGTAGTTTCCTATTTAGTGGTGTAGGTGGAAGAGTCTCATTGGGGGGACTCTGAGGTGGAAGTGATGCGAGATCGTTTTCATCAGGGAAATGCTCCTGAGGGATGGTCAGAGGATGGTCATCATCGGATGCTTTTCCATGGAAGGCTTTTTGTTCTGGGGATGATGCGTAAAGGTGTTCTCCGTGAGTTCCATGGATCGGATTTAGCGGTACATCCTGGGGTCTCAAAGATGTACCAAGGCCTGAGGGGACAGTTTTGGTGGCCCGGGGTAAAGCGGGCAGTGGCAGAGTCTGTGGCTAAGTGTCTGGTGTGTCAGCAAGTGAAGGTTGAACACCGTTTTCCTGGAGGGTTGTTACGGCCTTTAGATGTTCCCGAGTGGAAGTGGGATGACATCTCGATGGACTTCGTCACAAGGCTAACTAGGTATCAGGGAGGATATGATGCCATCTGGGTAGTGGTGGATCAGTTGACAAAATCAGCACACTTCTTGGAGATTAAGGAGTCGAGCCTGGTGAGCACCTTAGCCCAGAAGTACGTTGATGAGGTGGTGCAGTTGCACGGGATTTTGAGATCTATTGTCTCTGATCGAGACATGAAGTTTACCTCACGAGTCTGGAGGGGATTACAGCATGCCTTTGGCACCCAGCTATTCCTTAGCACTGCTTTCCACCCTCAGACAGATGGGCAAATAGAACGAACGATCCAGACATTGGAAGACATGTTGTGGGCATGTGTTCTAGATTTTGGGGGATCATGGGTACGACACTTGTCTCTGGTGGAGTTTTCTTATAACAATAGCTTCCACTTCACTATTGGCATGACACCGTTTGAGGCCTTGTATGGTAGGCCGTGTTGTTTACCCATTTGCTGGACAGAGATTGGGGAATCAGCTGTTCTTGGTCTAGAAGTGGTGCAAGGCACCACTGAGAAGGTTCATCTCATACGTGAGAGGATTAAGGCATCCCAGGACTGGCAGAAGTCGTATGCCGATCATAGGAGGAGGCCCTTGGAGTTCGAGGTTGGAAATCATGTTTTATTGAAGGCTTCCCCTCGGCATGGGCAGTGAAGGTTTGGGAAGGGGAGTAATCTCTCCCCTTGTTTCATCGGACCTTTCGAGGTGTTGGGACAAGTTGGTGAGGTGGCGTATCAGCTGGAGTTGCCACCTCAGTTGGAGAAAGTTCACAACATCGTTCACGTCTCCCAACTTCATCGATATCTACACGATGACTCCCACATCATCAATTGGGGAGAGTTAGATGTCAAAAACGATGCGACCTTCATAGAGCGATCGATCAAGATCGAGGATCATAAATAGAAAGTGCTTCATGGACGAACCATCCCCTTGGTTCGTGTGTTGTGGAGGCATGGTGGCCTCGAGGAGAGCACTTGGGAGCGGGAGTCCCAGTTACGTGTTCAGTACCCAGATCTTTTTTGACTTCCTTGTTGTTGTTGTTGTTCTGAGTTTTGTTGAGATGTTTTACCTTGTGCTTTAATATATGAAATGATTGTTTTGCTTAACTATTAGATGATCTATTCCTTGTTATATGTGTGTCTGAATGTGTGATGATGGGAAAATCTAACTGCTAATCAGGACGCATTAATGTGGATGCGATTAAACCCATGCGGGCGAGTCAGTGCTGCCCAAAGCGGATAATATCCTGACATGTAGGAAGGGACTCCCTGAATCAGGTGTAGGGCAATGTGATTCTTGTGCTTGTTGTGAATGATTTTGGTTGATAACTCTTGGGGGAGTATTCCTGGATGTAGGGGGGTTTTGTCCCAGCTTTCGAACAACTCATGGGTTTTCCCATGAGAAGTATCTTTAGAGGGTGGTTGTTTAGACCCCACTTTTCTCCTTTCTGGTTTGTTCTTATATTCTCAGGGACAAGTATAGTTTGAGAAGTATCTGATGTAATGTCTCGGAGCTTTGGGGACCATTACTTGGTGAAAATCTGATGTTTGAGGTGTTTTGGGTGGTCTGGAAGGCCATCCCAGCTTCTCAGTGAAGCTTAAGACTCATAACGGTGGCCTCGGCCTATCGGTGGCCTCGGCCTACCGGTGGCCCGGCCTACCGGTGGCCCCAGCCTACTGGTGGCCAGGCCTACCGGTGGCCCCAGCCTACCGGTGGCTCGGCCTACCGGTAGACCTAGACTACCGGTGACCTCTCCACGGGTTTTCCAATAGCGCCTCCTTTGCGCGAATTGGTTTGTAAACCATGTTTTGACCCCCTGTTTTAAATCCCATTAATGGCGTTTAATTAAATGATTGGTGAGGTACCCTCCTTAAATGAAAAACCATGCGTTTTGGTCATGCCTTAAACCGCATTTTCAGAAATGCCTCTACCGCATCCTGTGAGTAGTCCTTCCTTGGTTAAGGAGGTGTGTGTCGGTTTTAACCACCCCGAAGGGTGGGGACCTTTTAAGTTGGATGTGTGGGGTGGATCAGCCACGTGGTCAACCCACGATCCTGCTTCTTCCGCGGTTTCGATTTTTTCTCCATATCTTAACCGTTCCGGGGATGCTATATCTCAGCCTTTATAACCTAAAGCTTGTCTTCTCCCTAGGTTCCTTTTTCTCTATCACCCCGCGCTCGGAATACCCTTCCTCTAGATGAGTTGTACCCCCATGAAGTTTTCCTTGGTCGCGTTCCATGGAGTTCCTGCTACTCTTGATTTCCAGATTCCACGCGGGGACTTAACGTCATCCTTGATCAATCAGGTAGGGATTTTATCCTTCGTCTCTCCTTTCTGTGCATCATGCGGGGTGGGTATGATTTTGTCTCTGTGGAAATTGATGAAACCAATCTTAATGAAGATAATGAACGAACCTCTAAAGAAGTAAGGGGGTGTGATCGATGTTCTGATGTACTCTTTTATGTTGATATGTGTTGTGAATTATGTGGGCCTATGCTCACTGAAAATCATGGTCGTTGGTGGTCTCTCTCTGTGCACTAATGAACCTCGGTTCTCCTGGATGTTTAAATAAACATAACATGGAACTGGTTAATTATGTATACTCGGTTAAATAAATTGAAAGCACCAGGATCAACCCTTTTATGTGATAACTCCGGTTAAATCCCAGTAGAATTGAAACCATAGAGTGTGTTAAATCTTTTAAATCTGAAAATACCTGCAAGGGACTGCCTTGTGTTGGTGGTAGTGGTTTGGTTGTTTTATTTCACGGGCCATTTTCAGGTGACTTTATGGTTTTCTTGGATGGTGGCTTAGATTGATGGGGTGATATGGGTGGGGATGGGATCCCCTGTTGTTATACTTTTGCTGGTTGTGAATCTAAGGCTTTATGGTTACTCTACTATGACACGAATTCGGGTGGGATCCTCTGTTGTTGAGAAACCATTGGCTCCTAGATTTTGGGGACATGGGGCTGTGCCTTGGGTTTTGTTTTGTTTCCAGTACTTCGAGGGATCTCACTTGATCCCTAGTTTTCGTGACTTTACAAGAGAACCGGGTGTGAATGCTTAAATTTTCCCAACAGTTTTCCTTCCCACTTTAATTGTTGTTTCATCTGTGAATTTTCATGTTAGTTGCCCAGTAGTGAATGGATTAACTCATACTGAACTATTATGAAATGATAACTTGAATAGGGAACTGGGAACTGTTTGTTGTGTGCCTGTTTTCTAAGGCAGCAGTGCTTGGGCACCTGCTTGTATCAGTTTTGGAGCCATAGGTTGGGCTATGTGTTGGCGTATATGTGTAACTGTATGTTTTCTATTTAGTCGCACCCCACCCATGTTGGGAACTTAGTGTCGGACACCCCATTTCATGTGGAAGGGTGTTTCCCCCTAGTTACTCTCATTCCTGCTCCCTCTTCCCTCGGCTGTGATGGCTAGAGGTGACCTTACACCCAAGATTCTTCGGGTAGGTTTCGATCAGTGTGTTGTTAGCCCAGGACTCTTCGGGCAGGTTTGTTTTCCCAGGTGTCTTCGGGATGAGTTCCAGGTGTGTGCGGGTAGGGATAGATGGTTGTGAGGCCTAGGTGTGTGCGGGAAAGGATGTGGATGGTTGTGAGGCCCAGGTGTGTGCGGTCAGGAAGAGCGTGGTAGCGTCAGGACGTTTTCCGTTAAGGATGAGCAGCTAGCTAGTGAAGGAAATGGTGGTGCGGGGTACCCAAATGTTTTGTTCTTACTATTACCTTTCTGCTTGTGTTATTTGGTGAGAGTGGCCAGTGAGGTGGGATGGATAGATTCCTTGATAGATGATGTTTCTTCTGCTTCTCACGGTACTTTAGGACGTCTCCCCACTTGTACATGAGAGCTTTAGGTTTTCCTACTGAGTATACTTTGTATGCTCACCCTACGTTTACTTTCAGGTTTCCAGGAGGGCTTCAGAGGCCGTGCGGGACCTTACTAGTCTGGACGTTGGATTTGCTGTTGGTTGTTGTTGGATTCTGCTTAGCCTTTTTTCTTTCCTGTTGGGTATTGTACTTTGGAGTCCTTGTACTTTGTTCAGTTTTATTATTAAACATGCATGTAGTTTGGTTTTTTTACCTTGAGTTTTCTATAATTGGTGGTGTTTGGTGTTGACTCATTCTTTCTCCCAATATTGGTTAACTAAAAAGGGTAATGCCTCCCATATTGTGAAAATGTTATACCCTTGGTGCTAGTCGCCACTCCGGGGCCTACTGGAGGTAGGACTCGGGGGTCATTATCTCTCCTTCAACTTAAATAAGGAAGGGTTTGGCAATCTGTTGTCCCTTGCCTCCTTTTGGTGAAGGTGGGTCTTGATACCTTTAATGGTTCTTTGTTTGATTAAAAATTTGATTTTGATTCCCCATAGCCTCTATTATTATCCTTTTATCCAAAACTTCTACCCTTTATTTATTACACCATCATCATAGAACTTGATCTTGGACATCCTATGTCCTGCTCAATGATCCTCAACATATTTAGGAGATCATGTAAAACTTTATATAACTCATTCATATTATCATTCATAATAAACTATCAAAGCCATTTTATAAATGATTACAAAATGTATTACATGGCTAGATTAAGTAGGAGCAGTGACCCTGATCTCTCCAAGTCATTTAGATACCCAATTATATTGAGAATAAGATTTAATATCAAAGTATCCTCAACCATTATACAACAAAAGAGTGATTTTAAAAGATCATGTATTTATTTTATAGAATGTTCTTGACATATCATTTTTAGGTTTTTTTATCTTACCAAAGGAATAAATATTATTATTTTTCTTATATATATTGGGATTCATGGGAACAAGTAACAATATATAGATGTTGATATAATATTTAGTATTATTATCATAAGTACATTTTTATTCATGACTAGCTTCTTTAATGGGTAATTTCTTAAGATCCCCCCATACACATAGAAATTAACATCATATTTAAAAAAATCTTAAATAAATATATATTGTTTTATCTATTAATATTTTATTTTTATATAATTGATCTCAATGTTCTGATGTCATTTTATCTACTACATTTTTTCATTATTTGTGTATCTTGTTTTACAATAATTTCATAAGTATTTTTTTTAAAATGCGATCTTAGTAAAATGATGATACCATTTAATTTTATATCATATCAATTAGTATGACAATATCTATATTTTAATATGATTTAGTTTATATTTATTGTTTCTCCCATTATATGCCTATTTAGGAAAACCATAATAGAAATCAAATCATATATGAATCTTTGATGGTTTAAGAGAAAAATCTTTGTCCAAATATATCATCTAGATTAAACAAACTATATTTCTCTAGTATCCTAACCATTAAGGTTTTCTAGTTAAGTGTTATATAAATACCACACCAAGAAGTGGCACCTGAACTTTAGGATTTCTTATATCCTTGTTGCCTTACACAAGATAATACATGGGCACTAAACCTTTATAGTCAATCAAACTGAATGATAGATCTCTTAATTAGTTTTTTCATTAGAAAGAATCCAATAATTTGTATTTAAAATGGTTTTTAAATCTCATCATATTATATCATGTATTCCTTCTATGTATATATGATTCAAAATATTTAGTTTCTTTAGTATCTTGTACCGTCAACCAAAATAATATGTTCAAAATATATTAATGCCTAAAACCTTATACAACACATGATTTGTGTTACTTTCATAAAAATAAAATAAAATTATATTCACACATATCCAAATTAAGCCTTCATATAAGGTACGTAAAACCCTTTCATGTAAAAAAGATAGAATCATGTGAAATCAAAAACCCCATAAGAGAAAGCATGGTGAAATGGGTAATTAATCCCCACTTTTATTGACATAGAATAAACCCCCAGTATAGTGGGAAATATAATCCAAAGTATCACTATTTATATATAAATTCTCAAGAGTGACATTATTCCAAATAAAATCCTAAACATTAATATATAAAAATTATAATTAAACTTACTTTTAAGTTTATAACACACACAAAAACTAGAGTCATGGATTAAACTATATATTAATCTATAAACATTTTATAAATTAATATACCATGTAAATTAACTTTAAACCTAGATCAGATCTGCTAAAATATTTTTGGTATGGTAAAATATGGGCCCGTTCATATGATGGTTTTTGATAATTTTAAGAAAAAATAAAAAATATATAAAACCATAATTTTTTATTATAAGTTATGATATGGTCTACTAAAAAAATAGAGTTGAAGAGAGATAAATAGATTGAGTGATGGGTTGGAGGAGTTTCTATAGTATGAATTTTTTACATGAATCTCATGATATTGACCTCCATATATAGACATAATGGATTATCCTTGAAGTATGAACATTTTAAACACATTTAATCCATTATTCCAAAATTTACATAAATGTTTAAATCGTGAAATGAGTTATAAACGTGTTTTAATGGCTGATCAACCATGATAAAAAATTTAACTCTTTAAACATTTCATATTTTTTATCAAAACTCCTTAATTAATCATATCATGATGATTCAATTGGATATAATAGCTTAAGTGGAGGAATTCATCAAATTTTAGCATTATCTCATAATGTGTATGTTTTCATGCATTAAACTGTGGCATAGTGACCATTACCACATCATAGTTTACACCAACTCAAACTATGACATTGTTTATACTACTATGATGTTGTCTAGTCTTTAGTGAAAATTTCAAAAAATGTCTCCATAGATACTCTTGTTATTTTAAAATAATTGGAACACTTTTAATTTAAAAAAATTACATGTCAGTACATCCTTGAGATATATTCTATATAAATTTATGTTAATCATATATATGATATATATATACTTAATTGTGATATATTTTAACATCATTGTATTAGAAACCCATTTTAAAGAACCTTTTTGTAATACTTGAGAAATTATAGTAATAGATAAGAATATTTTTTTTACAAATGGAATACTACAAGTCAAAGATACAGATTTAATAAGGTGATTTAAAAAATAATGGATAATGAAAAATAATAAATAATGAAATTATAATGTAGATTCCTCCTAGATCATATTCTACAATAAACATGAAAATTATAACAAGTATGGTATAAAAAAAATACAAGACACATAATTGACATATTGAAAGAACTAAAATGGAGAATTATTATTTAGAGGGTTGGTTTTAACGAATTTATAGGAATTAAGAGTAAATATGATCACTACAGGATTATTGGGAATTATGACCATTTGTGATATAGTTTTTATAATGTGATCGTTTGAATTACTTTATATTAAGGGTAATGAAAATATTTAATTGATATATAAGGGATAAATCATGGCCTATATCAATAGGAACATCCCCTAATAATATTAACAAAATAATGCATAAATGTTAGTCTAATCATATCTCATATAATAGACCACATGAGAAACCTTATGTATGATGTACTTTTAAGATTTTGTTAAATTAATTATATCATTATGTAATTTCAGAAACATATCTCTATGACCATTTAATAAATCCACCCACTAAACTCTTTTAAGGGGTTAAAATCTATGATGAAATCATGTTTGAAAACTAGTGAGATTATCATTTTATAATCCTAATGTTTAACACTCTAAACATAATATTTAAATATTTTAACTTTATGGAAGCCATTTTTATAATTTTAATAACTTATTTTGTCTACTTAGAAATCTTTCTAACTTTACCATCATCATCTTAAAACATTTCTATCAAAACTTTTCCTTTAAGATCATTTAATAAAAAATTAAAAAGTAATTTTTTACATTAATATCATTCATTACCAATACCCACTAAACTCTTTTAGGATAGAAAGCGAATTTCATTTTGAATTAAACCAGCATAATAATATATCTATTACATTACAAAATTATCCAAGTTCAAAAAAAACTTACACTAGCCTCTTAGAAACTATATCTTCTTTAAAATATAATACTAACATTAAAACTTCATTATGTTAGAAATTAACACTTATTTCCTTTATGTGAATACATAAAAATAAACTATTAAAATCCATATCACAAATGGTATTATATGTATTTAGATAAATATTTTGAAATAATTATTTAATCCTTAAAATATGACACTATTGAGAGGCAAAAACCAATTCCCTTATATTTTAACAAATATCATGGTTAAACTCTTTTATATTGAGTAAAACATTTTTATCCTTATATCTTGTTCTAACATGTTATAAAAGGTATTAAATCATAAATCATGTATATCAAAAACCATCATCTCATTTATTCATAACAACCATTGTTTACAATAACTCCTCGTATCACATAAGAGGAAATGAAGATAAAAAATAAACATCCATTATAATTTCTAAATATACCTAGGTTTTAATTTATTCCAATACTTCCACATACTTGATGTAGAAAACATTTTCTTTGTCATATTAATATATACTTGAAGCTCTATTCATCAACTCTTCATCAATTTTAAGCTCCCATTCTTATCCATATTAATTATTTAATGTACAATTTCTATCATATCCCATTAAAAATAAAATGATTGAATTATAATCATTAATACATAACATGGACTCTCCATGGAGTTTCTAGATCTCCTTTAGGTATTCTGGATAATTTCTCCTCTAATGTCCAGTTTCTTTATAGTGGAAATAGTTCCCTTCCATTGAAGATTCTTTCTTTGATTTTGAATTTGATTTTGACTCCCCATGGGATCTCTTATTATCCTTTTATCTGAGACTTCTACCATTTATTTATTACACCATCATCATGGAATTTTATCTTGGACCTCCCATGTCTTTCTCAATAATCCTCAACATATTTAGGAGATTTTGTAAAACTTTATATAACTCATTAATATTATAATTCATAATAAACTATAAAAACCATTCTAGAAATGATTACAAAATGAATTCCACGGCTAGATTAAGTAGGAGTAATGACCCCAATATCTCCAAGTCATTTAAATACCCAATTATATCAAGAATAAGATTAAATATCAATGTAACCTCAACCATTATGCAAAAAAAGAGTGCTTTTTAAATCTCATAACTTTCATGTCTAGAATGTTCTTGAGAGGTCCTTTTTAGGTTGTTTATCATCCCAAAGGCATACATATTCTTATTTTTCTTATAGATATTGGGATTCATAGAAACATGTAACAACATAGATATATTGAGATAATATTTAGTATTCTTATTATAAGTATATTTTTATTCATGACTATCTTCTTCAACGAGTAATTTCTCAAGAATTGTTCCCCCTACACATAGAAATTTACATCAAATTTAAAAAAATCTAAAAAAATATAAAATGTTTCATCTATTAATATATTATTTCTATATAATTGATATCAGTTTCATGATGTCATTTTATCTACTACAAAAGTTTTTTTATTAGATGTGTATCTTGTTTTACAATCATTTAATAAGTAATTTTATTAAATGTGTTCTTAGTAAAATGATGAGACCTTTTAATTTTATATCATATCCATTAGTAGGAAAATATATATATTTTACTATGATTTAGTTTAGATTTTGTTTTTCTCCCATTGCATGCCTATTTAGGAAGACCATAATGGAAATCAAATCATATATGAATCTTAGATAGTTTAAGAGAAAACTCTATGTCTAAATATATCATATGGATTAACTAATATATATTCCTCTAGTAACATAACCATTAGGGTTTCCTATTTAAGTGTAGCACAAATACCATGCCAAGAAGTGGCACATAACCATTAGGATTTCTTATATCATAGTCGCCTTACACAAGATAATACATGGGCACATAACCTTTAGGGTCAATCAAACTGAATGATCGATCTCTTAATGAGTGTTTTCATTAGAAGGATCCCAATACATAGTTTTTAAAAGGGGTTTTAAAACTCATCATCTTATATCATGTATTCCTTCTATGTATATAGAATTCAAAATATTTAGTTTCTTTAGTGTCTTGTACCCTCAGCCAAATTAATATGTAAAAAACATATTAATGTATAACACCTTATACAACTCATGATTTGTGTTACTTTCCCAAAAAATAAAATTCAATTATATTCACACATATCCAAATTAATCCTTCATATAAGGTACATAAAACCCTTTCCTGTAAAAAGATAGAATCACATGAAATCAAAAACCCCATAAGGGAAAGTATGGTGCAATGGGTAATTAATCCCCACTTTTATTGACATAGAATAAACCCCCAATATAGTGAGAAACATAATCCAAAGTCTCACTATTTATATATCAATACTTAAGAGAGGCCTTAATCCAAATAAAATCCTAACAATTAATACATAAAAATTATAATTAAACTTACTTTCAAGTTTATAACCCACAAAAAAACTAGAGTCACGGCTTACATTATTTATTAATTTATAAACACCTTATAAATTAATATACCATGTAAATTAACTTTAATCCTAGATCAGATCTTCCAAAATATTTTTTGTATGGTTAAAATATGGGCTCGCACATATGATGGTTTTTGATAATTTTAAGAAAAAAATAAAAAATATATAAAACAATGATTGTTTTTATTATATGTTATGACATGGTCTACTAAAACCTTAGAGTTGAGGAGAGATAAATAGATAGAGTGATGGGTTGGAGGAGTTTCTATAGTATGAATTCTATACATGAATCTCATGTTATTGACCTCCATATATAGACATAATGGATTCTCTTTAAAGTATGGACATTTTAAACACATTTAATTCATTATTCCCAATGTTACATAAATGTTTAAACTATGAAGTGAGTTATAAACCTTTTGTGATGGTCGATCAACCATGATAAAATGTTTAACCCTTTAAAAATTTCATATTTTTTCATCAAAACTCCTTAATTCATCATCTCATTATCATCCAATTGGATATAATAGCTTGAGTGGGAGAATTCAACAAATTTTAGCATTATCTCATAACACGTATGTTTTCATGCATTCAACCATGGCATAGTGACCTTTACTACATCATAGTTTACATCAACTCATACTATGACATTGTTTATAGCACTATGATGTTGTCTAGTATTTAGTGAAAATTTCCAAAAAAAAGATCTACGTAGATACTCTTGTTATTTGAAAATAAGTGGAACATTTTTAATCTAAAAAAATACCTGATAGTACATCCTTGAAAAGTATTCTATATAAATTTATTTTAATATGATATATGAGATATGTATACTTATTTTTGAGAGATTTTAACATCATTGTCTTGGAAACCCATTTTATAAGAACCTATTCGAAATAATCAGGAAATTATAGTAATAAATAAGAATATTTTATTACAAATGTCATACTACAAATCAAAAATACAAATTTACTAAGGATAGTTTAACAAATAATGGTTAATGGACAAAAATAAATAATGAAATTATAATGTAGGCGCCTCACTCATATTCTCCAATAAACATCACAATTATAACAAGTACAGTACAAAAGAAAAATAATACAAGCCACAGAATCGATATATTGAAATAACTAAAATGGAGAAGTATTGTTTAGAGGATTGGTTTTAATCAATTTATATGAAATAAGAGTAAATATAATCATTATAGGACTATTGGGCATTATGACCATTGGTGATATAGTTGTTATAAAGTGATCATTGGAATTACTTTATATTAAGGGTAATGAAAAGTGTTAATTGATATAAAAGGGAGAAACCGTAACCTAGACTGATAGGAACATCCTTTAAGAAGTACATTTTTTAAAATATTAGGAAGGAGATAGCATCATTGGGTTTTCCTTGGACCATAGCTAAGAAGTGTTGGAACTAGGCGTGCAACAGAAGCCCCAAATAGGTGGGTTTTTAAAAATTTCCCCCGACGTTCGACGTGAATTTGTCGACGTCGGCGAAGAGTAGCCCGATCAAAGTCGAGGACCACGCGTAAAGGATTTTAAGCACAAAATAAAGTGTAAAAATACCTTGTTTAGATCCGAAGCCATGCACGAAGTCTGCACGTTTTTGGCGATCGCTGCTCGAAGAATTCGAAGTTGAATTCCTCTAGATCGTCCACACATGCTTCAAGGAATCTGCGGGAGCGCCGTTCGTCGTAATCCTGGTGCTAGCGCGGAATTGCGACGACGCCTTCGATGCTCCAACGATCACCGCATCGCTTCGCTAGCAATGCCTGAGAGAGTGCTCGATCCGAAGTCCTTGGATCCAGAGCCTCTCTCTCTAGAACATGGGAGAAGGGAGAGGAGAGAGAATCCCCTTGAATAGTCATTAGAAATCTCCTCTCCTCTAATATTTATAGTGGTTAATTAATTACCCAGAAATGTCAACCCGGCCCCTGAATACTTAACGCACTATCAACAACATTTTATGACTACTAAACTAAGTCATAAATATTATTATCACTTACTTGTAATATATTAAAATATATTACATGATAATAATTAAGTCATTAACTCGACTTGTCGCTCCCATAAATATTAATTGAACCTTGAATAATTTAATATTCGTCAATTAATAATTTTCATGTATTTACTAAAACTCGTAAATACATTTAATAAATAAATTCAACACTCGTTATTCTAAACTCGAATAATATGAATTTATTTATTGTATTGGTGATAGTTTAACCTTGGAAAAATCCCGGACCCCAGTGGTGGGGCCCACCATGTCCAAAACTCATATTCAACTGAATAGGGCAGATTCTTGAATACTCTATTGTGTGTGACCCTCTAGGCCCTTATCTCGACAGTAGTGAATAGTATTCACAGATCAGGAGCGGGATCTAGCAACCCATCATGGCCCCTGAAGAAATAAAGATTGTCACAGCAGTGAAAACCAACCTACGAACACGCACTGTGTAATATAATCTCTTTGTCTGTAATATCTCATAAAGCAGGACGCACTCACGTGACATCGCCTTTTTCTTGCTTTATAGTTTGTTGATTTAACCGGACGGATTTACCCTTGACTGTAATGACCATGGTCTTATAAAGGTGCTACCATCCATATCAACATGGCCTGAGATATATTACTTCCATAACCCGGAAGCGACAAATCCTTTCTTGACCATTCAACCAATGTCATGCCACCAACGACGCACCCGACACAAACTACCTCGCCACGACTTCATTGTCATGGTTTTCATCTTGCATCAAAGTACGCAATCAAATGACATATATTGGTAATGATCTCAAGTCAAAAGACCATTACACATGATCATATATAGGAACATCCAATGACACCCGAAATATGTGGAGGTCCTATTGGCGGGTCAGTCCTCATGATCTCACTACTAGAGATCACCAAGTGCGAACTTCATGAGAAGAAGTCTCAATGATTATGATCCCCCATCACCTGATAGTCAAACATCTACTGTGTCCAGTTAGTAAGACGTATCTAGACCATAAAACATATATTTAAGATTATTGTCATAGTATCTAGAGGTTCTCATTATAGCCCGGGAACTGCTATAACCTTTCGATGTGACAATTAATCTTTGGACATTACCATTTCAATAGTGGACGCAGAAAAGTCTACACTATAATGGTAAGATGACATCATGTATATCTAACTGTATACACGATATGGTAATCAAAAGCACTGAATAGTTGGGTCTAGGGCACCCACTATTTCAACAAGAAGAACTTTAACAATTGAGGTTCAAGCAGAATCATTTACAAGAGAAGCTCAAGTTATTAGAATTCTTCACTAGATCAATGTTAGCCGAAACGGTCCACGAAAGTTCCACCATTGAAAACCATACACTTGGGGCTTATATAGTTGTTATAATGGGTTACGTATCTAGGGCTTAAATAGTATCAATGCGTAAATTCTTTTAGTAATGAAATGATATTTACTTTGATACCATATTTTTTTAAATACATCATCATTATTTAAAAATTAAGATGTAAATAATTAGAGGATGAATTTGATAAAATAGATTACATATTTGGAATCAAGATGTTGAAATTATCTAGTGGTGAAATTTGATAATTTTTTATAAAAATAGTAAAATATGGTAAAAATAGTGAAATATGGAAAATATGACATCATACATATATAAGTGATGTGGCCTTCATTTCACATGTTTTTCCAAATCACTTTTGTTAAATAAACTGTGTATTTAATACTTAAATGTGTATTTTATACCTTAATTATAGAGTTGTCATCATATTGTTTTTAAACATTAAATTTATGAATTTCATCTCTAAATTTGTATTTTTATGTTTAAATTATTAATTGGCTCATTCTTTGAATTTTTGTTTATTTTATTTTTAGTTAATTTTGAAATTTCATTTTAATTGTTAATTTTAAGTATTTGAATCTATTATAAAGTTCAGGCCGAAGCCTGATTTTTGCCAATTCTGGAGCAGCACCAGGTACCTGATTTTTGCCCGCCAGCCCACGTTGCTGAATTTCCAAATCGACCTGAGCTTCGTCTTTTGATCGAATATCCCAAGCTTTGTAAACCGAAGATCGAACTGACTGAAGTGAGGAAGAAGATGAAATAGGCGTTCAAAACTGAAGTTTGAAGATGAATTTGGGTCTCAAACCAATACCAGGGTCGACGGCGTGTTGAAGAAGACGGGCCCAGGTCGGTAAAGGGGATTGAAGAGTTGATGGAGAATGGGTTTCGAATGAGGCCAAACAGATATAGTTTTCTGTATGCACCGAGCTCGGGTTTCGCGAAATCGAAGCTAATCTTGATTTTCAGATCTCAATGCCGCGAGTTGAAAACCGAGTTGAAGCCAAGCTTTCTTTCGATTTTCAAACCTAATTTTTTGATCTTGGGTAAGAATAAATTGAATTTTGGATGGGATTCGTGTGCCTGCTTTGCGTGAAGAGTTGTTGATCGATCTGGGGTCATGAGTGGTTTGAGGAAGAGGATCTGATGAGCAATGAAAGACGAGGCTTGTTGAGGAGGCCTTTGAAACCATTCGAGTCTGAGTAAAGACATTCTTGAATGATGACGATTCTCCTCTAGTTGAGGTTGAACCAGATTGAACAGCATTGTGGGAGAATGAAGATTCTATCCTGCCTTCGGTTTCTGAATTGAGGTCGATGAAATTAATTTCTTGTTTGTTGTTTAATGCAATGATATATTTTGGATGAACCTTATCGATCTGGTTGTGAGTTCATTGAATAGTGTACATCAATTGCATAATGAAATTCCTCAATCTGTTTATTTAAACTGATCTGTTGTGATTCCAAGATAACTTTTTCAAATGGTTGCAGAGTTTCCAGAGATGACTTAGTTTGACTCTTGAAGATCTGTTGACAGAACTCAGAAGTGCTGAAGTTTGAACCAGTGGTTGGTTTATCAAAGGAAGGAATTTAAGTTTCCAGCTAGACCAGAATTTAATCGAGTGTTTTCAGCTGCAATTATTTATTGTGCTTGAAGCTAGAATTTAGTTGAAAATTTTTACTGCAGTTACAAGGCAATGATATAAGATTTGTGTTTAAAAAAACGACACCTATTGCAGGGTAGTGACACTGACCTCTCGGTTAGCATACTTGGGCTGGTGAAGTCGATTATTTCTTTTGAAGGATATTGATGGAGGGATTGAAAACAAAAATCCAAGAGCAGAGGCAAATCAGAAGAGCAGAACAACTAGAATAGAAAGAAAATAGACATCGACAAAGAATATTTCTCTCTATATTTTCTTGATTATTCTATTCTTTAACATTTTCAATGTTTTTTCTTGAAACCATTTGTTGTTGTTACTCTGATTATGTGTTACTAAACATCTTTAGGAGAATAGTAATAGAATGAATTGAATCTTTTAAACGTTCATGTTAGTTAAATTATTGGAGGTTTGTGTTCTTCCTTATTTTATTGGCTGCCATTTCGTTCCTTCTCTATTGACGCATCAACAGATGATGTTAGAGTTGAATCCGTTTAGGCGGTTGAAAATTAGTTCCTTCACATTAAATCAATAGACTAGAGGGAGTATTTCTAGTAGCTCACAGTGTGTTATCTACGTCTAGTGTACTTTGTTTCAATTCTTCTTGATCATCTTTTTTGTCCCATTTCAAGAACTGACAGGTGAAAGGTAAGAAGTTCTTAAGCCACTGTATCTTTAACCGGAGTACTTCAATTGAATTTTTTTGAAGTTCTTTCTTCTCTAAAAGTTCTAGGTAGACATATCAACCCTTGGGAGATGACACTGGGCAATACATCCTTTGCACGACCTTTAGCACCTCTAAGAATCTTTCTAAGCATGAGCAGTGATTCTTTAACTAATTCAGACTATCTAATTTCTCCTGAAACCATCCTTAGAATTGTTTCCTTCACTTTTACTTCTCAATATCTCTACTACATCACATATCTTTGTTCACATCATTTGTTTTTTTCTCTTCCATCTTTTCACCATACTTTCTCTTGCTTTTTTGTTTGTTTTTTTTGTTACACAATTAACCCTTTTTTGTGGTTCGACCATATTCAACACTGTCTAAATAGAAATATGTTAATAAATAATTAAATTTTCATGAGTTAAACAACATTCATGTCAATTTTTTACACTGTTGTTGGGGAAGGCACGTGTGACCAACACAAAAAAATAATAAAAAAAAACATTTAATCTCTTTAAAATTTTAAAAACATTCTGAAAAATATTCGTGAATTTCATTGCTGTGTGCCATTTTTATTAAACTGTTGAACCTAAAAACATATCCATGTAACGACCTAAACTTTCATTAATGAAAAATTCCTCTTGATCTAATTAAATGTCTTATTATGGCGAACTTCATTGGTTTTATGTTTCTGGATTTTAAAATATCGTTGTGAATTGTGACCGTTGCTAATATAACTGTTGAACAGTGATCACATGATTAATATAAATATAGAGTTTTAACAAATCCAATTTACTCAGACAAAGGAAGCGATGACCTCATCCAGTAGACTTGCCCCGTACGAAACCCATTTGTCAGAGCTCGAAAAGGAGGTGACGTCATAGGGCTTCGCTCTTGACCAAGCCTAAGCCGAGCTTGAAGACGTTAAGCTTGAGCGGAACCGACTACATGAGAAGTGGAAGTTAACAGAGATTACCACCCGAACGATGTTATCCGAGCCACCCCAGGAGTCTGTCACCATCACACACCTTACCCTTCGGTCTTATGCGGATGTTATAAGGGGTTATGTAACAAGACCTTAGCACTATGATTATTTGTATTATTTTTGTATATAATAATGAATATACATTCATTTTATTATTGTCACTTCGTAAATAGTTTTTAAAGCGCAACTAATATTTTTAATTAATATTCAACTAAGAAATCTATTTTGATGAATTAATAAATTTTTGAATTAAATAATATTTTAATAAAATATTATTATTAAATTAATTTTTATTAAATATAAATGATCATATAATTTTATGAATGCAATTGTAATTTTTATTAAGGTTTGAAAATTGTTTTTATCAAAACCCATGAATTTTCGGTAAATTTCAGTTTTTATTTTAAAAGTAAAAATTCACATATTTATAAAATTATTTAGATAAAATGAATATTATTTTTGGAATCAGGACGTCGAAATTATCCAACGGTGAATTTTTCATAATTTTTTGAGACAGTCGAATTTTTGGGTAAAAATTAAACACCGTTTAAATATATAATGTGTTTCATGACATCATAATGACCCAATAGTGAGGTAATAAAATATTATAAACATTATGTTCGGCCAATATATGTTTTAGCATTAAAATAACGTGATTTTAGATTTATTTGGTTTATTTTACAAAGCTTTTGTGGACCCTCCAAGACTTATAAAACATGTTGTCTTTTTAAATTGTTTTCTCTAAGAGTGTGACTCATCTCCACGTAAGCAACCCTATTATTTTAAGAAGTTCGGTCATTGGTCTTATACAATATTGTTTTCCACTTCCCTTTGGCAAAAATTATGGGCAAAAACCATGGTTTGTGGTATTGATTAGTTTAATGTGAGGTGTCTCAAACTTAAATAATAAAGAATTCCCTCTCATTTCCTATATAAATCCACCCAAGCTCCCACTTCATCTTCACTCAAAGCCATTGGAGTTCAACCAACCCATTCTCTCCTCTCTCTAGAATCCTCTCAAGGTGTCCCAAGCTTCCAAGAAGCCTCTCTCAAGGCTCTCCCAAGCATTTGGGATCACACTTCCAAGTAAGAGATTTCTTCCTTTCTCATTTTTGTCTAATTTTCTTTAAGTTGTTATTCCCTTTTGTTTTCAATTACAAATGTTGGGGTATGATTTCACACCTCCCCGTACTGTCCTCTTTATGTTTGGATGATGGGAGACTCATTTCTCTCTCATTAAGGCCTCCCATTTACACCTGTTACTATACCGAAATTCCGTGAGAGATTTCTCTCTCATCTTTTAAATCCAAGTAATTCTTTTGTATTATGCATCTAAATTTCAGTACGTTCATTGGGACATGTATCCATATGACCCCATTACTGTCCATTTCATGTACATATGATGAGACACCCTTTTCTATCTCATCAACTATTTTCATGAATCCTTATGTCACGTCGTTATGCTGCCGAAATTGCACTGCGTTTTTCCAAGCCAAGATCATTGTGTAGTGAATACAATACCCATGTATTTATCAAGAGTATTCACTTTTATGTACATATACCTGTTGAATGGTACTTTCATGTATTTATTCCATATTACTTAATCGTGGAATAACTTATGATATTGATTGATTCCATGTTATATGTTCCATGTGCCACACTAATGCTTGAAATGAAATGTTTAAGAAGGGTGCATCCTGATAGCGCTCCAATACATTGGGTAAAGTATAATATCATGATACGTCATGTGCAATGAGTGTTGACTCATGCTAATTCAAGTGCAATGAGTTTTTACTCGTGCTTCATGTGCAATGAGGGTTTACTCATGCTCCATGTGCAATAAGCCTTGACTCATGCTAATTTCATGTTAAGTGTTGTTGCCACATTTCCTTGTTATGATTATCATGTTTTATCATGCCTTTATGTTCATATTTCTCTTGTGCTCCATTGATATGCCTATTGTCTAACATGTATTGTATTCCTCATGTTATTCTATTTTTATTCCCTTACTGGGCTTTATAGCTCACCCTTTTCTTATGCATGTCCTCAGGTTATCTCGTGCAATGCTAAGTACGAGAGAATGTAGTGGTCATGTAAAGGAAGTTTTCAATAAAGATGTTGTGTGTTTTATGTTTTAAGATGTTATGTAATGTTCCTAATCCCCAAAGACACTAGACCTCTCGATCTTCTATGTTGTATCAAATGAAGATTTTATGTAATAAATCAGGTTTAAGTGTGTAATAAAAAGCCGGGTTGTTATAGTTGGTATCAGAGGAAATGTTTAGTTATTTTTGGGATTAGGATTAGAAAACCCTAGTGAAGACTTATAGACAAGAATAAGTATAATAAAAACATCCATAAGTATTGGTGAGTATTGAGTAAGTGGTTTATCAAGCAAATACATCCATGTCTGGATACGAGCAGGTAGAGGCAGCTCTGACATAGATGTATCCTAGGGGTAAAACCTGAAAACACCACTTTGAGCTAGATTCGAACGGGAACTGGTGCACAACAACGGGCCTTACTGCACTCTTGGTAAGGACATTTTCAGGGGACATTCTTTGATAAATTTATAAGCTTAGTATGAACCCTTATTAAGAGAATTAAAAAAAATGTCCCTAAGAATATATGTTAGAAAGTAGATCATGGATAACATAGATTGAAACCTATGGATTCATAAGTTAAGGAAATAAAAGTTATTTATAAGTCATCAGTTTTGTCATTGGATTACCTTTTATGTATTACTCCTAACTCTCCTTTTTTTCCAGCCAATGACCGGTAATAGGAGGACTCGAGCTAACAACCGATGTGAAGATCAATGTGATGACTGTGCTAATGAGATGCCCAATCCGATGAGAGCGGGAATTGCGAACTTTGTCATGATTCTCTCTCAGTTAACTCAAGCTTTGAATAGAAACATGGGTCAAGAGGAACATTCAACCCCCCCTAAGAAAGAACAAGTTGCTATCGAGAGTTTCATAAGACAAAGGCCTTCTACTTTTAATAGATCGTCTGATCCATCAATCGTCGAATAACGGATCAACTCCATTGAAAAGATCTTCTCCATCCTTCAATGTTCCGAACAAGAGAAGGTTCTTTTGGCTGCTTATCGTATGGAAGGTGAAGCCGATCAATGGTGGATGTTGATAAAAAATACGAAGCCTGAGGAAGAGATCGAGACGTTGCAATGGAAGGATTTCCGAAAGATGTTTTTCAATAAATATTTTCCACGCACCCTTCAACTTAAGATGGAAAGAGACTTCCTTGCCCTCAAGAAAAAATAAGATGAATCTGTCGTAGCATACGAGGAAAACTTCACAAGGCTTGCACGATCCGCCTCTGGCTTTGTCGTTACCCCCGAATGCAAGGTTGACCGCTTCTTTGGTGGGCTGAAACCTAGCCTACAGAAAGCGCTAACGATCTGTGACTTCGATAGCTATGATGAAATTGTTCGATGTGCCCTCAAGGTCAAAATGGAGATCAAAGAATCTCAGGGGTATCATGGGGATAAGAAGCGTAAGATGGACTTCAATGTTGGTGGTCCGATGGATAAATCCAACGATGCTAAAAAGATCCAGCACCCCACTTGCCAAAGGTGCGGAAAGAAATACCCCGTTAATTGCCTGAAGGGGATGAGGAAATGCTTTAAGTGTGGAAGAGAAGAGCACCTAGCTGTTAACTACCGACAAGAAAAACCCACGACTGCAACAAAGGAGAGGAACGCTCCGTTCGAACCTCAGCGTGTTGTTCATTGCTACAACTGCAAAGAATCATGGCATCTTGCAAATCAGTGCCCTAAGACAAGGAATTTCGGAGGCAACCAACAACCTCCAAGGCACCAAGGGTGAGCTTTTGCCATCACTACTGCCGAAGTGAACCCCGACAACGAAGTGGTGACAGGTACGCTAGTTATTCATTCAAGAATAGCGAACATACTTTTTGATTCAGGTTCTACGCATTCTTTTATATCCCAAAAGTTTAGTATAACAATTCCATCACCACCACAAATCATGGAAGTAAAGATGTTGGTGAGTATGACAAATGGGGCAATCATTGCATCCCATGAATATAACTTCTCCCCTGTCATAATCTGTGGATTGAATTTTCCGACGAACCTCGTCATACTCCCTCTGGAGGAATTTGATGCAATTCTTGGCATGAATTGACTTTCCTTATATAGAGCCAACGTAAATTGATGTGAGAGAGAAATCACTCTCAATGTGGAGAATCGACCCCCCGATTATATACAAGTGTAAGGAGGAAGATGAATCTTCTTTAGCTCCATCATCTCAAGCGTGGATATTACTGTCCTATGAGCATACATATCTGGCTCAGATGATTGAGTCTAAGGAGACAACCATCCTTGAAGACATGCCTACTGTGAGAGAATTTGCTGAAGTGATTCCGGAGGAATTGTCTGGTCTTTCTCCTAGAAGGGATGTTTAATTCTCAATTGATCTTATACTTGGGGCATTGCCAATATCCAAGACTTCGTATAAAATGACTGTTGTGGATCTTGAGGAGCTGAAAAAACAACTACAGGAGAATCTGAATAAAGGGTTTATATGCCCAAGTGCTTCACCATGGGGTGCACCAGTCCTCTTTGTGAAGAAGAAGGATGAGTCAATGCGCCTTTGCATCGATTATCGTGAGCTTAACAAAATCACGATAAAGAACAAGTATCCTCTCCCATGAATTGATGACTTGTTCGATCAGCTACGTGGAACACAATACTTCTCCAAGGTGGATTTGCGGTCGAGATATTATCAAGTAAGGGTGAATAATGAAGATATCCCCAAGACTGCTTTTCATACAAGATATGAGCACTATGAATTCATAGGAATGCCTTTCAGACTCACTAATGCTCCAACAATCTTCATGAACTTGATGAATAGAGTCTTTAGGGATTATCTAGACAATTTTGTGGTAGTCTTTATAGATGATATCCTGATATACTCCAAAACCAAGGAGGAGCATGAGGAGCATCTAATAACTGTACTAGAGACCTTGTAGAAGGAGAATCTCTATGCAAAGTACATCA
This sequence comes from Viscum album, assembly GCA_963277665.1. Lineage (NCBI taxonomy): Eukaryota > Viridiplantae > Streptophyta > Magnoliopsida > Santalales > Viscaceae > Viscum > Viscum album. Next base: position 990,683,953 of record OY728136.1, on the reverse strand, counting down.
AGTGTGACTTCTGGTTGAAAGAGGTCTCATTCTTGGGCCATATCATCACAAGCAATGAGATATCTGTGGATCCCTCCAAACAGATGCAATTGAAGGATGGTCGAGACCAACATCGGTAACGAATATCCATAGCTTCTTGGGGTTAGCTGGATATTATCGACGATTTGTGAGAAATTTATCACGATTTTCCAACCCTCTTACCAAGCTAACTCGGAAGGGAGTAAAGTTTTCTTGGAGTGATGAATGTGAAGAAAGCTTCAAGGAGTTAAAAAGGAGGCTTATCACTACGCCCGTGCTTAGTTTACCCACAAGTGGAGAACTTTTTGTGGTATTCAGTGATACTTTGAAGAAGGGTCTGGACTGTGTGTTGATGCAAAATGACAAATTCATTGCCTATGCTTCAAGACAATTGAAAATTCATGAGCAGAATTATCCAACACATGATTTAGAGTTGGTTGCGGTGATCTTCGTTTTAAAATTTTGGTGACATTATCTATTTGGGGAGAAGTGTGAAATATATACGGACCACAAAATCCTCAAGTATATATTCACACAGAAAGAGTTGAACATGCGCCCACAAAGATGGTTAGAGCTGATCAACGACTATGACTGCTCAATCCATTATCACCCTGGGAAAGCGAATAAGGTGGCAGATGCTTTAAGTAGAAAGGACTCATCAATTCTATCATTGATGAGAATTGAGAAGGACCCAATCTTCTTATATTTGATAAATATGGACATGAGAATCATAAAGAAGGGAACATAATCAATCCTTTCACAAATGATTGCTCAACCGTCTCTTTTGGAAAGGTTAAAGGATGCTCAAAAGGATGATGTGAGAATTCAGAAGAGAGTGGAAGCTATCAGAAAAGGGAAATCCTCGGAGTTCAATGTTAATCAAGAAGGAATTGTGAGATTTTGGAGAAGACTATATGTCCTATCAAGTCCGGAGCTGAAGAATGAACTTTTGGATGATGTGTACAATTCAAATTTCTCTATTCACCTAGGAAACACAAAGATATATCGAGATCTCCGAGAGCATTGTTGGTGGGATAATATGAAGAAGGAGATCGCTGAGATTACATCAAAGTGACTGGTGTGTCAGCAAGTGAAGGCAGAGAGGCAGGAGTCTAAGGGGATGATGCAACCATTGCCCATACCAACATGGAAATGGGAGAACATCACCATGGACTTTGTCACAGTACTTTTGAAGACATCCAAAGACAACAATTCAATTTGAGTTTTTGTGGATTGTCTTACAAATTCTACACACTTCATTGCAATTCAGGAGGATTTCTCATTGGATCAGCTGACACGAATATATATCAGAGAAGTGGTAAGGCTAATGGAGTACCGCTATCCATTATATCCGATCGAGATCCAAGATTCACCTCTATGTTTTGGAAGAGTCTTCAACATGCTCTAGATATTGAGCTGAACTTCAGTACGGATTATCATCCTCAAACTGATGGCCAATCCGAGCATACCGTCCAAACAATTGAGGACATGTTGAGAGCATTTTTTATGGACTTCAAAGGAGGGTGTGACCAACATCTTCCACTGCTTGAATTCTCCTACAACAATAGTTTTCACTCGAGCATCCGAATGACAACTTATGAAGCCCTACATGAGAAGAGGTGCAGAACACCGACATGTCAGGATGAATATGGTGAGCGTAAGCTGCTAGGACTAGAAATGGTCGAAAAATGGTGGAGAAGGTGAAAACCATTCAGCAGCATATCAAGGCAGCCCAGAGTCGACAGAAGAGTTATGCAGATAACTGTCGAAGAAACCTTGAGTTTAAAGTTGGAGACATGATATTTCTATGCATATCTCCATGGAAGAAGGTCATGAGGTTTGGAAAGAAAGAGAAGTTAAGTCCTAGGTACATTGGCCCCTTCGAGATTCTTGATCGTGTTGGGGCTGTGGCCTATCGAATGGCACTTCCACCTACTATGGCCAAAGTACATGATGTCTTTCATGTATCCCTCTTAAGGAAGTACATACCAGACCCTTCACATGTACTCTCTTCAAAGGTAGTACAACTAGAGGACGATCATTCTTACGAGGAGCAACTAGTGAAAATCTTAGATCGTAGAGAAAAAGTTCTACGAAATAAGACAATGCCCCTCATCAAGGTGTTGTGGCGAAACCACAAGTTTGAAGAAGCGACTTGGGAATCAGAGGAAGTGATGAAGCAAAGTTACCCACATATGTTTTAGTGTGGGAAAAGGAAATTTCAAGGGTGAAATTTCTTAAGGGGGGAAGATTGTAACGACCCAAACTTTCATTAATGAAAATTCCTCTTAATCTAATTAAATGTCTTATTATGGTGAAATTCATTGGTTTTATATTTCTGGATTTTAAAATACCATTATGAATTGTGATCGTTACTCATATAGCCATTGAACAGTGATCACATTATTAGTATAAATATAGGGCTTTTACAAATCCAATTTACTGACACTACTGGAAATGAGGACTTTCCCAACGGTTCAGAACCGTTGGGAAAAGCCGTAGAACTATTGGTATAACATATACCAACGGTTCTGCAAACCGTGGGGAAGTAAGCCGTTGGGAAAACCTATCCCAACGGTTTACAAAGAACCGTTGGTATAGTTTAGTAAAATTAACCTATGTTAATGGTTTAACCAAACCGTTGGCCTAAGTTTTACCAATGGTTTACACTAAACCGTTGGTAAAAGTGGTGAAAATAAACTCTTTCCCAACGGTTTAGAACCGTTGGCAAAAAATATCCATAGTAATCTTTCCCAACGGTTTGTAAACCGTTGGGAAAGGCTTATTACAAGTCTATGCCAACGGTTTCAAACCGTTGGCATAGGCTTGCTGCTGTGCAATTGCACAGCACCCTGCAATTTGCACAGCAGACTCCAATTTTGCACACCAACCTCCATTCTGCTCCTTTGCAATTACTATACCTGCAATAACAAACTAATACATACATATAGAGAACAAATTCATACATATTTAACATATAATGCATTCTTGAACTATACACATCCAGAATTAAATCAAAATTCATAACGTAATTATAAACATACATAATTGATTTAGAATTCAATTTAAAATTTAGATGACAATTATATGTGGAATCCAAAATTCAATTCATAATTGAATACATACACAATTTAATTATCAATTATCAATAAAATGCATAAAAAACTGAATAACTATCAACAGAATCCGAATACGTTTGTTCGTATTTTCGTATACCAGTTGTTTTTACTAAAAATGATGTCCATTTTAAACAAAATACATACACTTGGAGTAATACCGGCCACACCGTGGCTCGAATTGAGGCGGGGTTGACTCGTACACGTTATATATGACCCATGGATTGTTGTCCTAAAGTATCAACATATTCTGGAAGCGTTTGGTTGGTTTTCCGTATGTCAGTTATTGTTTTCACTTAAAATTTTGTTCATTTCAAAAAAAAAATGAGACACTTTGAGTGGTTCCGCCCACACCAGGCCTCGGATTGAGGTGGGGTTGACTTGTACACGTCACATATGACCCAAGGATCGTTTTCCTAAAGTTTCAACGGAATATGAATGCATTTGGTCGGTTTTCCGTATGTCATTTATTGTTTTCACTTAAAATGAAGTCTATTTTAAACGAAAGAGAGACAATTTGAGTGGTTTCAGCCACACCGTGCCTCGAATTGAGGTGGAGTTGACTCATACACATCAAAAATGACTCATGGATCGTTGTACTAAAGGTTCAACAGAATCCGAATGCGTTTTGTCGGTTTTCCATATGTCAGTTGTTGTTTTCACTTAAAATGAAGTCCATTTTAAACTAAAGAGAGACACTTTGAGTGGTTCCGGCCACACCGCGGCTCAGATTGAGGTGGGGTTGACTTGTGCACGTCATATATTACCCATGGATCATTGTGCTAAAGTATCAACACAATCATAATCCGTTTGGTCGGTTTCCGTATGTACTTAAAATGTTGTCCATTTTAAACAAAAGAGAGACTTAGAGTGACCCCGACCACAATGCGACTCGGATTGAGGTGCGGTTGACTTGTACACGTCACATATGACCCATGGATCATTGTCCTAAAGTTTCAATAGAATCTGAATGCGTTTGGACGGTTTACCGTATGTCAGTTGTTGTTTTCAATTAAAATGAAATCCATTTTAAACTATGGAGAGACACTTCGATTGGTGTCGGCCACTCCACACCTCGGATTGAGGCAGGGTTGACACGTACACGTCACATATAACTCATGGATCGTTGTCCTAAGGTTTTAACTAAATCCGAATGCGTTTAGTCGGTTTTCCGTATGTCAGTTGTTTTTATTTAAAATGTTTTCTATTTCAAATAAACCTGAGACACTTTCTATATGTATGTGTTAGTTGGTTTTAGTGTGTTATTTCAATCCTCTCTCATTTTCAATCCAATTATTGTACCTGCAATAAATTAACACATACATATACAATTATTGTACCTGCAATAACCAACTAACACATACATATGGAGAACAAATTCATACACATTTAACATATAATGCATCCTGGAACTATACACATCCATAATTAAATTAGAATTCATAAACATACATAATTCATTTAGAATTCAATTTAAAATTTAGATGACAATTATATGTGGAATCCGGAATTCAATTCATAATTTGATCGGTTTTTTGTATACCATATATTTTTACTTGAAATGATGTCCATTTTAAACAAAATACATAAACTTGGAGTGATACCGGCCACACCGTGCCTTGGATTGAGGCGAGGTTAACTCGTACACGTCACAAATGACCCATCGATCGTTGTCCTAAAGTATCAACACAATCCGAATGCGTTTGGTCGGTTTTCTATATGTCAGTTGATGTTTTTCACTTAAAATGATGTCCTTTTGAAACAAAAGGCAGACACTTTGAGTGGTGCCGGACACACCGCATCTCAGATTGAAGTGAGGTTGATTCGTACATGTCACATATGACCCATGGATCGTTCTCCTACAGTTTCAACGTAAACCGAATGCGTTTGGTCAGTTTTCCCTATGTACTTAAAATGTTGTCCATTTTAAACAAAAGAGAGCCACTTAGAGTGATCCCAGCCACACTGTGCCTGATATTAAGGCGGGGTTGACTCGTACACGTCACATATGACCCATGGATCGTTGTCCTAAAGCATCAACACATTTCGAATGCATTTGGTCAGTTTTTTGTATGTCAGTTGTTGTTTTCACTTAAAATAATATCCATTTTAAACAAAAGAGAGACACTATGAATGGTGTCGGCCACACCGCGTCTCGGATTGAGGCGGGGTTGACTCGTACACATCACATATGACCCATGGATCGTTGTGCTAGAGTATTGACACAATCAGAATCTGTTTTGTCGGTTTTTTGTATGCTAGTTGTTGTTTTCACTTAAAATGAAGTCAATTTTAAACAAAAGAGAGACACTTTGAGTGGTGTCGGCCACACCGCACCTCAGATTGAGGCGAGGTTGACTCGTACACGTCACATATGACACATGGTTCATTCTCCTAAAGTTCCAACGGAAACCGAATGCGTTTTGTCGGTTTTCCGTATGTACTTAAAATGTTGTCCATTTTAAACAAAAGAGAGACACTTAGACTGATCCCAGACACACCACGACTCGGATTGAGCCTGGGTTGGCCCGTACACGTCACATATGACTCATGGATCGTTGTGATAAATTATCAATAGATTCCGAATGTGTTTGGTCGGTTTTTCGTATGTCAGTTGTTGTTTTCACTTATAATCCTGTCCATTTTAAACAAAAGAGACACAGTTAGAGTGGTGCCGGCCACACCGCGTCTCGGATTTAAACGAGGTTGACTCATACATGTCTCAAATGACCCATGAATCATTTTCCTAAAGTATCAACACAATCTGAATGCGTTTGGTCGGTTTTCTGTATGCCAGTTGATGTTTTTCACTTAAAATGATGTCCTTTTGAAACAAAAGACAAACACTCTGAGTGGTGTCGGCCACACCACGTCTCAGATTGACGCGGTGTTGATTCGTACACGTCACATATGACCCATGGATCGTTCTCCTAAAGTTTCAATGGAAATCGAATGCGTTTGGTCGGTTTTCCGTATATACTTAAAATGTTTTCCATTTTAAACAAAAGAGAGACACTTAGAGTGATCCCGGCTACACCGTGCCTCGGATTAAGGCAGGGTTGACTCGTAAACATCACATATGACCCATGGATCGTTGTCCTAAAGCATCAAAACATTTCGAATTCATTTTGTCAGTTTTTCGTATGTCAGTTGTTGTTTTAACTTAAAATGATGTCCATTTTAAACAAAAGAGATACACTATGAATGGTGTCGGCCACACTGCGTCTCGGATTGAGGCGGGGTTGACTCGTACACATTACATATGACCCATGGATCGTTGTGCTAGAGTATTGACACAATCAGAATCCGTTTGGTCAGTTTTCCGTATGCTAGTTGTTGTTTTCACTTAAAATAAAGTAAATTTTAAACAAAAGACAGACACTTTGAGTGGTGCCGGTCACACTGCACCTCAGATTGAGCCGGGGTTGATTTGTACACGTCACATATGACCCATGGATCGTTCTCCTAATGTTTCAACGAAAACCGAATGCGTTTGGTTAGTTTTCCGTATGTACTTAAAATGTTGTCAATTTTAAACAAAAGAGAGACACTTAGAGTGATTCCGGCCACACCGTGCCTCGGATTAAGGAGAGGTTGACTCGTACACGTCACATATGACCCATGAATCATTTTCCTAAAGCATCAACAATTTCGAATGCATTTGTTCAGTTTTTCGTATGTCAGTTGTTGTTTTCATTTAAAATGATGTCCATTTTAAACAAAAGAGAGACACTGTGAATGGTGTCGGCCACACCGCGTCTCGGATTGAGGCATGTTTGACTATTAGACGTCACATATGACCCATGGATTGTTGTGCTAGAGTATCGACACAATCAGAATCCGTTTTGTCAGTTTTCCGTATGCTAGTTGTTGTTTTCACTTAAAATGAAGTCAATTTTAAACAAAAGAGAGACACTTTGAGTGGTGTCGGCCACACCGCACCTCGGATTTAGGCGAGGTTGACTCGTACACGTCACATATGACCCATGGTTCGTTTTCCTAAAGTTCCAATGGAAACCGAATGCGTTTGGTCGGTTTTTCGTATGTACTTAAAATGTTGTCTATTTTAAACAAAAGAGACACTTAGATTGATCCCGGCCACACCGCGACTCGGGTTGAGCCCGGGTTGGCCCGTACACGTCACATATGACTCATGGATCGTTGTGATAAATTATCAATAGATTCCAAATGCGTTTGGTCAGTTTTTCGTATGTCAGTTGTTGTTTTCACTTATAATCATGTCCATTTTAAACAAAAGAGACAGAGTTAGAGTGGTGTCGGCCACACTGCGTCTCGGATTTAAACGGGGTTGACTCGTACACGTCTCAAATGACCCATGAATCATTTTCCTAAAGTATCAACACAATCCGAATGCGTTTGGTCGGTTTTCTGTATGCCAGTTGATGTTTTTCACTTAAAATGATGTTCTTTTGAAACAAAAGACAGACACTTTGAGTGGTGCCGGCCACACCGTGTCTCATATTGAGGCGGTGTTGATTTTTACACGTCACATATGACCCATGGATCATTCTACTAAAGTTTCAATGGAAACTGAATGCGTTTGGTCGGTTTTCCGTATGTACTTAAAATGTTGTCTATTTTAAACAAAAGAGAGCCACTTAGAGTGATCCCAGCCACACCGTGCCTCGGATTAAGGCAAGGTAGACTCGTACACGTCACATATGACCCATATATCATTTTCCTAAAGCATAAAAACATTTTGAATGCATTTGGTCGGTTTTTCGTATGTCAGTTGTTGTTTTCACTTATAATCCTGTCCATTTTAAACAAAAGAGACAGTTAGAGTGGTGCCGGCCACACCGCGTCTCAGATTTAAACGGGGTTGACTCGTACACGTCTCAAATGACCCATGAATTGTTTTACTAAAGTATCAACACAATCCGAATACATTTGGTCAGTTTTCTGTATGCCAGTTGATGTTTTCACTTAAAATGATGTCCTTTTGAAACAAAAGATAGACACTTTGAGTGATATGTTAGTTGTTTATTCACATTATTCAAATACACTATTTGACTATGGGTCTTTAAATTAATTTATTTATCAAAAATTTGCATTTAAAATGAGAATATCAGAAAATTAATAAAAGATAAAACTTTTACTAAAAATCCTTGTGGAAATATTAAGGTAAACATGATTTATGAGAATCCTCATGTGTCTATTAGTGGAATGGTATTTACTTAAAATCTTGTGGACATTCATATAGAATATTTTTATATCATTCTTAGTATGGAATAGATATTAGTTTATCATGCTATGAAAAATTTCAGAGCTAACAATGTCATGCCCAATGAATACATCCCTTTTATAACATACCAAGAATATATGATATTGATTAGATGTGTAAATGTGATTTACATTGATTATCATTATGAAAATAAATAAAATATATATTATAGATTTTCTAGTAGTAAATGAAATCAAGGGGGGTCGGGGGGATATCCGGGGGGGATGTCCGAGGGGCTGTCCGGTGGGTGTCTGGGGGGCTGTCTGGGGACCAAGGAGGGTGGGGGGGGGGGGGGGCTGTCCGGGGGTGTTCGGGGGGTTGTCCGGGGTCCAAGGAGGAGGGTGGGAGGGCTGTCTGGGGGGATGTCTGGGGGCTATCCGGGGTCTAGGGAGGAGGGTGGGGGGCTGTCCGGGGAGTTGTTTGGGGGGTTGTCTGGGGGCTGTCCGGGGGGCTGTCTGGGGACCAAGGAGGATGGTGGGGGGGCTGTCCGGGGTCCAAGGAGGATGGTGGGGGGTTGTCCAGGGTCCAGGAAAGAGGGAGGGTTCCCAAACATACAACCACTAAAAGACAACAACATCCATAAAAATAGATAATATATAAAAATAACTCAACTCCAATACTATACTACGAGTCTAGATAAAACCAACAACTAGAATAGATTAAATATCAAATCTTAGTAATATTAGTCAAAAATGTAATGGATCAATTTTTCCCACATCACCATCACCATCATCACCATCATCATCACCCTCGTCCTCATCCCCATCATCATCCTCGCCCTCCTCAGCGCCCTCCTCCTCGCCCTCACCCTCTTCCTCGCCCTCATTCTCTCCCTCTTCTTCCGCATCAGACTCCTCGCCATCATCATCGTCAAGCTGGACATCATCCTGACCACCACTAGAACTGCCACCTGGTGCACCATATATAGAACGCATCGACGACATATATGAATCAAAAGCTGGGCTGACCTCTGCTGGAAGTGTTGGACGTAGAACTTCAATAAATTTCATAAACACACTATTTGCCCTAACAGACTGTTCTGCCGTCTCTATGGCCCTTTTCTCATCATGTTCTGCCTATGCCCTAACTTGCTGTAGCTCGGTGGCACTACAAATTGTACCTAAGGAGGGCCAATACCTCATCGGGGCTATCCTAGGTCGGCAACGTACTCTGCCAGAATGCTTCTCTCCCAACACCTGATGTAAGTGATCTGTTGGCCCAAAATTGTCTGGTTCTTGGGCATTGAGGGCTTCTAAAGCAGCCTGTTACAAATATAAATATATCATTAAGTTACAAAATAGATATTAAAATATAAATTCAACAGATTAAAACTTACAATCTGCTGCTGAGTCGATTCGTTGACGGCACTTCCATCCTTTTTCCATCTACTCGAGCGAAACAGTTTTGCTTGAGGCACACGTCCTTCAATATTTTGTATTTTCCTCTATAATGACTTTAAAAACTAAAGTTATATGAAAACTTTAGCAAACTATTAAATAATTGAGGAAAGAAAATAAAGTGTAAGTCGTAAAGAAAACTTATAAACAATTGTCATACCTGCTTCCTCTCATGATCAGGCATCGTAGTGCGTCCCAATGTGTGGAGGTATTTTTTTGAATCAATGTTCTTTTTATTTTTTCCATATGATTCTTAAATAAAATTCGAAAATGCAATAGATAGTATTAATGCAAAACATGAAAGTTATTATTTAAATACCTCAAATGTTATTAATACCTTAAGCTGGGTACTCATTCAATGAGTAATCATCTGACGATACTGCTCTATAGGATAATCATCCACCACTGGTACCGCCTCTAACTCAGTGCCAACTCTAGCAACCCAACCAATATACAACTCATGCTCGTAGGCTCTCCAAAGCTCACCTAAATCCTTTAGACGTTCCGGTCGTGCACCCTCACCATTGGGAAAATTAAATCGAAGCTGACATCAAAATATTAATTCATGGCATTAAATAGAAATTTTTTTTTACCCATATCTCTGCCCAAACTCTATCCTTGATCTCATGTGGAAAATGTCTCCACGATAGCGGGCTGACGGGAATGATGTCGGAGTATTTGGAAAGCATCGCCAAAAAACTCCGACATTGCTGCCCTGTTTTCTCAACCATTTGGTTGTCTTCATTATAATCCACCACAACCTGTGTGTGGCGGTTCCACACCGAACGCATGCGTGTATGCCCCCGACCACGCCTCCTATCAGTAGATATATCTTTCATGAAAGAAAAACAAATATTTTATCAAAACATGTTATAATGAAAATAAATATTGCTATAAAAATTTGTTAGGGTTCTATAAATATACCTATGCCAGTCTGATCGCTGAGCGCCGCTGGATCCACAGAAACTGATGGAACACCCTGTGGTGGAACAGGAGTCGAAGACGATGGAATATAGAAGCTCGGAGAGACAGAAGTAGAAGGAAAAGAAGATGGGACAGCTGTCTGACCAGATTCTGACTGCGGAGTGAGAATCATCATGGGATGTGAAAATGATGGGTCAGAAGATGCAGAAGGTAGCGAAAACATGGGAGGCCTAAATATCCCGTGTGTCCCTAACAACACACCAGGATCAGAATGTGGGAAGGATGACATGTCAGTGGGAGGGGAATGGTCTAGTCGGGTACGCGCAACTGCTCATCCACCTCTGGTACGAACCCTCCTCGTACCACCGACCTGAGTACTAGGACCAGTACTAGGCTCCTCGTCGAATAACTGTCGACGTATAGGTGGATCCTACAAAAATGTTTACAAAAAAAATAATCACATGAAATTATATATTCTTTAAATATATCAATTTGAAATAAAGTACTCACTACAGGTACTAATGATGGAATTACCAACTCCGTCATTCGACGATTGTTCTCCATCTTTTTTTCCTTCGTCTCTCTTCAATTGGCTTCATTTCCTGCTTTTGAAAACAAATATGTAATTAATTAGAAAAAGGAAACTAATGTGTAACCCAAAAAATGAAATATATGAGGGGATAGGGGGATTCATTGGTAATTTAGATATCAATTGTTTTAGAAGATCTTGAATGGATTTAATAAATCATACAAGTTGTAATGTTCACCAAGTTAGAAATATTGTTTGACTATGTTTGAATACAGTTCAATTCTAAATTAGAAAATGCAATTCAAATAAAAATGCAACCAATAAACATTAAAAATTCACATAACGGTCAAGTCAGCTAAAACATATTTGTGATCAATACTAAATCAATTTGAATATTACCAAACTTAACAACCCAACTCGAGGTAAACAAAAAGAATTGAGAACAAGGATGAATGATTATATATATTTTCAACCACAACTTCAGGTTCACAATCAACTCTGACAATTGAGCTATTGGAGTCATCAAAAGAAATAAATGGATTGGTTCCAATGGTACTAGGGACAATGTTAATTCCCTCATCACCATCATCAAAAATATGTCTTGGAATTACTTCAACTATGACACCAAATTCAGATCGAAGTTGGTCTTTGACATAAAAAACTTGTTTAGCCATTGATGCCAACACATATGGTTCTTCGGTAGCAAGAGTGCAAGTCATATTAATTACTCGAAATCCATAATCATCAATAAATGTGTCATGTCTCGTCATCGAATCAAACCAATGACATTTCATCATTATGACTCGTCCATGAGAGTAATAATCCAATATTATTATTTTCTCAAAAACTTCATAATAACCCACATTTTCAAATCACGGTCTACTATCTGATGCACTGACATAACAATATGTTGTGGCAGTAACCATAACACCATCATGTTGTGTTCTCATGTTCTTTGCTAGTTCAATGACAATAAATTTGTACCCATTGATAACAATTGATTTACAGTCACGAACCATGGTATTAGGACCAAAATCCAAAGCTCTTATTTCCTCAGAGACAGAGTCAATAGACAAATTCAATACCTGCAATATAAATGACTATTAAAATTAATTAAACATTGATATAATTATTTTAAACATTAATTTTTTTATCTTCAATTTTAACCAAGCAGAAAACTCTTTGCTATGAAAAGTCTCTCTTCTTTTCAAAGATAAAGAACGATGCTTCCTATTTATCATTGTTTTATGTTCCCTATAGATAAAAAATATGAATGGTTTAACAGATATATATGTAAGATATACATAATAAATTTAGTTACCTGATATAGTCATCGAACAAATCGCAGTTGAACAAAACTGTGCGATGTGCCATCTCCCGCTCTTCATGGCTTAATGTATTCAATGTATATGATCTAGGAATTCCTCCTGTTTGAGGAAGTGATGAAAAACTGGGTTCAATTTTCTCATACTGTTCTTCTTCATTTCTCATTGGTTTTTTCAATCTTGTAGTAAGATCAGAAAAATACATCGAGCAGAAATCCATACATTCATGAGCCAAGTAACCGTTCACGATAGAACCTTCAGGATGATTTCTGTTTCGGACATAAGACTTTAATGTGAACATAATTATTTTAGTTGGATACATCCAACGAAAAGAAACAGGTCCTCCGAGAAGTATTTCAGTGGGAATATGGACAGTCAGATGCAACATGCATGTGAAAAATGATGGAGGAAATATTTTCTCCAACTCACACAAAATTAATGGGGCATCTGTCAACATTTTTTTGCAAGAAATACTTGGAAAACTTCTTAGCACAAATATCTCTAAAAAAATGGCACAACCGAATAACATACACCCTTACATTATTGGACAAAAGATGACATATTGCTATTGGAAGCAACTCATGCAGTAGAACGTGATAATCATGAGTCTTCAAAGATTTTAGCTTTAACTCTCTTCTGTTGACCCGTTTAGATATATTGCTTGAATAGCCATCAGGAACTCTAATAGTCTCTAATACTTCCAGAAATTGTTTTTTTCCGTAGGTGTCATCACATAAGAAGCACATGGAAGTTTCCATTTATTTTCACTAATACGCACAAGATGTAATTCTGGTCAGATGCCCCAATCCACCAAGTCACGCTGAGATCATAAATCGTATTTTGTCTTACCCTTGACATTTAGAAGAACCAAAAGCAACATTTTGCATATATTCTTTTCAATATGCATTACGTCTAAGCAATGACGTAAAAAATTGGTTGACCAATAAGGCAAATAAAAAAAGATACTCCTGTTCCTCTAATTGTAACAGATTTCAGTGGAAACATTCTTTCTCTTTCCAGATTTCATTTGACCCTTCCTGAACAAAAAACTGAAATCTTTCAATTCATTAAGCACATCAGTTCCAAACATACGCTGAGGTGGATCATCAGTCTCTATGGTATTATCAAATCTTCGACGATTCATTCTATATGGATGATCCTTTGGCAATAATCATCGATGTCCCATAAAACTGAAACTACAGTGATGTTTCAGTCTTCTGGATCGTGTATTCTTCATAAAAACTAGACATGACAGTTTTCCCTTCGTGCTCCATCCAGACATCATTGCTTAAGCTAGAAAATCATTGATCGTCCACATAAGCGCATCACGCTTCTGAAATATGTCTTTCGAACATGCATCGTATGTGCGCACACCCACATCCCAAAGAAGTTTCAACTCTTTTATTAAAGGTTGCATGTATACATCAATATCAATGCCGGGATTAGAAGGACCAGATATGAGTATACTCATGAAAGTGAAAGGTTTTTTCATACACAACCATGAGGGAAGATTATAAATGTATATAAAAACTGGTTATGTGCTGTGCGAAGTAAGCATCTGCCCACACGGATTAAAATAATCGCATGAAAGACCCAACCTCACATTACACATGTCAGCTGCAAAATCAGGATGTTGAGCATCAAATCTCTGCCATGCAAATCCATCTGCAGGATAAACCAACTCATCATTAGTCTTCTTTCTCTTGGTATCATGCCATCTCATTTTTATTGATATGTCATCAGACATAAAAATATTCTGGAGTCTGGGGATCAATGGAAAGTGCCACATTACTTTCTGTGGAATGCGGGATGGTGTTCCATCATATTTTGACTTTCAGCGGGATGTGCCACATTTTATACAATCATTTCGTTCAGCGGTTTCCTCCCAGAATAAACTGCAATCTTTCAGGCAAGCATGAATTTTGTTTCTTGAAAATCCAAGTTCCTCAAATAACTTCCATGCCATATAGTGGTTTGAGGGAATATCTGCATCATCTGGAAGTAAATCCTTCAAGAGGGTAAGAATGTAATCAATTGCTGTATTAGAAATCCCATACATAGTTTTCCCATGAAACAATCGGATTAAAAATTCCAGCTTTTTCATTTTATCGCATTGTCGATATACTGGAGTCGTGCCAGCATCATTCAATTTTTTCACCCTATCAATATCATCATTTTAACTAGAAGCATCAGCTATCCTCATATCAAAGTCTTCTTGAGTCGAAATCCTTTCTTTTTCATGATGACGAATAAACGGAAACCAATCATCTAACAAATTCTCCATTACGGTCTTTTCATTTTGATCATCACCAATTTGAGATTTCATTTTCTCCCCATTGTGATACCACACAATGTAGTTTGCTTGAAAACCATTTTTAGTTATGTGGTAGCTGACTTCTTCATGACTTGAACAAGGTCTACCAACACAATTGGAACATGGAAAGTGTATGCGACCACTATCTGAATCATTGTGAAATGAAAAATCTATAAAGCTCTCCAAATTGTTTTGAAAATCACTTGAGATCCGATCGGTTTCATACATCCAACTTCTGTCCATTCTGTGAAAAGAAATTATATAATTCATTTTTATCATAAACAATTCAAAAGGATTGAATTGTAATAGAAAATACATTTAAGTAAACAATAAAGGAAGAAGTTTCTAGTCGATGTAGTGAACTATTAAAATAATGTAAAGAACAAGTACTCATAAATTAAATTAAAATTTATTTATATTCATTTTCATTAGGTCTATAAGAGGCACATGCCTCAGGTCCCATCATGTGTTATAGGCATCCCAAATCATTCACTCATGTTCAATAACTCATTATTGGCACCTCTATGGCCATACCTTTCATTACCCAATTACTTCCCCAAGTCAAGCCAAGTGCACCCCATGGGTGAATAAATTTTAGGTTTCTACACTAATAGGTTGTTCATGGCTTGTAAAAAGATTTAATTTCATTAAGTATAGACAAAAACATTTATTTTTAAATTTGAGATTAATAATAAAGTATGTCAATGATAACAACATTACTGAATTAAACTTGTGACTTATATAACATTTTTATGGATGTCTACACATGCTAGAATGGGTAGTGAAAAGAACCCCACCCTCATAAAAGTGAGTATTGGCCAAGAAGGACACATAATATACATCGTACAATGAGAACCATATTTAATTGACCCTAAAGTTATATTAGTACATTCATCTTGGGGGAAATGGAATATATGATCTTGGTTAACTGATGAATTCAAAAACTCATATTTCATATGTTGGACACTATCCAAGGTAAGAAATCATGTGAGGATGGGTTTACATCATTCAATTTCTTACATGCTAGTGAGAATGAAGGCTTGAATTAATGACTTGAGTTTACTGATTAAATGAGGTTATAGGTTGCATACGTTGTGTAAATCAAATGATTAAATAAGGGTAGAGGTTGCATACACTGTGCATGGTGGGGGATTCTCAGCCGATTTAGAAACTAAAATAAATTCCCATCATAGGTAACAATAAGAAACATCACCATCAAAAGAAACTCCAAATAAAAAAGGACTAAAAACATCAAACATTTCAAGAATTCACTATTATGCAAGGTTTATCCACATGTTTAGCAGTAATTATATGTCTTAATCATGAACCACCTCTACAAATCCCAGTTTTCACCAATAAACATAAGGTAAATATCTCAAAATATCTTTAAAACAACTCATTAATAGGCTCAAAACGTAAATATAATCTTGAACCAACCATGGAATCTCTTTCACAACACATTCTCACACACCAGTTATCTCATGTGTTACTAAATACCAAATATAGTCACATAGTGTAATAAAACAAATTACATTACACAAGCCTTATTAAAAAAATTCATTTTAATAAAACACTTTCCTCAAGGAATTTTAAGGAAAACATTCATAAAAACTTTGCTAAAAATTATTAAACACATATAAATAAATTTCCAAGTAACAATTAATTACAAGATGGAAAAAAGCATAAAAACACATACTTAGAAAATCTAGAATACAACGGCAATGAATTTGAGATGCTTCTTCTTCGATGGAGGGTTAAGGATTTAATTAATTAAATGGATTGGAATGGATAAAGTCTAGATTAAATCAAAACACAAAAAAATGATATACACACCAAAATCAAAACTTAAAACTAAAATATGAGATGAATAACAATAAAAACAATGTATCACTTAAATATTTTATGTGTATGAAGAATAGAATACCTGGTTTGAGACGATTTGGATATAGTTTGACAGGTTCGGATGGGGGAAGTCACGAGAGCAGCGGAGCCCTGGACAGGATTAGGGTTCTGTCGCGAATTGGGGAGAGAGCGGCCGATTGAGTATTTGGGGGAAAGATTTCCCAACGGTTTTTAAAAACCGTTGGTAAAGGGGTGTCCAAGAGACCCTTTACCAATGGTTTAAAGAAACCATTGGTAAAGGGTGACCATTTCCCAATGGTTCTACAAGAACCGTTGGGAAATGGTGTCTTGGACACCCCTTTCCCAATGGTTCAAGCGAACCGTTGGGAAATGGTACCTTCGACACCCCTTTCCCAATGGTTTTAGTAAACAGTTGGGAAATATCTTCTTTACCAATGGTTTGTTTAAACCGTTGGTAAAGAAGCGTTGGGAAAACATGAGTTTCCATTAGTGTGAGACAAAGGAAGCGATGACCTCATCCAATAGACTTTCCCCGTACGAAGCCCATTTGTCGGAGCTCGGAAAGGAGGTGACATCATCGGGCTTCTCTCTTGACCAAGCCCAAGCTGATCTTGAACAGGTTAAGCTTGAGTGGAACCAACTATGAGAGATGTGGAAGTTAATAGAGATTACCAGTCAAGCGATGTTATCCAAGCCACCCCATGAGTCTGTCACTATCACACACCTTACACTTTGGTCTTATATGAGTGTTATAAGAGGTTATGTAACAAGACCTTATCACTATGATTATGTGCATTATTTTTGTACATAATAACGAATATACATTCATTTTATTATTGTCACTTCGTAAATATTTTTTAAAGCGCAAATACTATTTTTAGTTAATATTCAACTAAGAAATATATTTTGATGAATTAATGAATTTTTTAATTAAATAATATTTTAATAAAACATTATTATTAAATTAATTTTTATTAAATATAAATGATCATATAATTTTATGAATTCAATTGTAAATTTTATTAAGGTTTGAAAACTGTTTTTGTCAAAACCCATGAATTTTCGGTAAATGTCGGTTTTTATTTTAAAAGTAAAAATTCACATATTTATAAAATTATTTAGATAAAATAAATATTATTTTTGGAATCAGAATGTCGAAATTATCCAACGGTGAATTTTTCATAATTTTCTGAGACAGTAGAATTTTTGAGTAAAAATTATATACTGTTTAAATATATGATGTGTTTTATGACATCATAATAACCCAATAGTGAGGTAATAAAATAATATAAACATTATTTTCGGCCAATATATGTTTTATCATTAAAATAATGTGATTTTATATTTGTTTGATTTATTTTACAAACCTTTTGTGGACCCTCCAAGACTTATAAAACATTTTGTATTTTTAAATTGTTTTCTTTGAGAGTGTGACTCATCTCCACATAAGCAACCCTATTATTTTAAGAAGTTCGGCCATTGGTCTTATAAAATATTATTTTTTACTCCCCTTTGGAAAAAACCATGCGCAAAAACCATGAGCTGGTTTGTGGTATTGATTAGTTTAATGTGAGGTGTCCCAAACCTAAATAATAAAAAATTCCATCTTCTTTCCTATATAAACCCACCCAAGCTCCCACTTTCTCTTCACTCAAAGCCATTGAAGCTTGACCAACCCATACCATCATCTCTCTAGAATCCTCCCAAGGTGCCCCAAGATCTTAAGAAGCCTCTCTCAAGAATCTCCCAAGCCTTTGGGATCACACTTACAAGTAAGGGATTTCTTCCTTTCTCATTTTTGTCTAATTTTCTTTAAGTTGTTATGACCTTTTGTTTTCAATTAAAAATGTTGGGGTATGATTTCACACCTCCCCCATACTTTCCTCTTTATGTTTGTATGATTAGAGACCCATTTCTCTCTCATTAAATCCTCCCATGTATACTCATTACCATATCAAAATTTCGTGAGAGATTTCTCTCTCATCTTTTAAATCCAAGTAATTATTTTGTATTATGCATCTAAATTTCACTACGTTCATTGGGAAATGTATCCATATGACCCCATTACTATCCATTTAATGTACATATGATGAGACAACTTTTTCTATCTCATCAAATATTTTCATGAATCCTTATGTCACACCGTTATGCTGCCGAAATTGTACCGTGTTTTTCCAAGCCAAGATCATTGTGTAGTGAATACCATACTCATATCTTTATCAAGGGTATTCAACTTTATGCACATATACCTGTTGAATGGCACTTTTATGTATTTATTCTACATTACTTAATCGTGTAATAACTTATGATATTGATTGATTCCATGTTATATGATCCATGTGGCACACTAATGCTTGAAATGAAATGTTTAAGAAGGGCGCGCCCTGATAGTGCTCCAATGCATTGAATAAAGTATAGTATCATGATACATTATGTGCAATGAGTGTTGACTCATGCTAATTCAAGTGCAACGAGATTTTACTCGTGCTTCATGTGGAATAACGGTTTACTCATGATCCATGTGCAATGAGCCTTGGCTCATGCTAATTCCATGTTAAGTGTTGTTGCCACATTTCCATGTTATGATTATCATGCGTTATCATGAATTTATGTTAATGTTTCTCTTGTTCTCCATTGATATGCCTATTGTCTAAAATTTATTATATTCCTCATGATATTCTATTTTTATTCCCTTACTGGGATTTATAGCTCTCCCTTTTCTTATACATGTCCTCAGGTTATCCCATGCAATGCTAAGTATGAGGGAATGTATTGGTCATATAAAGGAAGTTTTCAATAAATATGTTGTGTAATTTATGTTCTAAGATGTTATGTAATGTTCCTAAGCCCCAAAGACACTAGACCTCTTGATCTTCTATGTTGTATCAAGTGAAGATTTTATATAATAAATCAAGTTTAAGTGTGTAATAAAAAGCCGGGTTGTTACAGTTGGTATTAGAGGATAGGTTCAGTTATTTTTGGGATTAGGATTAGAAAACCCTAGTGAAGACTTAGAGACAAGAATAAGTATAATAAAAAAATTCCTAAGTATTGGTGAGTATTGAGTAAGTGGTTTATCAAGAAAATACATCCCTGTTTGGATATGAGCAGGTAGAGGCAGCTCTGGCACAGATGTATCTTAGGGGTAAAACCCGAAAACACCGCTTTGAGCTAGACTCGAACGGGAACTGGTGCACGAAAACGGGCCTTGCTGTACTCTTGGTTATGACACTTCTGGGGGATATGATTTGGTAAATTCATAAGCTTAGTAAGAACCCTTATTAAGGGAATTAAAAGAAATGCCCCTAAGAATATATGTTAGAAAGTAGATCATGGATAAAATAGATTGAAAGCTATTGATTCATAAGTTAAGGAAATAAAAGTTATTTATAAGTCATCAGTTTTTCCTTTGATTACCCTTTATGTGTTACCCATAACTTTTCTTTTATTCCAGCCAATGGCTGGTAATAGGAGGACTCGGGCTAACAACCGATGTGAAGATCAATGTGATGACTGTGCTAATGAGATGCCCAATCCAATGAGAGCGATAATCATGAACTTTGTCATGATTCTCTCTCAGTTAACTCAAGCTTTGAATAGAAACATGGGTCAAGAGGAACATTCAACCCCCCTAAGAAAGAACAAGTTGCTATTGAGAGTTTCATGAGAAAAATGCCTCTTACTTTTAATTGATCGTCTGATCCCTCAATCGTAGAACAATGGATCAACTCCATTGAAAAGATCTTCTCCATCCTTCAATGTTCCAAACAAAAGAAGGTTCTTCTGGATGCTTATCGTATGGAAGATGAAGCTGATCAATGGTGTAATTTGATAAAAAATAAGAAGCATGAGGAAGAGATCGAGGCGTTGGAATGGAAGGATTTCCGGAAGATGTTTTTCAATAAATATTTTCCACGCACCCTCCGACTTAAGATGGAAAGAGACTTCCTTTCCCTCAAGCAAAAAGACAACAAATCTATCAGAGCGTATGAGGAAAACTCCACAAGGCATGCACGATACAACTCCAGCTTTGTCGTTACCCTTGAATGCAAGGTTGACCGCTTCTTTGGTGGGCTGAAACCTAGTTCACGAAAAGCGCTGGCGATCCGTGACTTCGACAGCTATGAGGAAATTGTCCGATGTTCCCTCAATGTCGAAATGGAGATCGGAGAATCTCAGGGGTATCATGGGGATAAGAAGCGTAAGGTGGAATTCAATGCTAGCAGTCCAATGGATAAATCCAACGGTTATAAGAAGATCCAGCACCTCACTTGCCAAATGTGTGGAAAGAAGCACCCCAGAAATTTCCTGAAGGGGGTGAGGAAATGATTTAGGTTTGGAAGAGAAGGTCACCTAGTTGTTAACTATCGACAAGAAAAACCCGTGGCTGCAATAGAGGAGAGGAACGCTCCGCTCGAACCTCAACATGTTGTTCATTGCTACAACTGAAAAGAACCAGGGCATCTTGCAAATCAGTGCCATAAGTTAAGGAATTTCGGAGGCAACCAACAACCTCCAAGGCACCAAGGGAGAGCTTTTTCCGTCACTACTGCTGAAGTGAACCCCGGAAACGAAGTGGTGACAGGTACACTAGTTATTAATTCAAGAACAGTGAACATACTTTTTGATTTAGGTTCTATGCATTATTTTATATCCCAAAAGTTTAGTAGAACAATCCCAGCACCACCACAAATCATGGAAGGAAAGATGTTGGTGAGTAAGAAAAATGGGGAAATCATTGCATCCCATGAATATAACTCCTCCCCTGTCATAATCCGTGGATTGAATTTCCCGAAGAACCTCATCATACTACCTCTGGTGGAATTTGATGCAATTCTTGGAATGGATTGACTTTTCCTTATATAGATCCAACATAAATTGCTGTGAGAGGGAAATCACTCTCCATGTGGAGAATCGACCCCCGATTATATACAAGTCCAAGAAGGATGGTGAATCTTCTTTAGCTCCATCATCTCAAGCGTGGATATTAATGCCCTATGAGAACACATATCTGGCTCAGATGATTGAGTCTAAGGAGGCAACCATCCTTGAATACATTCCTACTGGGAGAGAATTTGCTGAAGTGTTTCCTGATGAATTGCATGGTCTTCCTCCTAGAAGGGATGTTGAATTCCCAATTGATCTTATACTTGGGGCGTTTCCAATATCCAAGACTCCATATAGAATGGCTGTTGTGGAGCTTGAGGAGCTGAAGAAACAACTATAGGAGAATCTGTATAAAGGGTTTATACGCCCAAGTGCTTCACCATGGGGTGCACCAGTCCTCTTCGTCAAGAAGAAGGATGGGTCAATGCGCCTTTGCATCGATTATCGTGAGCTTAACAAAATCATGATAAAGAACAAGTATCCTCTCCCACGAATTGATGACTTGTTTGATCAGCTACGTGGAACACAATAATTCTCCCAGGTGGATTTGCGGTCGAGATATTATCTAGTAAGGGTGAAGAATGAAGATATCCCCAAGACTGCTTTTCGTACAAGATACAGGCACTATGAATTTATAGTAATGCATTTCGGACTCACTAATTCTCCATCAATATTTATGGACTTGATGAATAGTGTCTTTAGGGATTACCTTGAAAAAATTATGGTAGTATTTATAGATGATATTCTAATATACTCCAAAACCAAGGAGGATCATGAGGAGAATCTAATAACTGTACTAGATACCTTGCCGAAGGAGAATATCTATGAAAAGTACATCAAGTGTGATTTATCGTTGAAAGAGGTCTCATTCTTGGGCCATATCATCACAAGCAATGAGATATCTATGTATCCCTCCAAAATAGATGTAATTGGGGGATGACCGAGACCAACATTGGTAACAGATATCCGTAGCTTCTTGGGGTTAGCTGGATATTATCGATGATTTGTGGGAAATTTCTCATGATTGTCCAACCCTCTTACCAAGCTAACTCGGAAGGGAGTAAAGTTTTCTTGGAGTGATGAATGCGAAGAAAGCTTTAAGGAGTTAAAAAGGAGGCTTATCACTGCACCTGTGATCAGTTTACCCACAAGTGGAGAACTTTTTGTGGTATTCAGTGATGCTTCGGAGAAGGGCCTGAGCTGTGTGTTGATGAAAAATGAAAAAGTCATTGCCTATACTTCAAGACAATTGAAAGTTCATGAGCAGAATTATCCAACACATGATTTAGAGTTGGTTGCGGTGATCTTCACTTTAAAATCTTGGTGGCATTATCTCTTTGGGGAGAAGTGTGAAATATATACGGATCACAAAATCCTCAAGTATATATTCACACAGAAAGAGTTGAACATGTTCCAACGAAGATGGTTAGAGCTGATCAAAGACTATGACTGCTCAACCCATTATCACCCTGGGAAACCGAACAAGGTGGCAGATTATCTAAGTAGGAAGGACCCAACAACTCTATCGTTGATGAGAATTGAGAAGGACCCAATCTTCTTATATTTGATAAAGATTGACATGAGAATCATAAAGAAGGGAATATCATCAATCCTTTCACAAATTATTGCTCAACCGTCTCTTTTGGAAAGGTTAAAGCATGCTCAAAATGATGATGTGAGAATTCAGAAAAGAGTGGAAGCTATCAGAAAAAGGAAATTCTCAGAGTTCAATGTTAATGAAAAAGGAATTGTGAGATTTGGGAAAAGACTATGTGTTCCATCAAGTTTGGAGCTGAAGAAGGAACTTTTGGATGATGCGCATAGTTAAAATTTCTCTATTTACCCAGAAACACAAAGATGAATCAAGATCCCTGAGATCATTATTGGTGGGATAATATAAAGAAGGAGATCGCCGAGAATACATCAAAGTGCCTGGTATGTCAGCAAGTGAAGGTAGAGAGGCAGAAGTCTAAGGGGATGATGCAACCATTTCCCATACCAGCTTGGAAATGGGAGAACATCTTCATAGACTTTGTCACAGGACTTCTGAAGACATCCAAAGGCAACAATGCAATCTGGGTTGTTGTGGATCATCTTACAAAGTCTGCACACTTCATTGCAATTCGGGAGGATCTCTCATTGGATCAGTTGGAATGAATATATATCATGGAATTGGTAAGGCTACATGGAGTACCACTATCTATTATATTTGATCTAGATACAAGATTCACCTCTATGTTTTAGAAGATTCTTCAACATGCTCTAGATACTAAGCTGAACTTCAGTACGACTTATCATCCTTAAACTGATGTACAATCAGAGTGGACTATCCAAACACTTGAGGACATGTTGAGAGTGTCTTCTATGGAATTCAAAGGAGGGTGGGGCCAACATCTTCAACTGGTTGAATTCTCCTACAATAATAGTTTCCACTCGAGCATCCGAATGACACTTTATGAATCCCTGTCTAGGAAGAGGTGCAGAACACCAACATGTCGGGATGAAGTTGGTGAGTGTAAGATGCTAGGACCATAAATGGTTGAAGAAATGGTGGATAAGGTGAAAACCATTCAGCAGCATATCAAGACAGCCTAGAGTCTATATAAGAGTTATGAAGATAACCATCGACGAAACCTTCAGTTTAAAGTTGGAGACATGGTATTTCTATGCATATCTCTATGGAAGAAGGTCATGAGGTTTGGAAATAAAGGGAAGTTAAGTCCTAAGTACATTGGCTCCTTCGAGATTCTTGATCGTGTTGGGGTTGTGGCCTATCGACTAGCACTTCCACCTACCATGACCAAAGTACATGATGTCTTTCATGTATCTCTCTTAAGGAAGTACATACCAGACCCTTCACATGTACTCTCTTTAGAGGTAGTACAATTAGAGGATGATCTTTCTAATGAGGAGAAACTAGTGAAGATCTTAGATCGTAGAGAAAAAGATGTATGAAATAAGACAATGCCCCTCATCAAGGTGTTGTTGCGAAACCACAAGTTTGAAGAAGCGACATGGGAATCAGAGGAAGTGATGAAGCAAAGATACCCACATTTGTTTTAGTGTGGGAAAAAGAAATTTCGAGGGTGAAATTTCTTAAGGGGGAAAGATTGTAATGACCCAAACTTTCATTAATGAAAATTCATCTTGATCTAATTAAATGTATTATTATGGGGAACTTCATTGGTTTTATGTTTTTGGATTTTAAAATACCATTATGAATTTTGATCGTTTCTAATATAGCCGTTGAACAGTGATCACATGATTAGTATAAATATAGGGCTTTAACAAATCCAATTTACTGAGACAAAGTGATGACTTCATCTAGTAGACTTTCCCCGTACGAAGCCCATTTGTCAGAGCTCAGAAAAGAGGTGACATCATTGGGATTCACTCTTGACCAAGCCCAAGCTGAGTTTGAACATGTTAAGCTTGAGTGGAATCGACTACGGGAGAAGTGTAAGTTAATAGAGATTATCACCCGAGCGATGTTATCCGATCCATCCCGAGAGTCTGTCACCCTCAAACACCTTACCCTTCGGTCTTATGTGGGTGTTATAAGGGGTTATGTAACAAGACCTTAGCACTATGATTATGTACATTATTTTTGTATATAATAATGAATATACATTAATTTTATTATTGTCACTTCGTAAATAGTTTTTAAAGCGCAAATAGTATTTTTAGTTAATATTCAACTAAGAAATCTATTTTGATGAATTAATGAATTTTTGAATTAAATAATATTTTAATAAAATATTATTATTAAATTAATTTTATTAAATATAAATGATCATATAATTTTATGAATGCAATTGTAATTTTTAATAAGGTTTGAAAACTGTTTTTGTCAAAACCCATGAATTTTCGGTAAATGTCGGTTTTTATTTTAAAAGTAAAAATTCACAAATTTATAAAATTATTTAGATGAAATGAATATTATTTTTGGAACCAGGACATCGAAATTATCCAACGGTGAATTTTTCATAATTTTCTGAGACAGTCGAATTTTTGGGTAAAAATTAAATACCATTTAAATATATAATGTGTTTTATGACATTATAATGACCCAATAGTGAGGTAATAAAATACTATAAACATTATGTTCTGCCAATATATGTTTTAGAATTAAAATAACGTGATTTTATATTTGTTTGATTTATTTTACAAACCTTTTGTGGATCCTCCAAGACTTATGAAACATTTTGTCTTTTTAAATTGTTTTCCTTAAGAGTGTGACTCATCTCCACATAAGCAGACCTATTATTTTAAGAATTTAGGACATTGGTCTTATAAAATATTGTTTTCCACTCCCCTTTGGACAAAACCATGAGAAAAAACCATGGTGTGGTTTGTGGTATTGATTAGTTTAATGTGAGGTGTCCCAAACCTAAATAATAAATAATTCCCTCTCCTTTCCTATATAAACCCACCCAAGCTCCCTCTTCCTCTTCACTCAAAGCCATTGGATTTTGACCAAACCCTTCCCTCATATCTCTAGAATACTCCCAAGGTTCCCCAAGCTCCCAAAAAGCCTCTCTCAAGCTTCTCCCAAGTCTTTGGGATCACACTTCCAAGTAAGGGATTTCTTCCTTTCTCATTTTTGTCCAATTTTCTTTAAGTTGTCGTGCCCTTTTATTTTCAATTACAAATGTTGGGATATGATTTAAAACCTCCCCCATACTGTCCTATTTATGTTTTGATGATGGGAGACCCCTTTCTCTCTCCTTAAATCCTCCCATGTACACCCATTACCATACTGAAATTTCGTGAGATATTTCTCTCTCCTCTTTTAAATCCAATTAATTATTTTTTATTATGCATCTAAATTTCATTACATTCGTTGGGACATGTATCCATATGACCTCATTACTGTCCATTTGATGTACATATGATGAGACACTCTTTTTTATCCCATCAACTATTTTTATGAATCCTTATGTCACGCCGTTATGCTGCCGAAATTACACCGCGTTTTTCCAAGCCAAGATCATTGTGTAGTGAATAACATACCCATGTCTCTATCAAGGGTATTAACCTTTATTCACATATACCTATTGAACGGTACTTTCATGTATTTATTCCACATTACTTAATCATGGAATAACTTATGATGTTGATTGATTCTATGTTATATGATCCATGTGGCACACTTATGCTTGAAATGAAATGTTTAAGAAGAGTGTGCCCTGATAGCACTCCAATGCATTGAGTAAAGTATAGTATCATGATACGTCTTGTGAAATGAGTGTCGACTCATGATAATTCAAGTGCAATGAGGTTTTACTCGTACTTCATGTGCAATGAGGGTTTACTCATATTCCATGTGCAATGAGTCTTGGCTCATGCTAATTCCATGTTAAGTGTTGTTGCCATATTTCCATGTTATGGTTATCATGTTTTATCATGCCTTTATGTTAATGTTTCTCTTGTACTACATTGATTTTCCTATTGTCTAAAATTTATTGTATTCCTCATGTTATTCCATTTTTATTCCTTTACTAGGCTTTATAGCTCACTCTTTTCTTATGCATGTCCTCAGGTTATCCCATACAATGCTATGTACGAGGGAATGTAGTGGTCATGTAAAGGAAGTTTTCAATAAATATGTTGTGTGTTTTATGTTATAAGATGTTATGTAATGTTCCTAAGCCCCAAAGACACTATACCTATCGATCTTTTATGTTGTATCAAGTGAATATTTTATGTAATAAATTAGGTTTAAGTATGTAATAAAAATCAGAGTTGTTATAATCCACACATGGTAAAATTATAAATATGAACTTGATCAACTAATTACTAAAATAAACATAAGCTATTCTGACTTAAGAATAAGAACAAGGATGAAATGGAAAATCAAAATCAAAATCTGTAAGTTTAGATAGCTGCTATGGAAAATCAAAATCATATCCCTCCTCAAACTAGGAATGAGAATACGTAGAGGCCTAGGATTAGTTATTTACATCTTCCCATTGTTTTTAATAATCCATCTTTCATACAGTTATCACCAAGGTTTATAAATTATGAGATGAAACATTATTACCTCTCCACACTACCCTCTTTTAATGGACATCCCGATGAGGACTCTTTACAATTCATTAGATAATTTTATATCACAATTCAATAAATTCATTTACATAGACTTTGCAAGGAGGAGCTTAGGTTGAGAGTATTCACATTTAGTTTAAAGAGTAAGGCTAAAATTTGGTTCAATAACTTCGGAGAGGAAATGTTTGATATTAGGACCAGCTCTTCAATTCATTTATAAGGCAATTTTATCCAAGGAACACCACCAATGAAGTGAGGAGTAAAATCACTGAATTTGTCCAAGATGAAAGAGAGATATTTCATGAATCTCATGATAGATTTATGAGACTTCTTAGATAGTTTCCCAACCATTATCTTTCTCTACATCTCCTAATATACATCTTTTATTGTGGTCTTACACCATATCATTATAACATTGTTGACCCATACTTAGGTGGTGATTTTTATGATATGATAGCAGAAGAACTTAAAAAGATCTTTAAAAAACCTCCACAAAATCCCCAACAAAAAATAAATAGGAATTTAGTTATTCATTGGGTTGAAACTAACTTTTAGGCTTCTATAGTTAATGAAAATTCACGTAGAATGCAGTGTTCTCATTGTGGGGTGTATGGTCATTATCAAAACTATTGTCCCAACTTTTATATCTCTATGTATCCTAAAGAGAGTTCCCAATTTATTGAATTTAGGGTAGAACCAATACGTCAAAACCCCTTTTTAAAATCACTACAATGCTTGTTATAAAAATCACCCCAACTTATCATGGAAAGATAAAGGTGTGTTGAAACAATATGTTTCTCCTGTTTTCCCACAACAAACTAAACCTTTATTTTAGAATCAATTCAATACTAAATCATTAAATTCTCAAGTGTATGTTATGGGAATGTTTTAGAAGTTGATATGAATATTTTATTGTCAAAAATTTGAGTTAGATTCTCAAAATTCTATACTTGATTTGGATAGAGTTGAAACAAATTCTAGAATCTATAATCTTGAGTGAAAAATGAACCAACTAGATAGAGACTTAATAGGAAGAGATAAATGGAATTTACCTAGCACAACTGTAACATCCCAGGTAAATAAAGAATATGACATTTCATATTTATCCATATTTGTGAATAAAATATTTAAATGACTTTAAAGGGGACGCTATGCTCGATGGCGTACCCAACACGCAACAACGAGTTTCTTGGGAATCTTACGTTGCACTCTAATAATAAAATAATATTATTTTAAATGGTAGTTAACATGTAGCCGTTGTAATGGCGGGAGTGGATAGAAATAACTGAAATATGATTATATATGTTTTTAAATGTTTTTACAATTATCCAATAAAGGATAGAGGCTTAAAATACGGAAAGAATTCGATTTTAGGCATATATGCCCTAGTTTTCACTAAAGGTTCACTTATCGCCTTTTGATGGCGAACTGTCATTAAATATAGTTTTGATCACTCTTATACATTCTTTTGGACCTAATAAAACTCTTATTAAGAATCGGGACATCAAATTTTACTTTGTGTAAATTTTTGGTATTTTTCTGATAAAGTTCATTTTTTAATGAATAGTGTAAAATGTTGTGTTTTAATTCAAAACCTCTTTTTAATCTAATTTATTTATATGATTAGATAATATTTTGAATTGTTTTTAAAGTTAAATTAGAAAATATTTTTACCATTTAATCCAATGGTGGTCATTGGAATTAATTTCACTTTGAAATTAGACTTAAACTAGTGTCAATCTTTTGATACTTATTGTTTTATAAAAACACGCTATTTGCTCTGACAGCGGGAATTAATTATTAAATTAATTAATGTGACTAATATGTTTTGAATTTTGTAAAACGGACTTCATTTTTGAATTCAGAATATCAAATATAGCTTAGGGTGAATTTTTGGTAATTTTCTGAAAAACTTCAATTTTTGATGAATAGTGAAACCACTAAGTGGTAATCAAGCAAACTGATTTTTCAGTTAAATGAAATTTTACCACTAATGTGTATTGAATTTTGAAAATCCGACATACATGGTTGTCATTAAGAAGTAAAATGTGGTTCAATGAGATTATAATATTTTTTTTGGTGAATAGTAACTCATTAAGTTCTTAATCGCGATTAGTGGTAATTAGGGTAGTTTAAGGTATAAATAATGCTTTAATAATATAAAATGACCTAGACACATGTCCCAACCCTATTGGTTATGTCATGGCCGACCAAGACAAGCCATGGCCTAACTTGGGGACCCCATGGATCCACTTTTGTTGGGAAATAACATAAAATACTTTTTATTTAATGTTAAAGTGAAAATGACACTAACATAGTATGTTTTACTAAAACAATTTTTAAGTGGGGTTATACAAGTCCAAATTTTGATTATAAATAGTCATTGGAAAGCTAAAAAGATTTCCTATATCATAGTATTTTTTTTATAATTTTTAGACATTAAAGAAATTAAATTATTTATGACATAATAATGATGCAGCGATGACATCATTATTTGACAATTTAATTAAAATGGAAAGATAATGAAAAATCTACAATATACACATGGACAAAACCAATTGGATGAGTGGATTTCGATGCCTTATCACCTTATCCACGAATTCTATCAATGTGGGACCCTTTAGAACCGAAAAGCATTTTCAAATAATGTAATATTTCATTGCTTTCCAAAAGTGCCCCTCCTCTCCTCTTATAAAAGGCCCCCACCTCTACCTCTTTTCCCACACCCCTCAAGCCTTTGTCTCGGCCAACCCCTGCCCATTTACTCTCTCAACATCCCTCTCCTCATCCTAGAGGATCCCCTTTGGGCAGAATCCTTTCAAAGGAAGCCTTTAGGCTCAAATCAAAAGGAGATTACACTTTTAAAGGTAACTCATTCTCTCTTGTTCATTTGTTTTATTTTGCTTCTCCAAACCTATAATCTCTTTTTATTTACTTCTTTTGTAACAACACCAGTATCTTCAATATACTAGGATGTTGTTACAAGATTTATTTTAGCTACACTCTCACACAACTACATCAAATGGTTAAAGAACATACGGTTTCCGTGGACGGTGAAATTCTGCCTCCCGAAACGATGATTGTTCAATACTCATTTAACACCTTCAAAGGTGGCCATTATGATGTCACTATTTTTATATATGATATATAATATGTTTATGTTTTATTTATGCTTCTGTATTTTTCATTTTTGTCTTACCTTTGTGGCTTCCATTATGGGTATACGCGATATCTTCATTTAAGGAAGTGCGGACTACCGCCCCCTCAAAGTGATTTGATTCGTTAAATACCATATGTGGGATGTATAAAGGATGGAAATATGATATTATATATGATATTATACTGGAATTATAATATACCTTTATATCATTATTATTCCATTCTATAAAATACGAAATAGAAATGAAAGTAGCGTTCATGCGTACGTACGGCTTACCGTCTCCATGAACGGTGCATTT
Source organism: Viscum album (assembly GCA_963277665.1). NCBI lineage: Eukaryota > Viridiplantae > Streptophyta > Magnoliopsida > Santalales > Viscaceae > Viscum > Viscum album. The sequence goes on along the minus strand of OY728136.1, from coordinate 990,652,829 downwards.
CATTTCTTACCTCTAAATGATTATGTAATGTTATAAATGCATGCATGTACTGGATATATATGAAATATATGATATCTACATAATGAATACAATTCTGGATATAATAAACATTTGGCCACACGAACAACATGTAATTGTAAGAAGACCACTTTCGACTTAAGAACCAAATATCGGCAAAACAAATATTATTAACTTAAATGATTACATAATGTTTATGACAAGGTAATAAGTGGTATAAAAGTAATAATGAACTTGAAAAGGGTTCTTAAGGAATTAGAAATTAACTCAAGTTTATTATTCAGGAGATTAAAGAATGATCGAGTCAAGTCGGACCTGAGGTAAGGGATCCTACAACTCTCTTTCTTTTTAAGTACATTCTTTTATGTAATTTCTTTTAAGCTCATCTTTATTATGATTGGGATGTTATTTTATATTACTCCTACTGTAATTTTTATGTTCATATGATGAGAGACCCTATTCTCTCTCATCAATCCTTTTGGAAGTTATGTGGCGCCGTTAGGCTGCCGAGTTTTCGTAAGGGATTTTTCATCTCACTTTTATCCCCGTGAGATTTATGCTACATTTGCCACAATTTCCTTTGAGTGGTGTATGTACTGCCCATTATTCTACTCTTTGTGTAATATACTTTCGTTTATGAGTATTTACATCAATGATTTATTGCCCTTCTTCCATGGGGTGTATGTTTTGAAAGATACCCAATTCGGTAAGGGAACCTTTCACCCTTCCTCTTTTTAAAAGACTTCTTTTATTGGGTCTTTTAATTTACATATTGTTATGTTGGGATATGTTCTCATATATCCTTAATGATGTAAATTTTGTGTCCAAGTGATGAGATACTCTTTTTATCTCTCATCAACTCATTTTGATGTGACGCCGTTAGGCTGTCAAGGGAACTTCTTAACCCAATTTCGATTTCTTTGGGTTCAACTTGTAGTCATTAAATATGTCATCCATTGAATATGTGTGAATGACCTTTTATTGTTTTACACTTAATATCCACTTATATTGGGTGTCTATATATTTGTCACACATATTTTTTGAGATTTATTTGTCCTTAATTTAAGGATACCTTCTTTATAAGGTATTTCATCACATTTGACATTTCTATTGAGGGTTCATTGTTGTTATGCACCAATTCACTCTTATATGGTGTATATACTGTCCTTTGGAGTATTATATCATGAATCCTTTTATTCTCATGATATTATAAAGTTCTGACTAAATGTTATTCCTTGATTATTGTATTCAAGTGTCTCTAATTTTGGTAAAACCCCTTTAACCAAAATATCGTTTTAAATGTTTTAATTATTTGTTCTTATTAATATCCATGTTTTCAAAATGGTTTTAAGGATTTATTTATATGGATATTAATGGTTTAAAATGTTAAAAGCTTCAAGGTGGTATGGGACACTTTGATTCAAAAATCTCTTTATTAAATGTTTTAAATGGTTTTGGAAATGGTTTCTTTTTGAATGGATTCATTATTTCAATATCCTAATATGTTATATTGTGATTGAAATGTGGAAATGTTATGTTTCCTTTATTCATGTTTATGTGATACGATTATGTTATGGTTCTTGGGCATTGTTATGAAGAACGGGTGGTTCCGTGATAAACTAAGGGCGGGTGAGCCCGATATAGCTCTCCAATGCATTGGGTAACGCGAAGGAGTGAAACGTTAAGGTTTCTCCGAAGAGATTTAGGGAATATACTGTGATGGGTATTCCAAACGTAACCAAGAGGGTTACTCCCTACATAAGAATGTTATGAATGCCTCAAGTTACCTTTATGTCTTATGATTTCTATGATTTATTCATGGTTTGATGAGGTATGTTAAAGTGCCTTTGTTTTATGGGTAAAGTATGATTTCATTCTTATGTATATATGAACTCATGTTTCCTTTCCATATTTTTATAACTCTTACTGAGCTTTTTATGCTCATCCCAAGTTTTTGAAATATTTTTCACAGGTCAAGGGAAAGGTACATGATGTGATGATAGTGTCAAGGATGTGTCAAGAAAGAATCCGTGTTATATTTTAAATATGTTCCCGTTGATGGGAAGAATGAATGCTGACTTTTATGTAACCACTTTGTTTAAATGTGGAATGTAATGCAAGTTTCATGATCTAATTCTCTAAAACTCTAAACCTGAAAAGATCCTCAATGTGTAATCTTGTAATAACTCAAGATTAAGTAAGGTTTAAGGCTGGGGCCTTATAGTTGGTATCAAAGGTCGGTTTAGATAACTTTAGAGGTTAGGGTATTCTTTAAGCATAAGTGACATTACCATAATGGTTAGAATTTCAGAAAGAGTCCTAATTTTAGATAATGTGAATGAGTAAGTATATCTTAGAGTCTACCTTCCTCATTAGTACATGATGTTTTTGTTGATATACTCACACTGACATTTATGTTTTTAGTGAATGGATGGATCTAGCAGGCACCAAAGTGACAATGGGTTTGAAGGAAACTGTGGTGGTTCTCTGATTATGATACTAGATGAGATAGGGGATTCAATGAGGAATCTCATAGTTGTTCTAAACCAACTATCAAGGATCCATGATCAATCACTTCAACCTTCGTGAGTTCTCTAATGCATCATTTACGAGATGGCCAACTCGATGTGGAAATTCAGGTAATAATTATTAAGGTAACCATTAGGGTTTATATGATCCTTACTTTTTAGGTAATTATGGGTTACTCTATGATATGATGGAAAAGGAAAGGAATGAGATAAACTTGAGGTTAAAATATGTTATGAATATTTTTGAAGATTTTATCTCATTTTGGGGAATGTTTTGAGAATTATATAGTTTTGGAAAAAGGACAACACGCAGACCGTGTGACATCCCGTCGCGTCGGACAAAGCTGCGGGAATCGAACCCACAACCAAAGTGCGACTGGTATTTATCGCCTACCACTGGACTACGTGAAGTCCCTGGTTAGTTTGACTGATTATTTTTGGTTATATGATTTTATGAATTAAGAGTAAGTTGATTTTGGGTTATTTATAAAAATGATTAACCTATCATGGAGGATATGTGATTAGGTTAATTACTTTTCAATACTAGACTTTAGGAGCAACTAATGTTGTTTGGAGATAAATGTTACGATTTAACATGGAAGACTGTGTGACTAAATCCTTCAAATATTTGGGTTTCAATATTATATTAGGTTTACTTTGAAGAATTTTATGGACAAATTGTTTATCGGATGGTCCTCGTTGAACTTTGGGTTTTGTTGGACAAATTTTGGAGATTAAGAATAGATTTTCTTTTTATAAGGGGTTATCCTTTTCTGGATTATCTGATCTTGTACTAAACTTTTTGGTTTTGGCTCTGGTTTAAGCCTAAAGACATAGGATGTACATAGTTCTCTTTTGTGGATTAGGTGATTCTCTAGAAGTTGATTATAGTACTCTTAATGTGAACAAGTCTTCCTAAATACTCGTCTTTTGGAGAAAATATGAGTTTGTGAAAGGAATATAATAAAAGTTGAAAGTCAATATGATAAGTGATTATGTTTCCTTATGAATAAATTCCTCAATAAAAAGTAACTTAAAACAAAAATGTTGTATATTAACTTTTCCTACTGGGGAATCGAATACCGTTTAACCCATCACAAGTTTGTGATTTTCTCATTGTTAACTTTCTCCTAAACATGTTTTCTATCACTCTCCATAAGAACGTGACCCTATGTTTTCTCCTCCATGTCCATATTTTCATACTTGGAATCCTAGTATGGGTTAACTCGAGTGACCTTTGTACTTATCTTTCTTTATTTTAAAGTGTTTGTTTTACCGACTTTTGTTCCGATGTGGGACTTTCAAGGATGTTTCCAAGCGCAATTTTAAAATTGCGAGGACGCAATTCCCAAAAGGGGGGAAGGATGTAACATCCCAGGTAAATAAAGAATATGACATTTCATATTTATCCATATTTGTGAATAAAATATTTAAATGACTTTAAAGGGGACGCTATGCTCGATGGCGTACCCAACACGCAACAACGAGTTTCTTGGGAATCTTACGTTGCACTCTAATAATAAAATAATATTATTTTAAATGGTAGTTAACATGTAGCCGTTGTAATGGCGGGAGTGGATAGAAATAACTGAAATATGATTATATATGTTTTTAAATGTTTTTACAATTATCCAATAAAGGATAGAGGCTTAAAATACGGAAAGAATTCGATTTTAGGCATATATGCCCTAGTTTTCACTAAAGGTTCACTTATCGCCTTTTGATGGCGAACTGTCATTAAATATAGTTTTGATCACTCTTATACATTCTTTTGGACCTAATAAAACTCTTATTAAGAATCGGGACATCAAATTTTACTTTGTGTAAATTTTTGGTATTTTTCTGATAAAGTTCATTTTTTAATGAATAGTGTAAAATGTTGTGTTTTAATTCAAAACCTCTTTTTAATATAATTTATTTATATGATTAGATAATATTTTGAATTGTTTTTAAAGTTAAATTAGAAAATATTTTTACCATTTAATCCAATGGTGGTCATTGGAATTAATTTCACTTTGAAATTAGACTTAAACTAGTGTCAATCTTTTGATACTTATTGTTTTATAAAAACACGCTATTTGCTCTGACAGCGGGAATTAATTATTAAATTAATTAATGTGACTAATATGTTTTGAATTTTGTAAAACGGACTTCATTTTTGAATTCAGAATATCAAATATAGCTTAGGGTGAATTTTTGGTAATTTTCTGAAAAACTTCAATTTTTGATGAATAGTGAAACCACTAAGTGGTAATCAAGCAAACTGATTTTTCAGTTAAATGAAATTTTACCACTAATGTGTATTGAATTTTGAAAATCCGACATACATGGTTGTCATTAAGAAGTAAAATGTGGTTCAATGAGATTATAATATTTTTTTTGGTGAATAGTAACTCATTAAGTTCTTAATCGCGATTAGTGGTAATTAGGGTAGTTTAAGGTATAAATAATGCTTTAATAATATAAAATGACCTAGACACATGTCCCAACCCTATTGGTTATGTCATGGCCGACCAAGACAAGCCATGGCCTAACTTGGGGACCCCATGGATCCACTTTTGTTGGGAAATAACATAAAATACTTTTTATTTAATGTTAAAGTGAAAATGACACTAACATAGTATGTTTTACTAAAACAATTTTTAAGTGGGGTTATACAAGTCCAAATTTTGATTATAAATAGTCATTGGAAATCTAAAAAGATTTCCTATATCATAGTATTTTTTTTATAATTTTTAGACATTAAAGAAATTAAATTATTTATGACATAATAATGATGCAGCGATGACATCATTATTTGACAATTTAATTAAAATGGAAAGATAATGAAAAATCTACAATATACACATGGACAAAACCAATTGGATGAGTGGATTTCGATGCCTTATCACCTTATCCACGAATTCTATCAATGTGGGACCCTTTAGAACCGAAAAGCATTTTCAAATAATGTAATATTTCATTGCTTTCCAAAAGTGCCCCTCCTCTCCTCTTATAAAAGGCCCCCACCTCTACCTCTTTTCCCACACCCCTCAAGCCTTTGTCTCGGCCAACCCCTGCCCATTTACTCTCTCAACATCCCTCTCCTCATCCTAGAGGATCCCCTTTGGGCAGAATCCTTTCAAAGGAAGCCTTTAGGCTCAAATCAAAAGGAGATTACACTTTTAAAGGTAACTCATTCTCTCTTGTTCATTTGTTTTATTTTGCTTCTCCAAACCTATAATCTCTTTTTATTTACTTCTTTTGTAACAACACCAGTATCTTCAATATACTAGGATGTTGTTACAAGATTTATTTTAGCTACACTCTCACACAACTACATCAAATGGTTAAAGAACATACGGTTTCCGTGGACGGTGAAATTCTGCCTCCCGAAACGATGATTGTTCAATACTCATTTAACACCTTCAAAGGTGGCCATTATGATGTCACTATTTTTATATATGATATATAATATGTTTATGTTTTATTTATGCTTCTGTATTTTTCATTTTTGTCTTACCTTTGTGGCTTCCATTATGGGTATACGCGATATCTTCATTTAAGGAAGTGCGGACTACCGCCCCCTCAAAGTGATTTGATTCGTTAAATACCATATGTGGGATGTATAAAGGATGGAAATATGATATTATATATGATATTATACTGGAATTATAATATACCTTTATATCATTATTATTCCATTCTATAAAATACGAAATAGAAATGAAAGTAGCGTTCATGCGTACGTACGGCTTACCGTCTCCATGAACGGTGCATTTCATTTCTTACCTCTAAATGATTATGTAATGTTATAAATGCATGCATGTACTGGATATATATGAAATATATGATATCTACATAATGAATACAATTCTGGATATAATAAACATTTGGCCACACGAACAACATGTAATTGTAAGAAGACCACTTTCGACTTAAGAACCAAATATCGGCAAAACAAATATTATTAACTTAAATGATTACATAATGTTTATGACAAGGTAATAAGTGGTATAAAAGTAATAATGAACTTGAAAAGGGTTCTTAAGGAATTAGAAATTAACTCAAGTTTATTATTCAGGAGATTAAAGAATGATCGAGTCAAGTCGGACCTGAGGTAAGGGATCCTACAACTCTCTTTCTTTTTAAGTACATTCTTTTATGTAATTTCTTTTAAGCTCATCTTTATTATGATTGGGATGTTATTTTATATTACTCCTACTGTAATTTTTATGTTCATATGATGAGAGACCCTATTCTCTCTCATCAATCCTTTTGGAAGTTATGTGGCGCCGTTAGGCTGCCGAGTTTTCGTAAGGGATTTTTCATCTCACTTTTATCCCCGTGAGATTTATGCTACATTTGCCACAATTTCCTTTGAGTGGTGTATGTACTGCCCATTATTCTACTCTTTGTGTAATATACTTTCGTTTATGAGTATTTACATCAATGATTTATTGCCCTTCTTCCATGGGGTGTATGTTTTGAAAGATACCCAATTCGGTAAGGGAACCTTTCACCCTTCCTCTTTTTAAAAGACTTCTTTTATTGGGTCTTTTAATTTACATATTGTTATGTTGGGATATGTTCTCATATATCCTTAATGATGTAAATTTTGTGTCCAAGTGATGAGATACTCTTTTTATCTCTCATCAACTCATTTTGATGTGACGCCGTTAGGCTGTCAAGGGAACTTCTTAACCCAATTTCGATTTCTTTGGGTTCAACTTGTAGTCATTAAATATGTCATCCATTGAATATGTGTGAATGACCTTTTATTGTTTTACACTTAATATCCACTTATATTGGGTGTCTATATATTTGTCACACATATTTTTTGAGATTTATTTGTCCTTAATTTAAGGATACCTTCTTTATAAGGTATTTCATCACATTTGACATTTCTATTGAGGGTTCATTGTTGTTATGCACCAATTCACTCTTATATGGTGTATATACTGTCCTTTGGAGTATTATATCATGAATCCTTTTATTCTCATGATATTATAAAGTTCTGACTAAATGTTATTCCTTGATTATTGTATTCAAGTGTCTCTAATTTTGGTAAAACCCCTTTAACCAAAATATCATTTTAAATGTTTTAATTATTTGTTCTTATTAATATCCATGTTTTCAAAATGGTTTTAAGGATTTATTTATATGGATATTAATGGTTTAAAATGTTAAAAGCTTCAAGGTGGTATGGGACACTTTGATTCAAAAATCTCTTTATTAAATGTTTTAAATGGTTTTGGAAATGGTTTCTTTTTGAATGGATTCATTATTTCAATATCCTAATATGTTATATTGTGATTGAAATGTGGAAATGTTATGTTTCCTTTATTCATGTTTATGTGATACGATTATGTTATGGTTCTTGGGCATTGTTATGAAGAACGGGTGGTTCCGTGATAAACTAAGGGCGGGTGAGCCCGATATAGCTCTCCAATGCATTGGGTAACGCGAAGGAGTGAAACGTTAAGGTTTCTCCGAAGAGATTTAGGGAATATACTGTGATGGGTATTCCAAACGTAACCAAGAGGGTTACTCCCTACATAAGAATGTTATGAATGCCTCAAGTTACCTTTATGTCTTATGATTTCTATGATTTATTCATGGTTTGATGAGGTATGTTAAAGTGCCTTTGTTTTATGGGTAAAGTATGATTTCATTCTTATGTATATATGAACTCATGTTTCCTTTCCATATTTTTATAACTCTTACTGAGCTTTTTATGCTCATCCCAAGTTTTTGAAATATTTTTCACAGGTCAAGGGAAAGGTACATGATGTGATGATAGTGTCAAGGATGTGTCAAGAAAGAATCCGTGTTATATTTTAAATATGTTCCCGTTGATGGGAAGAATGAATGCTGACTTTTATGTAACCACTTTGTTTAAATGTGGAATGTAATGCAAGTTTCATGATCTAATTCTCTAAAACTCTAAACCTGAAAAGATCCTCAATGTGTAATCTTGTAATAACTCAAGATTAAGTAAGGTTTAAGGCTGGGGCCTTATAACAACGGTGTTTAATAACAAGGAAAATTTAATGGTTATAACTACTAGATCAGGTCTAAAAACTAAATAACAAGTTATTAAACAACCTATGGGCATTGTACATGAAGTTTTAGATAAAGCTAAAAATGAAAAATTAGAAAACAATAAATCTTGAAATTTGGATAGTACTGTCTAAAATCAATAAACTGGTGAATATTCACATGTAAAATCCAATCAACAAAATAAAATGAAGTGGGAACTAATTAATTAAGGAAATAAAAAGGTGAGGTTGAAGGTTGAGGAGAGTAATCAACCAGTCCTGAATAATTATATTCCTCCCATCCCATTCCCACAAAGACTTAAAAAGAAAAATGAACAGGATTACTTGAAATTCCTTCAAATATTTAGAAGATTTAGTGTTAATATTCCTTTTGTGGATGATTTTAACAAGATCCCATTGTATTTTAAATTTCTTAAAATATTTTTGTATAATAAGAGGTATTAGGGTGACCCTTCAGGCTGGTGAGGTCGACCATTCTTAACCACTTTTAGGGATGTTTTTGATGTTTATAAGGAAAAAGTGACCCTTCAGGCTGGTGAGGATCAAAATAAGTTCCATGTTTTCAATGAGTCCCCTATTTTGGTGAGTTTTAAGTTGATTTATGTGTCTAAGAATGTGATATGAGTACAATTTGGGAGGGAAAATAATAATCCTTTTGATAATTTGATCAGTGAGTTTATTAAAGAACATTTTGAAGATTTTTTTTTGAATCTGAGTCCACACTTAAGTTGGAAAGGATAGGTAAAATTTAGAGTTAGGTTAAGAGATTCATTAATCATGGACATGAAGTGTTCTATACACAACCAAAATTTCAAGTTGAAAGGGTTTTTCATAATGATGTTTAAAGTTCACAGCCCTCTCTTGTTTCCAACTTGGAAATAAATTCATGTTCCCATCTTCTTGAGAAGTGTGAGTTAGTTTTCAGTGATTATTCTATAAAAAATGAAATTTATAAACCTAGGGAAATTATTTGTGTGAGTTGTGATCCTTTAGAAACATAAAATGAATCATCCCAACCTATTGAGAGTTTATAAAATGAGAATCTATGTGGTTTTTGAAATGTGGACATCAAGTGTAATCCTGCTAATCTATGATACTTTAATAATGATTTTTGTAATGTCTTGGTTCCAGGTGCCACCCAAAGGTACCCTGAACCTGGTTGGTCACATAACCTCAGGCACATTTCCCCAAACATCAGAGGCTACCAACTAGAAGCAAGGGTCAAAGTGTGATAATGGGGAAACTATTCCCTCATTGGTAGATTATTCACAACAGAAAACAAATAGTAAACAATAGTGGAAGCAGTAATACCATACAACAGAAGTAAACAATGAAACAATGATAGTAATAAAACAACTGGAACATATATAGATAAATGATGCAAGTCACATGTGTCTAGGAAAACATCCAAACAAGTCATGATTCTAGAAATACGATACAGAAACAAAAGTTCAGAAAAACAAGTAAACTCCAACAGCATTGCAAGACTCAGTTTAGTCCCATGATATCCATCTTCAATAGAAATCAAGTACCTGATGAAGAATGGAGATTGCCCCTATCTATACACGGAATCATATAATCTGTTTGGATATAAAATCATGAACTAAAAATGGTGTGAGATGAATCCTAGTAGGAAACCACCAAAAGATCTATGCTTAACTATCATTGAATATATATAGTAGGTAATAGGAAAAATGAAGCAATAAACTCGGAAGTACTCTAAAGTAAATAATCCTACAGTTTTCAATTACATTAATTTACATTTAGCAATTATTCAATCCATTGAATCATGTAACCCTTCAGATCTATCATAAGCTCTGTATCCTCTATGTACATAACAAAATAGATGTCTCAGAAGAGCATCTAAACAATCAAGTAAGGCCGAGTCCAAGCTTGTGCTTTGGCATGACAGACTTGTCACAATCATTTAATCATTCATAAACAACCCTCTGGGAAAGCTATTATGGTCTAACCCCTTTGGTTTAACATAGAACCATCTATTTACAAATGACCACCTGGGAAACTCTCACGGTCAATACTCCCGGGTCAACTTGGCATCAATAATTTATAAACAACCTCTTGTGTAGCTCTCACGGTCAATACCCTTAGGTCAACATGGCATCAATAATTTATAAAAAACCTCCTGGTTATCTCTAATGGTCAATACCTCTGGGTCAATATAGTATCAATAATTATAAGCAACCTCCTGGGTAGCTCTCACAGTCAATACCCCTGGGTCTACATCTACACCAAGGCTCTCATGATCCTGTGTAAATAATGTGGAAGTCTCCATAGTCTTCCTGGTCCAAGGCTCTCACGGTCCATTGAAAAAATAGTTCACATATAATATCAAAGAAACTCAAGTAATATGGTCCACTACATGGATAATAATTCACAAGCATATCACATGCATTTTATATAATCAATCAAACTCTATCTTAATCAACCAAAGCATGAAAAACAAGTAAATCCTAACAGGTATCCTAGACCAAATGTCCATAAACAATAAATCAAGGGAAGCACACTCACAGGGTGTCCTATAAACAAGGTATATAACCTTACACATAAGTAACTATCCTTTATCAATTAAATAAACCATAATAGGTGATAAACATGATTAAATTCCAAATAAAGCAATACCCTAAATGTGGGTATACATCACTTTAATCATATATAATCCAAATATGAACAAAAAAAAGGCACAAACCACCTACCTCAATGTCGTACGATCGATATACTTGAACGTCTACCCTTGAATAGGCCTAGATCGATGTAGATCTACAAAAGGTGAAAAACTCTCAACCTTTAATTACCCATGAGAGAGAAGGAATTAGGAAGAAAGACTCTGGGGGTTTTGAGAACTCACCGGTGGGATTCTAATTCACCTGATGATGTCTCAATCGGAGCTCAGACAGAGAATTGGGAGGGTTTTGAAGTTCATCGGCCATTCTGTCTCTCTCCTGTATGAACCACGGGGATAAGAAGATGTTCATGGACATAAGATGCAACCCCTCTCTAATATATTAAATAAAAAGAAAAGTACACAACATGTTCATTTAAACTACACGCCGTGTAATAGTCTTAACCGGCCCCAGACTTAAGTAGTCTTTTAGGTCACCACACGATCATGTACTCAGTCATTACACAGCTAGTACGTGGTTGTACGTGGAAACTGGGTACATGGTGTGTACACATAAGTACTCATCGTGTACATAGAAAAACTCAATTTCCTCCTTTTCGTAAAAAACAACCTGAAATCAAGATCCATACCTGAAATAAGGATCCAGGTTCTTACAAATTTTTTTCCTTAGGATTATATAATTATTAGTAAATATATAAAAGTTTGTCCCCAAATCATATAAGGGAGATTAATCTGGGTATTTTGTTGGTAGTGGGAAATCTACTCAAACAGACGTGTTGTTGTTTTTCCCTTCTTTATTGCATTACTTGAATGTTGTATTTTTTTTCATGAATTTGAGAAGTTATTAAATGAGAATAAGTACTCTTCCCATAATTCACTAAAGGAAATTTTTTCTTAGCATCATTATGAGGTTGATAGTGAGTTGGTTACAACAACTATTGTGCCCGATTCTAACTTACTTATTGTCTTATGTTTGGGGGGAGTGTGGGTGAGTAAGTGAGTACTGAGGTTAGTAATTTTGGGGATAATTATGATTTTTATTCTTATTTTCCTAATTATTTGAATGATAATTTGGGTTTTGATTATTTTGGTAGAGGGAGGCTTAGTCTAAGAACTTTGGAGTGTTTAGGGATAACTTTATAGTCTGTAGAATTACTTGAAGTCTTGAGTGAACTTGCTGAAATTTACAAACAAAATAATAAGGATTTAATTAATAATAATTCATACCCATTGAATGATCATGTATATAACACTTTAGGGGATTAATTATGGATTCAGACTTTAAATTTAGTGCAGCATGGGAGGAAACCCATGATTTTCTAAGCCTTTACTTTTTTTCTCTTTGTTTGAATAAATTTCTCATGCTTGGTTGTGTGTTTATCTCCATTTTTTCACCATTATCCCACTTTATACTTGGTATCATTTTGATGGATTATTAAGTTTGTATTTTATGATCTTCCATTCTTTTCATATTGGTACTTCCCTAGAAGAGTTTGGGTGTGCATCTATGATGAATAAGTTGTTTTTTAGAGAAAATCAGATTAAAATTATTTAACTATTCTCTATGGTTTTGTTTTGTTTTGAAATTTAAATTATAGAAATTAATTGGTATCTTTTTCATTTTGTAGGATATAATTTTTATTTAACCAAATTAATTTTATCAAAGTTCAAAAAGGGGAAGCGTCTTATGATAAATTTCAATTGTTAAAGATCTATTCTAGTGGTGTAAAAATTAAATTATGTATTTATTTTATTCTAGAAAACCCTGAAATTATATATTTCTTCTTGGGTTGTAATAAATAATTGATAAGTTCATAATTAATTTCTTTTTCATGTTGAGTTTATCATGTAAAACCTTCTGGTCACTAATTATATTTTGAATTATTTGAATGTTGAAGTTTTTCTTTGCATTCTCATCTTGGTGCCTTAATGATTACCATTTTGAAATTAAAAGTGTAGTATGAAACCTCTATGAAAATTTATATTAGTGTGTTTTTTAGGTAGTAATAATTAGGTATTCTTTTTTATGTTGAGAATGTTTTTTTTCATGGAAAAATAATTTTTGAACCTTATTGCGACCCAAAACATGAATCTTTCACTACTACTTTGCAAATATTTTTTAATTTATATTTTCTTTAATGTTATTCAACTTTTACATTAAAAATGGGGATATTTTATGGTTTTTATTATGGAGGGGTCTTTAAATGTGCTAAACTGCAATTCATTGAGAACCCATCAAAAACCAAAAATAAAAATAAAAATTGTGAGTTTTTAAGCATCACTTTGGAATTTTCACCGGGTGAAATTTTCTCTCAATTTTGAAGGTTATGATGCCACTTTTAGATGATTAATCTTAATTAACTCTTGGATTTGATTGGGAAAATAATTTTTATTGCACTCTTAAAAAAATGGTTTTTGGTAAATCAAGGGAGAATGTTATACAATAATCACTGGCTTTGAACTTTTTAATTATCATTTAACTCATAAGATATTTATCCAAATAAATTATGAAATGAAAATCCTAATCCAGGTCAAACTCTTTATTATTTTATTCCTTTTTCATCAATTGTTTGATGAGTTATTTATTCCACAAATAAATTTTCATTCCACCCATCAAAAAATGTGTCTAATTATTATGATTTCTTAAATTATACGAGTCTTTTCTCCTAGAGTTAAAAAAAAGTTGGGAATTTTCATTATACGTAAACTGACCTTTGTTAAAAAAATTAAAAATTTCAATTAAAATCATTTTTAAAACAATAACCAATTTTACACTGAATAAATTTGATTCAAGAGGGACTCATATTTTACTACTTGAAAGATTCCATATGGGTTTTTTTTTGAAAATCAATTCTTTGTATAATTTCAGCCTTTTCATTTTGAGAATTATTTTCTTCCATTGAATTTGATTAAAAGATTTTTTGAGGAAAAGTGATGTTCTAATTGTGTGGGTATTTGATGTGGCCTTTATTTCACATGTTTTTCCACATCTCTTTTAATAGATAAACTGTGTATTTAATTCTTAAATTTATCTTTTATAAATTAATTATAGAGTTTTTTCATTTGTTTTTTAAAGTATTAAATTTATGAATTTACTATTTAAATTTGTATTTTTATGTTAAAATTATTAATTGATTCATTATATTAATTTATGTTTCATCACTTTTTAATTTATTTTGAAATTTCATTTCAATTGTAAATTTTATGTAATTAAATATATTATAGGTTCTTAGGAATTTAACCTTTTTATTTCTATGTTTCTTCCATTTTTTATTCAATGGTATTTTAATTTAATTTCTAATTTTTAATTAATTATTATTTTAATATAATTTTTAATTATTTTATTTTATTATCTTATGTATTTTATTTTTCATTTTTTGAGTTAATTTTTTTATTTATCTTGTTTATTTATTACAATTAAAATTCCTCAATTTTTGTGTGTAGGAGAATCCACGTAAGTGAATTTTCAATTAGTAGCCATGTTTCCAAATTTATATGGAGCCAAATTTTCCTAGAATCACATAGCCAATTTATAATACCCATATACATAATCATTTTCTAAATAGAAATCATGCAGTCGAACCTGGGGAGAATCATGTAGCCAATTCTAGAGCAACATTACGTACCCTATTTCCCCCTTGTAACCCATTATAAATACAAACTCATGCAGCTAAACTTCACAATTAACCCAAGATTTATATTTTTTAGAATATCCTGATATTTTTTAAAGGAATATTGAGCCAACTGAAATGAGGAAGAAGATGAACCAAGAATATTGAATTGAAGCTCAAAAATGAATCTAGGGCTCAAACCAAAACCAGGTTCGGTGGTATGTTGAAGAAGATGAACCTAATTGGATAAATGGGATGGAAAAGATAATGGAGAATAGGTTTCAAATGAGGATAATCAAATCTAGTTTTCCATATGCACTGATCTCTTTGAAGCTCGTTGTATCCATGAGGTAATTTGTAGAGATCCAATTTGCAGTTTCAGACCCGTCAACCGAAAAATGAGAGGACTTGAACGAATCCAATTTTCACGATGAATTGTTCTTCATGGATAAACAGAAGTCTAAGCCACTATTATTGGAGTTTTATTGAACCTAAGATCAGTTTTTTTTGGTTTAGTTGAAGTTAAAATGAGGTTCACAAATTCAAATCTAATCTTGATATGTAGATCTCAATTTCATGAGTTTGAAACTGAGTTGAAGCCAAATTTTCTTCTAATTTTCAACCTTGGTTTTATGATCTTGAGTGAAAAAAGCTTGAATTTTATATGGGACTTGTGTACCTTCTTTACATGTAGATATGTTGACCGATCTTGGTTCGTGAGGGGTTTGAGGAAGATGATTAGATGGGCGATGAAGATGAAGCCTATTGAGTAATCCTTCAAATCCATTCGAGTTAAGTGAAGACATTCTTGAATGAAGACGATTCTCCTAGAGTTGAGGTTGAACCTGTAGCGCCCTGACCCAGTTTTCCACTTGAATAGTTCTCCATGATAGTTGGACACTAAGCCTTAGGAATGCATCCTCATACGCCAAAGGTTGCTGACTAGTAGTGAGGGTCTGATAGGTTATAGTTGAGAGATTATACCCTCTGGTGGTGATAATAATAATAGTCCATACATAAATATAACATCAGAAGAAGGACCATAAAAAAAGAAGAAACCAAATAAACTCATCTAAATCATAAAAAAGAAGTATAAATAATAAATAAGTCCAAATGAATACCATTTATAAACAAAACATGTCATAGAAGTTCATAAAAAATAATAGAAATGAAAGTTCACTCATGGCCGACCATATCAGTGAATACATATAAAGCATACTGAAACAAAAAAGGAAACTTCTTCTCAATGTAAGGACCACCACAGTACCTTTCCATCCATCCCATGTAAAAGGTCCAACTCGATCACTAAGGTCCATCTCCCATGCCTGATCCCTTACCCGATTTCAGATATATAATGTCTACACACACCCCGAGGGGCCCATGTAGGGTGTGATAATAATCTTAGTAGGCCACCTCCAATGTGTGCCTGTCTTACATTCATAATTATGAAGGCTCATTCTGAACATAAAGAAAAAGGAAATTCATACCTCCTTATCAATTATCATCTTCCTTTGTGCTCAACACCCACAAGGAAGCATTACGTACTTCATCCATCACTGGTATAAGTCAGAATACGTGACCCCTATTATATATATGACATAAAACACAATTATTCACACACACACACACACAATTAAAGTGGCTAGGATCCATGTATTAGCACTTAAGGCATCCCCTAATGAGTATCATATATGGTGAAATCTCTGTTTCAACCCATAATCATGTCACCGACAACTCATTCCATCAGTCAAATATCTTGAATCCTCTCAAAATTCCCCAAAAAAGAGTCTCGGGACCCTCAGACCTCCATATAAATAGTCCCCATTGGTACAATAACCCAATATCCAGAGGCATAGTGATATCTATCCTCAAATAAATACACACTGTTAGCTCAACAGTTGATGTCTTAAGGAACAATGGTACTCGTCCTCCCAATAGTCCCATCCCGTCAGCCTCAAGTATCAAAATGAGACTCAAAACCCAACTTATGGTCTCAACACCATCAATTTATGGTCTATCACCATCCATGTGTATTTTCACCCACAATGAGTGGTCAACCCCACCTCATCTGAGTCTTATTTGTGTTTACATGACTCTAACAGTGTGTCAGCCAAATAACAGTGAGTGAAAATCACCAAATAACCTAATAAACATCATTTGGAACCTCATTCCCCTACAACCATGTCACTAAATCCCAATGGTCAACACTATCTTAAGTCACATGGGCCATGCCCTCAACCTGACGACTTTGTCACCTCAATCTGATGGCCATGTCGCCTCAAACGGGTTATCATCATCACCCCAAGCCTCAGGTAAAGACCAACCTGATGAACCATGTTTCCTCAATCGAGGTGATCAACATCACCTCAATCCTTGGGTTAAGCCCATTACATTCCCATATAACTCAAGTAATCAATATAAACATTTCAATTTTATTTAAAATACACACCCATCCTAAACTAGCCATGTTTGTCCAAGCCCCTTATCTGGCTTAACCATTTGTAGTGAATTAAGAGAATTACCATAGTAATCTCATATCATAAATTTAATAATTTATAAGTAATAATCTATTAATTAGGGGTATCTTTCAGACTACCCATATGAAAACTCTTCTCTTTAATACACATAAATTCATGATTTATTACATAATATTTCACATAATATAACCCAAAATATTGATAAGTCTAGTGTATTTTTAAATTAAGTACATTACATAACAAATTAAAATAAAGAATAAAAAATCTTTATTAAAAACTTCCTTTACATGCTCATATTATTCCTTCATACTAAAAACTGCATGGGATAACCTGGGGACATACATAAGAAATGAGTGAGATATATAGCTCAGTAAGGAAATAAACATGGAATAACATGAAGAAAGTAATACATGTTAGAAAATAGATATATCAATGGGGAATAAAAGGGATGATAATCATAAAAATGAACAATAAGGCATGATATAACATGATAACATAAATTTAATATGGGAAAATGTTGCAAAAACTTAAAACACTACATCATAAACATAGATAAAGGTTAAGCGCAAAGACGCCATGATGAAAAAATTCCCTTTATGGATTAGGTTCACTCCTTAATCCCTTTCATGATGTCTCATGAGACTAAAATATTACTCAATGCATTAGAGTGCTGTATAATTCCAGGCGCTCTCGTCACTTTCATATTAATCACATGTATAAGTGTTCCACATAGATCATACAAAATAGAATAAATTTTCATCAAATTTTATTACATAATTAAGGAGTGTGGAATAAATAAATGTAAGTAAAAAATAAAATAAAAACAATTCCATGAAGGTGAACACCCTTTATAGTAAATGGGTATGAGTATTCACTACACAACTGATTTTCATGAAAAATCGTGGTGAAATTTCGATAGCATAACATAGGCGTATAAATGTTTATGGAAGGGGTTAATGAGAGTCAAAGGGGTATATATTTATTTAAACATAAAATGGATAGTTTGGAGGATATGTTAGAACATATACCAACATTAGTAATTAGAGATACAAGATGTATGATAATGAAGAAACTTGAATTGAGAGAAGGAGATGATCCCTTACCTTGAGAGGGTGATTCCAAATGCTTGGAAGGAGCATCTTGAGAGATTGGGGAACCTTGGGAGGAATATATATAGGTGAGGTAAGACTAAGGATGTTATATAAGGTTTCTTAGTGACGATAAATGGGATATTTGGTGGGTTTATGTATAAAATGAGTGGGGAATTCTTTTTTATTTATTAAACTTAGGTTTTAGACTCTATAATAAAATAACCAAAACCACAAACCTCCCATGGTTTTTTACCATGGTTTCTGACAATGGGGATTTTTTTTAATTATTTTACAATGCCAAGGGTATAAAATTATTAAAAAAATACCCATTCTGATGTGGAATTGATTCATATCCTTAAAGAAATGATTTTAAAACCTTAAAATATATTATAGATTTTGAAGGATTCATAAAGGCTTTATAAAATTAATAATATAAACTTAATATTATAAAATTTTAAAGTTGAAATATATATTTGTTCATTTATACCCTTTATAGTATTTATTACATAATTTTGGGTCATTATGATGTCATAATACAAACTATATATTTATATTGTATTTAATTTTTACCCAAGAATTTGACTATCTCAAAAATAAAAAAAATAACTATTGTAAAATTGTAACATTATGATTTCAAAAATAATATTTATTTTATCAAAATATTTTTCTAAATATATAAATTTTCACTTTTAAAATTTAATTTACATTTATTGAGAAATGTTGTGTTTTTTTACAATAACAGTTTTAAACCCTTATAAAAATGACATTTGACTTCATAAAAACTATATGGTAATTTAAATAAACATTATTTAATAATAATATTTTCTTAAAATATTATTTATTTTAAAAATCCATTAATTAATTAAAATAAACATCTTAATTGAAATTGAATATCAAAAATACAATTTGTGCTTTATTGTATATAAAATAAAAATCATTTATAAAGTAGAAGTAAATATAAAAATTATTATATTAAAACTATAATATACATATTCATACTATTAGGGTCTTGATACATATCCATTTAATACACCAAAAAACACCCAAAGAGTATGGTGTGTGATGGTGAGACTTTCATGGGGTGGTTGGGTGTACATGGTTTGGGTCATGATCTCAAGGAGCTTGAACTTATCCCATAAATGGTTTCACTCGTTCTTTATTTTTTTGGATCTCAACTTGGTATTGGTAAAGGGAAAATCTCATTGATGTTATATCCCTTATAAGATTTGATAAATGGGTTTCATATGGTACAATACTACTGGTTTAGGTCATCAATTCCTTTTTTTTGTGTGAATTGGATTTATCAAAACCCTATATTTATACTAATCATATGATCACTGTTCAATGGTTATATTATCAATAGTAATAATGAAAAAACATTCTTTTGAATCTAATAGGATATAATAAAACCAAATAAGTTCATGTTTTTTCTATATCCATAATATATAATAATACATTTAATTAAATTGAAAGGGGAATTATATTTATAAAATTTCAAGTCGTTCCAATATTTCCCCTTCATAAATTTCACCTTTGAAATCTTAATTTCGTACAATAAAAGAGATGATGGTAATTATTTCTCATCATCTCCTCTGGTTACCATGTCACTTCTTCAAACTTATGGTTTCTCCACAACACTTTGACCAGGTGCATTGTCTTATTTTGTAGAACTTTGTCTCTACGTTCTAAGATCTTCACCGGCTGCTCCTCATAGGAAAGATCTTTATCCAATGGTACCAAATCTAGATTAAGTACATGTGAGGGGTATGGTATGTACTTACTCAATAGGGATACATATAATACATAATGTACTTAAGATAGGTTAGGTGGGAGTGCTAGTTGATAGGCCACCACTTCAATGCAAACAAGGATCTCAAAGGGACCGATGTATCTTAGACTAAGATTTCCCTTCTTCCTAAATCTCGTGAATTTATTCTATAGAGATATGTGAAGGAATACCATATCTCTAATATCAAACTCTAGGTCTCATTTATTATTGTCATCATAGCTCTTATTTCTATTCTAAGTATCCTTAATGTGCTGCTTAATGGTCTTGATCTTTTACACAATTCGACCATTTCAGGATCTAGCAGTTTGAATTCCCCAACTTCATCCCAACATGCATGTTTTCTAAATCTCTTCTCATAAATGTATTCATAGGGAAATAATTGGATGATTGAGTGGAAAATTTTATTGTATGAAAACTATACTAGAGGAAGATATTGATCTCATACTCCTTTAAAGTCAATTAAGAATGCTCTCAACATGTCCTTGAGTTTTGGGATAGTCTGCACAGATTGGAAATCAGTTTGTGGGTGATTAGTTGTGCTGAAGTTCAACTCAGTATTAAGATCATTTTTAAGACTCTTCCATAACTTGGAGGTAAATATTGGATCTTGACCAGATACAATCAATATCAATGTTATATACAACCTCACCACTTCTCTAATGTACATCCTTGCAAGTTGATCGGGTGAGAATTCCTATCGAATTGCAATGAAGTGTGTAGTATTTATAAGGCGATCCACCAAAACCCATATATAATTATTTACTCTTGATGTATTTGTAATAATAGTGACAAATTACATGGTGATGTTTCCCATTTACATGTAGGTATGGGTAATTGTTTCATCATCCCCTTGGATTTTTCCTTTCCTCCTTCACTTACTGACACACAAGACATATTGATGTATATTCCATGATATGGTTCTTCATATTGCCCCAAAAATAATGATATCATAGATATCGATACATATTCATAATTCTATGATGGGTAGAGAAGGTTGATCTATGCACATCATCTAACTACTCCTTATTTAACTCAGGATTTTATGGTACACATAATTGTGACCCAAATCTCACAACTCCTTATTCATTAAAATTGAACTCTAAGGATTTACCTTTTCTTATAGCATCCACTTTCTTTTGAATTACCACATAATATTTTTGATAATACTTTACCATTTATATAAGGGATAATTGAGAAATAATTTT
Organism: Viscum album; assembly: GCA_963277665.1. Classification (NCBI taxonomy): domain Eukaryota; kingdom Viridiplantae; phylum Streptophyta; class Magnoliopsida; order Santalales; family Viscaceae; genus Viscum; species Viscum album. Next base: position 990,631,428 of record OY728136.1, on the reverse strand, counting down.
TGAAAGTATTTATGATGTTCCTTCCTTTATGATTCCTATTTCCATCCTTATCAAGTTTAATAAGATATCCTTCTCAATTATCAACAATGATAAAATTTTGGGATCCTTTATACTTATAGTATCTTCAACTTTATTTTATTTTCCATGATGATATTGGATTGAGAATTTATAGTCTTTGATCAGTTCTAACCATCTTCATAGGCGCATATTCACAATTTCTATGTAAATATATTTTAGGCTCTTATGATCTGTATATATTTCACACTTCTCCCCAAAGAGATAAAGCCACTAGATTTTCAATGTTAATATCATTGTAGTAAAACCTAAATCATGAGTTGGGTAGTTCTAATAATTAATTTTCAATTAACTTGAGGCATATTCTATCACCTTTTCATTTTTCATTAACACACAACCCAATCCCTTCTTCGAAGAATTGCTGAATACCATGAAAATTTATCCAATCAGGGGTAGTGTAAGTATAGGTGCTGTGATAATACTCTTATTTAACTCTTTGAATACCTCTTAACATTCATAATTATAAACAAACTTGACTCCCTTTTAAGTTATCTTGGTTAGAGGGTTTTAAAATCATGAGAAATTTCTCACAAATCGAAGATAATACTCAACTAACCTAAGGAAAATATGGATTTATATCATAGATGTTGGCCTCAAACATCCTTTAATTACTTTTGAATTTTAAGGGTCTATAGATATCTCATTGATTTTGATAATATTCCTCAATAACGATACTTCCTTAAACTAGAACTCACATTTTTTGTAATTTTCTTAAATATTCTCCTTTCATAAGGTCATTAGCACAATGATCAGATACTCCACATGATCCTCCTTGATTTTGGATTATATTAGAATATTGTTTATAAATACTACCAGAAATTTGTTGAGGTAATATCTAAATACTATATTCATTAATTCTATAAATATTTATGGAGAATTAGGGAGTTCAAATGGAATTACTATGAACTTATAGTACACATACCTTGTTCAGGAAGAAGTTTTGGGAATATTCTCTTTATTCACCCTTAATTGATATTACCCTAACCAAAGATCCACCTTGGATAAGTATTGTGATCCACATAGATAACCGAACAAGTCATTAATCCATGTCATAGGATACTTGATATTTATCATGTTCTTTTTTATCTCACAATAATCGATGAAAAGGCGCATTGACCCAACCTTCTTCTTGATAAATAGGACTAGTGCACCCCAGGGTGAAGCACTTGGGTGTATGCACCCTTTATGAATATTCTCCTATAGTTGTTTCTTCAAATCCTCATATTCCACCACATCCATTCTATATGGAGTCTTGGATAATGTTAATGTCATAGTTATAAGATTGATTGAAAATTAAACTACTTTGCAAGGAGGAAGACTAGAAAATTCTTCGAGAAACACTTTAGTATATTCCCTCACAATGGGAATGTCTTCAAGGATTATCCTTTCCATAGACTCAATCATTTGATCTAGATATGCTTTCTCATAGGGAAATAATATCCATGCCTAAGATGTTGGTGTTAAGCAAGATTTATCCTCCTCCTTGCACTTGTATAGAATCATAGGATGATTCGAAATACGAAGAGTAGTTTCCTAATCGCTGAAATTTATGTTGTATCTATATAGGGAAAGCCAATCCATGCTTATAATTGAATCAAATTCTACTAAAGGGAATATAAAAAGGTTCACTAGAAAGTTCATATCAAATATTTTGATAAAGGAGGATATATATACTTAGGATACAATAATTTCCCCATTTTTTATTTTTACCAACAACTCTACTTCCATACTTTGTGGTGGTGTTTGAATAATTTTAATAAACTTGTGAGATATGAAGTAATGCATAGAAATATGGAAGATAACTCAAAGTTTCACTTTTAAATTCTAGTTCTAACCATTTACTTTATCCAAAATAGAATCAGGGATGAGTATTTTTAAACTATTAAATGCATAAATGGGAAACCAATAACATTAAAATGATAAATTATAAATGATGTTTATTCCTTAACTTATGAATTTACAGGATTAAATATATGTTATCCATGATCTATTTTATAACATAAACACTTATGGGAATTTTTTCCCTCAATAATGGTTTATAATGATCTTGAGAAATTACCAAAGAATATCCTTTAGATTGTCAAAAAAGGTGTACAAAAAGGCCAGTTGTCATGCATCGGTCCCTGATCAAGTCTATCTCAATGTGGCGTTTTCATGTTTTACACATATGTACATATGTTCCATATCCATATCAACTTTTAGTATTGAGACATGGATGTATTTTCTTGGAAACCACTTACTCTATACTTTATAAAAATTTATGGATATATTCTTATGTTTAGTATTATCCCTAAGGATTTCACTAGAGTTTCCTAATCATAATAAAAACATAACTAAAATTTCCTCTAATACCAACTATAACAACCATACAATTTAATACACATAAATTCTTGATTTATTACATAAGATTTCACATAATACAACCCGGAAGATCAAGAATTCTAGTGTATTTTGAAATTTGGTACATTACATAACAACTTAAAATAAAGAATGTTAGGACAGACATGGTAATGGAAGATGGTCTAGAGGGGGAAGGGGGTGAATAGACCAGATTAAAAATTTTAATCCAATGAATTGATTAATTAAATTAATTATCAAAGTTAATTATTAAGGTTAATTAGCAGCGGAAAAAGTAAATAACGCAAGGATGTTTTTTTATAGTGTTTCAGTCTAAAGTGGACCAAATCTACTCTTATACCTCTCTACTCGGTGAGAGACACGTGTATACTAAAAAATGATTTTTAAATGGGAATCATAACCCAAGTACAAAATCATTTTCTAGTGGAGGGATAAAAATGACACTGAATTTTGTGTGTGGAGTCATAACCCTTACAACCTGACTTTAGACACTAGGAGTCACAACCCAAATAGTCTTGACTTTAGATACAGGTAGTCACAACCCTAATATCCTGAATTTAGAATCTAGGAGTCACAAACCGAGGAAAAAAGAATAACAAATAATGCTTTTGTGTGCAAAAGCATAAACCAAAAAATAGAGTCTGTGTGAGAGATGAGAAGTAGTGTTACAGACTCAGAACCAGATGAAAGAGAAGATAAAAATTAAAGCAAAGATACTGGTTTTTAAGTTTTAGATCATCACGTCTCATCAATTCAATTGTAGTCGAAGCAGAATTAATTCAGCACTTGAGGGAATGAGTAGGTGGTGAAGCAAAGTGTCACAGGACGTTGAAAATGCACAGTAGGTTCCAAGTTCACAACACTTTCTATTTGTATTGAAATTGTATTTCTTTACCTGCAAGAGAGAATGATATATATAGATAATAAAATATATAGTAGGTTCAGAAACTCTGCTTGCTTTGGATATTCAAAATTAATTGATTCAAGATCTCCCATAAATATCTCCATGAAAATAGCAACACCCTTGCTTCATTATTCATATAGAATAAATATCTAATAAAATAATTCAAAATATTTTGAATAAGTCTTCCAATAAAATCTCCAGAATAATAAAAGCATATAATGATTTAAAACAACATTTTAAATCCATTTAAAATGTTTTAAAGGTAGTCAAAATAGTTCTTGAAAACTAGCAGCATATTCTGAAATTAAATTCAAACATTTGAATTTAAACAATTTTGAAACGTCCAAATTTATTTGTAAAAGAAATTAATTTTTTTTATTAATTTTTCTTTCTAAATATGGAATTAAAAAAATTAGAAACTCTATGATTATTATCCTTATATTTAATGGGATTTTTCACAAAGAAATCGTTAAAAAATAATCCATCTATATGCAGAAAATCAATTTTTTAAAAAATTACACGGAATGAACAGTAACTTCGGAAAGAACAGAAACTTCAAAAAGAACAATAACTTTGGAATGAACAGTAACTTTAGAATGAATAGTAACTTTGGAAAGAACAATAACTTCGGAATGAACAGTAACTTAACGTAGGGTATGAACAGTAATGTAATGTAGGGTATAAACAGTAATATAACATAGGGTATGAACAATAACATATGGTTGCCAAACCATACTTTTTGGAATGAATAGTAATGTATGGTTTCCAAACCATACCTTGTGGAATGAATAGTAAAATAATGTTGGGTTTATGAATAGTAACATATGGTTTCCAAACCATACTTTGCGGAATGAACAGTAAACCATACTTTCGTAAAAAACATGGACAAAATATTTTGATAAATTTCAATGAATTTTTAAGGGCTCTTAACAGAAGATTCAGACTTCGGTCAAAACTAATGATTTGTATAAAAACTTATTATATTTCCATCAAAAAAATAATAAATTAAAACTGACATATACAGATCCCAAAATAAAAAAAACATAAGAAAAATAATTCGAAAAAAACTGCTACTACAAAACAACATAACATAACTTCAAGTAATTAAAAGTCCATTAAAAAGATATTTTTAGACTTTTATGTAAACTAATTAAATCAAGATAAAATTTTTATATTTCCATATAATCAGGTTTCATTAAAATCCGATAACTATAGAAGTTTCAGTAAAATAAATACAGAAATGTTTTAAAATAGTGAAATGTAGAGTTTCTAGAACCATAGTAGCAACTTCATTGAATTTTTAGAGAAATAGATACTCATTTTAAAACTTCCTCATTAGCTAATAAAGTATAGATAAATATATTATCTTTCCAACATGATAAGAATCAAAAAAATCCAAACAAAATAAATTAAGATATCATCAAAATACAGAGGAAAGGTAATCAAACAAAATCATATGAAATCAAATTAAAGGAAATACGCACATGCACAAATAGAGAATATATTATATTTATTAAAGTCTTACTTAAAATTATCATATTATTCCTTCTTACTTAAAACTACATGGGACAACCTGGGGATATACATAAGAAAGGGGTGATCTATATTTCCTAGTAAGGGAATAAACATGGAATAACATGAAGAAAGTAATACATATTCGATAAATAGAATATAAATGGGGCATGAAAGGGGTGAGAATCATAAACATGAACAATGAGGCATAATATAGCATAATAACATAATTTCTACATGGGAAAATGTGGCAACAACTTAAAACACTACATCATAAACATAATTTATGGCTAACTTCCAAGAATTCATGATGGAAAAAGTACCTTAACAGATTAGGTTCACTCCATAATCTCTTGGAATATGTCTCATGAGACTAAAACATTACTCAATAAATTGGAGTGCTATATAATTTTGGGCACACCGGTCACTTTCATATTAATCGCATGCATAAGTGTTCCACATATATCATACAATATGGAATCATTTTTCATCAAATATTATTCCAAGATTAAGGAGTGTGAAATACATAAATGTAAGTTCCCAATAAAATAATTATTACTGCATGAAGGTGAACACCCTTGATAAAAAATGGGTATGGGTATTAACTACACAATTGTTTGGCATGAAAAATCACGGTAAAATTTTGAAACCATAATGGGGGTATATAAATTCTCACAAAAGGGATTAATGAGAGTGAAATGGGTATCTAATTATTTAAACATAAAATTTACTATAAAGGGTATATGTAAGAAATTATCCCATAATTAGGAATTTGAGATACAAGACAAAAGACAATGAAGAAACTTGAATAAAGAGGGGAAATAGAGGATCCCTTACATTGAGAGGGTGATTCCAAAGGCTTGGGTGGAGCTTCTTGAGAGCTTGGGGAATCTTGGGAGGACTCTAAAGAGGGGAGGGAAGATTAATTATGTTCTATTAAGTTTTTTATTAGAGATAAATGGGATATTTGGCGGGTTTATATAGTAAATGAGTGTGGAATTATTTATTATTCCTTAAACTTAGGTTTTGGACTCCATATAATAAAATAAGAAAAAACACAAACCTTCCCATGGTTTTTGGAAATGGTTTCTGAAAAATGGGTGTGGTTTTAATTATTTAATAATTAAAACTACTGAAATTATTAAAATAATATAGTTTCTTACACGGAAGTAAGTCATGCCTTGAAGAAATGATTTTAAAAAATTAAAATATATTATTGGTTTTGGAGGATTCATAAAGGCTTTATAAAATTATTCAAATAAAATTAATATTACATTATTTTAAATGGGAATCATATATTTGGTCATGGATACCATTTATAGTATTTATTACATCATTTTTGGGTCATTATGATGTCATAATACACACTATATATTTATACCGCATTTAATTTTTACTTGAAAATTCGAATTTCTCAAAAAATTATGAAAAATTCACCATTGGGTAATTTCAAAGTTATGATTCAAAAAATAATATTTATTTTTTTCTAAATAACTTTCTAAATATATGAATTTTTACTTTTAAAATATCATTGACATTTATTGAGAAATACTGGTTTTTTTTAAAATAATAGTTTTTAAACCCTTTAAAATTTACATTTGACTTCATAAAAATTATATAGTCATTTATATAAAAATTATTTAATATTAATATTTTATTAAAATATTATTTTTTTTCAAAAATGCATCAATTCATTAAAATAATCTTCTTAATTGAAATTTAATATTAAAAATACAATTTGTGTTGTATTGTATAAAAAATAAAAAATATTTATAATGTATAAGTAAATATAACCATCATTATATTGAAAATATAATATACATATTAGATCACACCCCAATTTTTTTTTCAAAATCTAGTATAAATATAGGTAGCACCTTCCTTATAATCGTAGGTGCTAACTCATCTGATATCGACCTCTAACTCAATCCGCAACAAGAGAAATCAGTGCTTAATATGAACGCCCTCAAAATATGGTGAATGGGCTCACATAGATTTAGAACTCTATATGGAGAGATAAAAGAGTAACATAAGTATGATTAAATCCTTTTTCGATGCTCTTACAACAAGATTGATGACATTCGAAATGGACCTTGGATGATGAAGTTGGCTCAAATCCTAAGAGGGAGAGAAAAGGGAGAAGACCCCCTGTGCGTACTATGAAATGGAGAATAAAGGGAGAAGAAAAGCCTAAGAATGAGGGAGGGGTATTTTAGTATTTTTTTCCAATTAAATAACCTGCATGGTTTTCTTACACGGTTTGGATAACTATGCACTAACCATGTAATGATCACTACCCAAGCACCAAAATCACACAACCTAGGTGATCTATTTTCCAATCTGAGCATGAAATGTATGATTCAAATCTATTAAAAAAATGTATAGTTATTTCATGTACATGCACCCCACTCGCATGATTTTAAAAATGATGTCTAGTGTTGTAGGTGGGTCACACGATTTATCCTGAGAGGTTTCATGGTTAAATCAGAACTAGGTTTTTGGAGCCTGATGCTTTTGATACCCATCCAAAAAACTAAGACACTTTTTGGGTCTTAAACCTATCTAAAAAAGGACTGGTATCAATCAAAATCTCATAATGAGGTTCCAAATATCAAGAGAAAAGTTGGTACCCTCACCGAACTCAAAAATTTCAAAAAGGTAGCGGCTTTTTGACCCACTCAAAATCAGGTACATTAAACACCCCCACCTTATCATTTATTATCCCCTAGCTATCAAACCTTACCTAGATATGGTACCAAACATACCCATATCATTTACAACACCTCAGAATACCCTATTTATCAATTCATATGTCAACTAACCTCAAGGTTATCCACACCTTAGGGGTTACCTACCTAGTCAATTTTGGCACAAAATCAACATTCTGATGGTCCATCGACTATCCCTGGACTCAAAATTACTTCTATGATGCATCTTCATTCCTGCACATTATCAGGAGATAAAATAATGTTCATGTCATACCTGAAACCCATCATATCCTGCATCTCATTAGATTCCCATTTCATACTTGTGCCATACACGACACTGATAAGAACTTGAATCTCATCAGATTCCCATAGATCCTATATCTCAATAGATTCATAAAAATAATCCCATATAATATATAAATATGTGTTCCTAATATATTATTGATGCCTATCCACCTCATACATTACACACATCGCATCGATTCCCACAAGGAATCTCAGTACCTCACACACTCATATATATATATATATATCATGCATCATAACTGATGTCAACCTACTAACTAGTTTCTGGTTAGTCAAAAAACAATACTCAAGCACCTTTTGCACCAAAACTAGAAAAATAAAAAAAAAGGGAAACTTGGTCATGCCCATGACGTACCTCTAACTATTGTTGGTTCCCTGACCTACTCTGACCCTATAAGATCAATAACATGCAGCAGACCTAAAGCTTGACTACCTGAGGCTTAGCCTCCCTATGGAGATGAACCAACTACTGAACACTAACCCCATTACTGGGTCTCTCTATCTATACCATGAACTCCATGTACATAAGAATCCCTACTACTAGCTCCTGGTACTACTTTTGGTTCTATCTCATATCCTTGAGTTTGACTTGATCCCTGACTCCCAACTATTTGAGAAGGCTCCCTACATAACCTCTCCAAATGGAAAATCTGGCCACATGCCTGGCACTACTTTAATTACTACTCACACTAAGTCCAAACATGTCTCAAATTCCATCACTGGAAGAACACCATTGAAGACCCACTCCTCAATGGTTTTCCTAAATCTCTATCCTGACAGCCCTAATGAGATTCCTCATATCCCTATTTCCTGCTACCTAAAGAATCACCACTCCACTCACCTGATGTCGTCACCTGACTCGAATAAGAATAATATGTCAATTTTCCCTTGGCTATCCGTTCTTGATTAAATGCATCTAATAATGAGGTTATCCTGAAGATATTTACCTAAAATTGGATGTCATGCAGCAAAATATCCTCAAAACACCGCACCCAAGAGATGTTGTTTCCCACCATAGAAAGTGAAAAATGAGATAGGTTGATAAATTTTTTCGTGTAGTCCATGACAGATGTATCCCCTAATAGAGATTTATTAACTCATTGGCTTGGTATACCCTCAGTGTCTCTAGAAAGAATTCTCAAAGAACCTGGCCTCAAAATACTTCCAAGTAAGTCCCTCATGTATGTCTTCCTGAACCTGTACATCCCACCAATGCTTTTACGGTCCTCTAAATATGTAAATAGCCAGTTTTTCCCTCCATGCTAGGGGTTTCTTGAGCTGATTGAAGACCATATGAAGCGACTCAATCTAGTTATATACTTCCTACGGTCTACCCTCACCTTGAAATAGTAGTGGGTACTGAGATTGGAACTATCAATTTAGATACACTATAGATGTCTCAGCTCCCTGAGCTCCCCTGTTGATGCCCATTATGACCTGAACCAAGATTGCCCTCTCATCATGCCATTCCCCAAAATATGACATCTAATGTGGTTGTCTCACTTATACCAAATCCTTTAAATTCAATTCATGATCATCCTGAACCTCAGGGGACTCATCCCAACCCATAAGGACCTCATCTTGTGCATGATCATGTTTCACCATATTACTACCATCCTGGAACTCCATTAGATCCCATCTAGGAGAAATCCCATTGAATACCAATACAATGGTCAAAAATATGTAACAATATATATATGTCACATATAGGGAAAGATGTAATAGTTAGTGCATCTCACCAAACTTACACTCCCCTACCACACCCTATCACATGACATCTAGCCTCAAGGCCCCTTACCTACCCCTATTAGGGTTAGGTATCAAGTACCATTTGGACTCATAGCCCCCTACCTACCCAAATAAAAGTTAGTAATCACATATAATCTTTCTTCATGGCCCCTTACGTACCCACATCAGATTCAGGTGTCACATATCATCTATCATCAAATATATAGGGCAGCTGAGTAGAATTAAAAAAAAGTCTATACAGGAAAACACTATTTAGATTCTTTGCTGACACTTTAAACAACTCCCCCTATCATCATCCATTCCTATACTTATCAGGGTAAGAAAAATATCTCACATGCATATAGAATCACATACAAATCTCATTAGAACTAGATGTCTAGGCTGGATTAGTTGAATTCCACTAAAAGAGGATAATTAGGAAATCTTTGTTTAGATTCTTTGTTGACACTTTAAATATCCCAACCCCTCTTAGCACATTACAATTTCCTAATGAAAATCACAAGTAAAAAACATCATATGAGCATAAGTGCCTATCATGATGCGTAATCAATCATCCCTTATCATATTAGGACAAGGGTTAATATCCACATAATAGATAAACATTACACCCAATTGTGCCACTTGAGGTGGAAATAAAATAAACTATAAAAGAACACTATATAGAATAAATATTCCACCCCTGGAAACTTGGTCTATCCCCATGCATAGGGTTGTAGGTACCCAAAAACGATATATTTACCTAGTTCTGACTATATCCTAGTATCTAGTCTACTATAACCCAAATAGTAATACAAAAAAGGTAAAGAAAACTCCTCTCATACCATTATTAGTGCTATGGACTTGTTTTCTACTTGAACATTGCTCCAGGCCAATTGATAACTAGGCCTTAGGCATGCCTCCCTATACTCCAAAGGCTGTCGACTATTAGTAAGATTCAGAGAGGTGATATTGGGGAGACTATACCCTATAGTGGTGATAATAATAATGGTCTATACATAAATATAGCAGCGGAAGAATGACCTTAAAAATAAAATCAACCAAATAAACTCAGAAAAATCATAAAAAAATAAAAAATAAAAAATAATCCCAAAGGAATACCATTTTAGAAAAAACATGTTATAATAGGTCATACAAAATAAATAGACATGCATGACCTCCCATGGCCAACCATATCAGTACATACATATAAATCATGTTGAAACAAAAGTAAACCACATCTTGATGCCAGAACCACTATGGTCCCTTTCCATCCATCCCCTGAAAAAGGTCCAAATAGATCACTAAGGTCCATCTCCCAAGTCTTATACCTTACCTGATCTCCGAGAAATAAAGTCTACATGTGTCTCGAGGGTCCTATGTAGGGTCTAAAAATAACCTCAGTAGGCAACCACCAATGAGTGCATTTCTTACATCCAGAATTACGCAGGTGTATACTGAACATAAATAAAAAGGTATTGTGCACCTGTTTATTAATTTAACTGCTTCCCTTATGCTCAAGAACCATAAGGAAGCATTACCTACTTCATCCATCACCGATATAAGTCCAAATACATGCCCAAAATTATATATATGTCATACAACACATGTCTATATATATAATTGTAGTGGAAAGGATCCATGGCTTATCACCCATGGAATCTCATGACGAGTATCATATCTAGTGAAACCTCAAGTTCCACCCATAATAATTTCATCTTCACCTCGTTCCAGAAGTTGAATATTCAGAATCCTCTTGGAATGCCCAAAAAACGAGTCCTAGGTCCCTCAAACCTCCATATAAATATTCCCCATCAAAATAGAAGTTTGACATACTAAGGTACAATGATATCTGTCCTCCAATAAATAGACACCATCAACTCAACAACCAACATCCCGAGTTATGGTGATACCCATACTCCCAATAGTCTCAACCCATCGGCCCTAAGTTTCATGGTGAGATTCTTCCCCAACTTATAGTCTCAATAAAATCAATCGATGGTCCATAAACATCCAAATGGATTTATATGATGAGTACCCCTACTTATCTAATAGTTAACACCATCCCCTAAGCTTCATAGTCTATAGGGGACTCCACCCAGAACGAGTGGTAAACACCACCTCATCTGATTACTATGTGTGTGCACATGACTCCAACGGTGCGTCAACCAAACAATAGTGAGTATAATTCATAAAAAAACCAAAACCACATCATATGGCACCGCATTCCCTTGTAAACATGTCTCTAAATCCTGATGGTCAACAACATCTCAAGTCACATGGTTTATACCCTCAACCATATGAACTCATCACCCCAATATAATGACTATGTCACCTTAAAATGGTGATCATCATCACCCCAAGACTCAGGCCAAGTCCAAATTTACGAACCATGTTGCCTTGATCTATGTGATCAAAATCACCTCATTCCTTGGACCAAGCCTATCATGTTCTCATGTAACTCAAAAAATTAATATAAACATTTCAATTTAATTTAAAATACACACTCGACATAAACTGCATAGGTTGGTCCAATCCCCTTACCTATCTTAACCATTTATAGTTAATCAACAACATGCCCATAGGCATCTCACATCATCAATTTAACAATTTAAAAAAATAATTTATTAATTAGGGATATCTCTAAAAATACCCACATGGAGTATATAGAACACCCCCCAAAAACATCCTCAAAATCAAGGATAAACCTAGGAACCACATACCTTATACTCATAGGCATTCACTCATCTGATATTGTCCTCTAACTCAAGATGTAATGAGAGAAATCAGTGTTTAAGATGAACTCCCTGAAAATAAGGAAAATAGATCACATGGATTTAGCACTATGTATGGAGATATAAAATAGTAATAGAAGTAAGAGGATTAAATATCTTAACAATATTCTTTTGAAAAGACATATGGTATTCAAAATGGATCCCAGATGATGAAGTTGGATCAAAGCCTAAGTGGGAGAGAAAAGGAAGAAGACCCCTTATGCATGTAGTGGAATTGAGAAGAAAGAAATTGAGAAGGAAAAAAAGAGAAAAACCAAAAAAAATTATGGAGGGTAATTTTAGTAATTTTAACCAAATAAATAACCTACATGGTTTTTCTATGCAGTTTTCCTAATCGCACGCCAATAGTACAGTGCTCACTGGCCAAACACCACACTTTCACGACCTAGACGCATGGTTTTCCAAACCATGTATAGTCTATGTGATTCACCTCTTTTAAAAACTTCATACGTATCTCATGTTTGTGATTCCTCACCCACATAGTTTTAAATCCATGTTCAGTTCTATAGGCGGGTCACACAGTTTCCCCTGGGAGGCCGCATGGTTAAATCTATCCTTGCGCCTCTGTCTACACTTTCCCAAAACTAGGTTTTCAGTGCCAGATACTTTAGATACCCATAAAAAACCCTAATTCACTTTTTGGACCTTAAATCATGTCTATAAACATGTCCTAGGTTTAATAAAACTCTCAAAATTAGGTTATGAAGATCAAGAGAAAATTTAGAATGCTCACCAAACTCAAAAATTTCAAACAGGTTGAGGATTTTTGACCCACTAAAAACCCAAGACATTACAGAACCCAATTAAGAATGAAGGTAGAACTTTGTTGTGTTTGAATGAATATTTTTTCATTCCTTTGATTTATTAATTTATTTTTTTGAATTTTGTTTCTTGTTTTTTGTTTGATGTAGTGATATATTTTAGATGAATGAGTCCTTGTTGCTCTTGGTTGATCCAATTTTAAGTTAATTAAAGGATTCACGTCAATTGAATAATGGAATACCTTAATTTATTTAATTACACTGATAAATTATTATCTCATTATATTGTTTTAAAATGGATTTAGATTTTCCATAGTTGACTGATTTTGACTCTTGAAGATAAGTTGATAGAACTCAAATATGAAAAAGTTTGAGCCAATGGTTGAATTTTTAGAGTTAAGGAAAGAATTTATGTTCCCACAAAGAATAAAATTTAATTGAGTGTTTTTAACTAAAATTATTTATTATTCTTGAAGATGAAAATTATTTGAAGAATTTTATTGCAATTACAATGCATTGATAGAAGGTTTGTGCTTAAAAAATGACACATGTCGTAGGGAAATGACACTGAACTATGAGGTTAACATACTTAGGTTGGTGGAGTTAATTTTTTTTGAATAATACTTATAGATATATTGAGTAAATAATTAATATATTAGAGTTATGAAATAATAGGATAACAAATATTATTAACCAATAAAATCTTGGAACTTCGAGAAAATTGACTTCGGTGGAGAGTATTTCTCCTTCTATTTTATTGCTTCTTCTATTCTTCAATGATTATGATGTTTTTTCTTGAAATATTTTTATGTTGCACTGATTATGTGTCAATAATTTTTATATGATAATTGGAATATGATAAAATGAATATTATACACATCCATTATTAGTTAAATTCTTAGACGTCACTTTTCTTCCTTCTCTTATTCACCGCCTTTTTCTTCCCTTACTATCAATTCTTCGACGAATGAATTTAGAGTTGAATACTTTTGGGAATTTGAAAATTAGTTTATGATTCACTCATATAAAAATTTTGGAGGGATTATTTCTATAATTTCACAATGTTTCATCTTTATCTAGTGTACTTTTTGGTTTCAATTCTTCTTGAACATATTTTCTACCCTACATCAAGAATTGAAAAGTGAAGAGTAGGAAATTATTAATCCAAAGTATCTTCAATAAAAGTGCTTCAATTGGAAAATTTTTAGGTTCTTTCTTCACTAATAATAATTATGTTTTTATTGAGTAATAGGTAGAAATATCTATCCTTAGGAGAGGTCACTGGGCAACACATCATTTTCACAACATTTAGAACCTTTGAGAATATTTCTAAGCATTATCAATGATTTTTTAACTAATTTAGATTATCTAATTATTTATAAAATCATACTTTCTTGGTATTATATACATCACTTTTTCTTCTCAATCTATCTGCTTCATCATGTTACATCTTTCCCATCATTCATTTTTTTCTCTTTCTTTTCACCTTGTTCTCCCTTTCCTATTATCTGTTTGTTTGTTAACACAGTTAATCCTTATCTATGGTTCGACCCAATTCACCACTTTATAACTAGTAATAGGTATATAAATAATTATATTTTCTCAATTTCAATAAAATTCATGTCAATAATAATGACTAAACTCATAAAATATAGTTTTTTTAATTTTGGACTTAATCATTATAAAAGAGAATTAAGAGAGGTAATGGGGTACTATGGGGGTAGTGGATCACTTGATATAATAAAAAAATAAAATATTTAATTTTTCAATCCAAAAAATTCAACTCACCAAACCCTATTCTCATTTATCCTCACAAAAAATTAAAATTATATCTCCATAAATCTTTTAAGTAGTCTGTCCTATAGCTCAATTTTTGATCTTGAAGAGTTTGATAGGTTCTAAGGGTCAACTCTCAGCTAAAAATCTTAATAGAGGTAAGGTTCATTTTTCTCTCCTTTTTAGTTTCTACTTACATTTTCATTTTATTATCCTTTTAAATATCAAATTTATTAATCTATTATTGTTGTAATATAATTTTAAGTATCATCCTTATGATATGTCATACAAGTGGGACCCTATTTCACTCACATTATACTCCATTCATATTCATCATCATGCTCAAACATTTCTATTTCCATAAACTCCATTATCCAAATCCCGATGTATACCATGTATTTATAGAATTATAGATGTATTATATCTAATAGGTGGGATTTTTCTAAGGAAAAATAGTGAAGATATAACATATGGATCATATATCAGGTCCCTAGTGGATTAGAATCAATTTTTGAGAAAGTTCACCTTTTCCATCAATGCATGTCGACATTCAAGTCTTTTCATAAGGAAATTTTATATCTGTAATGCGCATAAAATATGTGTGACTACATACTTCTATTTTTTAGAGGTAATTTACCCACATATTTTTTTTCATTCCTACAATTGAAAATACATGTATTCGATTTCCCAAATCCATTGATAATCTTAATCTTAATATACACCTAAAACTTATAATTCAATGTTTTTCACACGATAAGGGTACTTATTTGTACATTATGAATCCCAAATTGTTTCCTTATATAACAAAAGAAAATTAACCTAGATATCCTTATCTATTCATTCATTAGAGAAATCAATTAACATACTCATATAATCCTTTTTTCTATATAGAAAAATATTATAATATAATCTTCATAGAGAAATTATTATAAATATTTCTAAGTTGTTAATTATTGAAAATTATTCCATATACTACCTATTATATTTTATTATATAATGGAATTCATTAGAATTTTATGTGATGGGTGGGGCCTGTAATTATATAACACCATAGTTCATTGGTAGGTATCATGAGAAAACTATAATAGGGTAATGGGTATATCCTTACCCTTTATATATAATTTCTTATTACAATGATTTGATTTTATGTTTATAATGTCTGTAATTACAAATTACCATCATTTATATCATTACGAGTTCATTTAATTTTATCCATATGCTTATTTATTCCCTATTTCATCATTGGATTATTTTATACTTAGGTATTCATTGATATGGGATCATTTTTTATTCCATTATTATTTCATGTTAACTTCTATTCTACGTTATCCCTTAGTGATTTTTTGATATCACCTTTTCCTTATTTTTTTATTACAAACATTTTCATAACTAAATGAAACTTAGAAATTTTTATTGAATATGTAAATCACCAAAACCAAAAAAACATGGAGATTTGAAGTGGTGGAGCCTGGGGAAATCGTCGAATACAATGTATTTGTAGTCTAATAGAAGAAATACAATGTTATAACAAGTTGTAATAATATCTACCTTCTCACCTTTAGAGAAAAGTAGATTAACCACCATGTTCCCCTCATGCCAACTGTGTAATGTCTCTACTCCTTGGTTAAGCAACCTACTACAAGATTTAATGGAATAGGTGATAGACTAGAGGACCGGGGAGTGTCCCAACAAGAAATTTACTACAAAAAAGAATTAGATTAACTATTGATAGAGGTATATTGAAAATTTTACATAAAACCAACATGATTAAAATTGATTAAGATTATATATAAAGAGAGGAACCTTCCCTATAAAAGGAATTATACACAAACACTATGGAACCCCAATAATCATGATTGATACCTCCCCTATCTACAATTAAATTACCATAAGAACCATTTGAGTTGAACTTTAGGAAATATTTGGGTACCTTACAACACACCAAGTTCCTTTGCACTTATCTTCCAGTGGAAACTTCAATATGGGGTAATAGGGGAAGCATGTTCATAATTGTATGGATGAGAATCATAACATTGATCATCAAACTGAGATTTAGAGGAGCGAGGATACAAATATTGGGTTCCTCTATGAGTGTAATTTTTGAGAAGATAGTTTTTTGGTCAACATCAAGGACCATATCAATATATATTATCTACTTCTATACCCGCCTGAAGCTATGTTCTAGTGTAGGACACCCTAGGAAGAATAGTGGGTTCTTGGACCAATAACCCTTCTAAAATTACTTACTATATAGATAAAAATATGAATAATAAAGAGGAATGATATGTATGACTGGACCTAAGGATATCATTAAAGAATAATTATTTTACAAAAATGGTGAAATAAATTATATTATAATGTAATGTTTATGCATCTAGTCTCTTAAGGACTACTGGACCTTGATATTAGGAATGTAATCTCATGTAATATAATTACCATGTAATAAATAACCAACTGGCTATAAGTAACTGGGGTCAGGATCATTACAATTGGTACCTGAACATGTTTAATAGAAGCCTTGTGAATTAGATTTAAAATAACATATGTAGAGAACATAGATTTTACCTTTATAAAAATTCTAAGGATTATTTTAGAATTAGGTAAATACTTATCCTATGATTTCATTTTAGGAAAAAATGATATATAAGTAATGTTTTATCGAAGACTACAATCATGGAAAATCTATGTATTATCTAAATAATCAATATAATTGATTTAATATTGATATTGAAAAAATTATAACTAGTTTAGGGAAATTAACTCAGGTTATGAAAAATAACCATACCCATATGGAGAAACTAGTTTTCCTTAAATAAGGATCAACCCCTTTAAATATTTTTATGAGGAAATAACCTCTATCAAGTAATGAATTCACTAATACAATGGTAGAAGATAAATGGATAATGTCTTTGAAAAACATATTTATGGAATTGGGGTGTATTGAGAAAGAAAAATTTATCATGGTTGTATATTGTTTAAGAAGAGATGTTAACTAAGGTGGTCACTAATTTTAAATACTATAAATAATAGAAGATAGAAAATATATACTAAAAATTCATTGAAGGTGATTTTTCTATAAAAATATTTTACTCAATAGAAACATCTTGATATGGAAATATTATTCTTGAATCTATGAAAAAATTAAGAAGAGATAGTGGTTGAGTATGATGATAAATTTACCAAGTTAGAAAGAAAATTTCTAGATCACTTATAGAAACTAGAAATAAAATTGTTCATTTATTTTATGGTTCAAATAAAACCATAAAATATTATTAGTATTGATAACATTTTCATCATATGAAGTGATAATTATGATTGATATAAAAACTAAGAAGGAGTTTTCAAAATCATTAATTTAAAATGGGAAACCCATGAAGAAGAGGTCATCATGTGAAAAGAACTACCAGAAAGGAAAATATGGGAAGAGTGGATTTCCTTATTTTCACTAATGTGGGAAGAAACACCCAAGGGCCTGATTAAGGGGATTGACTATGTGCTATAAATGTGTATATAAAGTTAATAAAATCACAACTACAAAGGAAAGAGATAAGTGATCAGTGTGTAATTCTTAAATTATAAGGAGATGGAATATTAATCTAATCAATTCCATATGAACCAAAGTAATATACCCTAGAAGATGGATATGGTTCAATATCAAGATTCTATAATAATAATAGTTGAAGTTGAAGATCCAAATCCTATTATAGCAGGTACTTTTATTATATGATCAATGTTATCTAATACAATACTTGATTATGGATTTATGATTTTTTTATATCATACATGTTTGTAAATAATATTAAATCACCCCTAATATATTATGGAATGATTCATCAGCTATAATAGTGAGTAGTATTATTATTACAATAAGGATATATCATACAGTTGAAATTATAATGCATGGGTTTTTTCTAGTTCCAAATCAAATCATCATACCTATGATGGGTAATTTTGGGGATATATTGGCTCTAAAATTATAAAGTTATAGTTTATTATAGATAGAATAAAGTTATAATTAGTGAATCAAGTGTGTAATTACCTATTTTTTGTGGGATATTTTATTACCTGAATATTTTTAGGAACCACACCTAGTATCTTATCAAAATTAAATCTTTTTGGATTAATTTTATGATATATGATCTATGAAGGGGAAGGAGGTTCAAAGAATAGAATATGTACCCATTTTGAAAGAATATATTGATATATTTATTGAAAAATTACCTAGTTTTCCAACTAATTAAGGGGTTAAATTCTCTATTAATATTACCCCTAATACAAAAATCATAACAAAGACTCTATATAGAATGGATCTAGTTGAGTTAGTAGAGTTAAAGAAGAAATTACAATACCTATGTGATAAGGGTTTCATTTTATCAATTATTTTACCATAAGGAGTACCTATTTTATTTATAAAGAATAATGATGGTTCAATGAGGTTATGTATTGATTATAGGCAATTCAACATAATTAAAATAAATAACAAGTATTTATTTCCATTTATTGATGAACTTTTTGATCAAATTCAAGGGTATTAATAGTTATCAATGATTAATATCAGTTTTGGTTATCATTAGCTAAAATTTAAGAAGTTTTAGTGGTATTTATTATTGATAATATTATATAATCTAAGATCTATAAGGAGTATGAAACTCATTTTCAAATTATGATTAAGGTTATGAGAAAAAATGAGTTATATGGGAAATTCATTAAATGTAAATTTTGTCTTAATAAAATTTATTTCCTTTGCCATAATGAATATAAGGATGTCATATCAATTGACTATTATAAAATAAAGGTTGTGAAGGAATGGATTAGATCCAAACAAATAACTGAAATTTATATTTCCTTCAGTTTATTTGGAAACTATTGGTGGTTTAATAAAAAAGTTTATTTATTAGCTAATCTGTTAACCAAGTTAACATGCAAGGGATTCAAATTCACATGTATAAAGGAATGTGAATAATTATTTAAGGAATTAAATATGATATTAGTAAATGAATCTATATTAACTCTTCCATATGGTAGTGGAGGGTTTTTTTATTTATAGTGATGCATCAAGGAATGGTCCTGGATGTGTTCAAATGTAAAATGATATAGTTATATCTTATGTATATTGATAGTTTAAAACACATGAGGTTAATTTTATAACTCACGATTTAAAGTTTTTATAAGTTATTTTTGCACTAAATAAATAGAGACATTATATCTATGAAGATAAATGTGTTATATACATTAACCACAAGAGTTTGGATATATATTCAATCAGAAATATATTAATATGAGGAAAAAGATATGGTTGGAAATACTCAAGGATTATGATTATTCTATAAATTACTATGATGGGAAAGAAAAAAAGGTATCATATGAATTTAGTAGAAAATACCATGGTATCTTATCCATGATAATGGTAAAGAATGATCCAAATATCAAGGGTTTCATAAAAATGGACTTGAGGAAGATAAACATGATAATAAGGCCTTAAAAAATAAGACAGAAGACATGAGAAATGAGAATTTACTGAAGTTAAACATTGGTGAAGATATAGTTTTAAGGTTAGGTACAAGGTTACATATTCCATCATTACTAGTGGTGAAGAAATATCTTTTGGATAAGGTTTGAAGCTCAAATTTTTCTATAAATCCTAGTAGCACCAAGAAGTATAGGCATATCCTAAATTAGTTTTGATGAGAAAATATAAAGTAAGATATTTAATATTACACAAAAATATGTTTCGTAAGCAAAAAAATTAGGGCTTAAATACAGCTTCCCATAGGATTTATGAAACATTTACCATTACCAAAGTGGAATTAGGATGATATTACTGTGTATTTTATCATTGGGCTACCTAAGACATTCAAGGGTCATAATTCAATATGGTTCATTTTGAACCATCTTACAAAGTATTCTCATTTCCTAGAAATTCAAGAGGATTTCCTTTTGGATAGTATTTATATGTTTTATATAAATGAAGTTGTGAGAATTTATGGAACAACATTATAAATAATTTCTAATCATGATCTAAGTTCTACATAAAAAATTTAATAGTCTCCAAAAGGATTTTAATATTGTGGTTAATCTTAGCATAGACTATCACCCTTAAATGGATGTATATTCTTAAAATACTCTCTAAAAATTGTAGGAAATGATAAGGTTATGCTCACTTGAATTCTAAGGAATTTTAGATTAGTATTTACCTCTAGTAGATATTTCATACAATAATAGTAACCACTATAGAATAAAAATTAAACCATATGAATCCTTTTATGGAAAGATATATAAAGCCTTGAATTGGTGGTATGAATTTAGGGAAATTAAGTTATTGGGTCCAAAACTTGTGGAAGAGACAACTAAAAAGGTAATATCCATCCATAATAATATCAAGGAAACACAAATTAGACAAAAAGTTATGCTAACAATGATAGGAAGGATCTAGAATTCCATGCAGGGGACCATTTCTTCTCAAGTATATCTATTTGGAAAGGGGTTATGATATTTAGAAATAAAGAGAAGATAAGACCATAGTACAATGGTTTTTTAAAATATTAGAGTAAATTAGGGCTATGTAATATCACTTAGACATTCCACCAACCCTTTTACAAGTGTTTTTTCTTCTATATATCACTTATAAAGAAGTATATTATAGAAAACTTTCATTTTATAAATGTTGATCAAGTTTATTTGGATCCTGGATTATCATAAAATAAAGATCCAATTTATATTATCGATATAATAGAGCAAGTACTATGAAATCAGTAGCATTAATTATTGAAGGTTCTTTATAGGAATAACCAGCTAGAGGAGGTGGCATGAGAACTTGAGGTTTCAATTATAAAGGCTTATTCACAATTTTTATGGATTGATTTATAATTTTATGATGAAATTATAATTATGGGGGAATGTAATACCCAATAAATTAAAGTAATAAATAAGAAAATTTTATCATAAGTAGCATACTAAATATCAAATATACCAATTTATTAAGACCTTTTTAACTAATAATAGACAATAGAAAAAAAATAAATATTTTTATAATATAGATGCATCACGGATTTTATTATCTAATAAACATCATGGCTATAACAAGTATTGTATAAAATATAAATAATAAAATCCATGTAATTGAAATATTTAATGAAATAAAAATGAGAAGTACTATTTAAGGGATTGGTTTTAATAAATTTATAATAAGTAAGAGTAGATGTGGTCATTACATGACAATGGGGAATTATTACCATTGGGTATTATGACCATTAGTGATATATCTCTTATAAATTAACCATTAGAATTACTGTATATTAAGGGTAATGAAAAGAGTTAATTAATGTGGAAGGGAGAAACCATGGCCTCAAACATTAGGAAAATACCTAATTAATCAAATTTATCATATATTTTGAAGGATTTATAATCACTGGGGTTTTCCCTAGACTGGGTCCAAGTAGAATTTCATCAATTTAGGTTTAAGTGGAATCATCTGTGGGAGAATTTCAAGTTAGAAGAAATCACCACCAGATCAATATTGACCAAAATACCCCATGAATGAACCACCATTTAACAAATTACTCTTAGGGATTATGATGGTCTTATAATGGGTTATGTATCCATGGCCTAAGTAGTAATAATGTTTAAATTATTCTAGTAATGAAATGGTGTTTACTCTGATACTGAATTTTCATTAAATATATCACCATTATTTTAAAGTTACAATTTAAATAATTAGAGGAATAATTTGATTAATTGAATTGAATTTTTTTAATTTGGAATTCAATATTATCTAAGAGGATTTTTTTTGGTAAAGAAATAAAAAATGGTAAAAAAATGGGGACATGTAGTGTAATATGGTAAATATGACATCATATAAATATAATAATGACTAATTTTTTTCAATATAGTTATAATTTACTAATTATTTAACTAATCATTATATAAGATCATTAAGGTAGGTTATAGGATACTATTTTTGTAGTGAAGCAATGATGATAATGGAAAAATAAAATACTCATTACTTTAATCTATAAAATTCCACTCACCACACCTACAAATACCCACCCCTCTTCTCATTTCTCCTCAATGAAAATTCAAATTATCACTTCATATATATCTCAAGGATTCCCTACTATATATCTCTCTTTAATCATTAAGAGTTTGGTTGGATCTAAGGGTTGACTCTAGGTTAAAAATATCATGAGAGGTAAATGTCATTAATCTCTCAATTTTCAATTCATATTAATAGTTAAATTGTAGTATATTTTTTAATATCCATTTCCCATTACATTATTGTTTTCATATCATCTTAGGTTATATCCTTATAATATCTTATACGTGTGAGACTCTGTTTCACTAATGTTATACTCCATTTATAAGTATCTATTATGATTAAACATCCCTATAGCCATAAACTCCATTATTCAAATCCCTATGTATGAAATGCATTTTTTCTATTATGTATGTATGATTTCTAACAGGTTAGGTTTTTCTAAGGATTATGGTGATGTATATGGGGAGCCTCTATTGGGTCCCAAATGTATTAAACTCAATTTTGGTACAATTTCACCTTTATCATCAATGCATGTCAACCGAGAAGTCTTTCTTTAAGGAAATTTTATATCCCCACTGCATGCATCTATTTTTAAGAGGATATTTATCTATAATTTATTTGGTATCCGACCACTAAAAATACATGTGTTCAACTTTCCAAACTCATTTATAATCTTACTCTTAATAAGTACCTGATCACTATAATTCCATATTTTTCATATGATAAGGGTACTTATTTAAATATTTCAAATCCCTAATTATTCTATATCTAACTCAAGTTAATTCACCTAGAAATATTTTTAATTATTTTACTAGTGAAATTGATTTACTTTCTCATACATTAATTTTTTATATATAAGAAAATCTTCTAAGATGAGCTTTATTGAGAAATCATGCTAAGTATTTCTAAGTTGTTAATTCTTGAACATTATTCTATGTATTTCCTATGATATTTTTTATATGATGGAAATCATTGTACTTTTTTTGTGTCTAGTGGGTTATAGAGTTTTATATCTCTTTAGTGAACTTATATGTCTCGTTAGACAACTAATATAGGGTAATGGGATCATCCTTACCCATTATATATATTGTCTAGGAACAAGGATGTGATGTTTTGTTTATGATATCTATTATTATGCATTCTCATCATTTACATCATTATGATATTATCTAATTTTTTTCATGTGATTACTTATTCCATTTCTCATAAATGGATTATGTTATGCTTATATATTCATTAATATGGAATCATTTATTATGCCATTATTATGCCATGTTAGCTTTTTTTTATATTATCCCTTACTGGGTGTTTGAGATCAGCCTTTCCTTATGTTTCCCATTTACCTTGGTAATGAAGAGGAATACTATGTATAAAAAACACTATGGAGAGAATTAATAAATAATGATTTATTATCAAATGATGTAATATGTCATATTGTAATGTAATGTTTACGTATCTGGTCTATGAAGGACTATTAAACTTTGATATTGGGAATGTAATCTCATGTAATATTATTACCATTACAATGAATCCAAATCATTGTATAACACTTAAGAACATTTCTGGATTTGGGTGTAGATTTGATACAAAATTCTGGGACCCAGAGAGCCTAAGTGTTGATATATTAAAAATATTAAATATAATATATCATGAGTGTGTAGGTTTTTAAAAATAATGTAATATCTACTTGAGTTTTTTTTTTCATATGGGAAATATGATACCTCTATTAAATCTAGAATGCATGTTTTACCCTAGGCATGATACAACTTTTTTTTGCATTGGTAATTTGGTTTAAGAGTGGTCGTGGGAAAATTAATAAATTTAGTTATTATTTATTACATGGCCTAAAAAAATCTTCCTCTATTTAAACCCTATTATAGTTAATTCCCTAGGGAGATCCACATAACTTGAAAATGGAAGTATGTAGATATCAGGTGGAGAGATTGGGTATATAACTAAGGTGGAGAGCGTGTTGGTGGATGATCATGAGATTGAGGATCAGGTACCGCAAGGATCATTATCGATGAAGGATATCTTAGATCTCAACAACGATAATGATGAAAAAATGTTCTTCATC
This sequence comes from Viscum album, assembly GCA_963277665.1. NCBI lineage: Eukaryota > Viridiplantae > Streptophyta > Magnoliopsida > Santalales > Viscaceae > Viscum > Viscum album. The sequence goes on along the minus strand of OY728136.1, from coordinate 990,606,396 downwards.
AATTGTTGATTCAAAATAAAGGTAGGAAAATTTTTATGTTAATTTTGTCCCCATTTTTATTATCCTACATCGAACACGAATCAATCCTTATAACAAATTGATTCACAGGTCGATCGTTGATTTATTGGTATTGTTTTATCTTCATAGAATTAAGAATGGATAATTTTTTGATTATTCCCTTCGTTTGATGATTCTCCACCAATGGATTGAGGCTAACTTGAACAATAGTAAATGTTTGTTCTTCATGTTTGTGTTTTGTGATTTTCTCCCCATGTTCATCATGTGTTCATCATTAGTATTTCATTTAGTCAGAGGTTCAATGAATACACAAAAACCAACCATTGCACAATTGATCTTTAATGCAATGGATTATATTTGCATGTTCAGTTTTAGGATCAGAATCATTGTTTAAGTGTGATTTAGTAGGGTATGAGAACTGAAATAGATAGAAGACTGAATCAGGCATTCTTCATTCATGATTTTTTTATTCGACGATGTAGTGCGATGGAGTATAATATGTACACAGATTAGGTGGCCAAAATCTAGCCACCAGTAGTTATGTAAATCTAGTGATGGTGTGGAAAGTGGTGTTACCAAGATTTGACCCTTGAAAAGTCTTCAAGAAAAGGTTGATTTTTTTTTTCTAATCAATAGGTGGCCAGAATTTGGCCACTGGTGGTATTCAAGGCCCGATCAAATTTGATATGAGGATTTATAGCTGTGATTTTTGGATGGAGTGAAAGAACCAATGGCATGAGAGAGGTCACGTGATAAAATGGAATTTATTTGAAATTTTGAACTTCACATCATTTAGTTCATGTGGATAAACACCATACAATCCACTCTATGCATCAATTAGTGTTTAGGAATTGAGTTAAATATAACATGCTGTGTGATTTACTTACAAATCGTGTGACACTTAGCTATCCATCTTAGCATGTATAGGGATTTGATTCCTAGGAAACCATATAACATAACACGACATGTAGTGTAGTTATAATCTGTGTAAAAATTAGTGAACGATTTGATGTGTAAAAAGGGTATCACTTAGGAGACCATGTGACCCTACATGTAGTGTGTGTCGAGCAGACATCATGTATTTCAAAAAGTAAATGGGAAAGAGATCGGGGTAGCTAGTGTACATGTGATTATCCAGTGTACATGGGCATGGCCCATAATACAGTAACTTGATCGAATGGAACATGCTAAGTGTTATCTCAACCTCTAAATTCCATGCACCCTAGTGGATATGATGTGTATATGGAGAAAGACATATTGTGTGAGACGTTGAGACATGGGTGGTACAAGACTCATAGAGATTCTCCATTTACCCCATGGGAAAAATCATGTACTACTTAAAGGTAAAGTTAGAGCCCATGTTCTTCTTAGACCATCTACGGTAGGATATTGGGTGAGTTTCTTTATACCAGTTCAATGTGGGTGTGTTCCCTTGGTCCATACTTATGAGGGTATAGTGAGAAATCACATCCTAAGAATAGTATGTGATCCCCCAATGGGATTAATCTCAAATAGATCCAGGAATACCTCTGTGTGTCCTGGGGTGTGATCCACTATCGTTTCTTCTCTAGGTTGATTCATGAATCCCATTAATAATTATCATGACATGTGATCCCCATCCGAGTGGGTTTAATCTAGGTAAGGTAAGTAATCCCCCATAAGACCTAGGTGAGATCCCCTATCTATGTATCAACTTCTATTTTCTTCTAGTAAGTTATTTCAATTGATTGAGTATCTTGGATGATCCCTCCCACTTTATTTATTTCTTCATAGTAAGACTCGAAGAGTGTGTCCTCTAGGATGTGTCTCATTAGTGTATAAAGACCTTATGAGTGTGTTCTCTTGGATGGATGTTAATTTTTGAGAATCTAGTAGAATCCTAGGCTGGTTGTGAATAAATGACCTCACCTTGAGACTTTGTGTCTAAATTTGAGCATATCTGGGTTGAATTGGTTATTTTATAATATTTTAATTAACAAGCCTTCATAGTGATGATATGAACACCCTCTTCAATTCTTTCTATTTTATGATTTTGGGGTTCCCTACTGGGTATGTTTATACTCACCCTTGTATGGACTCTTCCGTCATGTGTCATGTCTTATGAAGATGACATCCCTTTAGATGGAGTCCTGGGAGGATCAATAACAGGTGGATCATAGTTGGTCTAGGTAGACATAAGATGGATCCATGAGTTACTTTAGGTTTTCTACCCCCTTGTTGCCAGTATGATGGGTTCTTTTCATTTTTAGTGGGATTGTATTTGGATCCTTTTTTCTTTCTATGTACTGCATATTATAAGCTTATACAAGATAATTTTTATGTACAAATTTATAGCATGAGTTTTTTATATTTCTTCATTATAATAGTGTATGGAGATGCATGCATATACACAAATACTTTAGGGTAAGGCCTATCATGTGTGTGATATTGCTACTCAGTTCTAGTATCTATCCCCTAGCCTATTATAGGATAGATTAGGATGTCATTATTAGGTTACTTCAATCAAGGAGGTCCCTAGTGAGTCGAGTCATGATAGAGTTGTATCAGAGGAAGGTCATCTTAGTACCATAGTTTAGATATTTTCTAGTAATGAGGTTTGGTTTGGGAACAAGGTAATAAATGTTAAAGTTCCTCAAGTTCAAATATGAGGTCAGGTAACCTAGTGATGGCATGAATACAGATGTATCCATTGACCAATACTATGATAACCTACTTGTTTTCTCGGAACATGTAAGATCTGGTTGAAAGGAAAACATTAGAAATTGCATCATATAAAAGAGGGTTGTGGTTTCTATTTCCTTATTGAGTCAGATCCCCAGATATTATTTTTTGACCATTGTGCATCTTGGATATTTTTTGATGCATCCATGATGACATTTTTCTAGGATTACATAGTGGGATCTCAATTATGACCTAATTAGTGATGAGGATTTAGTTTATGGATTTGCACAGGATGTGGTTCCTCTGAGTGGATAGAGAGTGATGTCTCCACTCATTCAGTAGTAACTAACCCGCCTCTGGTAGTTTAGGTGAATAATACCCAATGGTTGATAATTAGTTGGTTTTGGTGGTACTATAATATTACTACCCTATTAGGAGTGTTCATCATGAGTTTTAAATATAAATATCACTCATGTTTCATGGTTATTCATACCACCTTATGGGGCGGTAGAGGACAGGATTGAGCCTATGGTGAAAGCTTCCAACTTGGTTAGGGTCCTTCTTAATGGTGGTATTGATAGTGATACTTCTCCAAGGTGATTCAAGGTGTTTTTAGATCCCTATGTTGGCGATGTTTGATGTTTCTTTCATAATAAAAGGAAGAAGTACACTTCCCATACCAAGATGTGTTCTTTTGATACGATTTAAAACCATGTGGGAAAGTTAATACCACCCAAAGTGGATAGTGTCAAGGTATGATGGATGATTTCATTTGATTTGTATGTTTGAGGTCATTTTGGTGTGCTAAGGTGTCAGAGATAACTTTGGTTCAACAGAATAGGAAGAAAGGGGAAGGTTAGCGTCAGGAAAAAAGGGCTTGTGACCCAGAGGCTCTAAGTGATGCCCCAACTATATATTTAGTACATGAATACAAGCCTTTAATCTAAATTCATCCCTTGTTTGGGACCTAGTTATGTCAGTGGAAACCTTTTTTCTAGACCCTTGTGTTTGTAAGATCTTGTAGAGGAAAATTAGTGATCTCACACTTCAATTGATAATGTTACCCAACTCTAGGAAGAGAGAGAGCCTCACATGGAATCTTTCCACAGTGAAGGTGATTCCATATGATTTTTCCATGGTATGGACTATTTTCTTATTATCTATGCCCAAATTTATTTCTACTTGGAGGGTTTAAGTGTTCCCAAGTTAGTGATATGGAATTTTTATTATTTATCATGTAGGGATCCCAGGTAGAGTAGGATGATATCATGTGTAGAATAATAATATCATTTTTTTAACAGCTATCCAGAATGAACATAAAAATAGTGTATGCTAAGAGATTTTAATTTCCTATGGTGGTGGAGGAATATGAGGGAGTCTTACCTGAGGATGTTCCAGGATTACCTACCCATTGAAATTTTTCTTTCTATATTGACCTACACTCAAATATGGACAAAAATCCATTCTATCATAGTGGATGACCCCGTGTAGCTGCAAGGGATGAAGGTGTGGCCGGAGAATCTATACAGAAGGGGCCTTGTTAGACCTAGTGTGTTCCCTTGGGCACCCCAGTGTTATTCTTGTAGAAGGAAGATGGAAGTTTGAGGGTTAGGTGAGGACTGGCATTTCTTAAACCAAAGCGACTTTCAAGAAGTAGTATCCACTGCTGAGAATCAATAAATTATTAAATCTGTGGTGAGTGGTGAATTAGTTCTTAGAGCTTAACCTTAGGATGGGTTATCACCAGCTCAAGTTTGAGAGGAGGATATACTAAAGGTGGATTTCAAAATACACTATAGTTTCTTTGAGTTCATGGTGACATCATTAATCATGTTGAACACTCTAGTAGTGTTTTGGGGGAATATGAACTAGATCATTCATCCCTTCTTGTATTAGTTCATCGTAGTCTTCAACAATGCCAACCTTTAATACTCGAAGTCCAGGGAGGAGCATATGACACATATGAGGATGGTTCTAGACATACATTAAGAGCACCATATTTATGTGAGGCTCTCAAATTTTTGATTCTAGATTCAGGAGGTCCAATTATTGGGATATGTCTTATCATACATGAGAGTGATAGTGAACCCAAAAAAAAGTCGAGATAGTGATAGCATGGGAGCCACCTAAGAGAATGGTCATGGTAGAAGGTTCACATAATAAGAATTTATTTTTTATATTATTGAGTGAGGTGATGGAGTGGTCAGCCTATTTTTTAATCACCGTTAAGTATGAGGATGGTGTGACATACCTCTAGTTGATGGTTTTCACCCCAAATATTTTTAGAATATCAGCGATTCAAAACATGATAATATCGATTTTGAGATATTGAATGACTAGATATCCACTAGACATGTTCCTGATAGATTTTATGAATGTGAGGATCACTTTATCCGTGTTTGAGGATAGATGATGACACTAATCATGCTGTGGGAGGAAGTACTGAGTATTTTTTTATTATTTACCATAGTAGCACATCCATAAGGGGTGTGGATTTACTATGATCCAATGATATCAGGATGGGTATTTAAATATGTTGAAGTGTGTTTATGAGTTTTTTCTCTCAATGCCTCACCTATTAGTAGGTGATGGACGAGGTAGAAGTAGAATTGGGATGTTATATTTGTGGATTTTTAGGATGGGGCTTCTATGACCATTGATGGGTCAAGATTCTATTTGAGTGATTGTAGACCAACTCACCAAGTTGGACCACTTCTTAACTATCTAAGAGTAGATCTTAGTAGAGAGTTTGGGATTCCTGTGTATGTAAGAGGTAGTCTGGCTTCATGGTGTTCCCTCAATGATTATTTCAAACTATGATGATCACTTAATTTCATGATTATTGAGAGGATATGGGATGCCTTTGGGACTCAATCATGGTTGAGCATGGTGTTTCCACCCTAGATATATGGAAAAAAATGGACCATTAAGGTCCTAGAGAACATGTTGTGGGTTTTCATGTTAGTTTTTTTCCATAGTTGGGAGGATCATTTACAATAGTTGTAGAACCAATTGAGGCCATATATGGGTGACCCTATAGGTCACTATTGTACTGGTTGAAGAAAGTGTGATATATTTTTTATGGGACTATATTTGATGTGAGTGATAGTAGTGAAGGTTTGGTTCATCTAGGGGCATGTGGGGACTACCCAGACTCATAATGAGTCCTTTATGGATCAAAGACATAGGCCTTGGGATTTTGATGATGAGATCATGTTTTTTGATGGATCTCAAATAATCAAGTATTGTGGATATTTGGTCAAAGTGGTAGGTGATATTTGATGATATTGGGCCATTTTTTCAGTTACCGCATAGGGTTAGTGAGGTGTAATACCTCTTAGCCCTACCGATATAGTTAGATTGGGTGCACGATGTATTCCATGTGTTGTAGAAACCTCAGTGTAGATATATTAAAAATATTAAATATAATATATCACACATAGATAATTTTTTTAATAATGGAATATCTCCCAAATAGTTTTCCTTATGAGAAATCTAAGTCTGCCATTAAATCTGGAATGCAGGTTTTACCCTAGTAAAGATATAAATTTTGTACATGGTGAGAATTTGGTTTAATAATGGTCATGGGTATATAAATAAATAAATAAATAATTTTCTTATTTATTACATGGACTAATACTAATCCATCTCTATTTAAAACATGTTATGAAAAATTCCCTTGTGTGAGCCACAAAACCCTAGATGGAATGAGAGGATAGTGAGATTGGGTGGAGTGTATTTTTTTGGATGATCATAGGATAGAGTATTGAGTACCGTGAGGATCATCATCAATTAAGGAGATCTTGGATCTCACCAAAAACAACGATGTATAAATGTTCTTCATCAATGACCAATCTAAACCCAAGTTATGATATTTTTTTGGTTTAATCCTTATTTTGATTATCCTAGTACGAACATGAATAAATATTTCTAAAAAATTGATTCATGGGTCGATCATTGATTTATGGGTATTATTTTATCTTCCTAGAATTAGGAAGGAGTAATTTTTTGATTATTACCTTCATTTGATGATTCCATGTTAATTGATTTAGACTAACCCAAACAATGGTTGAGGTTCATTCCTTACATTTTTGTTTTTTTTCTTTTCTACCCATGTTATTCATGTGTTCATCATCAGTATTTCATTTTGTCAGCAGTTCGAAAAATATTCATAGATTGATCATTGCACAATATATCTTTGGTGAAACAAATCATTTCCATGAGTTTTGTTTCAATATTAGAATCAATATTGAGGCATGATGTGGTATGTTAAGAGATCATACATGAATCATAAATAGGATATGGTGTTCTTCATTCATGATTTTTATAATTTGGTGATGCAGTGTGATTGATGATGATCCGCACAAAGATTATGTGTATAGAATCCAGCTACCGATGGTGATGGTGATCCGATGATAGTGCAGATAGTGGTACTACCATGATTTGAACCATGAAAAGAATTCAAGAAGAGTTCTAAAGATATTTTATGATCAATGGGTAGCCAGATTCTAACCACCAATGGTATTCAAGGCCCAATCCACTTGGATATTGGGATTTATGTTCATGATTTGTGGTTAGAGAGAAGGAATTGGAAATACGAATAAGGTCATGTGATGAACTATGATTTATATAAAATTCTAAACTACACATCATGAATTTTAGTGGTACACATGCCATGTAGTCCCCACTATATGGCAGTTAGGGTTTATGTATTGAGTTAAATATCCCACACTGTGTGATTTACTTACACATCATGTTACCCTTATCCAACCAACTTGGCATGTATAGGGAGTACATGCCCAAAATACATGTAGTGTAATACAACATGTAGTTTACTTACATGATATGTAAATCTTAGTGAACATATCAGCATGTACATGGGTTACATTCCTAGGAGTATATGTGACCCCACACACTGTGGGTATTGGGAACACACTGTGTATTTCAAAAAGTTCATGGGTAAGGGCCGAAACATAGCCAGTGTACATGGGAACAACTAGTGTACACAGGCACATAACATAATACATAAGATTGATCATATGGGACATTTTGAGTTCCATATCAACCTCTACACATTGTGTACCTTAGTAGATTAACCATATATATAGATAAAGACATGTCATGTGAGACGGTAAAACATGGGAAGTTCTAGAATCATAGAGACACACTATGTACCCCAAGGGAAATTTTGTGTACTGCTTAAAGGGAAATTTGGAGCCCTTTTTATTCTTATACCAACTACAATATGATGTTGGTTATGTTCCATTGGAATAGTTCAATGTGGGTGTGTTCCATTGGTGTATCACTATGTGGGTACAATTAAACATCATGTCTTGAGCATAGGATGTGATCCCCTCAACAAGATTAGTATGGGATAGCATCAAGAATCCCTCTATGCGGACCGAGGTGTAATCCTATCTATTATTTACTATTAGGGTGAATTATCCCCATCTTATTAGGTTTAATCCTATTAGGGTTAGGAATTCCCCATAGGCCATAGGTGAGATCCCATGTCTATATAGTGAAATTTTTTTGTCTTTTGGTTGGTTGTTCCGATCGAGTGAGTATCTTGAATGATCCCTTTTGATTTATTTAGTGTTTCTCATAGAAAGACCCAATTAGTGTTTCCTCTCAGATCAGTGCCATCATTTTAGTGAGACCCTATGAGTGTGTTACTTTGAAAGGATATTATTTTTGAGTCCCTAGTAGAGTCCTAGGCTCGAAGTGAGGATGTGACCTCACCTTGAGACTTAGTGTTGACCTTTTAGCATATTTGGGTTGTTATGGTTGTTGTCTAATATTCTGATTGAAATTCCTTCATGGTGATGATTTGACTAACCTCTTTAATTATTTTTGTTTTGTTGATTTTAGGATGTTCTACTGGGTATGTTTAGACTCACCCATGTATGGGATCTTCCTGTAAAAATCAAGTCTTATGATAATGATATGAATTTTGATAGTTTCTTTGGAGGACCATGAGCATGTGGAGAATAGTTGGGCTAGATAGACCATAGATATATCCAAGAGTTTATTTTTGGTATCTTCTCCCTTGATGTTAGTAGTTTGGATTCTTTTTAGTTTTGGTGGGATTCTATTTGGCCACTTTTTTCTTTTTTTGTACTATATATTTTACTCTGATGTGGGATACCTATCATGAATTCATTTATAGTATGATTTATTTATCTTTCCTCATTATACTGGTGTATATAGATGTGTTCATGTGTTTAGGTACTTCAGGCTAAGTCCTCACATGTGTGTGATATGCCTACTCGGTGCCAGTCATCCTCCCCTATCCTATTAGAGGCAGGATTGGGGTGTCATTATCATCTAACCATTTCCTAGGAGGGCCTTAGTGGACCAGGTCATGAAAACCATGTAATAAATAACCCCCCATATTAGAGTGACCATGGTTGGAAGCATTACACTATTTATGGTATTTACTTGTGTCATATACCATTCATTAAATGTTCTCTATTTTTAATACCAATTTATTAATGGTATTCTTGGATTAGTTATCATGGTCATAATTTTTTTAAATCTCAATAGTTTAACATTATTAGTCATCCATAATTTATATATTTTATAAATTTTTACTCTATATATGTTTTTAGTGTTAGAGGAAAAAATATTAAAGAAGAAAAGTTATAAGATATATAGTGTCTATTCTTCTAGCACAATAATTTCAAAAAGAAGAAAACAAACTGATAAAATATAATTATTCACTATAAAAAACTCATCTTCCATCTCAAGTGAAAAATCTAACAAGATATCCAAGCCTTGGTCTCTCACCCAATTAATATATACCACTCTAAAAAACATCAATTACCACCATTTTGGAGACACATGTTGGAAAAATAATGATCGATAATTTATGTATCTATGTCTCAGTAGATATTTCCTATTAATATTTGAAATAAATTTATGTACTAGAAGAAAAAACATTGTTTAATGTTGAAATATGAATATTTAGTGATACATTCATGATCCTATTTTCTTTTATGAATTATATTTTATCTCTAGAAAATATGTGATCAGTATACATGAAATTATACAAACTCTAATTGTATTGGGTAATGATTAATATTCAAAGATATTGTAAATGATATATTACAAATATTATATAGTGTATTTGAAGGTAGATTTGATCATATAATATCTTATAAATTAACCTTGAAAACATGACTATTATGTACCAATTCATGTATTTCATATAATTTATTTATTTATTCTAATGATTCACATTCATCATATAATTGAATTGATGATATATATGAAATTTTATTTGATACACTAACATCATCTTATATTTAACATTTAATAAAATATGAACGTGAATCCTTTTTTTATAATATTTAAACCCCAAGAAACCAGGAATTGAAAATTATTGTAGGAATTTTATTAAAAATGTGGAAAATAGGGCAATTTCTACCATAAAATTTTAAATTTATGTGCTTAATCTTCAAAGGAAAATAAACTTTAAATTATGATAGTTGAATAAAATTAATGTTTAATTTCAATATATATAATGGTCTATGAAATTATTATAAAAAATATATAAGTGTGATTCTAGATTGTTGTGGTTGGATACAAAATACAGGGTGTCTCTTACTTTCTAGCACCATAGAGATATTTTTTAAATACTTATTAGATAATTATAACTATCATTTTAATTATTCATAATTTAAAATCATTTTGGACATCAAACTTCTCAATATCAAATTTTATAGTATTATTTTGAACTCATTTTGATAGAAATTGTGAATATATAACGTATTTATGTTTTTACAAATCAAATTTTGTGATCAAATACACTAATTAAATAAATTGAGTTTTTTGATTTAATTCTATAATTAATTTATGATTCAAAATCCAATTTATAGAAAAATTATTTTTTATAATATATATAAATCTTATCCTTTGGGACCCCAGAGGCTGGGCATATATGTGGTTTCCTATGTTTGTAACCCCCCATGCTTAATAGTAATTAACATAGAATATTCCATATTTATATATTGAATTAGAAAATCACAAAACATGAAACACTAAAATCTAGAGTTATAATCAACTAAGTAAATAAAGAAAAAATCAAAAAAATAAATCCAAACATAAAAAAATTAAATGAATTATGTAATTTGGTCATAATGACCAATATATATTATGGATTTATCTCACAAATAACTTGAATCAATAAAAGGGACACAAGAAACTATAACACTTGACTCCATAAAAAATTAGAATATTGACATCACATGGCACAATTGACTTGTCATCCAATCATGGTTTAGGTTAGAAATGGAAAAGAAATGTGTAAGTAGTTTTGATGTTTAAGACTTGGATATTATCTGTGTTTATCCTATCCTACATTTTCCATGTTTAAATTTTGTATTTATTATCAATAATAGGTATTTCATCTTTTTATTTATCACTATAAATAAAGTGTTTCATCCTCATTCAAGATAAATAGTTAATTATCCTAATATTTTTACAAAACCAAATGAGATTGATAGTATTTTATATATATTTACAATAATAAAAAATGGAAATGGTTTTCTAAACTCATAAAAAACTCCATCAATTTCTATTTTTACTCTCTTATTCATCTTGGTGTTGATCTCTTTTTTTCTCATGCTCAAAAAACAAACTAAATGAAAAAGACCCCAAACCTCAATCACAATAAGGGTTGCAAGATAAGACTAACTAATAAGATCAGACTATTCACCACCTCATGTAAAAATGTGTTATTTACTGATTCATGAAGGAGTAAAAACATAGACTATGGAATCCTTAGATCGATATGAAACACAATAGCTAGAGAAATAAACACATTTATGAAAGGATCAGATGATTCATTGTTTTTAACACAATTAAGACTAGGAATTTTTTATCAATACATAATACCTATAACTAAATAAAACACACATTTTGAATAAAATATATAGATTTAATACATATAATAAAAATCACAAAAGAATAATAAATTAATACCAAATTAAACCAAATAATGTTGTAATGGTTTGATCCTGTCATCCATCTAAAGCTTTCAAAAGGTAGCATGCTAAATCTACTGGACCGTATCACTATAAATACTCAAGGAATTTTGGATATCTCATAGGGACTTGGATCCATACCCATTAATCCAAAACCACCACCTCACCACCTATTTATCTCTTGGATTCAAACTCTTTAGCACCCCTCCAAACCCAACTTCTAAATCTTTTTTGATAGATTTTCCTGCGAAGTTTTTTTCTTCCAGGGTCAAAACCACTTCCTGTAGAAAAATACACATCACAACTAAGAGTTATATAATTCAATAGAGTATAATGTGTCAAAAATATTAAATATATATGATTATATCTATTTAATTTTATATTGAAATATTTCTTAACATTTGATCAAACTATGAATTATCTAATTCAATGAGTGAATCTTGTTTGACATAACTCAGATAAATAACTCATTAATTTATTTATTTTTAAGAAAATTATATAATATGATAATTATTTTCTCAGTTAATAAATAAAATATGGATAACCAATTTGACTCTAGTTATGAAATTTAATACATTTTTCCCTCATTATGACATTTAATGGATCAAAATGAAATTGGAAACAAGGTTAATTTCATGGACTTTTTATATGTTTTGATTTTATATGAAATGTGATGGAATGTGTAAATGTGTGAGAAAAGTTATTATGATATAAGAAATAATTTTTATATTATTTAGATATATAGAATATGGGTTTGTTTTAATTTATCATATCCCCCCTTTTCCTCGAGTTTGAATTTAGTATTTTTAATTTTTATCAAGTTGTATCACATTATCTGTCTCTATAAATGAAGTGTTTCATCCTTATTCAAGTGTAAAAGTTTCTAATTCTAATATTATTTAATGGTATTAAAGTCCCTATAAAGACTAATCTTCTTTCCCAATTCTCTCTCTATTTCTTTCTCTTGAATTTGAAATTTTATATCTATCTCAATTTTAATTACATTATTCATTTTTATAAATTAACTATTTCATCTACACTAAAGATTAATGGTTTTCTGGCATACTATTTTTTCACTAATAAAAGGTTCTAATTTTTATTTCTTTATTTTATTAATTTATTCATTTATTTATCTTAAATTAATAATTTTGTGAAAGTTAGAACAAATGTTTTTGTTAAAAACATTTTCTTGTGAAAAAACAATTTTAAAATAATGAGAAATAACTTAGCATCTTGAGAAAATTCTAATGTGGAATACTAAAATTAGAGAGTGATAATTGAAATAAATTTTACCAATGATTCCATGTTGATGATTTGGGCCCGTTCATGCTACTGTGTATCCTTTCTTTTGGTTTTTTGGTTAAAAATAGAAATTTTCATGGAAACATCATGTTTTCCTCTTAGAATAAATTTTCTCCTCCTGTTTATGGAAGGAAATGATAATATATATCTTAAATTCATAATTAAAAATATAATAAATATTATTTAGTTTTATTTTTTCATTATAATGTTATAGAAACTTGGTATTGTAATTCATGCCCCTTAAATGATGTGAATGGATTTATTTATATCAAAACCAATACATGATATTAGTGAGAATTATAAAATTCAAAAATAAAAAAGGAGTCAAGGATAAGATACCCATAAACCACACACTTAGGATAAGATAATCATAATCCCAAATATCAAAATTCAAAAAAAAAACAAGGATAAGAAACTCCTATCCCACACTCATTATTGGATAAGTATATTCCCACACATAATATTTGTAATAAATAATAGAATATATTTATTACATATATTTAGTAATTATAATCTACATTTCATTATCATATCATGATTTTCATTATATTAAATTACATCTCCCACTATACTCAGGATAAGATAAAAACATCCTTGAGGGGCTTTCTTTATATATTAATTTTAATACAATATATGAGATATACATCCTTGATTTTCAAGATATTTTAATATCATTATCTTTATAACTCATTTTATGAGAACCTTTGATGGAACCGGGTGTATAATGGAAGTGTAAAAGTGGGTAAATTCCAAAATATTTCACTAGATTGACATTTTTACAAAAAATACATCATATAATCACTCAGGTATCAATGTGAGGATCTCATTTAATTCAAAAAATAATGAAAATTAAAATTAATGGTGCCTTATTCATGCATTCAATGTTTGGATGTGTTGATTACTGATGAGATGCTGTAACATTGAATCATCCAAGTTATGATCCCTTTAAATCATCCATAAATGCTCCAAAAAGTCACTAGTATGTCATTTTATGAACTTCATGTGCAAGAACGGATAATCAAAATCACTTACAACATATCCTTGATCCTTAGGATGGGTTTGTGATCATATCTTTGAAGAACATTGATCTGATCACATTAAAACCTTTAAATATATGTATATGAGATCAGGAGAATGAAGGAGAAGACTGAGGAGAACCAAATTCCTACAAATTAATAGACTCAGTCAAAAAATGGGTTTAAATCCTTTAAATATTAGGTTTAAGTTTATAATGTTTCACTTATGAACCATAAGAAACTAAACCTTAAATATCTAAACTAGAATTGGATTAAATGACTTAAACTTTTAATTATCATCATAAATTTTAATAACATACTTTTAAAATTAAAAAAATTCTATGTGATGAAAAAATGATTCATTAACCCGACTCATACCTCTCAAAATATTAATGAATTTCAAATAAATAATTTCATGACCGAAAAGTATAATTTCTCATATTTACTTGTTAGAATAGATAAATATTCATGAATACCTTGAGAAATTAATTTATCACTCAATAAAAATATTCTCATATTATTCAAAACTATAATAATATCTTTTTAATTTATTTATTTATGATCATTTATTTGAAAAAACATATTTCTACCATATTAACTTAAACAACTTGTAAATTTCTTGAGATAATAAATTTAATTCCTAGTTTTCTAATCATGAATAAATTATTATTGTATTTATTTATTTCTTATGATCATTTAAACTTGAATGTATATTGGTACCTGGTCATGGGACCCACATCATCTAAAACCACGATTTTTCCAAATCAGTATAGATTTTGGATACACATTATGTGTGACCCTCTAGGACCCTATCTCGATAGTAGCGAGTCCTACTCACTAACTATGAGTGGTATATTATTTCACATTATTCCCTCTAAAGTGACAAGGAATGTCACATCCACAAAAAACCACCCATGAATAGCCAATATGTAATATAATCTCTTTGTCACATAATATCTCATAAATAGGGATGTATGTTTTTCTATATCCACATTTAGATGCTTTATTTTTTATTTTTATTGACCATAATGGATGGGATTACCTTCTTTAAACATGTATAAGGATTTAATCAAGGTACTAACATCCTAGTAAAAAGGGCCTATGATATTTATTTATATGCACAAAACAAATAAATCATTTCTTGATCATCCAATTAATGTAATATCAGAAATTATTTACCCATTGTATACTACCTCACACTGAACATAAGTGATACGGTTTTCATCATGCATCAAATTAAATAGTCAAATGATATAAATTAATTATGATCCCAAATCAAAAGACCATTATACATGTTTATAGAAATGAATAACAAATTAAATCTAAAACATGCGGTGTTATTATTATTTGGTCATTCCTCATAATCCCTGTACTCTAAATCACCAAGTTAGAACTTCATGGGATAAGGTCACAATACTTATGAGTCCCTAACACATAATAGTAAAATACTATTTCCATCCTATTAAAATAATGTATCTAGACCATAATAAATATCTTTAATATCATTTTTCATGTTATCATAAGGCTCCCATTATAATTAGAAACTATTATAACCCTTTGATAAGACAAATTACCAAAAGAAATTACCATACATATAGTGAAAGAAGAAGTCATTACACTATGATAGTCATAGTAAATTCACATATAAATTCATCTATATACATGATATGGTAATGAAAAGTAATATTCAAGTAAGTTATAGTGCTACCTTAATAACATAACTCCCACTTTAATTAGATCAAACTTACTAATTACTAACTTATTATCCCTCAAATAAAAAACATGCTTCTAATAAGGCAAGACTCTAGTTGTCTAGGCTTACACACATGTCTTTGTGTTAATTATTCTTTATATGATTTATCAATATGAAAGGGATAAATTTATAATTTATATACACTTTTCCTACTATCTTGACTTGGGTTTTTTATTCTAATAACACTAGTTCTATATTATCACAATATTATCTATTATGATAGTAAAATATGTATTTGGTGAAATTACAAGCTCTAGAATAAAGTTATGTATTATAATGCTTATTTATCTATAAAAAAATTTTATATACACTTGGTTTTTATAAAAATGGATACCACATGTTTAATAATAATTTTTCTTGTTCATTTCATAACTCACTTTGCGATCACTGAATAATTAATCTATTTTAAGGACAGTTTTATATCCCTAACCAACTAGCTCTTAATTAATCTATTTACTAAAAATTCATCCAATTGGAATTTTGGATAATTAAATACTCTTGGTCCACATGATATTTACCTAGTATTATTTAGGTATATAACTTATCAAGTTTATTGCATGACATGGAATTAATGATAAGATTTATCACCCTAAACTTTAGATATTCTATTAATAACCTTTATCTAATCCTATGTATTTAAACATATATTCTAGGATGGATATATTCCTTATGATAAATTAAATAATCCTATATTGGTTTATTCCAATTTTAATATTTTTCAATACATTTTCATTATATATAAATTGACTTACTCTAAGAAACCCTATAGACCAATCTTTGTAGATCTTGTTCCATAAGTTATTACTCTAAGTTAGTCATAGAAAAATAATTATTCAATTAGTCTTATATAATTGAAAGACTAATATATTTTTACCATATGTTATCAATATATTTTATTCTAAAAAAAATTGCACTCTCACTAACATATTATAGACATAAGACATAAATTTATTTTTTAAATGAACCAAAATTTTCATTATCGATTCATCAAAATGAATAAACCATGATCTTTATGCTCGGTATAATCCATAAGTGGGTCCATAAATTATACATATTATACTAAAAAACGTTAATTCCACAAACCCTTATGATTATATCTTTTAGTGGTTTTATTTTATTTGACAATTAACTTGCTAAATATAATTATCATGGATAATTATTATAAAAATTAGAACTGAAATAGTTTTTAGAATTACTATTGGTATATAAAGTTCCAACAAATTTTACCACTTGAAATTTAATAAAACCCTTTTATAACCATTCATACTAGATATTTTTTGGTTCTACCAACCATGATAATTTTTATTGAATAGATACTAACACTAATAAGTTTTTTATTAATTGGTGAAGCTAGAAAAAATTCATACTTGATTTTGTACTTAGGTTCATTTTGAATTATTTTACTTATTTAAATATTGAATTATATTTCCATTTAATATTTTTTTATAGGAAATGAATTTTTTAATCTCAATGAATTATATATATCACCTAACTTGATGATATGAAAACCATGACACTTTGGGTTTTTATATTTTTTATGCAACATATGAGTCTCTAAAATTGTCTTTCCACATGAAATCATGGAAATTATTCGATTCCATATATATATATATATTTGATATTTGTTTTTAAATATTATATTCTCTTGTGGGATTATAATTACCTAATATAAATATGGATTTTTCTTTGACTATATATTCTATTAGGGATAACATATAAATTATCCTTTTATTACTGAAATATAATTCAAAGATACAATACTAGCTCCTTGATGTAAGTTTATTTTCAAAATATTTATAACAAGCTTCTTGTATCCTTATGCATGAGATAATGACCGTACATTTTTCTTCTCATATTATTTTAATATAAGATATTGTTTTTCATTTATTTTGTATTAGGTATAACTATTTAATATTATATTTTATAATAATTACTTTAAAGGATTATTGGTGAATTTTAAGGCTTATTACCAGCCATTACTTGTATCTTTTTGGGTACGATATTATATTAATAACTAAATTCTTTAGTAGTATAAATATAATTAACCTCTTACTCCATATTAAAATAATTTACACCATTATTTGTGAAATTATTTAAGAAATATCATGGATTGTAACCTTTAATGATAATAGGCATTATTGGTCTTAATACCTTTGAGTTAATCATATCAAAATGCCTACAAATATTTATTTCAATAGAGACTAGTTTATTTTCTATGTAATCCTCCGAATTAATTTTTTTATTTTATTAAAAATCAATTTTAATGAAAATTGGGAACCATATAGAGACATTCATTACAGTGCACCATTATACACGACCATCTAAAAAAAAAGTTTCAAAATTCAAAAAATTCAAACAGCACCAACATCACCGCGCCTCAAACTGTCTCCAAGTACCCCGATTAAAATTTCAAACAGCACATCACCAATGCCTCAAGCCACGGACTAGCCAGACCATGTCACAAAAACACCATCAGTCGCACCTATGCCAACCACCATGAAACTTTTCTATGTAATCCATTGAAATTATCTCTTGATATTTATTGATAAAATATAAAACTACCACATCTGAGTGTTTTATTAGTATTATGGATTATATTTACCATTTATTTCCTTTACTACATTATGTATATCCAATATTTATAAAACAATTATTTTATATGTGTAAAACCGTTACATATGTCATTCCAAAATAAATAACTTTTATCTCAAACTAGGAACAAAATTTACTAGTGTCTAAACTCAACACAAAGATTATGTTATGGTTATAGATTTTATATAATCGTTTAATATAATAATAATCCAACCTAAAAAAATAATATGTCAATATTTTATGGATAAAAAAGTCAATATTTCTCTAAATAGTAACTCTAAGATTCACTTTATCCCTTATAAATACATTATGAATCTATTTGGTTAATTAATTATGATACAAGCAAGTAAATAATTTTTTTATCTAATACCCAAGATACATGAAACAAAAAGATTACTTATGATGAATATACCTAAAGTGGAAGTTGTGAATTAATTATTATTTAAATTATAAAAATATATCTTCAAATTCCATTTCATGACACATGTAAAGTAAATAGCCTTCTTTGACGAATGATGTGATAGTTCCTTTATATTTTGGAACATTAAACTTTTTATTCTTCATGTTTACCATTAGGATTAAAATTTTCTCTTTATTTATTTCCTTACCAACCTGGAAAACCATATCCAAAATATCTTTAATCTATTTCTCTATATATTTCATCTCATAATACTTTATGAAATTAATTAATCTCGATAGAATGAATAAGAGTATAATATCAGTAGATATTCATTTACTAAATTAAATACTAGCTTTGATAATAACTAAATATACATAATAAATTTCATACATGAGGGATATGTTGGATTCATTCTTCTGACATACTTGATAATAATGTGGTGGATGTTTTATAAAATTTCTACCTAAATATCTCTTGGAAAGAATTTTAGAGATGAGATAACATAGTTTATACATCCATAACATCATGTTTTGCTCATAACTTCTTGAAAATTGATGATAAAATTATGAGATACACATCAAATGCATCATTTTTATATCACATTTTGTCATCCTTATCACCATCACTCGCTTTAGGTGGTGGTTGATTAGGTAAAGGGAACTCTTACACGTGGAACATTCTTTCTTCTCATAGTAAAATACACAAGCACTTGTTCCACAAATGAAAGTTTATTCTGGTTATGATATTATATTAATATTTTATTGATCATATGTGGTATTAATTGACATTTTATTATGAAAATAATTAAATAAATAAATCAATTTATAATTATTACCTTTTTAGACACTTAAAATTAATTTATAAATGTATTTCTCTATTTTAAATAAATATTAACAACCCTCAACCATTGGATTTAGAATATATTTAATAATTAATATTTAATTTGGAAAGGATCTATTAACCTCCCTTTATATCCTACTCTATGTCATCACTACTATTTTAAGATTCCAAAGTAGACCTTTGGTTTGAAAACTATATTAACTTGTAGTTCACTAATCTATTGAGTAGACTCCCCAATCTGTTAATCCTCAATGCAGATTATACTCAAAGCATTCCTATATGTTTTAAAAAAAATATATGTATATTTATTTGATTAAATATTTAGTTAAGTGAAACCATCACACTCATAATATCTCACAAATAGTATGAGTCACTCGCAACTACAGCTAATGAGTAACTCATACTTATGGTTTTTATAAGGCCCCAACATTAAACCTTACTTAATCTTGAGTTATTACAAGATTACACATTGATGATCTTTTCAGGTTTATAGTTTTAGAGAATTAGATCATAAAACATGCATTCCATTCCACATTTAAACAAAGTGGTTACATAAAAGATAGTATTCTTTTTTTCCCATCAACAGAAACATATTTAAAATAAAACATGGATTCTTTCTTGACACTTCCTTGACACTATCATCATATCATGTACCTTTCCCTTGACCTGAGAAAAACATTTCAAAAACTTGGGATGAGCATAAAAAGCTCAGTAAGGGATATAAAAGTACAAAATGAAAACATTAGTCCATGTATGAAATCATACTTCACTCATAAAAAATAATCATTTTAACATACCTCATCAAATCATGAATAAATCATAGAAATCATAAGACATAAAGGTAACTTGAGGCATTCATAAAATTCTTACGTAGGGAGTAACCCTCTTGGTTACATTTAGAATACCCATCACAGTATATTCCCTAAATCTCTTTGGATAAACCTTAACATTTAACTCATTTGCGTTACCCAATGCATTGGAGAGCTATATCGGGCTCACCCGCCCTTAGTTTGTCACAGAATCACCCGTCTTCATAACAATGCCCAAGAACCATAACATAATCGTATCACATAAAACATGCGTAAAGGAAACATAATATTTCCACATTTCAATCACAAGATATCAATACAACACATCAATATAAAAACAATATGAAAACCATTTTCAATACCAAAATAAATGAAAAGTAAAACATGGTATTTATTTTTCATTTTTTTTAAAAAGTTATGGCTTGTAGAGGAAGCCGAAACTCAAATAATGGTCACGGCATCGGAGAATTCGTTGTCGCCGCATACGTCCGACAAAAATATTCCCTTTTGTCGTTTAGTAAAACGCTTCGTATAAAAAATATTACTTTTGGATAAACATAAAAGTCAAAGGGGTTTATACACCGTATAAAAGAAGGTTGTGTATGAAACAAAATATGCCTCAATAAAGGGAGATTGAGACGAAGTCCCATACCTCAGGTTCGACTTGACTCGATCGTTCTTTAATGTCCTGAATAATAAAATTTAGTTAATTTGTACTTGATTAAGAACCTTTTTCAAGTTCATTATTCCTTTTATATCACTTATTACCATGTCATGAACACTATGTAATTATTTAAGTTAATAACGGTCGTTTTAATGATTATTGGTACTTGAGTCAAAAAATAAACTCTTTATAATTACAAGTTTGTTCATGGGGTAAAATATCCATTATATCCAGAATTATATTCATTATTTAGATATCATATATATAATATATATCCATTATATACATGCATTTATAATATTACATAATCATTTAGAGGTAAGAAATGAAATGCACCGTTCATGGAGACGGTAAGCCGTACATACGCATGAACACTACTTCCATTTATATTTCATATTTAATGTAATTAAAACATAATTATACATAATAGTATTATAATTCCAATATGGTATAATATATAATATCATTAAATCTATCCTTTATACGTACCACATATGGTATTAACGAATCAAATCACTTTGAGGGGGCGGTAGTTCGCACTTCCTAAAATGAAGATATCGCGTTTACCCATAATGGAAACCATAAAGGTATGACATAAATGAAAAATACATAAGATTAAGGAAGACATAAACATATTATATATCATATATAAATATAGTGACATCTTAATGGCCACCTTTGAAGGTGTTAAAAGAATATTGAACAATCATCGTTTCGTGAGGCAGAAATTCACCATCCACAGAAACAGTATGTTCTTTAACCATTAGATATAGGTGTGTGTAAGTGTAGATAGAATAATTATTATAATAACATCCTAGTATATTTAAGATACTGTATTTGTTACAAAATAAATGAATAAAAAGAGTTTAGGGGGTTGGATAAGCAAAATAAAACAAAAGAACACAAGTGAAGATATTACCTTAAATCGGGTAACTCCCTTTGGTTTGAACCAAAAGGGTTTCTTGAAGAGATTCCTGCCTAATTTAAGGCTTCTAGAAGTAATATAGGGATGTGGAGAGACAAAATGAGCAGGTGTTGGCCTATCCAAAGGCTTGAGAGGTGTGGGTAAGGTGGTAGAGGTGGGGGCCTTTTATAAGAGGAGAGGAGGGGCACTCTTGGAAATGTAAAAAATGTTACTTTATTTTCAAATGAGTTTCGGATTTTAAAGGTCCCACATTGATTTATTTTGAGTATAAGGTGATAAGGGTTAGAAATATACTCATATAATAGGTTTTTTACATGTTTAGGTTTTATATTTTATATTATCTTT
This sequence comes from Viscum album, assembly GCA_963277665.1. Classification (NCBI taxonomy): domain Eukaryota; kingdom Viridiplantae; phylum Streptophyta; class Magnoliopsida; order Santalales; family Viscaceae; genus Viscum; species Viscum album. The sequence continues at coordinate 990,584,084 of OY728136.1, read as the reverse complement.
TCATTTTATTTAAATCGTTAAATAATGAGGTAATCGCTGCATCATCATGATGTCATAAATAATTTAATTTATTTAATGTCTAAAAATTTAAAAAAATACTATGATGTAGGAAATCTTTTTATATTTCCAATTACTATTTTTAGTCCAACAGATCATTTATGTAGACAAACTTAAATTTTTTTTACTCAGGTGATACATTCTTTGTTATATTTAACTTTCTTTAAAAAATAATAAGATAAAAAGTCACTTTCACACAAAAGTGATTCCATGGGGTCCTCAAGTTTTGAAAAAGGAATACCATGGTCGTCCATGAGACAATCAGTAGCATTATGACACATTTTGGGGTCATTTTTTTATTATTATGATATTATTTTATTATCCTTAACTACCCGATTACTCATTAATCAAGATAATTAAAGATAATTACCGTCGTTACTATTCATAATGTCAAAAAACAATAGTATTAATTACATATTTTGGACCTTATTATTCCAAATATGGAATCCATTTTACCAAATTCCAAACATATAAATTGAAATAGTTAATTTAAAAATAATTCCCATTTTCAAAACAAATAGTGGGTTTTTTTTAAAACAATATCTATGAAAAGTTTGGCACTTGTTTATACCCAATTCCAAAGTGAAATTCATCCCAATGACCACCATTGGATTACATGGTAAAACAATATTCTATTTACACTTTAAAATAAATTAAAAAGATAATCTAACCATATAATTAAAATAGATGAAAAAGAAGTTTTGAGGTAAAATGCAGTATTTTTCACTATTCATTAAAAAAATGAACATTGTCAGAAAAATACCAAAAAATTATACAATGTAAATTTCAATGTCACAATCATAAATAATAAGTTTATTTTGAAAAATAGAGCTTATAAAATTGTCAAAAGTTTGATTTAAAAATGGTTTTCCATCAAAAGGCAGTAAAACAATATTTTAAAAATATTAGTGTATTCCATGCTTAAGATTGGATTTATTCTCATTTTAAGCCTCTAAAACACTATCTAATTCATAAATAGACATATATAAGAATATTTATTATTCATTACTTACTTGGGATGTTACATCTTTCCCCCCTTTAGAAAATTGCGTCCCCGCAATTTATTAACTTATCGAATAAGTGGGGATATTTAGCCCTCATTGCATTTTCAGATTCCCATGTTGCCTCTTCAATCATATGGGTTTTCCACAAAACCATTACCTGATGAATCAAATTATTCCATAACACTTTCTCCCTATGGTCAAGAATCTGGACCGGTTGTTCCTCATAAGATAGGTTCTCTTCCAGCTGAACTACCTCTGGACTCAAAACATGAGATGGATCTGGCATGTACTTCCTTAACATTGAAACATGAAAAACATTATGTACCTGAGATAAACTCGGAGGTAAAGCCACTCGGTAAGCAACTGATCCAACTCTCTCCAGAATTTCATATGGTCCAATGAACCTTGGACTCAGCTTTCATTTCTTACCAAATCACATCACACATTTCCATGGTGAGACTTTGAGAAAAACATGATCACCTAACTTAAAAGATAGATCCTTCCTCCTATTGTCCGCATAACTCTTCTGCCTGATCTGAGCTGTTCTCATGTGTTTCTGTATCAGCTGAACTTTTTCTGCCAACTCTTCTACTAATTCTAGTCCCATCAGCTTCCTTTCACCCACTTAATCCCAGAAAGCTGGAGTTCAACATCGCTTCCCATATAACGCCTAAAATGGTGCCATCTGTATACTGAAATGAAAACTGTTATTATAAAAAAATTCAACCAAATAAAGATGTTGGTCCCAACTTCCTCGATAATCCATTGAACAAGCACGTATCATATCCTCCAAAGTCTGAATTGTTCGTTCTGACTGCCCATCTGATTGAGGATGAAAAGCTGTACTAAAATTTAATTCAGTACCCAACGACTTTTGAAGGCCTTTCCAAAAGTTAGAAGTAAACCTGGGATCACGATCAGATACAATGGATAGGGGAACTCCTTGCAACCTGACTATATCTTTAAGGTAAAATTGAGAAAGTTGATCTAGAGAGAAAGTATCTCGAATAGGAAGAAATTGAGAAGATTTAGTCAAGTGATCAACGATAACCCAGATTGCATTATTACCTCGAGATGTCTTCGGTAATCCCACAAAAAAGTCCATGGATATGTTTTCCCATTTCCACTCTGGCACTGGTAAAGGATGAAGCATCCCTTTCGGTAACTGCTTCTCTGCTTTAACCTCCTAACAAGTCAAACACTTTACAGTAAAATCAGTAATATCTCTTTTCATTCCATCCCACCAGTAATACTCCCACAGATCTCTGTACATATTAGTACTACAAGGATGAACTGAAAACGGGGAACTATGAGCCTCACATAACAACTCATTCTTCAACTGTGAATCACCAGGCACACATAATCTCTTCCCAAATCTCAAAACACAATCATTATCAATGTTGAATTCAGGCAAATTACCCTTCTGAACCAGCTCTACCTTTTTCTGCAACTCACTGTATTGCTTTTGTGCTTGCTTGATTCTGTCTGATAGAGAATATTTCACTGATACCTGAAACAAAACAGAAGGACATCCTGCACCAACAACTTTTATACCAAAGTTCATCAAATCCTTAACCAAAGGATCACGTTCCAAACAAAAAATTGTTAATGAATCATTACTTTTTCGACTCAAAGCATCAGCCACTTTATTTGATTTTCTCGGATGGTAATGAATTGTACAATCATAATCCTTGATTAATTCTAGCCATCTCCTCTGTCTCATGTTCAATTCTTTCTGAGTGAATATATACTTTAAACTTTTGTGATCGGTATATATTTCACACTTTACTCCATACAAATTAAGCCTCTAAATTTTTAAAGCGAAAACAACAACACCTAATTCCAAATCATCCGTAGGGTAATTTACCTCATGAGTTTTCAACTATCGTGAAGCATAAGCAATTACCTGATCATTCTGCATTAGGACGCAACCAAGTCCTTTGAATGAAGCATCACTGTAGATAACAAACTCACCATTCCTGGAAGGAAGTGCCAAAACTGGAGCATTCACCAATATTCTTTTCAACTCCTGAAAACAATCATCAAATTCTTTTGTCCAGATAAACTTAACACCCTTCCGAGTTAGCTTAGTCATTGGACTAGATAACCGTGAAAAATTTTCAACAAACCTTTGGTAGTAACCTGCCAAACCAAGAAAACTATGGATCTCAATTACATTTCTGGGTCTTTTCCATTCTTCAACAACTCTTGTTTTTGCAGGATCCACAGTTATTCCATCTTTAGAAACAATATGACCAAGGAAAAAAAATTTTTGCAACCAAAACTCACACTTGCTGAATTTCCCATACAATTTATTTTCTTTTAAGGTTTGCAAGATAACCCTTAAATGACTTTCATGCTCCTCTTTACTTTTAAAAATCACCAAAATATCATCAATAAACACAAACACGATTTATCACCTGAGTCAATTGAGCCATCACGACAACAAACTGTTCAATTCTGATTCTGACCATCTCAGGATACTGATTTGAAAGGTCATTTCTCTCAGTATACCTTCCCAGAAAATCTGTTCTGTTTCCTCTATGAAAAACCATTCTTAACACAGAAATATCTTAGGAGAGGCAACATGGTAATCTTCAAATTCTATATTATTTTAATCATACCATAAAAAATATATTTTTGGATAATCATTTAATAGAATTCTAACTCCTAAAGTTATCTAAACCAACCTATGATACCAACTATAAGGCCCCAGCCTTAAACCTTACTTAATCTTGAGTTATTACAAGATTACACATTGAGGATATTTTCAGGTTTAGAGTTATAGAGAATTAGATCATAAAACATGCATTTCATTCCACATTTAAACAAAGTGGTTACATAAAAGATAGTATTCATTTTTTCCCATCAACAGAAACATATTTAAAATAAAACATGGATTCTTTCTTGACACTTCCTTGACACTATCATCAGATCATGTTCCTTTCCCTTGACCTGTGAAAAAACATTTAAAAAACTTGGCATGAGAATAAAAAGCTTAGTAAGGGATATAAAAGTATGAAATGAAAACATTAGTTCATGTATGAAATCATACTTCACTCATAAAACATAAGAATTTTAACATACCTCATCAAATCATGAATAAATCATAGAAACCATAAGACATAAAGGTAACTTGAGGCATTCATAACATTCTTACGTAGGGAGTCACCCTCTTGGTTACTTTTGGAATACCCATCACATTATATTCCCTAAATCTCTTCAGAGAAACCTTAATGTTTAACTCCTTCGAGTTACCCAATTCATTGGAGATCTATATCGGGCTCACCCGCCCTCAGTTTATCACGGAACCACCCGTATTCATAACAATTCCAATGAACCATAACATAATCGTATCACATAAAACATGCATAAAGGAAACATAATATTTCCACATTTCAATCACAAGATTTCAATACAACACATCGATATACAAACATTATTAAAACCATTTTCAATACCAAAATAAATGAAAAGTAAAACATGATATTTATTTTTCATTTTTTTAAAAAAAGTTATGGCTTGTAGAGGAAAACGAAACTCAAATAATGGTCATGGCGACGGAGAAGTCGTTGTTGCCGCATACGTACGACAAAAATATTCCCTTTTGTTGTTTAGTAAAACTATTCATATAAAAAATATTCCTTTTGGATAAAATTAAAAGACAAAGGGGTGTATACACCGTATAAAATAAGGTTGTGTATAAAACAAAATATACCTCAATGAAAGGAGATTGAGACGAAGTCCCATACCTCGGGTCCGACTTGACTCGATCGTTCTTTAATGTCCTGAATAATAAACTTGAGTTAACTTATACTTGCTTAAGAACCTTTTTCAAGTTCATTATTCCTTTTATATCACTTTATGTCATGAACACTATGTTATTATTTAAGTTAATAACGGTCATTTTAACGATCATTGGTACTTGATTCAAAAAATAAACTCTTTATAATTACAAGTTTGTTCATGGGGTAAAATATCCATTATATCCAAAATAATATTCATTATTTAGATATCATATATATCATATATATCCATTATATACATAAATTTATAATATTACATAATCATTTAGAGGTAAGAAATGAAATGCACCGTTCATGGAGACGGTAAGCCGTACGTACGCATGAACGCTACTTCCATTTCTATTTCATATTTAATGGAATTAAAACATAATGATACATAATAGTATTATAATTCCAATATGGTATCATATATAATATCATTAAATATATCCTTTATACGTACCATATATGGTATTAATGAATCAAATCACTTTGAGGGGGCGGTAGTCCACACTTCCTAAAATGAAGATATCACGTTTACCCATAATGGAAACCATAAAGGTATGCCATAAATGAAAAATACAGAAGATTAAGTAATACATAAACATATTATATATCATATATAAATATAGTGACATATTAATGGCCACCTTTGAAGGTGTTAAAAGAATATTGAACAATCATCGTTTTGTGAGGTAGAAATTCACCATCCACAGAAACAGTATGTTCTTTAACCATTAGATGTAGGTGTGTGTAAGTGTAGCTAGAATAATTCTTATAAAAAAAGTCCTATTATATTGCAGATACTGTATTTGTTACAAAATAAATGAATAAAAAGAGTTTAGGGGGTTGGAGAAGCAAAATAAAACAAAAGAACACAGGTGAAGACATTACCTTAAAATCGGGTAACTCCATTTGGTTTGAACCAAAAGGGTTTCTTGAAGAGCTTCCTGCCTAAGGTAAGGCTTATAGAAGTAAGAGAGGGATGTGTAGAGACAAAATGAGCAGGGGTTGGCCGATCCAAAGGCTTGATAGGTGTGAGTAAGGTGGTAGAGGTGGGGGACTTTTATAAGAGGAGAGGAGGGACACACTTGGAAAGGTATAAAATGTTACTTTATTTTCAAATGAGTTTCGGATTTTAAAGGTCCCACATTGATGTATTTTGAGGATAGGGTGATAAGAGTTAGAAATATACTCATACAATAGGTTTTTGACATGTTTAGGTCTTAGATTTTATATTATCTTTTCATTTTATTTAAATCGTTAAATAATGAGGTAATCGTTGCATCATCATGATGTCATAAATAATTTAATTTATTTAATATCTAAAAATTACAAAAAAAATACTATGATGTAGAAAATATTTTTAGATTTCCAATGAATATTTATAGTCCAATAGATCATTTATGCAGACAAAATTAATTTTTTTTACTCAGGTGATACATTCTTTGTTATATTTAACTTTCTTTAAAAAATAAAAAGATAAAAAGTCACTTTCACACAAAAGTGATTCCATGGGGTCCCCAAGTTTTGCACAAGGAATCCCATGGTCGGCCATGAGAAAATCATTAGCATTAGGACACATGTTGGGGTCATTTTTTATTATTATGATATTATTTTATTATCCTTAACTACCCGATTACTCATTAATCAAGATAATTAAAGATAATTACCGTCGTTACTATTCATAATGCCAAAAAAAAACAGTCTTAATTACATATTTTTGACCTTATGATTCCAAATATGGAATCAATTTTACCAAATTCCAAACATATAAATTGCAATAGTTAATTTAAAAATTATTCCCGTTGTCAAAACAAATAGCGGGGTTTTTTAAACAATATCTATGAAAAGTTTGGCACTTGTTTATGCCCAATTCAAAAGTGAAATTAATCCCAATTACCACCATTGGATTAAACGGTAAAAATATATTCTATTTACACTTTAAAATCAATTAAAAAGATAATATAACCATATAATTAAATTAGATGAAAAAGCAGTTTTGATGTAAAATGCAGTATTTTTTACTATTCATTAAAAAAATGAACATTGTCAGAAAAATACCAAAAATTATCCAATGTAAATTTCAATGTCCCAATCATAAATAATTATTTTATTTTTACAAATAGATCTTATAAAATTTTCAAAAGTTTGATTTAAAAATGGTTTTCCATCAAAAGGCAGCAAAACAGTCTTTTTAAAATATTAGTGTATTCCATGCTTAAGATTGGATTTATTCTCATTTTAAGCCTCTAAAACACTATCTAATTCATAAATAGACATATATAAGAATATATATTATTCATTACTTACTTGGGATGTTACAGTTTTATTCAAATTTAAGTGTTTGATGGGTTTTTAACACCAATTTTATAAAACCTCATGTTTTTATGAACTTTTTGAAAATATATTAAATATATTAAATTTATTTAATTTCTTGTTACACTAAGTTAATATTGTGCTATACGCAACACTATCTTAGCATGTGTTACACGCAACATTGAGTTTTAACAAAACAATGATATATTATTAATATAATTATTTATACTCGAACATTATAACCTATCCATTAAACATAATAATATAAATAGTAAAAAATAATTTTTAAATATAATTATTTTATATAAAAAAACATATTGATAATAAAATAATTATTTTTTTAAAGTCTTAATATGTTTTGAAAAAACTATTTTCTCAAAAAAACTGTTTTTAAGTCTCTTTGTAAGCAATAATAATATTATTTTTTGAAAATTTTAGAAAATTAATTTGATAAAATAAACATAATTTTTTAATTCATAATTTAAAAATTTTCTTAGGGTAATTTTTTTGGATTTTTCTGAAAAGTTTCATTTTTTGATGAATAGTGAAAATAATGAGTTTTAATTGAAAATTGTCCTTCATTTAATATAATTGTAATATTAAATTATATTTTAAATTGGTTTTAAAGTATAATTAGTTAAATTATATATCTATTAATCCAATTTTTGTCATTGGAATCAATTTCATATTGAAATTTAATATGAAAACTTGGTAAACTTTTGATCATTTCTTCACTTTAAAAACCCGCTTTCTCGTCATGACGGTAGGATTCATTTTAAATTACTTTTTTAAACTTTATTGAATTGAATATTAAGAAATGGATTCCATATTTTTAATCATAATAATTTATAATTTATAATAATACCATTTTAATTTTTTACCAAAATGATTTGTGAATATAGTTGATATTAATCATGGTGATTAAGAGAAAAATGAGTTTACCAAGGGGCTAAACTTTAATCATAAGGGGAAAATAACCTAGAAACATGTAAAAAAGCCATTATATGGACATATTTTAACATTATAACTTATATTATTGATATTTTTTCATTAATTTATCCACATTACCTGGAAAAAATATGGGTGGAATTCACTCTTTCAAACAATTACCAGAGTGACACTCACCTCCCTTATAAAAGGCCACCCATTCCCCTCTTTCTTTACACCTTAAAAACCAATTGGTTCGGCCAATACCTGAACAAATAAATTTTAAAATTCCATAATATCATCCTATAATCCTTAATTTCGGTATAAATTCAACCAATTATGGCCTTTGGTGAAAACCAAAAGGAGATGCCCGAAGAAGAGGTAACGTTCATAAATGAACATTTTTGTTTTGTTTATTCCTCAAAAACCTAAAATTATTTTTATATAATTCTTATATAATAACCTTAGTATCTTAAATATACTAATATTTTGTTATATTCAGGTTTTTACCTAAAACCAAACACAATTCCATCAAATGGGTTACAAAATCATTATTCGTGTGTATGGTGGACTACCGCCTCACGAACCGATGTCGTTCATTTTTTACATTACCACCTCTCAAGGATGGGTAAAATGATAAACATAATATTTATATAGAATTTTTATTATTTAAATTATTTTATTTCAATTCTTTAATTTTTATATCACTCATACGTTCATGATTTCTATTTTTTGGGAATACGATAATGTCGTTCGGGTGTTCAGTGGACTACCACCTCGTAAAGCGATGTGATTCCTTCATGTTTTAAATGGAATGTATTAAGGATGAGTTTAATAAAAATATGTGATATATATGAAATAAAAATTATCCTAAAATTATAATATATCATTTAATTTTCTTTCTTTCAAACTGGTAAGAAAATGAAAAACAACATTCATGCGTACGTATGACCAACCATCTCCATGAACGGTGCATTTCATTTTTTATAACTAAATTTTTGGATTACTTTAAATATTTATATTAAGAATATATATAATATTTATATAATTATTTAATTTTTTTATATTATTAAATCATGATCTAATTAATAGGACAAAAAATATAACAAATTAAAACTTATACGAAAAACAAATCGATTATTACCCGAAACACAACTTTAACATAGAATTGTTAATAAATGGGTAATAAGATGTCATAAGAAAGTAATAATGGGAATGGTGTATATTAATATGGTTATATGAAATATTTATAATAAAATTATATTTATTATAAAGTAATTTTGAATTATTATAATGGATTCAAGACTTAAGTTAAAGAGATTTATAGTCCCACTTTTATTTATGGGAGGCTTATTCCATATTCACCACTCATTTCTTTTGTGTGGTTTATATAATTCCTCATGAAATGATATATATTTAATATACTTAATTTAATTATAATTAATGTTTCTATTTATGTTATTATTTTATGGGGATTACGATACAAAATTTACTCAAGCAGTAAGGGAATATTTATCTTAATTTTCCCTCTTTGAGTCGTATGTAATGATATGAACCTATATTCTTTAATTTTGTGTATATAAATTCCATTATATATATAATATGTTTAATTTACATATACTTATGATATCTTAAGTTCAATTTTATTTTATTACTTCATGGGGCTTACGATTCAAGGTTACGAAAGTGGTAACGATTTTATGTTACAATCTCATCATTTATCACGATTGTTTCTAATTATTATTCCATTGATGAAATATTGTGATCTATTTATTAATAATTATAATTAATTTTATTATAATATGGTTATTCATGATATGTTCAAGTAATGGTAACATTTTCTCAATATTTTGTACTTAATATAATTAAGAAAATGTTTTTAAGAAAATCTGACTTTATTTCTCTCTTTGTTTGAAAATCTGTTTTATTCCAAATCCATGTTTTATAAAAATGTTTTGAAAAATGTTTTTTAAATTATATTGTAATCTAATTTACAAGTAGAATGATTTTTTATGTTTTAAAAATTTATTTGAATTATTTTCAAAGTTTATTTTATAATTTTTCAAGGTTTTCTTTAAATAAAGTGATTTTCAATATGTTTTATGTTTTAAAAAGTGTTTTTCAAAGTGGAAAGGATATTTTACTCAATAAATGTTTAAAATATATTTAGAAATTATTTTCAATATAATATGTAATATTTTGGTGTTATCTATTCCTTAATGGGTATATTATCCAAGAATAACATTTATATTCCTTCTATGGATGGTCTATGTTTTGGTGGCATGATGTTTATGAAACCTGTTTTTCTTCCATGGGTTATACCATGATAAACTGATTATGAAACTTGTTTTCTTTCATTGGTTATTATATAATGAAATAATTATTAAACCTTTACATTTTCTATAATTTATTATATGATTAAATTTTTATAATACCCATTTCATTTCTTGGTTTATGATATGATGAATGTTTATGATCTTAGGGGCACATATATATATGATTTCATTATGTTACTGATGGGACATATATCTACCTCTAATGAATTGGATAAATATTTATATCTCATGAGATAGAAATGACTATAATGAATAGTGAATTTGGTTCAGTAATACTGGTCTAGAATGGGAAGTGAACCCAGTTTAGTAATACAGGGCTAGAATGAAGAGTGAACCCAGTTAAGAAAGGAATTTTCCAGTATGATGGTCTTGGATGTGAGCCTGGACTAATATTTAGATGATTTTATATGCTTATGTTTATCCAAAAATTCCATGTGTTATTCTATCATGGATCATGTTCTTTGTTTCCCTTTTGGATCACGACTTATGAACTATCAATATTTATGCCATGACTCATGGTTATGATATCTGATATACAGGGTATGGTTTTTAAATGTTATTGTCTTGTTCACATATCCTTATGTTCATGTTATGCTTACATATCTCCATTATTTTCCCTTACTGAGGATCTGATCTCACCCTTTCTTATGTTTATTTTCCCTATGTTATGAAGATATTTATTATTTATTATATGTATAATAAGGGTGATAGTTATGAAGAACATAGTGGGAGATGATGTAGCTCACTTATGAACTAGTGTTTATGATTCCATGTTTCCAAAGGCACTAAACTATTATAGTTTTAGGCATATATTTATATAATGATATAAATATTTCGTAAAAATGCTGTAATGTCTATGCATGAAAAGCTTGGGTTGTTATAGTTGGTATCAGAGAAATGTTTAGTTAACCTTTACAAACTAGGATAAAAAACCTTAGTGATATCTCTAAGGACTTGTCTAAGGATAAGTCTAAGGATAATCCAAAGTATAGGAAAATGTCCTAGAATTATGGTAAAGTATTGAGTGAGTAGTTTCTTAGAAACACATCAGTGTATTGATACTATAAGTGGATGTGGATCTGGGATATATGTAACTAGGAGAAACAACCCCTAAAACACCATATTTATCTAGACTCAATCAATAATGGGTTCATGATAATGGACCTTGCTACACACTTGGTTTGAGACTCTCATGGGATACACTTTGAAAATTCACAAACTCTTTACAAACCTTCATGAAGGATTTAAATAGAATACATCTAGGAATAAACTATGATAAACCTATAGTTTCATATATTAAAGAAGGTTTCATAATTTATATATCATTTAAGAAATTTTTATGATTATGTGTTTTCCAACTATGATTATTATTTATTACTCTATGTTTTTTGGTTTTATTCAATAGTAAAAAATTGAGGGAACTGTGTTAATGCTGAGTGAAACAGAAAATGAAATGATTTCCCTCATAAGAATCCAAATGTTATGGGAGTTGGAAGGAAAAATCTCATTGTTATTCTGACACAACTTTCTCAATATGTTAATCATGTGGTACTTCCAAATAAACAAATGAGGGAACATCATTCTATTGATTCCTTTATGAGGAAAAATCCACCTTATTTTAGTAGTTCTTTTTATCCACTAGTTATTGAACAATGGATTAGTACCACTGAAAATATATTTTCCATTCTCTAGTGTTTGGAACATGACAAAGTCATTTTTTGTCTATCGTTTGGAAGTTGAATCAGATCAATGGAGGAATATTATCAAGAATATGAGGAAACATGAATAAATTGAATCTATGTATTGTTATGAGTTTAAGAACTTATTTTTAAATAATTACATTCCTCGTATTCTTCATATGAAGATGGAGAAAGATTTCCTTGAGCTAAGGCAAAATGATGATGAATCTGTTAGTACCTATGAGGAAAATTTTACAATACTTGTGTGATACGCTTTTATTATTATCATCCAAACTAAATGTAATGTTGATCAATTATCCCATTTCTTAAAAGAGAGTCTCCAAAGGGAATTATCCATAAGATACTTCAGTATTTATGAATATATTTTTCAATGTGCAATCAATGTGGAAATAGAAGTCGGAGTTATGTATCAATATCATGGTTTTGACATGAAAAGAAATATGGAGTTCAAAGGAAGATCTAATAACCATAGAGATAATAAGAAGATATTTTCTTTATGATCTAAGTGTGGGGATAAGAATGAAGGAAATTTCCTTATAGGGACTAGTGAATATTTAATTGTGGAAGGGAAGGTCATCGAGAAATTGATTTCTAAAGTGATTGGAAAAAGTTAGCTAATGGTGAGAATATAAATAAATCTACATATAATTCACCTCCAACACTTTAGTGTTATATGTGAAAGAATAATTGGAATTATGTTAACCAATTAACAAAATCGAGGGTTAATGATAACGATTGAGGTTAACAACCTATTATGTGAAGGGACAAGGGGAAATATCATGCGATCACTATTTCTGACAAGGGGTTTAGTAATGACATGGTGAAAGGTACACCTACCATCTAATCTAAAATTTACAATGTCTTATTTTACTTTGGATCTACCAATTATTTCAAATTTAAAGAATTTGATAAGGGCATCAATATTCCACCTAAACTATTAGATGTGGAATTAGAAGTAAAAACCCCTAATGGTACAATGATTGCATCTCAAGTCTATGATTCCTCTCCTATTGACATTGGTAGGAATGTACTGCCCACAAATATTATAATTCTTCCTTTGATTTAATTTGATGTCACCTTAGGCATGGATTGGATTTATCTTCATAAATCCCATATGAATAATCGAGGAAGGTAAGTTATATTTGATATTCCCAAACAAACTATGATCATCTATCAATGTGATGATAATTATGAAATTCCTATATAGATTAAATCCACTGTATGGGACTTAATTCCCATTTATAAGGGGTGATTTTCTCAAATGGTTGGAGAAAAAATCAAAATCATTGATATGCCTATTGTTTTATAATTTTTTGATGACTTTATAGAAGAGTTTCTTAAACTTCTACTAAAACATGAAGTTGAGTTCTCAATATAACTCATACCAGGTGGAACAAAAATTTTAAAGACTCGCTATAGAATGGATATGATTGAGTTTTATAAATGGAACATGCAACTCTAAGAAAACATTGATAAGGGATTCACTTGGCCAAGTGTGTCACCTTGGGATGCACCTGTTCTTTTTTGAAAAATAATGATGGATCAATGAGACTCTACATTGATTATTTGGAGATAAACAAGATCATAATTAAGAACAAGTATTTTATTCCCATTATTGATGATTTGTTTGGTAAACTTTTCAGAGATCAATAATTTTCCAAGGTTGACCTTCATTATGGATATCATCAATTGGGGGTCAAGAAGGAGGATATATCTAAGACTACATTCCATACAAGGTATAGACACTATGAATATATAGTGTTTCATTTTGGCCTTACTAATTCTCCTACTATCTTCAGGGATTTAATGAATAGAGTCTTTAGATATTACCTTTAACAATTTGTGTTAGTCTTTATAGTTGATCTTATAATTTATTAAAATGGAAAGGAAGAGCATGAATACCATTTTAGAATTGTACTAAAGGCCCTAATAAAAGAGAAAATATATGAAAAATTTAAATGTTTTAATTTTGGCTATAAAAGGTTTCATTTTTGGGTTACATAATCTTAAAGGAGGGTATAATAGAAGATCCATGAAAGACAAAGGTTGTCAAATGTTGGCCAAGACCAACGACGGTCACTAAGATACACAATTTTCTTTTTTTAGCTGGATATTATCTATGGTTTGTAGATAATTTATCATGAATATCTAATCCACTCACCAAGTTAATTTATAAGGGATCCAAGTTCCTCTAGATAAATGAATGTGAGGAAAATTTCAAATAACTGAAGAGAATATTAGTCAGCGCACTTATGATTACATTACTATATAGTAGAGAAGGGTTTTTAATCTATAGTGATGCATCCAAAAAGGGTTTATGATGTGTTCTTATAGATAATGGTATGATTATAGATTATGAATCATGAAAATTGAAGGTTAATGATCCAAATTACCCAACTCATGATTTGGTGTTAGTTGCGGTAATTTTTTCATTAAATATATGGAGGAATTATATTTATGGAGAAAAGTATGATATATATATACTAATCACAAAAGTTTAAATTAAATATTCACAGAGAAAAAGTTTAACATTCACTAGAGAATATGTTTAGATATTATTAATGATTATGAATACTCGATATATTACCAACCTCAGAAAGAAAACAAAGTGGTTGATGCTTTTATTTGAAAGGATCATGCTATATTTTCCATGATGAGGATAAAAAAAGATCCAATATTTTTATATTTTCAAAGGATGGATCTAGAAATCCCGATGGAAGGGAAAAATATTATATTGGTCAATTGAATGTTCAATCATCTATCCGAGTGAAGATTAAAGAGGCATATATGGAAGATGTGGAGGTGAAAAAGAAGGTTAGAAATGTTCTTAAGTTTAACCTTGATCATGATGGAATAATAAGGTTCAGGAACTGTGTATGTGTTAATTACATACTAGGCATGAAGAAGTAGTTGTTAGAGGAATATCATAGTTATTCATTCTCTATTCATCTTGGAAGTATGAATATGTATAGATAATTTAAAGAACACTTCTGGTAGGTATCCTGAAGAGAGATATTGTAGATTTTGTATCTAGGTTCTTGGTATCTCAACAAGTTAAGGATGAAAGAAAAAATTATAAGGGGATGTTGCATCCATTACCCATACCATAATGAAAATGGGAGAACATAACTATAGATTTTTTTATTGGAATACCCAAAACCTCTAAAGGGAATAATGCTATATGGGTGGTAGTCGATCTTATTACTAAGTCAGCAAACTTCATCACTATTATAGAATACTTTTCTATATATAAAAATTCTAGGATATACATTAAGGAAGTGGTATGGTTTCATGTAGTACCAAATTCTGATCTGAATGGCCCGAAGGCCTTATTTTTATTGATTTTTATAACCTCCTTTCAATGGATGAGGGGGAACCCTTACAAGGCCTATAGGCTTAGAAATTACATTGATTGTAATCTTGTAGACATTACAGTACCTGTAGGTCTTAAGAAAATCATATAGACTATGACTACTTGAAACTGCCCCTCCCCATAATCTGCATCATGATCAGCTCTCCACCTTTACAGGGCTGTTCGGCTAGCATGTCCATGTGTAGGTGCACAGGCACAGTACCGATGGAAAATTACACACCCTCTCATTCTTCCAAATCCATTTAGCCCATTCTCTAGTGAATGCGCCCTACTCTTGAATCCTCTTTTGGGGTGGTTCCTTGTAGAATCTATCTATTCAACTACATATTAGGTGGTCTTGAAGGCCTTGAGGTGGCCCGAAGACCATGAGGTGGCCCAAAATCCTTACTGACCCAAAGGCCTGGGTAGGAAAAAGGCCTTAAGGACTCCAAGCCCAAACTGGTGACCCAAGGTGAATAGTTCCAGATGCTACAGTACCAAACAATACCTGATACAGTACCACAGAATTATGCCTCTGCCTGGTTTTGAACCTGGGTTTAGTGGATGAACTTAGCTAGAGGATATATTGAGATATTTTTATTTGTATTTATAAGGTGGTAGGTATCATCACCTTACTCTAGTTGAGTATTCTTATAATAACATATTTCACTCCAGAATTCATATAGATCCTTATGAATCCCTCAATGGAAATAAATATAGAGCTACAATGTTCTATAATGAATTTGGAGAAAGAAAGTTATTGGTACATGAGATAGATAAATAAATGGAAAATAAGGTTAGAACCATTAAACATCATATCAAAGAAGCTCAAATTCAGTATAAAATCTTTGATGATAACCATCGACATGATCAAAAATTTTAAGTTGGTGACAAGGTATTTCTAAGAATTTCTCTATGGAAGAAGGTTATGAGATTTAGGAAAAAAGGAAAACTAAGCCCTATTTATATCAGCCCCCTTGAAATTATTGAACATATCAGGGTGGAATCCTATTCCTTGGTTTTTCCACCAAACCTCTCTCAAGTCCAATTTGTGTTCCATGTATCTCTCATGAGTAAGTATATACCTGAACCTTCACATGTACTGAACTCATGGGTCATACCATTGGAGCAAAATCTTTCTTATAAGAAAAAACTAGTAGAGACTTTGGATTTCATAGAGAAAGTTATACAAAACATGACTACTCATCTAGTCAAAATTTTGTGGTTAAACTACTAGTTTGAGGAATCTATGTGGGAAATTGAGGATATGATGAGGCAAAAATACCCTCAATTGTTTGTGTTAGAGTGATGAATTTTGAGGGAGAAATTCATTTTAAGGGAGGTAGAATGTAAAAAACTAATTTTTTGTGAATTATTTTTACAAATAAATTAAATTTAATTGATTGATTTCATTGCACACAATACTAAGTTAAGCTTGTGCTACACGCAACACTGACTTATCATGTGTTACATGCGACACTGAGTTTTAATAGAACAATGATATATTATTAACATAGTTATTTAAACCCTACCATTATAACCAAGTATTTAAAAACAATGAAATGAATATTAATAACTAATTTTTAAATATAATGGGTTTTTATAAATAAAACATATTGATAATAAAACATATAATTTTTGGTAAATACTTTATATGCTTTGAAAATACTATTTTCTCAAAAAACTACATTTATCTCTCTTTGTGAACAATAATAAAATTAATTTTTAACAAATTTATAAAATTAATTTGATAAAATAAACTTCATTTTTAAATTAATAATGTGAAAATTTTCTTAGGGTGATTTTTTTGGATTTTTCTGAACTGTTTCATTTTATAATGAATAGTGAAAAATACTAAGTTTTAATTGAGAACTGACTTATCATTTAATTTATTCATAATGTTAAATTATATTTTAAATTTGTTTTAAAGTATAATTAGTTCAATTATATATATATCAATTTAATTTAGTTTATTGGAATTAATTTAATATTTAAATTGAATATGAAAACTTTGTAAACTTTTGAAAAATATTTCTCTTTAAAAACTCACTTTCTCATCATGATTAGGGGATGAATTATAAATTATTTTTTCCAAACATATGAATTGAATTTAGATAATGGATTCAATATTTGGAATCATAATAATTTATAATGTCTAATAATACCAACATAATTTTTTACCAAACTGATTATTTAAAATAGTTAAAATTAATCACAATTATTAAGAGAAAAAGGAGTTTAATAAGGAACTAAACTTTAAACTTAAGGGTAAAAATTTCCTAGAAACTTTTCCAAAATCCATTTTATAGACATATTTAGAACTTATAACTTAGAGGATCAATATTTTTCAATTACTATAGCAACTTTACATGAAAAAACATGGGTGGAATTAACTCTTTCAAACAATTACAAAAGTGACACTCACCTCCCTTAAAAAAGGGCACCCCATATCCCCCCCTCTTAATACCTTAAAAAAATTGTTCTAGATAATAAATCACATAATAAGTTCTAAACTTCCACAATTTAATCCTATAACCCTTACTTTGGGTAGAAATACAACTAAATAAGTCCTTTGGTGTAAACTGAAAGGAGATACTCGAAGAAGAGGTAATGTACATCAACAAACATTTTTGTTTTATTTCTTCATCAAATTCCTTAGATTATTTTTATATAATTATTATATAATAAAATATATATCTTAAACATAATTATATTTTTTATGCTAATTTTATGTCTTAAAACCACACACACTTCCATCAAATGGGTTATAAAATCATTGTTCGTGTGTATGGAGGACTACCGACTCGCGAACAAATGTCGTTCGTTTTTTCCATTATCAACTCTAAATGTTGGTAATAATGATTTAAATACTATTTATATATTATATTTATTATATTAATTAAGTTATTATGATTCTTGAGTTTTTATATCACACATACCTTCATGCTTTCATTATTGTGGGAATACAATAACTTCGTTCGTGTGTACGACGGACTACCGCCTCACGAAGCGATGTGATTATTTCACACTTTACATGGAATTTATTAATAAAGGGTTTAATAAAAATATTTGATATATAATAACAATTATCCTAGAATTATTATATATCATTTACTTTTCTTTCTTTCAAACTGGTAAGAAAATGAAAAACAACGTCCATACATACGTACGACCTACCATCTCTATGGGCGGTGCATTTCATTTCCTATCACTATATTTTTTGGATTAATATAAATAAATAAATAAATAAATACTAAATATATATTATATTTATGTAATTATTTATATTCTGGAGATAATAAAATCATTATCAAAGCAATAGGACCAAATATACAAAAATTAAAACTTATACAAAAAATAAAGCGGTTATTACCTGAAATGTAACTTTAACATGAAATTATTAATAAGTGGGTAATAAAAGGTCACAATAAAGTCATATAGGGTATGATTTATATGGACATAGTTCTGTAACATGTTTATAATAAACTTATAATTATTATACAAGAAGTTTTAATGAGTACGATAGTAGTTAAGGCTTAAGGTAGGGAAATTTCTAGTCTCACTTTTATTTCTAAGAGACTAATTCTATATTCACCACTAATTTATTTTTTGTGGTGTATATGCTTCCCTATGAAATGATATATCATTAATATACCTCATTTAAGGATTATTAATGTTTCCATTTATGTTATTATTTCATAAATATTATGATTCAAAAGTCACTCAAGTTGTATTGGAATTTTTGTCTCAATTTTCCTTCTTGGAGATGTATGTTATGATATGCACCTATATTCATTCATGAGTTGTATATAAAGACTCTTTGAAATTTAATACCATGAATTTATCTATACTCATGATATTTTAAGTTCTATTTAATGTTACAAGGATTTTTTTAATTTTTTTTAAAAAGTAATTTTTTTTTCAAATCCTCCTTTAGATGTTGTCAAGGTTTTCTTTAAAGAAAATGATTTTCAAAATGATTTATGTTTTAAAAATTGTGTTTGAAGTGTAAAGGATATTTTCCAAAAGAATTTTTTTAAAAGATATTTCAGATTTATTTTCCATATAAGATGAACTATGTTGGTGTTACCTATTCCTTAATGGGGAGACGATCTACGAAAACCATTCATATTTTTCTCTAAATGGTATATGTTTTTATAGAATGATGTTTATGAAACTCATTTCTATTCAATAGGTTATAACATGATAAAACAATTATAAAACTCTCTTCTTTTAATGGTTTATGATATGATTAAATGATTATGAAACATGTCACCTTTCCACATGTTATGATATGATAATATGTTTATGATACCCATTTCATTCTATGGGTTATAATATAATGAATGTTTATGATCTTATATCACACATATGTATGATTTACTTATGTGGTGTGAGGTACCTATATCTCTCTCCAATGCATTGAGTAAATATTTATATCACATGAGATAGACAAGACTAAAATGGGGAGTGAACTTGGTTCAGTAAGACAGGGCTGGAATGGGAAGTGAACTCGATTTAGTAATAGGGAGCTAGAATAAGGAGTGAACCTGATTCAATAAAGGAACTAGACTATTATAATGGTCTTAGAAGAGAGACTTGACTAATATGGAAATTATTTTATATTTTTATGTGTCTGCCACAAATTCTATGTCTTATACTCTCATAGCTTGTGTTCTTTGATTCCCTTTTGAATCATATCTATTTAAATACTAATACTTATGATATGACTTATGATTATGATCTTTGTTATGAAGGGTATGGTTTTAAAATGTTCTAATCATTTTCTCATACCCTAATGTTCATGTTATGATTACAGATCTCCCTTTTTTCCCTTACTAAGAATCTGAGCTCACCCTTTCTTATGTTTCTTTTCCAAAAGTTATGAAGATACGTATTATGCATAATATATATAAAAAGGGTGATAGTTATAAAGAAAATAGTGGGAGATGACATATCTCACTTATGGACCAATGTTTATGTTTCCAAGTTTCTAAAGTAAATAAACTATTATAGTTCTCAGGCTTGTATTTATGAAATGAAATAAATATTCTGAAAAAATGACGTAATTTCTATGAATGAAAATCCTGGGTCGTTATAAATTTGAGTTTTTTTCATTATTTTCTTAGTGAATGAAACCTATTTCTATTTATCATGATTTTTATTATGTTATCGCACTAAAAAAATTAACCATAAATAAATATAAAAACATTCATCACACATCAATTCATTTTATCTATGCATTCTTATTTATTATTCTATGTGATCACGTATAAACTATACATACACAAAACAATAAACCATGAAAATGATAATATAAATGACATAATTTTGATTTGTTTCTAATGGTTGGTCCATCGAGAAGATGATGGATCAATCGAGACCATAAGGGTAAATCCTTGAGATGTATTTGAATCGAGTTACATCACTCACTCCATCCAGTGAATCCATCTCCTATTTATTGCTTCACCAAACCTTGGCATGAACTACTTATTATCCTCCCTATTATTTATATACTAATTCTCACTCAAAAGTGATGGAGTATAATTAATGGAGGATATATATAAATAATCTCTCTCATGGACATGAAAGAAATTATACATATAATGAGGTTAAGGGATGATGTGAATATCTTTCTTTATTAATTTATTATTACAAAAAATCAATATTTAAATAATTAAATAATTAAATAATAAACCCCAAACATATATTGGTCAGTCTAGCTCCTAATTAATTCAAAGTAATTAATATCACATGATAAAATTAAACTTTAAAATAATTATACTACAGAGAATTTATTATGAATTAAAATAAAATAAATTAATTTTTATTAAAAAACTACAAGTTGAATTTCCCCAAAAATTAGTTTATAAATATTTTATTTGTTTAAAACATTTATATGATTTTTTCCATATTTTTTATTGCATTATATAGCCTTCAAATCCCCAAAGAAGCATTTCAAGCCCCTGATGGACATGGAAGGGCCAGGTGGTTTGGGTAGAGCCTAAACCTAACTGGACTAGGTCAATGAAGTAGGGGTAAAAATAGGGAATATTTTTTCCCATGTATCATCTCCAAGATAAAAAAATTAAAAAGAATATCTACTACCCCATGTTATCGATGTACGAACAGTAATGAAATTGTGAGTGTATTTTACCACTCGTTCCCCCTTTTTTTGTAAAGTTTTTTGTTTGTTTATTAGTAGATCATTGATGTGAAATCACAACCCCCCAAACCCTTGGTAATAAAATGTATATAACTCATCCATCTTACCTCTGATCATAATGATATCCATGGAATAGGTGCTATTTCAACATACTCTTTATGTATTCTCATAAATTTATTTCAAATTTAAACTTAATCAATTAAATGGATTCTCTAAAACCACTTGATTTAATAGAGTTCACTGAAGTGAAAAAAAAACAGTTAAAATCCAATGTTTTTCATCGGATCAATGTCATTTCATGAAATCCTATATGGTAGAAATTGGTTATAAATGTGATGATCTTTTATAATTATAATAAGAATGAAAATTAAAATAAATAATGCTTTATTCATGTGTTCGATGTTGGGGTGTGTCGATCATTGACATGGCATTTTTTAATTGAAGAATTTTAGTCGAGATCCCTATTGATAATCCATACATGCTCTAAAATGTCACAAATCCAAAATTATTCAAACTCTGAACACTAGAATAAAGAATATAAATCACTTATGATGTACCCTTTATCATTGGGAAGGATTCCTAATCAGATCTTGGAATAAATTTGATTCAATCACTGTAAAACCTTTTAAACTCTCTATAAGAGCTTGATAGAATAGAGGATAATATCAAGTATATCCAAATTCATACAAGTAAATATCCCCATTCACAAAATGGATTAAAAAAATTTAAATATTAGGTTTAATTTTCTATTTTTTTCACTTAATAAATATTATGTTTAAGTTTCTAATTTTTTACTTCATTCCCTTAAGAAACTAAACTTCAAATATTTAACCCAAAAATGGATTAAATGACTTACTTAAAATTATATTTACCACCATAAATTTTAATCACATACTTATAACACTAAATTAATTCTACATTATTAAAAATTGATTCATTATATCCACTCATCCCTCTCAAAATACTAATGAATTTCAATTAAATAATTTTATGAACATGAAGTATAATTTCACATATTCAATTTTCTAGACTTAAAAAATCTTCATGAATAACTTGAGAAAATAATTTAAAAATAAATAAATTCCCATGTTATTTTAACCTTGAATAATATGTTTTTAATTTAATTATTTAATTGTTAGTTTATTTTCATTTATTAAAAAAAACATATTTCTCTCATATTAACTTAAACAACTTGTGAATACCTTGTGATAATAAATTAAAATCTCAGTATTCTAAACATGAATAAATTATTATTGAATTTATTTATTTATTATAACCATTAAATATTGAACATATACCAATCCATGATTATGTGGCCCACATCATACACAACTCTGATTCTTTTAAATCAATGCATATTTTGGATACACCTTGTGTGTGACCTTCTAGACCCCTATCTAGATAGTAGTGAGTCCCAATAACTTACTATGAGTGGTATCTAACAATACATCAAAGATCTTAAAGAGAAGATGAATCTCATAGAATCAATAAACCTCCCATGAAAACACATTGTGTAATGTAATTTCTTTATAACATGATATCTCATAAAGTGGGATGCATATATTTTTGCCACCCTCCTTCGATGCTATATTTATTCTTTTCAATAACCACACCTTAAAGTCTTAACTTCTTATAATATGGAAATATATTTAATCAAGGTACTATAATCCTAGTCAAAAGGGACTGAGATATCTATTTTTATACTTAAAAGAAAAAAATCCTTTCTTTACCATCATATTTATTTCATATTAGCAATTATGTACCTGATTCATGCTACCTCACCCTGAATAGAAATGTTAAGGTTTTCCTCATACATCAAAGTATCTGTTCAAATGATATAAATTAATGATGATATCATGTCAGGAGACCATTATACATGTTTATAAATAGGAACAAATCATGACACCCAAAACATGTTTTGTTATAATTATTGGGTCATTCCACATAAAAGATTACTAAGTTCTAACTTCATGGTATGAACTCTCAGTACTTATAAACCCCCAACACCAGATAGTAAAACATCATCTATTTCCTATAATAATGATGTATCGATACCATATGAAATATATTTAATATCATTGTCCTAGTATCATTTGGTTCCCATTATAGTTGGGAACTGTTATACCCCTTTGATACAAAAAAATACACAAGGAAATTTCTATGTATATAGTGAATACAAAAGTATCTATTTTATGATGGTAAGAGTAAACCCATGCATAAATTTAATTGTATACATGATATGGAAATAAAATATACTATTCATGTTGGATCTAATCCACCCTTATTCACATCACTGCCACTTTCACTAGATCCAACTTGTTATCTATTAAATTATTAACCCTCACATGAAAAACATGCTTTTACATAGTCTAGACTCTAGCTACCGAGACTACCATACATCTCTTTATAGAAAATAAAATCTTTACAACTTATCTTTATTAAATAGATACCTTGAAACAGTATATACATCTTATCTACTACCTTGACTAGATTTTTTGATTTTAGTACCAAAACATCTATATTATCATATTATTAGATATTATGGTAATAAAATATTTTTTTGAAATAACAATAAGTTTTCCAATAGAGATTTCTATTATTCTACTTCTTTAGCTGCATCAGAATGTATTATTATAAATCCATAGAATGGTTCACTGGGACTGAGTGGGTATTCCACATGACCTCATAAATGACTCCTTATATGCAAGAGGTTCCCAAATATAGGTGGGGCCTAAATCATACAGTGGGGAGACTATACCCTAGATATCTGGTAACAAATAATAATAAAAATAGTAGAAGTAGAAGTAAATAAATAACCAAAAGAACAAAACATAGTGGAAGATAATAGATAAAAATATTACTTACATTATAAAAATTGGATAAAACTAGTCATACATGAAATTCATAAGGATCCCCACATGTGGTGGAACAATATTGGTTATAAATAAAAAAATATGAGAGGCATGATAGTAAAAGGATCATAGAGTATGTCTATGAATTTCCTTAAAACCCCAACCTACTCTACCTTATTAGAACCCTGACATAGGGAATATTCCCTTGTACGAATCCTTTACAATAGAATATGCATGTACAATGAGATTTTCATGTTGGGTGTAAGTAATAAACCCTGCAGAAAACCACCAACACATCCTTATCAAAAATACAATAGATATATAAAGCTGTATGCACTGGCCAAATTAAAAATACAACAAGAATAAAATCCTACCGAGTCATAATGTACTTAATAGGCTACCAAAAACCCCAACCATACCTTCTTTGGGTCCATTTTGGAAGGTGGATTCACCTCATTCCATAAACCTAACACTAGTAACTATAGAGAAATATGGGAAAGGAATCAAAATATATAACTTCTTATTTAATATGAACCATCCCCTCAAGGAAATGTCGCATGCATGAATCCCATATCTATTAGTCATCATTTAGTAGTCTAAGTATGTAATCTAAATAGCCACCCTCCCACACAGTTTGAACCATCCCCTTATGAAAATATCCCATGGATACACCTCACATATCCAATCCTATAGAATTAGTCTAAGGAATGCATCATGATAGCTAACCTCTCACATGATCTAAACAATCCCCTTATATAAAGGTATCATTGATATATCATGTACCATTTTAGGACAAACCACCAACCTATCAATCAGGATGTGTTCATAGTTATTAGTCTCAACTCTTCATAAGGTTTGTGGTGGGAAAAATAATAAAGTATAAAAATAATCAACACTAGACCATTAACTCATTCCATGAAAAATGAGAGTCTAAGTGGACTGTATAGGCACACCTAAGAGTGAGGTTAATTAGGTGTGGACCGGTTTTAAAAAATTAAATTTTTTCCCTTACCATTTTTACCTCTTTGGTTTTTAACCTTTGATTCTGATTAAGATAGTTAGATATTTTGTTCTTAAACCTAGAATACACCTATATGCAATGAAAATGAAGTAGTAAATAGAACATGTGTTTTTATATGGTTCGACCCCAACTAGGAATCCTACTCCTTTCTATGAATGTGATTTCTAAGTCATGGATTCTCTAATAAAATATTATTATCAATAAAAGTGGAGTTATTGGAATTTTTATGCTACATAACACAAACCATATTATACCGGTGTGGAGTTAAAAATATTACACATTTGAACTTGTGTTTCATCCCATAACACATGTCCATACTGGTATCCCACAAGTTCCTCTTCATTTATTCTTTATCCTCTTTAAGTATATAATTATTCCATTCAAGGATGTCATTGCACCCAAAATATTGACCCAAATCTTCAAAATAGAGAGTATTTTACTACCTATAAGTCTTCAAGAAGAGAACATGCAAATAAACCACAAAATTTGTATAGATTAAAATTCGTCAGAATATGTAGCTAAACACTCAATTATAATATTATTCACTCAAAATAATAGAATTATAAACTCAATTATAGACTGATTATATATATTCACACATCCTCGACTACAATCACTCCTCTTTATTTCTTCTTACTCAACTGTAACTCTCCAGTAGAAACTAATCGACCATATTATCATCTTTTTATAATTATTAAAAACCTAGTAAGCTTTATATATGTAACATAGGCTTGATTATATCCTATTATTCTTTTCTAAATGATGTAGTGGATTCTCCTAGTTATTATTTATCTTCTTCTTCAAGAGATCTTATTACCTCATAGTTTCATAGTTCCACTCACTTCACATACATTAGTAATGGATTCTTATTTCTTTTCTATTTTTTATAGATATTATATTAATTTTAATATAGATGTGAGGATACATTAAATGTAATATATCATTTTAAATTCCCCAAAAATTTATACTAAGAATATGTTCTCACTATTAGCAATAAGGAACCATTATAGAATTCCCATTTTAGGTTCCTGTGTTTTTTTGTGTTCAATTTTTTTTTCAACTCAAGGATTATTCCAAGAAAAATATTATTTAATGAAACTCACTTTCAACTTAGATAAATAGATATTTATATTTATTATTATATAAGATCACATAATCATATTTATTAAAATTACTCTGCAAAATATGCATATCAAATATTTATAGCTATATAAAAATCATAGATCACATAGCTTGTGGTGTGGAAACTTCCTTCTATGGCATGAGAGATTGAATAAGAGGTCTAATAAAAATATCATATTGAGTATATACACAATAGTATCATCTTGAAACTCTTCCTATCAACTCTTCTTGTCTTGGTTTATACAAATTTAATCCTTAAATAATTGGTCATGATTAGATCTTAGTTTATTTTCAATATTTTTTAAAACCCAATAAATTCATTTTCTTCATCAAAAAATATATAAATTGGATCTCTTCGTTGGTTCTTTATCAAAATGTTATTGAATCATGAATTAAATAATATTCATGATATTCTAAACATGAATTCATATCATAAGAAACATCCTATTTCATTTCCTCATAACTATAATAATTCTGGAAACTTAGATTTTTCATCTTTCATTGATATTCCCTTTCCATGGATGAAGATTAACTTCTCACATT
Source organism: Viscum album (assembly GCA_963277665.1). Lineage (NCBI taxonomy): Eukaryota > Viridiplantae > Streptophyta > Magnoliopsida > Santalales > Viscaceae > Viscum > Viscum album. The sequence continues at coordinate 990,556,900 of OY728136.1, read as the reverse complement.
TTTATCATTATTATATCACACACCTTTCTTGGTGTTGGAGTTATTTAGATCCTTTTAGAATAACTATTTCATCATTCCAAATAAATTGTATCATTATCATATTTAAATCTAGAAACACGAGTTTCTTATACTATAGAACTTATGAATCTTCCAATTAGTTCATGGATTTTACACTCTGTAGATGACACATACGCAGAGCCCATATGAAATATATGATCAAAGGTTGCACACTTTCATAGATGTATATTACACCTACATTTATAATTAAATACATATTTACACAAATTCCTTGTTAACCTATCAATATTTAGGGAGGATCACATGCACTCTAGATTGAATGACCCATATACTAGCTGGTTTCACACATACATTGAGGTGGATGACACATACACTTCTCTAAATTCATACACAAATTGATATGACATTTAAAAATTATTCAAATCCATTGATGATCACATGTTCCTAGATCTGATTTCACACATATGTGGATGGAAAAAATCACCTACACAGACCAGGGTAACCCCAATGTTGAGGCCTCATTACATATGTTCGATTTTAGTCTTAAAAACATTTCTAAATTTATATACTAAAATCCAAGAATGCTTTAAACAATTTTATAACTAATTAAAATGAATCCTAAAACATCTCAAAAAAAATTATGCCTTCACCAACCTTCATAAAAGAGTGTATAATCACTATATTCAGTAGCCAATATACAATCTACCTTAAGGATGAATTCTCCACATTATAGGCTATCTTCTCTTCAACAGTGAACCTAATTTCAACCCTTGAAATGAAACTATACAAGTTATAGAATACATTTATTGTATCTATATTCTCTAATCTATTAAACTTCAAAATTGATTGTTGAAGATAGTGCTTCTATCTTCAATAACACATGTCTCTCAATTCCTTGATGAAAAATATAACAATTTTTTAAATTGTTAATCTAAGGAATCTATTTAGTCAGCTATTCCAAGGACCTTTTTTGTCTCCATTTTCTATGAAAACACAATGAAATAAGCTCCAATAAACTTTAACCATAAATATGGGTAGCCTTAACCATTCTTATATTGGGTGGATACTTTAATAAATCACTCTATACATCACCTCACATTAAATTTCACACTCACAACAAATATAATCACAAATAAAAAGGGAACTTCAATCTCCCCATTGTATTTGTTTTCAATACCCATTTCAATTCAAAGCCAATGTCCAATTTTCTATACCTTATTTATAATAAATATAAATAGACAAAAAATTCTACCCTAAATAGAATAGTAGGGAATGGTTAAGAATATTCTTCTCATCTTTTTTGATCTCAAAACTTCCAAGGTAAGGTTATCTCTTCTAAAAAACTCTTCTGATTTTAATAAATTCATCTTCTCCCCATGTAATTCTATCCATTTTCCAAGTTCTTCAATAATTACTTTAGAGAAATAAGGAATCATAATTTCTATTATAAAAGAGACATCAACCAATAAACTCTAATTTTACATGAGAAAACCATTTATAGAAGAAAAAATATGTTAATTTAGAATAAAATTGTCTATAATTTTCTATAATGTGATAGTTAACTATAATTTTCACTAATTAGGGGATCCTAAGGCCACTTTTCAAAAATTCAATAAAAATTATGAATGTAAACTCACTTGAGCATGCACATAAAAAATATTCAAGTAAATGGTACTTCTTCCCACTTAGTTAGATAATTACCCACCTTTGATCAACATGGTGAATATGAGCTAAAACAATAACGGGAGAAAGAAAATCATACTCCATCCTTCAAATTTTTAAGGGGATGTATATATTTCTATATTCAATAGAATTTGAGAAATATACAAAAGATTCACTTATTTTGAATTCTCCCCCCAGAAGAGATGATCTCCTTAATTATTCACCTTTAATTCCCAATATTTCAACACATTCATAGTATTCTTGGGAATAAGGTGGATCTGTAACACCCTGAGATTTTATGAGAAATATTATTTTAATTACTTTGATGTCTTATATTATAAAATTCACCAATATTAGCTTTTACTATACGCAACACCGTATTAGCTTGTAGTATATGCAACACTATTCTTGGCTTGTGTTACACATAATTTCAAGTTCATTTTGTGGAAATTATTCTACACAACATTAAGTATAGATTTTGTTTAATGTATAAATGAAATAAGTTTTGATTATGATATACAAAAATCTAAAGGGAGATTTCACTACACACAAACTTGACTTGGCTTGCATTACACGCAATTGTGATGTTCCTCGATAGTGTGTATAGTATGCAATACCGAGTTTCACTAAACAACAATATGTTATTAAAATATTATATAAACTAGTCATTATGAATAGTAATACCCACTTTTTGAATTTTTTTAAATTTTATCATTCAAAATGGACTTCATTTTTGGATTCAGAATATCGAAATTAGCCTAGGGTGAATTTTTGGTATTTTTCTGAAAACTTTCAATTTTTGATGAATAGTGAAAAACACTGAGTTATAGTTTAAAACTGAATTTTTATTTAAATAATTATTTATTTAAATTTATTTTAGGTCATAATAGACACATAATACCTATATAAGTTCAATGTAATTCATTTGAGTCATTTTAAAATAATTTTAGATATATAAAAATTTTATTGAACTTTTGACCGTCTTTTACCCACCTCCTAGGAGCATTTGCAAATTTACAGAAAACTTAATTTTACCGCTTTTTTGAGTTGAATTTAAAAAATCCAAGAGACACGGTTGATATCAGTAAGTAAAATGTTTTTTAATGAGATGAAAATAATTTTGGGTAAATAGTAACTTTTAACTTTTATTTACCACGGTTAAAAGTAAATAGGATTATTAAAGGTAAAAATGATATTATTTTTACCCTAAAACATATCCTAATTCTATTGGATAAGTTTAATTAGACCAAAAAAAACCTTAGGAATATAATATTATCATTTAGGTCCACTTGTATTAGATTAGGACATTTATTATTATTTAATTCAAAGAAGAGTTAAAAGAGTTAAAATCAAAGTTTAATAACTAAAACATTTTTAATATAGGGATATACATAATCTAAATTAGACTATAAGCATTAATTAGAAAGATAAAAATATTTATTACATAATGGTATTTTATTTATAATTTTTAGACATTAAATAATTTAATTTATTTATGACACAATGATGATGCGGTAATTACCTTATTAATGAAATATTAACATAATTGATGTTATAAATACCCAAATAAGTGTAATTTGAGACTTTTTATGAATTAAACTAATTATTTAGGTTAAAATGACATGTTAGTATTGATTCGATTAACTTTTTTAGAACTAATAATGCTGTTATAATTTTAAAAAAAATCAATTACCAAATAGTGTCAAAATTGACATAAAATAGTTTGTAAAACAAATATTATATTATTAATTGTTATTCTATTCCTAAAAATATTAGGTTCTTCCAAATGACTTATATAAGGTTATATATATTAATAATTAATCACTTGGGGTTCATTCGGATTTTTATAGTAAGTTTATTAACCATATAGTGTAAGAAAACAAGAAGACACGGTAAAGGTTAAATTTTTTAACTTAGAGTTAAATATAAATGATAAGGTTAAAATAGTAACATAAACTTGTCTAAAAACTATTGGTTTAGATTATTTCTACCCATACCCACTTCACCTTCGAAATAAATCAATTTGGAGCTATTATAAATCGAATATTACTTTATTATAAAATAATATTTTATGTTTTTTCTAAGGTGCCCCTCTCCTCCCTTATAAAAGGGCACCTCCTCCCTCTTATCTTTACACAATTTTGATCCTTAAAGCTCGGAAAACCCCTGCCCATTTACCTTCTCAACTTCTATATAAAAATTATAGAGGTTCTGGTCTCCTCAAAAGACCAACTCTAGTTCCTTAAGAGGAATCTTAAAAGAGGTGCGTCGAAGAAGAAGTAATCTCTTCTACCGAGTCTTTCAAGATTCTTTATTCTTCAACTTCTTATTATTTAGTTGTTTCATTATAAACTAATAACATCAGTATCACTAATATATTTATATGTTATTATAAATATGAAACAACCCCATTTAACCTTCTATCCATCCTATGGAAAATGAAATCACCGCGCGTGCGTACGTACGGAATACCGTCTCCATGCCGTGGTGTAATATGTTTTTCCACCACCACCTTAATTGGATGGGTATAATGGTGTAAAGAATAATGATATATGGTTATTATAACATCATACTAATTCTGAGATATTATATTATCCACTCCAATTCCATTCAATCATTATGGGAATGATATCACCTCTCGTGCGTACATACGGATTATCGTCTCCACGACGCGATGCGATTAATTCTCCATGTTAACCATTCAAGAATAATTATAAAGTATATATAAGGAATAATAATTAAATATATGAAATAATAATTCTACTTTATTTATTTATATATATATGTAATCTAATTACTTCCATTCAAGTCAATAAGGAAAGGAAAACAACATTCATGCATACGTACGGCCTACAGTCTCCATGAACGGTGTATTTCATTTCATTCATTTATATATATATATATACTAAATATATATGATATATAAATCATGACTTAAATTCTGTAATTAAGTAAATCATGATATAATTAATAATAATATCAAGAACAACAAGTCCAAACACGTACGTTAAATAAAACGATTTTACCCAAAACGCTGCTTTAACATTGAATTTACAAAATAACGGGTAATATAAAGTCATAAGTGAACCATATATGATATCATAACAATGAATATGATTCTGTAATAAGTCAATGACACTATTTAAATCATTATATAGGAGGTTCGGATACATACGAAGCATATCGGACCTAAGGTAAGGGATAATTTTTCAATCTCATTTTTATCCGAGATTGCTTATACGTAAGTATTTACTAGGGTTATATTTTTCATCCATGTATATAAAAATGTTTTTTCATAAAGTGTTTAATATTCTTCCATGTATTTTTAAATTAATGTTTACCCCTCTTTGACTTTTACTTTGTGTTAGGGAAGGAATCTTTCTTTTGTTTATCATACGTGGTACTTTTTGACTTTTCCGTTAAAAGTACGAGAATAATGTTTTTTTAACTTATACGACATGAATGGATTTTTACAGTTTCATAATGCCTAATTTTCTTGAAGCTTCCTCTACAATATTTCATGATTATTTTCAACAGAATTATTTTATTTTAAAATTTCATTGAATTTTGTAAAAAGAAAATGATTTTGAAGAAGAAAAGATATTTTCCTCAAGAATTCATTTCAAGTGTTTTGTCAAAACTATTTTCCATCTAAGATGACATTATTTAGTATGATTATGTTTCAAGTATAATTTCTCTATTATTTACATGGTTTGAGTTTTCTTATGATGAAATGATATCCATTTGTTTTATATATATTATTTTAAGATGGGATGATGTTTATGAAACCCATTTTATTCTTTGGGTTATGATGAATGATTTATGATTGTTTTGTGGAACATGAAAGAATGATTTCAATATGAGACGATTGGGACCTATATTTAGCTCCAATGCATTGGGTAATGATTTATATCTCATGAGATAGACATGGCTGGAATGGTAAGTTAATCTGGTTCAGTGATACAGGACTGGAACGAGGAGTGAACTCGATTTAGAAAGGGAATTTGTCCACTAAGATGGTCTTGGAAGCAATGCCTTGGCTACTATGGAAATCATATCATGTGATTAATGGTTTTCCACAATTACATGTTTTATTCCCATGCTATTTTATCATGATTGATGTTCCTTTATGATCTATGCCTTATGTATTTCTAAGATTTACGTCATGTTCATGTTTTTACGTTCAAATGTTTATGGGTTGTTTTCTGTTCTCCATGTTTACCCTTACTGAGCATTTGAGCTCACCCTTTTTATGTTTTCATTTACCCAGGATATAAAGAAAGGTTTTAGGTAAGAAAAAAAAGGGTAAGATATTTATGGGAGATGTTGAAGATCTTTCACCATGATTAGAAGATTATATTCTGAGTTTCCAAAGACACTAAACTATTACGGTACTTCGGTGTTTGTTTTTGTTATGTATTAAATATTCCAAAAAAGTAATGTAATGTCCATGTACGTCAAGTACGGGTCTCTACAGTTGGTATCAGAGGAAAGGTTTAGTTAACCTTTGGATACTAGGATGCGAAAAATTTAGTGAGATCCCTAAAGATATTTCTAAGGTATGTTTAGGGATGTCCCTAAGGTTACGTATAAGTATAGGTTATAGCCCTAGAATTATGGTAAAGATCTTATAATTTAACCTAAGATGTTAAATATTGAAGTTACCCCCCCTTGATTATGATTTTTTCCTCTCACACTATTCTTTTTGGGTTTTAGAAAATGGCTCGAAATAGGAAGATTCACGATAATGGAGGATATGATGGAAAATTGAATGATATTCTTCATGAGCAACCAAATGAAATTGGATTTGGAAGTCCACATATCGTTATTATTCCTAATCATAAATCTCATAATATGATCAATAATCTCAACTTTGGAAAGTTTCCAGACTCAGCTAATAAGATAAAGATGGAGTTTCATGATGATCATAGAGGAAAGAAAGTTTAATTTCCCTCATGTAAATCATGTGGGAAGAGGCATCAGGGAGAATGTTTCAAAGGAACTGGAAGATGCTTTAGGTGTGGAAAAGAAGGACACAAAGCGAGTAATTGTAAAGAAATAGGTTCAGTTAACACCATAGATAAGGATAATGGTATTGCTAAGACATCCATAATGGTTAAATGTTTTAAATGTGGAATGTACAAGCATTATGCAAACCAATGCCCTAAGGGAAAATCTCATGAAGAGAATCAGCATGGTCATATGGGTAGTATTTATGAGACTATTTAAATCATTATACAAGAGGTTCGTATATATACGAATCATATCATACCTAAGGTAAGGGATAATTTTTCAATCTCATTTTTATCCGAGATTTCTTATACGTATGTATTTACTGGGGTTATATTTTTCATCCATGTCCATAAAAATGTTTTTTCATAAAGTGTTTAATATTATTCCATGTATTTTTAAAGTCATTTTTACCCCTATTTTACTTTTACTTTGTGTTATGGAAGGAATATTTCTTTTGTTTACCCTATGTGGTACTTTTTGACTTTTCATTTAAAAGTACGGGGAGAATTTTTTTTTAACTTATACGACATGAACAGATTTTTACGGTTTCATAACGCCTAATTTTCTTGGATATTCCTCTACAATATTTCATGATTATTTTCAACAAAATCCTTTTATTTTGAAATTTCATTGCATTTTGTAAACAGAAAATGATTTTAAAGAAGAAAGGACATTTTCCTCAAGAATTCATTTCAAGTGTTTTGTCAAAACTATTTTCCATCTAAGATGACATTATTTAGTATGATTATGTTTCAAGTATAATGTATCTATTATTTACATGGTTTGATTTTTCTTATGATTAAATGATATCCATTTGTTTTATATGGATTATGTTAAGATGAGATGATGTTTATGAAACCCATTTTATTCTTTGGGTTATGATGAATGATTTATGATTGTTTTGTGGCACACGGAAGAATGATTTCAATATGAGATGGGCGGGACTTATATCTCCCTCCAATACATTGGGTAAAGATCTATATCTCATGAGATAGACATGGATGGAACGGTAAGTTAATCCGGTTTAGTGATACAGGACTGGAACAAGGAGTGAACTCGATTCAGAAAGGGACTTTGTCCACTAAGATGGTCTTGGCAGCAATGCCTTGGCTACTATGGAAATCATATCATGTGATTAATGGTTTTCCACAATTACATGTTTTATTCCCATTCCATTTTATCATTATTTATGTTCCTTTTTGATCTAGGCCTTATATACTGCTAAGATTTATGTCATGTTTATGTTTTTACGTTCAAATGTTTATGGGTTGTTTTATGTTCTCCATGTTTACCCTTACTGAGCATTTGAGCTCACCCTTTTTATATTTTATTTTACCTAGGATATAAAGAAAGGTTTTAGGTAAGGAAACAAAAGGTTAAAATCTTTATGGGGGATGTTTAAGATCTTTCACCATGATTATAATATTATATTCCGAGTTTCCAAAGACACTAAACTATTACGGTCCTTCGGTGTTTGTTTTTGTTATGTATTAAGTATTCTAGAAAAGTAATGTAATGTCCATGTACATCAAGTACGGGTCTCTACAGGATCCTTAAATATTATCTAGTTAGAGGAGTAGTTCTAGGATAGATTTATCAAACAAAAAACTCATTAAAGGAAAGTGAAAATAACTTGAGAACTACCCATGATCTCTCTTACTTTGATTTTCTAAGTCTGGTTCTCTATGGGAACCATGGACTTATTCTTTATTTCACCTATCATCCTAGTTGAAAAAGGATTCCCAAATTTATTAATTAGAGAATTTTGAGTCTTTTTAACTTTTTCCAATATTATATCCTCTTATAAATGATTTGGACATATGATTAATATATTTTTAGGATCATAATCATCATTAATCTTCATTGTAAATTTATTCTTTGCAATATTAGTTTTTGAACTAAATATCACTTGTGATTTCCCTTTATATTTCATCAATTATCATTTTTTAGGTACTCATTTCATACATTTTACAGCACTATGTCCATCCTTTTTTCACCTCCCATATACACATTCATCAAATTTTACTTTTACTATATTAGGAAGCTTCTCATATTTTTCATAATGAGTGTCAACCACTAATAAAATCCTAGAATATCTCTCTTTGATGGATTCTATTTTTGATTTATGTTTCCTCCCATTCAATTATACATTGAAGTCCATATTATAATGGTCTATGGTGTATCATATATTACCACAATAGAAGAAATTTTTCCCTGCTATTTGTTCACCCTGAATACTTTTCTTTACTATCTTTTATGGTAGAATTTTTTTCACTGATTTAGAGCCTATGGAAGAATTACTTTCTTACTTCACTAGCTTCTCAAACTATGGTGGTTATATTTAATCTTTAGGAAATAATTGATACATTAGAGAATTTTAAAAATATTCATCATAACAGTGACCACCTATCATTCAAAAACCATAGGAATTTATAATAACTTCAAATATGTTCTTGGAAGACGTATTTTTTATTTTCAGTGAGGTCTTATATTTCACAATAGTATTTTTATTATTTTTAGCTCTGATCCCCCTTTATTTAGGCCTTATAATTTCTCCATATACTAATTTTTTTTAGTAATTTATTAATCAATATCAAAACTTCTAGTGTCAACAATATCTAATAATTAATATTTCTTTCATACTATTGTATAAAACCTATACATATTTTCATGCTTGTTATATTTAGACTATTTTAGCCCCATTTTGGGTTCCATTTTGGGTGGGGGATTTTTATTGTAAATACTTACCATAACCCTTGACATATTGGTTGGTTTTTTAAATTATATCCTTCTACATTTGTGTATATATATATTCTTTTAGTTTCAGAAAGAAATTGATTTAGGGTAAACTAAATTATCATAGTTGTGGGATACTATTTTGTATGATTTGGAGGGTGATGCTTCTCTAAATAATATCAATATCACATTACCACCAACATAATTTCCTTATGAGGGGAAATAAATATTAGGTACTTAGATGGAACCAAATTTCTTCTAAGTAGATTAGGAATACCAAGAATGTTTAGATTATAGATTTTTTAATTTCATTTTTAGCTATAGGAACTTCATATGAAGTGTATACATATCTTCCTCAACTAAAATAAATCTATATTCATAGCCTTTATTTATCCTTCCCACTTCACACATGAATATTTATACTATCCTTTATATAATTATTATGTTTTTTATCTTCTTAGCCTTAACATCCAACTATGCATCCATGAAACTCAAATAATTTTTTTGTATATTTTCCAAGACATGGAATACTTACATGAAAACATTATCAAACACATCATTCTCACAAATAAATCTTTGAACTTATTCATCAACTAAATATAATATTTCATTTAAATGTTTAGAATATTAATCCTGATATTTTATAATCTTTGAGAGAGTGTTGTAAGAACTCATTTTATTTTTCAATGATTATTCCATTGCATCAGTCTCTTCTTCCACCTATAATATTTCATTATGAATTACCTTGAAAAATTTCAAGATATTGGTCACCACTTTAATATGTACATTCTTTATATAATACTTAAACTCAATATAGTGGTATTTGGTAAATCCAATGCAACCATCATCATAGCTTGGACTTAATTTACTTAAGGAATTCTAACCAATATATATATCCAATCATTTACTACTCTAAAAAACCTCAGCTAGTAATTATCTCTACAATTTTATTAATCTTGTAATAATATCATTGGAATATTACTTCTTCTATTTTTATAGTATCTTAGTTGAAACCAAAAATTTAACATTGACCAAGATGGACTCTAAATTTTCAATATGAGGCTCTCCTTAAAACATATGGAATCTTCATTTCATGTATATTAGATAAAATAACTAGGAATAAAATTTCAAACACAATTAGAGATATAATTTTCTCTGATATAATTTTTGATAATCCAAATGATCTAATTAGATGGAACCTATAATCTGATACCAATTGAGAGTCCCATTGGACTGTGCAAACACACCTAAGAGGGGGGTGAATTAGGTGTAGTTTGATTTTACTAAATTTAACTTTATTACTTACCCTTTTAACCCATTTGGACATGAAACTATAATTTCATTTAAGATAGTCAGATCTTGTTTTGTTAAACCTAGAATACCCCTATATGAAATATAGATAAAGAATTAAATAGAACATGCATTTTTATGAGGTTCAGACCATCCAAATAATAATACTCCTTGTTATTCTTGGAATTTACAAGTCAAAAATTCTAAAATAAAATATTATTATCAATATAAGTATATTTGTGAGATATTTTTATCCTAACCCAAGGACACCATATTATACAGGTGTATAGTTCACAATATTACACATGTGAACAAGTGTTGCATCTCACAACAATTATTTATACTGGAATCACAGTAGTTCATCTTAAAATATCCCTTATCCTATTAAAGTAAATCGATAGTCTATTCTAGGATGTCACTACAACAAAAATACTAACACGAATCCTCAAAATAGATATTCTTTTACTTATTATAATTATTCAAGCAAAGTACATGAAACATGACCTATGAATCTATATAGTTTATAGCTATTTAGAATATATATTTTAACACTAAACTCTAATATCCTTATCTAAAAAAATTATCACTTTAATCCCATGAATAAAAAAATTCTATAGAAACACATATCCTCAACTATATACACCCATACTTTTTTTTATACCACAAATGTGAATATACAACAAAAAAAGATCAGCCTCTTATTCTTCTTCCTTGAATCCAATAAGACTTTCTCAGGGAATCAAAAACCTGATTTTATATTCTTTTTATTCAAAATATCATGCAGTGGATTTTCATAGTTATTCTTAAATAGATTTAGATAGAGATAAATTTTTAACTCTTAGTTTCTTAGTTACACTCAATTCATATAGATTTGAAATGGATTCTTATTTATTTTATATGTTCTTTTCTATAATTTTATCTTGATTTTCCAATGCATGGGTAGCTACATTAAATTTCATATATCATATTCAATTACCTAAAAAGGTATACTGAGAATAATTTATCACTACCATCCAAAAGGTTCCATTATATAATGCCCATTTTGGTTCCCATGTTTTTATGCACTTTTTTTGAACTAAAATAGTATTCCAGGTGAACCTTTATTTAATGAACCTCACATGAAATTCATCCAAATAGATATTTATATTTATTTTTAAAAATAATAACATAATATTCTTCCTTAAAAATAATTAAAAAAATCCGTACATAAAATTTTTATAGTTGTATAAAAATCATACAACATGAAACTTGTAGCATCAAACCTTCCTTATATGGTGTGAGATATTAAACAAGAGATATAGTAAAAATATTATGTTAAATATGTATGTAATAGTAGTATCTTATCACTATTCCTATAATATCATATCGGATCTATTCATATAGATTTAAGACTTAATGAAAAGTTTTATATTCAATGTGAATTCATCTATATTATTCTTGAAAACCCAGTAAATTCATTTTCTTCATCAAGAAATATACAATGTATCTTCTCATTTGTTCATTATCAAAGTGGTATTGAATCACGGATTAAATAACCTTGATGATATTATAAACTTTAATACACAACAAAAGCATTATCAATTTTCATTACCTTAGAATTAGAATAAATCTAGAAACTCCATTTTTTATATTTCTTTGATCTTCACTTGCCTTGGATAAAAATCAGTTTCTCACATTTTTCTATTGTTCACACACATTTCTTGGTGTTGGTGTTGCTTAGATACTTATAGAAAATCTCTTTCATCATACCAAATAAATTCCATACCTATTTAATTTAAAATTGGAAACTTAATTCGTTCATCCAGTAGAGTTTCTGTATTTTCCAAGTTTATCATGACACTTACACTCAACTAATGACACATATATAGGGCCCATATTTCACATACACTTAGTTGTTTCACATGTACATAGAGGTGTATGATACCTACACTCATCATGAAACACATGTATGCAGAAATTCTTTTACCAATTTTTCTATTTCTATTGAGAATAAAAAATAAGCTAGATTGGATGACACCTACACTAGTTAGTTAACATGTACATTGAGATGAATGACACATATGATGTTATTAACTCACAAGTACACTAAAATCCCTTTGATACATTATTTACATATTTTTGAGATCACATATGCCTAGTCCTGGTTTCACACATACTTTTATGGGAAAAAACACCTTTATATACTAGAGTGACACCAATGTTGAGTTATGATTATATATACCTTATATTATAGACTTATATTCTTTTTTTATATTCTATACTAAAATTACATAATGATTCAAATAATTTCAAAATTAATTCAAAATAAATCCCAATCTATATAAAATCAAACCAGTCCTTTTTCAACCTTCATCCAATAGTTCATAAACACTATGTTCAATATCCAATATGTTATCAACTTCAAGGATGGGTTCTCCACATTTTAAGATAGCTTCTACTCAACTGTGAGCCTAATTTCAACCCTTTAAAGGTAGTTACACAATTTTTCCAGTATAGGTATAAAATTTATCTTCTATCATTTTTTAACTTCATAAGTGACTTTTGAAGACAACGATTCCATATTCAATGGTACATATCTCTTAACTCCTTAAAGATCATTGCATCAATATTTTAATGTGTTGGTCCACGAAATATGTTAATCTTGCTATTAAAAGGGATCTTTTCTTCCAATTTTCCATGAAAACATAATGGAAGTATTTCCAATCACCTATATCCATAAACATGGGTAGCCTAATCACTTACGATATTGGGTGGATACTTTAATCCATCACCCAAGATATCACCTCACATTAACATTCTCATTGAAAAAAAATTCAAACATAAATACAAAGGTCATTTTAAAAAATAACCACAGGGATTAAACTATGGTTAATCCATTAATAAACCTTTTTTTACTCTTTTAAACCATGTATGTACACCCAATACGTTATAAAATTGAAGGGACTCATTACCCATACTTGAATACCACACTACTAGGTTACCCTAGCCTTAGAAATCCTGAATAGCTCACTCTAGGGACAAATCAATTAGGAAAATAGCCCTACCTCTATACATGGAACTAGGATAGGTTCCACCATTCCTAATAATATTTAGTTATGATCTCCCTTTAAGGGAAAAACTACATCAATATAGACCCACTCTGTCATTTTGATACTAAAATCAACACATCAAGGGTCCAACTCATGCACCCTAAATCAAGTCAAGTAATACAACAAGATATGAATATTGTAACATGGTTAGGGATTCATACCTAAATATTAATGAAGCACACTTTCATCCCAAAAATTTCGTTGATGTATTTTATTGTACACTACATGAAGTTAAGCTTGTGCTACACGCAACACTGGATTAGCTTACATTACAGGTGACACTAAGTTTTAACAAAACAATGATATATTATTAATTGAGTTATTCAAACCCAAACATTATAACCTAGAAATTAAAATTAATAATATGAATAGTAAAAAATAATTTTAAAATATAATGGTCTTATATAAATAAAAAATATTAATAATAAAATAAATAATTTTTGGTAAATTCTTTATATGTTTTGAAAATACTATTTTCTCAAAACAAACTGTGTTTTAAGTCTCTTTATGAACAATAATAAAATTATTTTTTGAAACTTTTATAAAATTAATTTTATAAAATAAAATTAATTTTTTAATTAATAATTTCAAAATTGGATTAGGGTGATTTTTTTTGTGATTTTTTTGAAAAGATTCATTTATTGATGAATAGAAAAAATACATAATTTTATTTGAAAAATACATTTTTAATTAATTTATTTATAATGTTAAATTATATTTTAAATTTGTTTCAAAGTATAATTAGTTCAATTATATATCTATTAATCCAATTTATTTCATTTTAATCAATTTAAAATTGAAATTTAATATAAAAAAGTTTTAAACTTTTGATCATTTTTTCTCTTTAAAAACTTTCTTTATTGTCACGACTATAGGATTAATTTTAAATTAGTTTTTTCTACTTAATTGAATGGAATTTGAAAAAATGAAATACATATTTTTAATCATAAAAATTTATAATTTCTAATAATCCCATATTTTTTTTACCAAAATGATTAGTAAAAATAGTTGAAATTAATCACAGTGATTAAGAGAAAAACAAGTTTACCAAAGAACTAAACTTTAATCATAAGGGTAAAATAACCTAGAAACTTGTCCAAAAACCATTTTATGGAAAAATTTATACCTTATAACTTATATTATATATATTTTTTCATTATTGTATCCAATTTATGTGAAAAAACTTGGGTGGAATCCACTCTTTCATAATATTACCAGAGTGCCACTCACCACACTTATAATAGTCCACCAACTCTCCCATAACTTTACACCTTAAAAACTAATTGGTTTGGCCAATACCTGATCAAATATCTTATAAAATTACCTAATATAATCCTATAATAATTACTTTGGGCATACATCTAACCAATTATTGCCTTTGCTGAAAACCAAAAGAAGATACCTGAAGAAGAGGTAATGTTCATCAATGAACATTTTTGTTTTATTTATTCTTAAAAACCCTTAAATTATTTTTATAACACACATATATAATAACTTAAGTATATTAAATATAACAATATTTTGTTATGATAAGTTTATTATCTAAAACCACACACACTTAAATTAAATGGGTTACAAAATCATCATTCATGTGTACGGTGGACTACTGCCTTGCGAACCAATGTCGTTTGTTTTTCCATTAACACCTATAAAAGTTGGGTAAAATGATATAAATACTATTTATATAGAATATTTATGATATAAATTATTTTATTATGATTATTTAATTTTTATATCATGCATACCTTCATGCTTTCCATTTTTTTGGAATACGATAACATCGTTCGAGTGTACAACAGACTGCCACCTCGAGAAGCGATGTGATTCATTCACCCTTTACATAAAATTTATTAAATATGATTTTAATAAAAATATTTGATATATATGAAATAAAAATTATCCTATAATGATAATATATCATTTAATTTTATTCATTTTAAACCGGTAAGAAAATGAAAAACAATGTTCATGCGTACGTATGACCTACCATCACTATGAATGATGTATTTCATTTCCAATCACAAATTTTTTGGATCACTGTAAATATGTGTGTACTAAATATATATGATGTTTATATAATTATTTAAAATTTTGATATTATGAAATCATTATCAAATTAATATGACCAAAAATATAAAAAATTAAAACTTATATGAATAACAAACTGGTTATTACCTGAAACGCAACTTTAACATGGAATTGTTAATAAACATGTAATAAAATGTCTTAAGAAAGTCATATAGGGAATGTTTTATATAAATATAGTTCTATGATATATTTATAATAAAATTATATTTATTATAAAGGAATTTTGAATGATTATAATGGATTAAAGACTTAAAGTAAGATAATTTCTAGTCTCACTTTTATTTCTGGGAGACTTATTCCATATTTAACACTCATTTATTTTGTGTGGTGTATATACTTCTCTATGAAATGATATATAATGAATATAACCCATTTAATGATAATTAATGTTTCCATTTATGTTGTTATTTCATGTGGATTAAAATTCAAAATTTACTCAAGCATTAAGGGAATATGTGTCTCAATTTCCCCTCTTTGAGACATATGTTATGACATGCACCTATATATTTTCATAATGTGCATATACAGACCCTTTGAAATGTGATATAATGAATTTATATATACTAATGATATTTTAATTTTAATTTTATTTTATTACTTCCTAGGGATTATGATTCAAGGTTGTGGAAGTGGTAATGATTCTATGTTACAATCTTAGAATTTATCGAGATTGTTTATGATTATGATTTCATTGATGAAATATTATGATCTATTTCTCAATAATTATCATGAATTATATTATACTATATTTATTCATGATATATTCACGTAATGGTACCATTTACCCAATCTTTAGTACTTAATATAAATAAGAATTTTTTTAAGAAAATATGACTTTATTTCTCTCTACAGTCAGAAATCTATTTTATTCCAAATCCATGTTTTATAAAAATATTTTCAAGAATATTTTTTAAGTGATATTTTAAAATAATTTAAAATTAAAATTATTCTAGTTTTTTATGTTTTAAAAAGTTATTTAAATTATTTTCAAGGTTTCCTTTATAAGTTTTCATGGTTTTCTTTCAAATAATATGATTTTCAAAATGTTTTATGTTTTAAAAAGTGTTTTTCAATTAGAAATGATATTTTACTCAATAAATGATTTAAAATATATTTGAAAATTATTTTTAATATAAGATGGAATACATTTTTATTATCTATTCCTTACTGGGGATATGATCCAAGAATACCATTTATATTATTTCTTTTAATGGTTTATGTTTTGGTGGCATGATGTTCAATAAAATTGTTTATCTTCCATGGGTAATACAATGATAAAGAGATTATGAAACCAGATTCATTTCACGGGTTATGCCATGGTGAAATGATTATAAAACCTATCTCTTTTCCATAGGTTATTATATGATAAAATGTTTATGATACTCATTTCATTTCATGGGTAATAATATGAGGAATTTTTATGATCTTGGGGAACACAAATGCATGATTTCATTATGTAATGGGTGTGACTTACATCTCCCTCCAATGAATTTGATAAATATTTATATCTCATGATATAGGCAAGACTATAATGGATAGTTAATTCAATTCATTAAGACAAGTCTATAATGGGAAGTGAACTCGCTTTAGTAATACAAGGTTGGAACGAGGAGTAAACCTAGTTCAATAAAGTACTTTTTCCACTATTGTGGTATTGTATGTGATCCTTGACTAATATTGAGATGATTTTCTATGATTATGTGTATTCTAGAAATTCCTTGTATTATTCTCTTATGGATCATGTTCTTTGATTACATTTTGGATCATGACTTATGAACTATCAAGATTTATTCCATGACTCATTATTATGATCTTTGATATATAGGGTATGGTTTTCAAATGTTATGTTCATGTTCTCAAACACTTATATTTATGTTATTCTTATATATCTCTATCGTTTTCCCTTACCGATCATCTGATCTAACCCTTTTGTAAGTTTCCTTTACCCAGGTTATGAAGATTTGTATTATGTATGATATTTTTGAGAAGGATGATAATTATCAAGAACATAATGGGAGACGACGTACCTCACTTATGGACCAATGTTTATGTATCCATGTTTCCAAAGGCACTAAAATATTACAGTTTTTATGCATGTATTTATGTGATGAGATAAATATTCCACAAAAATGATGTAATTCCTATGTATGAAAGGGTAATTATAGTTGTTATTATAGAAAATTGGTAAAGGATAGAGTTAAAGGTTTCCTAGAAATGCATCCATGTATGGATACTAAAAGTGGTTGTGTATTTGGAATAGATATAGCTAGGGTAAACAACCCCCAAAACACCATATTGAGCTAGAATCAATTGATAATAGGTGCATGACAACAGACCTTGTTTCACACTTGGTTTGAAAATCTAGGGGGATACACTTTGAAAATGAAAAAATTCTTTACAAACCATGATGAAGGATTTAAATTGAATATGTCTATGAATGACCTAGGATAAACCAATGGTGTCATAGATTAAATAAGGTTTCATAATTTAGAAATCCTAAAAGTGATTTTTATGATTATTTAGTTTCCCACTATGATTATTATTTCTTACTTTATGTTTTTTGGTTTTAGTCAATGGTTAGAACTCGAAGGAAACATGTTATTGTTGAGTGTGATGGATAATGAAATGATTGCCCTTTTGAGAATCCAAATGTTATGGGAGTTGGAATGAAAAATATATTTGTTATTCTCACACAACTTTATTAATATATGAATAATGTGGGACTTTCAAATGAACAAAGGATGGAACAATATTCTATTGATTCATTTATTAGTAAACATCTAATTTGTTTTAGTGGGTCTTCAGATCAACTAGTTTATGAACAATGGATCAGTACCGTTGAAAATATATTTTTTATTCACTGGTGTTCAGGACATGATAAAGTCATTGTTTTATCTACCATCTGGAAGGTGAAGTGGATAAATGGTGAAATATTACCAAGAATATAAGAAAAATAATAATAAATTGACTCCATGGATTGGTATGAGTTCAAGAACTTATCTTTCAATAAGTATATTCCTTGTATTCTTCATACAAAGATGGAGAAAGAGTTCCTCAAGCTATGTCAAAATGATGATGAATATATTGGTACCTATGAAAATTTTTTTATAATACTGGTGAGGTACGCATTTAGTAATATCATCCAACCTGAATGTAATGTTGACCAATTCTTCCATTTCTTAAAACCAAGTCTCCAAAAATAATTATCCATAAGAGACTTCAGTAGCTATGAAGAGACTGTTTGATGTGTAATCAAGGTGGAAATGGAAGTTGGAGTTATATATCAATCTCATGGTTTTGACAAGAAAAATAAAGATGGAGTTCAAAGGAAAACCTAATAAATAAAGATATAATAAGATTATATTTCATTTATGATATAGATTTGGTAATAATCATAGAGGAATTTTCATTATGGTGACTAGTAAATGTGTTAAGTGTGGAATGGAAGGTCACCGGGCAATTGATTTCCTAAGTGATGGGAAAAAGTTATCTAATGATAAGAATAGATATAAAGTTGCACAAAATACACCCCCACACTTTAGTGCTCTATGTTTAAAGAGAATGGGAATTATATTAACCAATTATCAAAATTGAGGGTTAATAGTGATGATTGAGGTTAACAATCTCTTAAGCTAAAAGGAAAGGGGAAATATCATGCAATCAATGTTTTTGACAAGGGGTGTGGTGAAGACATGGTGAAAGGTACACCTACCATCCAATATAGAATTGATAATGTATTATTTTATATATACCAATTATTTCATATCTAAATAATTTTATAAGGGTATCAAGATTCTACCAAAACTATTATATGTGGAATTTGCAGTAAAAACCCCTAATGGAATGATAATTACATCTCAATTATATGATTCCTCCCCTGTTGATATTGGTGATAATGTACTTCCCAAAAATCCTTTCATTCTTACTCTAGTTTAATTTTATGTCATCCTAGTAATGGATTGGATTTTCCTTCATAAATCCCTCATCAATTGTCAAGGGAGGCAAGTTATATTTGATATTCCTAACCAAACTATGATTGTATATCAATGCGATGATAAGTATGGACTTCCTATATAGATTAAATCCATTGTATGGGTCTTAATTCCCATTTATAAGGGGTGTTTATCTCAAATGGTTGCGGAGAAACATGACATCGATGATACTCATTTTGTTCAGGAAATTTTTGATGACTTTCTAGAAGAGTTTCCTAGACTTACAACAAAATACGAAGTTGTGTTCTCAATAGAAATCATACTTGGTGGAACACCAATTTAAAATACTTCCTATAGAATGGACCTGATTTATTTTTAGGAATTTAAGAAGAAACTCTAAAAAAACATTGATAAGGGATTCACTTGGCCATGTGTGTCAACTTGTAGTGAACATATTTTTTTTTGAAAAATAATGATAGATCAATGTGACTCTAAATATATTATTGGGATATGAACAAGATCACAATTAAGAACAAGTATCATATTTACCTTATTGATTACATGTTTGATAAATTGTATAGATATCAATACTTTTCCAAGATTGACCTTCATTATGGATATCATCAATTGAGGGTCAAGAATGATAATATTCCCAAGACTACATTCCATATAAGGTATGGAAACTATGAAAATACATTTATGCTTTTTTATATTACTAATTCTCTTGCCATATTTATGGATTTAATGAATGGAGTCTTTAGAGATTACCTTGAATAGTTTATGGTAGTCTTTATAGATGATATTATTATTTATTCAAAGTGCAAGGAAGAGAATGGAAACCACTTTAGAATTATACTAAAGGTCACAAGGAAAGAGAAAATATATGAAAAATTTACAAAGTTGAATTTTGGATGAAAATGGATTAATTTTTGGGTCACCTAATCTCAAGTGAGGGTATATCAGTAGATCCATCAAAGATAGAGGATATTTAATATTTTCCTAGACCAACCATGGTCACTGAGATCCACAATTTTCTTGTTTTAGCTTGATATTATCGATGTTTTTTAGACAATTTCTCACAAATATATAATCTAATCACCAAGTGAACTTGGAAGGGAGCCAAGTTCCTATTGATATATATATGTGAGGAAATTTTCAAGGAATTGAAGAGAAGATTAGTCAGTGCACTAGTGCTTATATTACTCTATAGTGGAGGAGAGTTTGTAATATATAGTGATGCATCCAAGAAGGGGTTCTGATGTGTTATTATAAATAATGGAATGGTTATAGATTATTCCCCATGAGAATTGAAGGTTCATGATCAAAATTACCCAACTCATGATTTGGAGTTAGTTTTGGTACTTTTTGTATTAAGTATATAGAGGCATTATCTTTATGGAGAAAAGTTTGATATATATAATGATCACAAAAGTTTAAAGTATATATTCACACAGAAGGAGTTTAACATGCACTAGAAAATATGGTTAGAGATTATTAATGATAATTATTACTCAATACATTACTACCCTAGGACAATAAATAAGGTGGTTGATGATTTAAGTTGAAAGGATCATGCTATATTATCCATGATGAGGATCACAAAAGATCTAATATTTCTATATTTTCAAAGGATGGATATATAAATCTTATGGGAAGAGGAAAAATATTATCTTGATTAATTTAATGTTTAACCATCTTTCCAAGTTATGATTAAATAGGATTAGAAGGAATATTTGGAGGTGTAAAAGAAGGTTAAAAATGTTCTTGAGTTTAACATTTATCATGATGTAATGATAACTTTTAGGAACTATATATGTGTTCCTTACATACCATGAATGAAGAATTAGTTGTTAGAGGAGGCTCACAGTTCTTAATTCTATTTTAATATTGGATGTATGAAAATTTATAGATATTTCAAAGAAGAATTCTAGTAGGATGGCCTAAAGAGAGATATCATAGAGTTTTTTATCTCAGTGCTTGGTATGTTAAAAATTTAAGGATGAATGACAAAATTCTAAGGGGTTGTTGCATCCATTACCCTTAACATAATGAAAATGGAAGAACATAACTATGGTTTTTGTTTTTGGACTCCCCAAAACCTCTAAATAGAATAATTCTATATAGGTGGTAGTTGGTCTTTTTACAAAGCCATTACACTTCATCGTTATCATATAATACTTATCTATATATCAATATTCTATGATATACATCAAGTAAGTGTTAAGGTTGAATGGAGTACCAAATCCCATTATATCTGATCAGGATCTGAGGTTTACGTCAATGTTCTATAAAATTATTCGAAAATATCTTGATATGAAATGAGTTTCAACACTGTGTATCATTCTGAAATAGATGGTCAATTTGAAATATAAATTCAAACCTTAGATGATATGTTGAGATATTGTTCTTTGGATTTCAAAGGTGGTAGGGGTAAACACCTTTCTCTAGTTGATTTTTCTTACTACAATATATTTCAATCAAGCATTAATATGGCTACTTATGATGGCCTCAATGGAATGAAATGTAGATCTTTAATGTTCTGGAATGAAGTTGGAGAAAGAAAGTTATTGGTACATGAGACAACATAAGAAATGTAAAAAAAAGTTAGAACAATTCAAAAACTTATCAAGGTAAAGTTGGTAGAAAATTTATACTTATAATTATCAACATGATCTATAATTTAAAGTTGGTGAAAAGGTATTTCTAAGAATTTATTTATGGAATAATTTTATAAGATTTTTGAAGAAAATGAAACCAAAACCTATTTATATCCATCCCTTTGTAATTCTTGATCGTATCGAGATGGTAGCCTATCACTTGGTGCTTCCATCAAATCTCTCTCTATTCCAAGATGTGTTTTATGTATCACTCTTGATAAGGTACATACCTGACCCTTCACATGTACTGAACTCAGAGGTCATACCACTGGAGCAAGATATTTCATATGAGGAACAACTAGTAAAAATTCTAGATTGTACATAGAAAGTTCTATGAAAAAAGACCACTCATCTGGCCAAAGTTTTTTGGCGAAACCACCAGTCTTAGGAATCTATGTGGGAACTTGAGGATATGATGAGGTGGAAGTATACTCAATTGTTTTCTTTCCAGAGTAACAAATTTTGAGGGATTAATTCATTTTAAGGGGGTAGAATGTGAAAACCTGAGTTTTATGAACTTTTTTTCAAATAAATTACATTTCTTTAATGAATTTCATTGCACACTACACCAAGTTAAGCATGCACTATATGCAACACCAGCTTATCTTGTGTTACATATGACACTGAGTTTTTAGAAAAAAATTATATATTATTATGATAGTTATTTAAAACAAACTATTATAACCAATTCATTAAACATAGTAATCTGAATAATATTAACTAATTTTTAAATATAATTGTTTTATATAAAAAAACTTATTGATATAAAATATATAGTTTTTGGTAAATTCTTTATGTTCTTTGAAAATAATATTTTCTAAAAAAAATGTTTTTATATACTTTGTGAATAATAATAAAAATAAATTTTGAAACATTTAGAAATTTAATTTGGTAAAATAAACTTAAATTTTTAATTCATAATGTTAAAATTTTCTTAGGTTTAATTTTTGATATTTTTCTCGAAAGGTTCATTTTATGATGACTAGTGAAAAATACAAAGTTTTAATTAAGAAATACCTTTTTGTTTTATTTATTTATAATGTTAAATTATATTTTAAATTGGTTTTAAATTATAATTAGTTAAATTATATATCTATTAATACAATTTATTTCATTGGAATCAATTTCATATTGAAATTTAATATGAAATCTTTATAAACCTATGAACATTATTTTTCAGTCTAAAAACTAGCTTTATCATCATGATTAGGAGATAAATTTTATTTTCTTCCACTTATGTGTTGAAAAAATGGATTCAATAGTTTTAACTATCATAATTTATAATTTCTAATAATAAAAACATAATTTTTTACCAAACTAATTTGTAAAAATAGTTAAAATAAATCACAATGATGAAGAGAAAATTGAGTTTACTAAGGGAATAAACCTTAAACTTAAGGGAAAAAATGAAATATAAAATTATCGAAAACCCATTTTATATCCATATTCAGACCTTATACCTTCTAGGATATATATTTTTCCATTATTTAAGCAAATTTACATGGAAAAATGTAGTTTTAATTCACTCTTTCAAAGAATTAAAGAGTTCAACTCACCTCCCTTATAAAAGGCCACCCCCTATCCCCCTCTCTTAATAACTTTAAAAACAATTGGTTCAGAAAATACCTACCAAAATCAATTCTTCATCTCTATAATTTCATCCTATATTCCTTACTTCCGACAGAAAGAAAACCAAGGAAGGCCTTTGGTTTAAACTGAAAGAAGATACTCTAAGAAGAGGTAACATACATCAATAAACATTTTTTGTTTTATTTCTTCCTCAAATACTTTGATTATATTTATATCATTATTATATAATAAAGAAAATTTATATTATATATACTTATATGTTGTTATTTTAATGGTATGACCTAAAACAACACACACTTCCATCAAATGGGTTATGAAATCATTATTCATATGTATGGAAGACTACCGCTTTGCAAACCGATGTCGTTTATTTTCCCATTACCACCTATAAAGGTTGGGAATAATGATGTAAATTCTATTTATGTATTATATTTATGATATTAATTATGTTATTATGATTCTTTAATTGTTATATCACACGTACCTTCATGATTTCTTTGTTGTGGGAATATAATAACTTTGTGTGTACGACGGACTACCACCTCACGAAGCAATGTGATTCTTTCATGTTTTACATGGAATGTATTAAGGAAGGGTTTAATAAACATATATGATATGAAATAAAAATTATCCTGGAATTATAATATATTATTTTGTTTTCTTTCTTTCAATCCGACAAGAAAATGAAAAACAATGTTCATACATACGTACGGCCTACCATCTCCATGAACGATGCATTTCATTTCCTATCAGAAAAGTTTTGGATTAATTTAAATAAATATATACTAAATATATATGATATTTATATCATTTTTTAAATTATGGATATTATGAAATCAATATTAAAGTACGAGAACCAAATATATAAAAAATTAAAACTTATATGAAAAAAGTAGTTATTACCCAAAACACAACTTTAAAATGGAATTATTAATAAGTGAGTAAAGAAAGTCATAATAAAGTTATATAGGGTGTGATGTATATGAATATAGTTCAATGATAGATTTATAATAAACTTATATTTATTATACATGAAGTTTGAATGAGTACGATAGTAGTCAAGACTTAATGTAGGGGATTTCTATTCTCACCTTTATTTCTAATAGACTTATTACATATTTACCACTCATTTATTTTGTGTGGTGTATATGTTTCACTATGACATTATATATCATGAATATGTTTCCCTATGACTTAAGTTAAGGGGATTTCTAGTCTCACTTTTATTTCTGAGAGACTTATTCCATATTCACCACTCATTTATTTTGTGTGGTGTATATACTACCCTATGACATGATATATAATGAATATACCTCATTTAATGATAATTAATGTTTCCATTGATGTTATTATTTCATAGGGATTATGATTCAAAATTTACTCAAGCAGTATGAGAATTTTTGTCTCAATTTTACTTTTTTGAGATGTAGGTTATGATATGCACCTATATTCTTTCCTAAGGTGTATATATAATCCCTTTAAAATGTAATACCATGAATTTATATATACTCATGATATTTTAAGTTACATTTCATTTTATTACTTCATGGGGATTACGATTCAAGGTTACCAATGTGGTAATGATTTTTTGTTACAATCTAATTTTTTATCGGGATTGTTTTTAATTATGATTAAATTGATGAAATTTTTTCATCCATCTCTCAATAACTTTCATGAATTTTATTGTCATCTATTTATTCATGATATCTTAAAGTAAAGGTGAAATTTTTCCACTCTTTGGTACTTAAGATAATTAATAAAACGTTTTTAATAAAATCTAACTTTATTTCTCTCTTTAGTTGGAAATATATCTCATTCCAAAACCATGTAAACTAAAAACATTTTCAAAAAAGTTTTTAAATGAAATTTTAATCTCAATTACAAGGAAAAGTATTTTTAAAATGTTTTATTTTTTAAAAATTAATTTAAATTATTTTCAAATATTCCATTATATGTTTTCAATGTTTTATTCAAAGAAAAATATTTTCAAAATGTTTTATGTTTTAAAAAGTGTTTTCAAATTGGAAAGAATATTTTCATCAAGAAATGTTTTAAAAGATATTTTATAATTATTTTCCATCTTAGACAAACTCTGTTGGTGTTACCTATTTTTTAATGGGGATATGATCCAAGAATGCCATTCATATTCTTTATCTAAATGGTCTATGTTTTTATGACATGATGTTTATGACACTCATTTCTATTCAATGGGTTACACCATGATAAAACAATTATAAAATCCTCTTCTTTTCATAGGTTATGCTATGATGAAATTATTATGAAACACATCTATTTTTTGTAGGTTGTGATATGATGATATTTTTATGATACACATTTCATTTAATGGTTTAGGATATGATGAATGTTTATGATCTCACAACACACATATATATGATTTCATTATATGATGGGCGGTCCCAATATCTCCCTCCAAGAATTGGATAAATATTCATATCACATGAGATAGAAATGACTAAAATGGGGAGTGAAATCAGTTCAATAAGACATAGATAGAATGGGAAGTGAACTTGGTTCAGTAATACAGGTCCAGAATGGGGAGTGAACCTGGTTCAATAAAGGACTTGTTCCACTATGATGGTCTTGGAAGTGAGCCTTGACTAATATGGAAAATATTTTCTGTTCTTATATGTATGCCAAAAATTCCATGTCTTATAGTCTCATGGATCAGATTCTTTGATTCCCTTTTGACTCATGTCTTATGAAATAACAATATTTATACCATGACTCATGATTAAGATCTTTTTATGTAGGGTATGGTTTTCAAATGTTAATCTCATGTTCTCATACCCATATGTTCATGTTATGCTTACATATCTCCCTTTTTTCCCTTACTGAGCATTTGAGATCACCCTTTCTTATGCTTCCTTTCCTAAAGTTATAAAGATATGTATTATTCATGATATGTATAATAAGGGTAATATTTATGAAGAACATAGTGGGAGATTACGTAGCTCACTTATGGAAAAATGTTTATGTTTCCAAGTTTCCAAAGTCACTAAACTATTATGGTTCTTGGGCTTGTATTTATGTAGTGAAGTAAATATTTTGAAAAAATGATTTAATTTATATGTATGAAAATCCCAGGTCATTATAACTATAGGGTCCTGAAAACTCCTCAAAGGGAAGGTAAATACTCCCATAAATTTGATGAAGGAATAAGATGCAGGTTCAATCAAAAATTTGAGATGAATATTGAAGAAATAGAATTTAGAAAAGGACCAAAGTGGTCTGTATACTGATTTCTGGGAATGGTACATGGATGAAATTACTTGAAAACTGAATGGTTCATAGACAACCGACAAAACACTAGCCCATGAGGCGTTGTCTTGCAAACTAGGCCATTCACAGAATAAATGAAGAATGCCATCGATTCCTCGTGAACCACATAATTATCAAAATAGAGGTAGAGAAATCATACCCGCAAACCACATCCCTGAAAATAGTTCCATTTGAAAAAATGTGACGGAGAGGTATTCCCCCACACACCATCTCTGCAAACTCAGTTTGTGGACAAGGTGAGGCTAGAAGTGTCCCAAAAACCACGCCAGTTACGGTATCGATGTGGTGATTTCCGCTGCTGCTAACATCAGCCCTGCTAACCTCATCCCCACAAACCTCATTTGACTGAGTCATCCACAAGCTAGGTAATTGATTTAAGGTATTCCGCAAATGGTTCCACATGAAAAAATATAAACCTTCACCAAAACTCTATAAAAGGGACCATAAGGGAAACTGAGAAGGGGGAGATTTTGTGGAGTGAACTTGAAGCTTACAAATAGAAGAATTTTAAAGAAAATGATCGATAATGTATGGAACCATGAATGGTTTCCTGCAAGTATAAATCTATTGTGAACCATAAAATGAAGGAAACATAATAATATGGTCGAATTGTGAACCTAATTGATGAAACGTGAACCATACCCCCATCACATATGGACTACCCAAAAATTGAAGGACCAATTCCACTTCTCCAATTCGGTGTACTGCACAACACCTCAATACAAGGAAGAAACCCTACCCCACATAGTGTTCTTCCACATAGATGGAATCCATCACTGCATACCATCATGGTATACTAATGAAACCCAAGGCCTCATACAACCTCAGTACATGGATGGAATCCAGGTCCACATACCGCCTCAGTACGCAGATACCATCTAGGTCTGCGTACCACCTCAGTATGCAGATTTCAACCAGGTCTATGTACCACCTTAGTATACGGACAACCCCTCAATTGGCATAGAAATATTCTATGTGGAGGGTACACCACCCCATATAAACATGTGATATGTGGAATGGGGTATCTTCAGGCCTTCTTCCTCCTAGTCTCAATCATTCCATTCTGTTTCTATCCAATCCTCTGAATCTCCTCCGCTAACGAGTCTGTCAGCATCGGGCCAAAGCCTCTTCTAAATCCACAAGACCTGTATGATAAAACTATTGAGAAAATTAGTGCATCCTTTTGAGATTACATACCCATGGTAAGCAGAGTCACGTGTGTAATCCTCATAAGGTAATGGGCCCCTAGAATGTCTTTAAGTTTACATTCTCATGGTAAACCAGGGCCTAACCTTGGAACACTCATGTGAACCTCCCTATTCTAGGGATCAAGGGTAATCACTAGTCTTTCCATTCAATGAGGGACAATGATAAGTCAATGGTATCATTCCTACCTTTCCTTTTGATGAGGAGTGATGCTTCTCCCCTTTCCTAGAACCAGCTTTAGGAAACCCTACTTAAGGTGACCCCATAGACTTTCTACTAGAGAAGGAACTCCTATTCCTATTAGGCTCGACCTAGGGAATATCCAGATAGATTTTGAAATGTGACTATCCTAGACATCAACACAAGTTAAAGTTGGCATATTCAAATCCTCCCTATCTCGTCGAGTCGTCGTCACATCCTCTTATATTGTCCTCCTCCTTTTCCATCAACATAGAAGGGAAGGTTTGTGGTTTGCTCAATATACCACTATCTCTTGTTTATCACACCAATAATGACTCATCTGGGATTAGATATTGAATATGATCACAAAATCTGCACTATCTTTAAATGAACTATGAGAACTATAATTCTTTCTCTAAACAGGATATGTAGTGTGCATGTCTGAAGGCCCAAGCTCAAATGGGTGGCTCTTATGTGTAAGCCCCAATGATACACCATCTTTAAATGAACTATGATAACTCTAATTCCTACTATAAACAGGATATTTAGGGTGCATGTCTAAAGGCCCGAGATCAAATGGTCGGCTCCCATGCGTAATCTCCAACCATACACCATCTTTAAATAAACTATGTGAACTTTGATTCCTTCTCTAAATAGAATACATAGGATGACTGTTTGAAGTCCCAAGCTCAAATGGGTGGATTCATTTCTAATGGTTAAGCCCCAATCATGCCCCCCACAAACAGGTCCTCCTTGATGGTATAATCCCCAACTTAAACTGAACTACATGGGTTCTAATTCCTCTCATGAGGATACATAGGAAGCCTATCTCATAGGTTCAATCCCAATATTAAAGCAACTTTCTTCCTCCCTAGATGATGATAAACTCCAGAGCAACTCATCATATGACTTAAACTAAAACCGCCTAAGTATTTTTTGAACTATGTGTATATATAGTTAATCTTGAAACCTAGGGGTAACCCACAGACACACACTTTGGAAAGAACCAAGGATTTGAAAACATATGAACATTTCTAAAATCTATAAGGGAGTCCCGGAGTAGGAAATAATTCCCCCCAAAAGGGTGTGATGAGCACGATGTCCCGTTCTCTCGAACAATGGATTCCATAAGTGTCGTTGGCCAAATCATTATCCAATGAGTGCCTAACTTTTGAAAGAAGGTCCATGAATCATGGATACCAGGGTCATTGGGTGTTTCTAGATCCATAGATAAACCCATTGGAGACCATCTAAGTACATCGTACCCAACGTGGACCGATTACACATAGAATTAACCCCCTACAATCACCCTCCCAGACCATTCAACTACGGAACCTCATTCTCAATATAAAAAGGGACACACTACCTAGTCCCAGTGCAACTATCTTGCCCACTAAAAAGGGTCATGACATGAATCGGGTCAAAATAAAATGGTAAAACTAACGTGAAACTCTATAATATAAAGCAATCATCTACTATACATTGGTCCATTCCATCTACCTTGGTAAGATATGAATCTGTTCGAAACAAAAATGGTGAGCCCGACGTGAATCCCTAACCAAGGTGGTGGTATTATCCCACTACAAACCCCTTTCATCCAAAAAGGAAGAGGTCCAAGAAAGATCATCAATTATTCATGTGATCACGAGATGATACTTTGATTGAATTTTGTTGTTTGTATATGTCATATATATATTATAGGAATTTCATAGAGCTCTCTTCGATCCATATGTAATTCTGAAAATTTTCTTAGACATGCATGTCAATGACCACACATGTGGTCGGGTCCCCAGCAAAGAACAATAATCCCTCACCTACCCAATGTCTTCAATGCTGGGTTTTGAACATTCTGATTAAAGAGTACCACCAAAATAGTACTCTCCCTATAGTGGAGGTTGCAAGATAGTCCATCCAATTAGTGAAAGATCACTAGCTACCTATTTAGTCGCGACCAGAAATCTAGCATAGGATGGCCCCGTTGGCTGTATACAACTGTTTCTGGAACCTGTTCCTAGAGCATGACAATGGATACCTCCCTTATCTTAGGGAGACAGATGATGTCGACACTAGTGACTTTATCAAAGCTGCACAGGAACCCCACACAAGGGATCCTACTATAGGATGTTTCCACCAGTGATTTACAACTCAACATCCTCATTCTAAAGAGGATCCCATTATGAGGGCACTTGATGAAGTCTAATGGACATGGGTTCCTAGGGCTTCCTACCGAGGGAAAAAATGTATAATTAGGAATAATTTATTATGTTTGTTCTTAAGGAGGAGGTCCACCAAAAAAATGAAGAAAAATATAATTTAAAGGAATATAATTCTTCCCCTCCTACTGAAGACCACCACAAAAATATGGTGGCACAATATGAGCAAACACACATTCCTACCAGCGCTCACTGGTCTCACTAAGTAGGCAGAGTGGAAAATTATAGGCAGATGAAAATCTCTACTAATGAGCAAGAAGCCCATCATCAAAATAGGGTGGAAAACCATGGGTAGTCATATAACACTGCTGATACATATGAATCCCTCCAGTCAAATATGTTGGTAATCCATACATAGATATAATTTCCTACCTACCACAACAAATTCCTCCAGTCAAATACGATGACAAGAAAATACGAGCAGAGTCAAATTTCTGTGGATGAAAATCAAGAATATGAGAAAAATAAACTATAAAATTAGTAAAGGTAAATTATTGCTCGCAAATAAAAATCACACTTTCCAAATACAATGGAAACTGGAGAAAAAATATGATGGTAGATTAATTTATATCCCCCGGAATAGGAGAACTTCTAGTACCCACTGGCAACCCATGGAGTATCGGATCAGGTACAAACTCTTACCCTGACATTGGAACGGGCATTCATACCTATTCCATCCAAAGACGCATCTTAATACATATTGTACATGATGAAGGATCATGCTTCGATCACATACTATATCCTCCAGACATGTCAATATGTCATTGCGTTAGCAAAAAAAGTGAGGATTCAGGCCCATGACCCCATCTCCTCGGGTAGAGTGATTCATCCCAAAAATTAGACAGTCACCCTAGAGTAGACAAGAATCACTGATCTAGTCCAGGAGGGTCAAAAACCATATTCCTCAACACATGGATAACTGTATTGGGAATAAAAACCCATTCTAACCGGGGGAGACTGGTCCAACGTGGTGGCCGCTCTAGAGTAGACACATATCCCTGGCTGAACTCAAGATTCTCATCAGAATATATTAGTGACATTGTGGGAACCAACCAAACAGGGACCCATATATGAAGGCTGTTACCAATAGAAGGCATCCCTAGTTTCCCACAAGAGCGCACCTAAACATGAAAGGTTCCAAAGGCAATCGAATAATTGAGTGTATACTCATGATTCTGCTCTGCTGAAAGTTGGTGTTCTTGACACCATCAAATTTTTATCAATATAGGATCAAGATCTTGTCAGTACAATACCAATTTATGAAATTGGCAGTAGCATTTTCAAAGGTTCCCCCCACAATGTCACTACTAGAATATCTCAAGGTCCTCCCCAAAGCACCATAGAGGATTACTCCATGGTCCATAAATGATCGATCATGAGAGTCTATCTCCTTATATGTTCCAGGGTAGCACTCCCCTTAACTAGAAGATCAGACAACGATAAAGCCCTCCCCTTACTATCATCATCCCTAATGGTCTTCCCCAGGGTACACGCTGTAGATATATTTATCCCTATAGTTGGACGTCAAGCTGCGATGATAGTCCTCACCATGACATCAGTCGCTATGAAGGCCTTCCCCATAGTGACATCAAGCAACAAGAAGTTCATCCCCTCATTATAGTACATCATGGAGGCCCTCCCCAGAATTTACACTGCAGATACTCTCCATATATCCAGAGATATGGTGGTAGTCCTCGCTATGATAACAGTTATTATAAAGGCCCTCCCCTCAATGACGCCAATAAGAAATAAGGTCCTCCCCTTACTGCGGTCTTCCCTGAAGTCCCTCCCTAGGGTATACACTACATAAGTCCTCTCTACAGATGGATACTAAGCTATGATATTAGTCCTCACCATCATGAAATCGACTACTAAGGTCCTCCCCACAGTCAAAATTTACATCGGTGAGAAGGTCCTCCCATCATCGGGTCAAATTCGAGAAAGCTATCACATGCTGGGGCACTTGAAAAAATGGATCACGACATATTGGATACTCTCTCCATGATAAGAAATATTAGTTTTCATCAAAATAATTCCCTGAGGCCACAATTTTCTTCAAATCCACCCTTTTACCATTCACATGTCAATAAGACTTCTACTAACCCCGTGGCTTGTAACATAATCATTAAGGAGTAGTCAAACCAAGTAGATCAAGAAGAAGAGTCTCTAGTGGAAAAAAAATAAGATATGTTTCTTGTGAGAAGAAAAATGGATAGGGATGACATACCAGTGATGTATTGGGCCATAAACACTTCTTAGATGAACATATTAAGATAATTTTCTAAATAATGTATGCATAACATTCACCTCAATATCTAGACAAATATCTACCAGTTAAAATAAAAGTTTTTGACCTATAATGGGTACATAGACCATGTTAATGTCCTGTGAGAGCTTCTCCATAAAACCAACCTAGAAGCCCTTCTATTTTCATGGAGTCCACAATCAGAAAGGTGAAAGATATAGCTTGCACTGGACTACCTCTATGCACTGTACAAGTTGCACTGGCTCATCGAAAACACCCCATCTAATGTTCATATCAAGGGATAGGGAAAACATAGGGATCTACACTTCACGTCACTTCCTGTATAGTAGAACCCAATGGAAGTGACATCCTGCAATGTCATCATCCCTGGATGATAGGAAAATTGAGTCCTTGCTTAGTAAAGGTGGAACACTCGATAACAACCGGCCTTAATTAATCCTTAGAAGCATCATGACCAAAGAGAGAAAGTCATCAAGAAGCTCTTGAACCTGGCCAACGAGAATATTTAGCAAGACTATCATCTAAGAGAATCCAATCTATGATAAATGATAATGTCCTCGAGAGAAATCAATTCATGTGTAGACCCAACACCATATCTAGATCACACCCTCATGGGAATGTGTGATATCAAGAATGCGACAATAATAGCATCATCCTTCGCAACACGAGATCAAACCCAGCCCACAGGTTTGAAGGAAATTTTAAGAAAAAATTCCCCCATAAGACCAAAAAATTTGGGGCAAGGCCTATCAACATAAGAATGAGAGAAACCCCAGCCCATAGGGCTAGGGGAACTTTTAACTCAAATTACCACCCAATGGATTTCTATCTTCTTCATTATAGGGAGAACAATTGATAAAATTTTTACCCATTCCATCCCATACCATGACTCACATCCCCAAAATAGTGGTGTATTGAAAGGTCATATCAGGGATCCCTTCGAGTCACTCTTCACAAAGAAACCTGAAGAGAATCACAGAATGACCAGAGAAGATCCAACAAATAATGCAAGAATCTCTCCTACCATTCATTACCTAGTACTCCACCCCCAATGTGGTATGCATCGGTGAACATCATGAAAATATTCCCCACATACCTCACTAAAAATGACAAAAATAACATGGAAATAAGAGAAGAGGGTTCCCTCTCAGAGATAGTCCACACTGATCCTAGAGGTATGCACACTGGAAAACAAAGATTTTTCTTAAATTTGGGAACCCCTTCAGTCAATCCGCCACTACCTCCTGCGCCAATACCCAACAAGGAGAAGAATAAGAACAATGTTTATAACCCTACTCCTCCTCGTGAAGATGATTCCCCCACACTTGAGGATAGATTCACTTGACAAGAGGAAGAACTGAAATATCTAAGGCAAACAAACACTGAGATTCTAAGATAAATTAATCCTACTGGGTATGTTCCTTAGGTGGCGAATCAACAAACAGTTCCATCAGATGTACCTTTGCCTCACAGGCTCATCCCGACAGATGGAGCAAGGCTAGAAATCTCATTCAAGGTAGTTCTAAGACCATAATTCTACTTGAACCCAATACTAGTATAATATCAATATTTCCCTCCATTGGGGGAAGGAAGTAGAATTGATTCAGGAGAATCCATAAAGGATGCCCCCAGTTGGGTATCCACCTCAAGTTTTAGAAATACCGACACATACAATCTTTCCCCTTTCTACACCTACTCATGATCAGGTCCAACATGACATGAATCAAGGGATCCTAAAATCATCTGAGTTATGGAAAACTCGAATAGAAGCAATGGAAGGATAGAGAACTATAATACCACCAAAATAAAATCCCTACCTTGATTGGGTAAGAAAAATCCCTTCGCTACCAAATTCCGGGAACCCCATATTCCTTGTGTCTAATGGATCAGGGGACCCAGAGAAGCATCTAATTCACTACTATTTTTACTATGTTCCCATGATGGGAACCCAGAGCAACAAGAGGTTGTGAAGATTAGATGATTTGTGCAAACCCTACAAGGTTCAGCCTTTGTGCAGTACACCAGTTTGTAAGCTAACTCAATAACAGGATGAGAGGATCCTTGATGCCAATTCTTGTTTCAGTTTAGCTCGATTTTTCCAAAAACAATAGTCAGTGATTTCATGAACTGTACAATATGGGATAATGAGAGATTTTCAAACTTCATTGCAAGATGTAAGAGTCCGACTTACTCCTTGAACCAGACACTCCCCCAAGATGAGTTACTTGCCATGTGCATTGATAATCTCTGAGATGATCTGCGAACACCACCTATTCTGGTGAAATATACAAGTGGGTTCTAGGAATTATCCTCCATTTCTCAAAGGATAGAAGATTCCTTGCAACGAAATAATCTCAAGTCTCGAGTAGCCCCATCATCCCCAATAAAAAGAGCAGGAAGATTTTAAGTGGATTATGTTATGCTTAAGACACCCCCTACACTAGATCCAGCTCCAAGGTCCCCACCAAACCATGAAGGGGCCTCTGGATTTTAGAAGATTCCCCCAACCTATCAATATGAGTAGAGGGGGAGAAAAGAATCAATTCAAGGAATGTAGAAATAAATTCTAATCATTCCAAGATGATCAAGTATATGGTGACTTTATATCCACCATGAATTGAAACTTACTTCGGCTACCAGAGATGATGAGGGATGATGAAGTTGGTCTTGATGGCTGGCTAGATTATTTTCCCTTCCATCGGATATTGGGACAAAACATTTAGGAGTGATTTTTATTCAAGGACATCCTGTAATTAAGGATAGATTCTGGACAGGTCAAAATGGGACCATCGCCAGCGCAAGTGGCATATGTCTCCACCACTGACTCAGACGAAGAAGGGGAGTGGATTTTTTTTAAAAGGAACAAAATTTTGATAGTTGGATGACTTGGAAAATAGTCAACCGTTCTCATGGAATACTCTATGAATAGTTGAAGCAACCAACCGTGATTCCAACAACTCCTAATAAAAAAATAAATCATCCTCATCTCCACAATACTCCAAGGGATAGCCTTATAAAAATCTATCCAATCAGAAGGGCGTAAAGAAAGTGCAGGAAGGTAAACTCACACCAAATCCAAAGTTGGATTTGACACTCTCATATCTCATGCCAGAAAATCTAAAGATATGATCACCACCTTCCCAAATAGTACAACCGAGGGTAGATAATGAGGAAAAGTCATCATTAGAAGAGGAGTTGATTTTTAGCTCCATCAATATCATACATTTTATGGATACCTTCTCTGAAGATGAGTATGGTTATCAACCATAATTTCCCATACCCAATCGGGGATCTAGAGAAAGAAGCAACAAAATCCAGAGATATCAAGGGAGACACAACCATGGAAGAAAAAAAGCTTATGGCCACACCCCCACTCAAATAATCTATGTTCTAGAAACCCAGAGAAGGACCTTACATCAGATCCAATAGAGACAGTAAATTCCTCCTTCCCCCACAAAAATCCACCCTGGTCTAATTCTTATAGAATATCTATTATTGGAAGAAAAAATTACTAAATTCCCTCAGCATTTGAACAGATCTACCCATCCTGATCCAAAAAGTGAAAAAGCTCCTATGGATCTGACCCAAGGGACGACATGTCTTCATAAAATGATCAAGCACCTAAAGCACATAAGAAAGAGAATACCCAAGCTATGAAGTGTTGGCCTTTAGATTAGAAATATGAAATTCTAAAACAGTTAGCTTCAGTACCATCTAAATCTCATCGATGCACTGAATCTATCAAAAAATCTTAGAGAATCACTCATCAAAGCTTTGTTAAGTCTTTAGGAGTTCAAAGATGAGGTGTCCGCTGCTGAAGTCTACCAGACAGAGACCAATCCTAAAGAATGCCACACAGTTATCTCCTACACTAATTAAGATGGTGATGCCATCATGTAAGGACTCATCAAATCCTTATATGTGTCTGGAACAATAATTGGTATTGATATCTGAAAAGTATTCATTGAAAATGGATCTGGGATTAATATCCTCCCACTGCGAACAATTCATTGGCTAGGCTTCAATGAGGATGATCTGACACCCGAAACCACAACTCTATTAGGATACGAAAAAAGTGAGAAAAATCCATTAGGCCAAATCAAGCTCAAAACCTGGTTCCGTGACCTTGTAGCTCACCTAGAATTTTTGGTGGTCTAGAATAATATGACCTTCATTGACTTTCTAGGAAGGCCCTGGCTATATAAACATGCAAAAATACCATCCTCGTACCATCAATGCCTCAAATATATCATTAATGGATATATTGTGACACTACATGCCGATAAGGCCCCATTTGACCTCTACAAATCCCACTATATTGATGAAGGGTTCTATGAACCAAAGGGGAAACAACCCTTAACTGATGGAATTGATTGGATTTTATCCCAAAATGATTTTGAAATGTTTCCCATCGATCCCATTAAGTATCTCAGGGAGGAATATGTACTGCCCGTCAATTAGGTTGAGTTTAAAAGTACAAATTCAGATGTGTATTCAGTAGTTCTTATGATTTTAGTTGTGAATGTTGATCCTGATAATGCTGAAAAACTCATGGACCCCCAAGATAATGGTGAGGTTTCAGATAGAAATTCCCCAAACCATCATCAAATCTCCAAAAAATCCTTTCACCACCCAATAAGGCAGAATGAAGTATCTCATCACTCAAAGAGGATTAGGAAACTCTTTTACCCCTCACAAAATCTTCTCCGTAGAAGACCCAACCAATGGTCGAGGCAGAGGAAATGGTTTCGCCTCCCAAACACCAAAATTTAAATTCTTCCCTCAACTATGGAGCAATTGTTTCAAGGATTATTTCCCCATTAGAATATGAAGAGGAAGATAATGAAAATGTAGAGGAGAAAAAATAAGATGACCTGAGCGATTCCCCTCAGAATTTGAGGAAGGTGTCTCTACCACCATTGATGAACTCAAGGAAATCAACATGGGTATAGAGGAAGATCCACAACCCACTCTGGTTAGTGTGAACATGCATCCCAAAGATCAGGATGTATATGCCTCTTTCCAAAAGAAAAATTGAGATGGTTTTTCTTGTAATTATAAAAAAAATTCCGGGTCTCGATCCTGAGATGGACACTCACCACTTGGGCCTTACATAGAATCACCATGGCTACAATAAAGATTATATAAGGACACACCCGACACATCCTGCGAAAATAGAAGCTGAAGTCAACAATAACATCAGAACTAGCTTCATTCAAGAGGTCCAACACACCATATGGCTAGAAAAAACTGTCCCCATCAAGAAGAAAAATGGGAAGATCAGGGACTGCATCGATTTTAGGGACCTCAACCAGCATTGCCTGAAAGATGATTTCCAAATACCGATCACAAAATTTATAATTGATTCAACTGATGGATATGAAACTATCTATTTTATGGACATCAATTAAAGATATAACCAAATCTAAATGTCCCAAAAATATGAATAATCCACTACTATCAAGGCTCTATAGGAAGTTTTTTACTACAAGGTTATGCCTTTCGGTTTAAAAAATGTCGGTGCCACATATCAGTGTGCCATGCACCACATTTTCAAACCCTTCCTAAGAAAGTGAATTGAATGTTATGATAATGATCTAGTGATTAAATCATTACAACACTCATAACATATGGAAAATCTTGAAACCTTTTTCAATAAACCACGACAACATAGTCTGAAAATGAAGTCCTGAAATGTGCTTTTGGTGTAACCTCAGGGAAATTCCTCAGATTTATCATATGCCATCGGGGCATCAAATTCAAACATGAGAAGAAAAAGGACATCCTTGGAATGTCACCTCATCACAACCTCACTAAGTTTAGAGGAGTCCAAGGGAACATGGTCTACATTCGACACTTCATATCCAACCTCACAGGAAAGTGATTTCCCTTCCTCGGGTTGATAAAGAAATGAGTAGAATATCAATGGACTGAAGACTATCAGAAAGGGTTTGAAAAGATCTAGAAATATCTCTTAAGTACACCTGTGCTAATGTCTCCTATTAAAGGAAGAACACTCATTCTATATGTAACTACCTTGGAGCGATCCCTGGGAGCCTTTATTGTACAAAAGAATGATGCTGACAACAAGAATAGTCTCTATTACCTCATAAGAACCATGATAAATGTTGAGACTCATTATTAAAATATCAAGAAGAGATGTCTTGCATTAATATTTACATTCCAGAAGCTGAGAAATTACTTACAGCACCACAAAGTCCATATAGTCTCACATAGCAACCCTCTTAAGTATATTCTAAGCCATCCAATGTTAACTGGATGCCTATCACGGTGGGAAATCATCCTACAGCAGTATGATATATGGTTCATACTACATAAATTCATTAAAGGCCATACATTAGTAGATTTCTTGTTGGAGAATCCCTCAATAGGGGTGGACCCATCATACATTGGGATACCAGATAAGGAAGTGTTCTCTATTCAAGATAAATCCTAGATGCAGGAAATGCACTTCGATGGTGCATCCAGAAGCCCGATAGGAAAAAGAATAGAAGACCCAAAATTCAACTAAGTGGGTCTGGGATTCATAATCATATCCTTAGAAAATGTAGTTATTCCCTATTCCTTCCTACTATCGGAAGGATGCATGAACAATGATGCAGAGTACCAGGCCCTCATTGTAGGCCTGGAGTGAGTGCTCCATGAAAAGATGAACACCTAAAGATTAAAGGTGATTCAAAACTGGTCATCAAGCAAGTAAATGGTGACTATGCTATCAAGAAAGATGAGTTAATCCCTTTGGTAAACCATGTCTGAGAACTAAAGGTAGAATTATTGTTAGATTCAACATTGAATTACATCCCTCGGTCACAAAATGTGCAGGCCAATGCATTGGAAAATGTAGCCATGACTTTGGTTGACTCAGATCAGAACAAAATGGTCATCAGTATTGCCCAACAATGCATGGTCTTACCATTCATTCCTACCAAAATGGAAGAAATTAATGAGATCAGTCCCATATCTGAGCTGTATGGTCCTACCATCGGCTAGATGACACCCATTGTGCACTTTCTTAAAAAGGGAGAACTCCAACCCGATAGGGTTGGAAGGGAACATATCTGAATGAGAGCAGTCAATTTCATGTTATAAAACAGCAAAAACCAGAAAAATGTTCTTTATAAATGAGGCCTTTATGGAGTCCTACTTAGGTGCATTGATAGAGAAGATACTACCACCATAATGAAAGAAGTGCATGCCAAAACATGTGGGGAACACCAATTAGTATCCAAACTCTCTCATCAAATTCGAAGGATTGGGTACTATTGGACCACCATGATTTAAGATTATGCCGACATCACCAAAAAGTGTCATTCCTGCCAAGTCCATGTTAATTTCATCCATCGACCCATAGAGTTTCTTCACGCAGCTAAGTACTCATATCCATTATCCATATGGGGAATGGATATCATTGGACCATATCCTCCTGCCACATCTAGACAATTCAAGTATATTCTAATAGCATCTGACTTATTTTCCAAGTGGGAAGAAGTTGTACCCCATAAATAAGTAGGAGAAAAAAGCATTTACAACCTTGTGAAATCCAACATCATCACCAGGTTTGGTTTCCCTCACACAATACTGATGGACAACGACACCAATTTATGCTCTGTTGAATTGGAAAAACCTTACCAGGAGTATGGTATTAAAGCCAACTATTCATCCCACTACCATATAGAAGCCAACAGATAGATAAAGGCTTTTAATAAGACTCTATCCAAGATACTTTAAAATATGGTAGACAGGGATATGAAATCATGGCCATACAAGCTCTTCCATGCTCTTTGGGCTTACCGAACCACAACCCTCACTGCCACTCAAGTGACCCCATACTCGTTAGTATACGGGATGGAGGCATTTCTTCCCAGTGAAATTCAACTACCATCACTCTGTGTCACTGTCTGTGATCAATTATCTATAGATGAACAATCCCAAAAATAGTTTTATGAGCTAGAGTGGTTGGATGAGAAAAGATTGCACAATTTCCACCATTTTGATGTTTACCAAAATTGGATTTCACGAGCCTTCAATAAGAAGGTTCACCTCTGATATTTTCTCAAAGGATAAATGGTGTTGGTCCTTAGAAACCTTATGATACTTGGAAAGAAGCCTCCAAAGTTGGAGCCAAAATGGGAAAGACCACATGTTATACCCAAAGTTTACTCCAATGAAGCATATGACCTGATTTCAATGGATGGAAATATCACCAAAACTCCCAAAAATGCATGGTTCTTGAAGAAATATTTCATGTATCCAAAATCATAGAAAGATGTTATTTCGACACGAATTTATGCTATATGGAATAAGCCTTGATCGTATGATAATAAACTGCATGATGAAGTTGTACATGGTGTGTGATGTTAAACTTCTTAACATCCTAATATTAGTTGCAATACGTTAAAATGCATATCAACATATTCATCCATGTTGTACGATGTTAAATTTATTAGAATATCCATCCTTACCACAAGACGTTAAGCTACATAGTGATCATTTTTTCTGGTACAGTGACTTGTTGTGCATAAATAATATATGTGTGAGGTAAAGGCAAAAACACCCCCACTTTATGTGCATGGGTCAGACTCACACAGAGAATGTATCTTATAACTATGCATGTCTTGATTCTCATCCACCAATGGGATATATAGTGACAACTAGATTTTACATCCTGGTCCATCCACCAGACAAATTCAACAAAGACCCTCTCTCTACATATAGGCTAGACTTGCGCATGGAAATTCATGAGTCCTAACCACATGAAGTTAAACTGAATGAAAAAATATGTCCTTTCCACATGAAATTAAACTATATGGAAGACATCCTGATCGCATGAAAATAAACTGAATAATGAATTCATCCATGTTACATAGAGTTAAACTACTTAGCATCCTCATCCTTACTGCATGATGTTAAACTGCATGGTGCCAAAAATTTTCTCACCTAAGGGGACATTTCCTTTGACATAGGTCACCTACCATACCTCACTACAAAACTACGAATGGATTTATTCCCATCTACCGATGGGATACATAGGGATGCCATGATATTTCATCCTAGTCCATCCACCATAAAAAAATGTTGATGACCCTATTTTC
Source organism: Viscum album (assembly GCA_963277665.1). Lineage (NCBI taxonomy): Eukaryota > Viridiplantae > Streptophyta > Magnoliopsida > Santalales > Viscaceae > Viscum > Viscum album. Next base: position 990,514,547 of record OY728136.1, on the reverse strand, counting down.
TATGCACGGGTCAGACTGGTACAGGGAACATATTAGCTTAGAACTATGTATAGCTTGATTCCCATCTGTCAATGGGATAATTAAAGATACCTCGATCCTAGATCTTGGTCCATCCCCCAACTGGTAATAAAATACCTCTATTATACTCACAACTTCCTCTACATTATGATAAGATACCCTGACTATTTCTTATTTCTCACATCGATAATAAATCACATGATTAGAGGAATGATGGTAAAGGTTTCCCCCTGGACAAACATAGGATACATGTATGCTATAGGCCCATTAAAAATGGTAAAAAACGCCCCTACCTATATATGATCTGAACCAATATAGTGAGGAAACTCTAGATCTATGTGTTACTTGATTCCTGCTCTCACGGGATACATAGTGATGCCCAGATCCTTTATTGTGGTCTTGCTGCCACCAAAAAAATGCCTCATTTTCATACACAAAGGTCAGACCTATGCAGAGAGTTTATTTGTAAGATCCACATATGGGTTCAATCTTTACCCTGTGGGATATGTAAGAAGCACCTGAATCTTAAAACTTAGGTCTCGCTAAAACAAAGTATTGAAGGAAAATTCCCCATACTTCTTCACGACCCTCTGTGCAGTAGAGTAATCACTTTATGGCCCTTGTTTCTCACACTGAGTACTACTCACCTGGGATTAAAAGTTTCAGAAGAGGATTCATCATAGTCTTACCAACTCACTACTAGCCAAATTTCTTACTATAAGACATAAAACTACAGGGTTCCCCAAGAACTATGTGTGTCTTTATTCCCACTCTCATAGGATATGTAGTGACACCTAGATTCTTTATCCTGGTCCAGCTTCTACCTAAAAAATAAAAAATCCCCTCTTCCCTGCATATAGATTGTATATATTCATGGAATTACCTTCAAGAACTACTCACAACTTGATTCCTACCATCACAGGATACATAGAGACACCTTGTCCCTATGCCTTAGTCCATCCACCAAATGATACAAATTCCCCCCTCTTTTTGAATGGGTCATACTAGGAGATAGAGTTTTCAAGAACTATGTATGTCTTGATTCCTTCCCTCTCAGGATATGTAGTGATGCCCCAATCCATAGTCCTAGTCCATCCTCCATCTAAAGAAACAAAAATTCCCCCAACCCCCTACATATGAAATGAAAATAGATGCAATGGATTTCAAATCTAGACTCTTACATACATAAAGCTTCAATAGACCATGCTTCCCTTTACATACTAATTAGATCTATGTAGAGGATCTCGTACCTCATAACTAATCACGGTCAAGATATCTCTCATGCACCCATACATCCCCTTTTCATCTATCAAAATCTATGCCTCGGGAAATCTCAGATCACCATAACCATCCTTGGCCATCGGAAATGGATGGCTAGTGTCTTACAGACACCTTTGTTTAACTATGCACCCAAATTCCTCGGTGTCTCTGCATATGTTACCCAGATAAATGGCCTGTAAACCAAATGAAAATTCATCCTCAAGATAGGATTTTCCTACTTCCATACACCAATTGGATTCTAAGCCTCGCATCATCCTTCCTGACTTGAGGGCTCCTAGAATCATGGTTTACACCTTCCTCCCCCACTCATTTCTGGGGAATATTAGGAATATCCCGACCTGATTATCTCATATTTACACATGATCCCTTTGATATGTCATCCCTAAAACATGACATTAAATTGTGATGACAACTTACTTTCCAAAAGACTTAAAACTATATAGACCCACAATATCTAGCTCATCCACATCAAGTCACCCACTTCCTCACCACATGATGTTAAACTGCATGGTCCAAATTCCTAACCATATGAAATTAAACTGCAAGGTACCCCAGATATAGTTAAATTTCCCCCACTTCCCACGCACGTACCGAACTTGTCCAGGGAATATGATCTTGGGACACCTGGATCCTCAAAATTGGGGCCCGATCTGACAGGGGAGTCAAAATTTCCCACCTCACATATAGGTCAAATCTCTATAAAGATACTCCCAATTTCTCAATTAATCACGACCTAAGTGTTTTGGATATGTCCAAACCAACTCTCTCTATTTGTCAAACTCTATGATTTTAGTGATCTTGGATTTTCATAACCATCCTTATCCATATAAAATAGATGGATAGTGTATTGCAGACACCTTTGTTTGACTATACACACAATGCCCCAGTGGCTCTGTATACTTTTCCCAAAAATATGGCCTATAAACCAAAGGTAAATATGTCCCTAAGAGAGTATTTTACTATTTTCATACGCCTAATGGTTTCCAAGACCTATGTCATTTATCCTGATCAAAGATCCCTCAAAACCATGGTTTATACTCTCCTCACTACCCACATCCTAAACATGTCAGAACATCCTAGATCGATTACCCTCTAGTTACTCGAGGCTTTTATATCAACATCCTAATCACATGACATTTAAGCTGCTTGATACTCGATACCTGATATTCACCCTTAGGCCAGGTTACATCAAAAGGGTATTTCCCCTTATGACCCTGTTAAAGAAATGAATCTGTGTATAAAAGTTAGACATATTCCCTACCTCATTGGTGAATTTGTATCCAAAACAAAAAAAATACCACATCCCTATGCGTGAATTAGATCCACATAGGAATGAGCGTTAAAAAAATAACTTTGTACAACTTGATTCCCATCATCACATGATATTTAGTGACATATGAATCTCATATGTCAGATTTAGCCATGAAACAATATTGTCCCATCCCCATCCATGCAAGGGTTAGACCTGTGTAAGGAAAACAACTCACACATATAGGATAAATATGCCTCCACCAATTCTCGGTAAATATAAACATGAAATTACCTCCTTTTCATGATCATGCACCCCTCTTCACACACTATACTCTACATCTAGAATGGTATGAATCCCCATAACCATCCTTGGACATCGGAAATGGATGGTTAGTGTCTTGCAGACACCTTTGTTTGACTATGCACACAATGAACCAACAACTCTGCACATGTTTCCCACACAAATGGCATGTAAACTAGAGGCAAATTTTTCATAAATAGAGTCTTTTTATATCTCCATACTCCTCTATGAAATCTATATCTCACCTAATTCCCTATTTTCAGAAACCCCCTAGATCAAAATTTACATTTTTCTCCTCACATGTCTAAAGGTGATATAGCATTGCTAGCCAAACTGTAGGGGAAAAGGAAAATCCCCCCCTTCTGATTAACAAAAAGAATTTAAGCCATAAGTCTATAAAGTTATAGTTGTACGAAGTTACACTACACCAGGTACCAACCCTTATGTTCATGAGTCAAATTTGTGTGGGAGAATTTTCTTAACCAGAACCAATATAAAATGCCCCATAATTTCAAACATTTTTCTCTTAACAAGCCACTCACTATGGGCCTCAATAGAAAAAAAATCCAAAATTCCATTCGAATTTTCTGGCCATCAAAAATGGATGGCCAGTTTCTTATGGACACCTTTGTTTGACTATGCATACAATGCACTGATAGCTCTGCATATGTTTCCCACAACAATGACCTGTCAACTAAGGTAAAATTCACTCTCAGGAGAGGCCTTTCCCACTTATGTACGCCCTATGGATTCCATGCCTTGTATCATGTACCATATCTAGAAATCACAAGTCAGGGTTAAGAAAAATCCCTCATCCATGTCTAAAAGTTCTCAGGAATTTATCTGTTAATGAGTCCTAAATTGGGGTCTTTACCCTACAAGTCATGGTCAAATATGTTCAACCTAAAACATTGGTAATTATAGTCTGGTTAGAAAGACTTTAAATTACCCACACAAAAGAGACACTACACTCACTAAGGAAAAAACACGCAAAGGGAACCTTGGATAAAAGTTGAGTGTTAGCTCGCTAAACCTATGATACATATAGTTTAGGAAAATTATTTAGAAACCAAGTATCAAGAGACAAAAATCTCACTGGGCTGAAAACCCATAAAGGGCGGCCTAATAAAAGTCTAGTTATACCTGTTAAGTCCACCCCAAGGGCTTAAGAAACCTTAGGGTAATGAAGAAAAAGGGAAAAAGTTTGTAGGGTTTTCCCATAAAGCTCTAAAAAGAGTAAAAATATGCTCGTTGAGTCCCTCAGATCATGCAAAAATTAGAGCATGATTTCATTATTACACTCATCTTGGTTGATAATTCAAATTGACATCTGTTTGAGATTATGGTTCCAATTGAAGTTGATCATAAATGATTAATATTGTAGGAAAAGGTAAAATAGGAACACTATAAGGCCAAATGTTTCTATTTTATCAAAATAATTGAGAGTAGGGGGGACATCCACAATTTGGAGTCTCTCCTCGATGTAAAAAAAGGTGGTTTAGGGTAGCCCAATGGATTAAAATGAGGCCCAAATCACTCTTTCCAGCAGGTCGATAACTACCCGATGAGGGACGTCAAGGGCCTATTCCCAAGAAGCCCTCCACTTGGCTTAAACTTCAACCATTGGACATAATCTCTTCATAACAGTTCAGAGGTCTTAAAATTTATTTTTGATGGAATCATAATTAGAAATTGACGATGATAGTTGTGATTTTAGTCTAGCCATGTAAGCACCGAACTCGTGCAGTTCCTCCATATGGGAAATCACTTAGTCATGAGAACTAGCTTCCTCAGCTTCTAGATTATGTAACTCATCAGTAATATCCCAGAATGTTTTATGTTGGTGGTGAGAAGCATTGAACTGATTGAGGTCACCTTTGTAAGAAATAAGATCCTCTCAAGATATAACCATATGGTGCAGAAAGAGATACCGACATCGGTAATCAAAGACTCACAAACCCAAACTGACAAATAGACATCTAATGTTATCCTCCTTGTTGGAAAATTATATCAGGGGAGTTTCCACAACAAGAGTATATATTTGATGCCATTCCCATTTTTTCACAACTCAATGCCTCCTAATATCATCAAAATATTGGTCCTCTTCCACTGTGATAGGTACGCAATGAGGAAGCATAATTTCAGTAGATAGAAGCGCCCTGAGCTGATTTACCCTAGAAGGGGGAATTTCCCTCCCAATAAATAGTTCAACCTCCAAGAAAAAATAAGGGGGGATGAAAAAAATTCAGGAACACCGGGTGACATACCACTCAGACCGGTTTCAGTAGGACTACAGATCACATAGTCCAAAGATATATGATCCGAGTTGACTTCCACAGAGATGGTTTGTGTGGGTGAAGCCCCTTACAAACACATGTGATAGCAGGTATAACTCCTTCTAACCATATGGAGGGGAACATATAGCACAACTATCATGGTTGGAACTGGCACAGTTGGGACAAGATCGGAAACAACCAATGGTCTATGAACCCATCAAGAAGCCTTAATAACTCCCTATTAGTGTAGAAAGATAACCATGATTGGTTATACTATGATGACAGGTAAGTAGAGTCTACTATGGGAGGAATGAGGATTTCCACATTAGTATCCTCCCGCATCATGTCCAACCACAATTGGTGAAGAATCACGGCAAGAGACTCCCTCTTAACCAGAATATCATGGAGAGGTGAAACCTATTGAAGGCATCCAAATTTCCTAACAAACCTATAAGGACTGCAGGGTTCACAGATGGTTATCCTATCTATATGAGTATATAAAACTCAATCTAGAGAAAAATTCCATTATCCATCATAGATCTGTGGGGAACAATATAAGTTGCGAAAGATAACTGAGAAATGTCGCTCAACAGTTTGATTGCATCACTAATACTCAATGATTGTGGATGAACAATGAAAATGTTAAGAAAATATAGGTGAAATTCGAAATGAGGTACCCTTGTAGTATTCCAATACTCATAGTAGGGGAAATTCTCTTCCATCAATCCATACAAAAATTGAAATGTCCTGCTAAGATGATGCTGGGGTTTCCCTTCCTGTATCTTCCCTAATAGTTCATATATTTGGGCAAGGCTGGGAACAACAAAGTTAATGGGTTGTCCCACTGCCAATTTCTCTTCCATCATCGGAGTGCAAGCTCTAACACTAATGTATACATTGTGAGAGGAGATGATCCATCCACCCATGAACATGGAAAAGAAACATGCTAATCTTAGATTGGGTGATATGTTTGACCGGATCTCATAGCCCTAGGTGGAATACCGACCCACCTCAAGGGTAGCATAGCATGAGGAAAGTATTTTCTATGATTGTTGAGTCAGGTGAGTCTGAATACAGTGAACCCTCAGCCTCAGACTGTTCTCTTGCAAGAAAAACATGATCCAATCTTCGAATGATATAAGAGAAGGAGCATAGAGGGGTTTTCTGAGTAATCTCTCTTCCATGAACAATAAATTCTTTTCCAGTGGATATACTTGTTCAAAATTCCCCTAGTATTTTTCCATTAGAATAAACTCATCATACATGTTTCCTAGAATAGAAATCCCTTCGAGTTGATGGATGTCTCATAAACTAATCCACACATCCTTGTGAAATAGGTGGAAGGTATTGTGCTTGAACACCTACTACTAAGCAGTTTGGGAAATATCTCACCGGGTGAATAGATTTAAAATTGGGAAACCCATGCTTCCTAATACAAATTTACTACTTCCAATTGGCTAGGGGACTCCAAACAAATCTAATTCACCCATAATGCCCAGGAAAAGTCATCAAAGATGCATCATCTTGATCACAAGTCCCATTTGGCACTCCACCTTCCATTGTAATTATCTTGAGAAATATTGGAAATGGATTGGTACTCCTAGATGACCGACCTCAAAAAGATATTACAACGACAATGATTGCTTTGATTCCATGAAGATATTTTTAATGTGAACACGTTTTCTTGAGTAAAACCTGTTACAAGTTCTCCCATTGGGGAAATATCAGCCCGATCGCACCCTTGGGATGCCTCAAGGTGAATAATAGGAGTATTGTGATTGGATAGTGGAAAGGGAACATCATCTAGGAGGATGAAGTTGTAAAGAAACAACTAGAAAGATAGTGGATAGGTCGTGATATCTAGTGAAAGAATTTCTCTAAGAATATCCTCTTGAGGAATGATGTAGAAAGGAAGGTTTTATTCAGAATTATAAACCATAGATTCCCTTCTATGGATCACTTCTATTTAGATAATAGGAGTATTCAACTTCAAAAATACATTAAAAAGACCATGAAAAAGGTTTAGTCCAACAAAATTATTGGAAACGAAGACCAAAAATTGACAAAGGATTAAAAAGAATTCTACAAAATGATGCTATGCATACTGAACACTGGAAACAGTTCATGGAATGCATTCCCCATGAACTAGTAGTTTATGGAATTCCCCACAAGATGCTGGCCTATGAAGCATTGTCCATTAAATCGATTATATCATAGAATGGGAAAGTTTCACACCAAGCCTTTCTATATGGATACTAAAATTCCATAGTTTGAAAATTTAAATTCCGTTTTGGAAATTTAAAGTTCAATTCACTGAATTAAGGCTAAGTTTGTAGGAAAGGAGATCTGTGTAGTGTCTTACTACCCAAAAATTTGAATTTACATTTTAAAGTTCCACAATTTAGTTCATGGATTCAAAGGTTGGTTCTCAACTAAGGAAACTACGAAGAGTATGCATTTCACTGAACATAAGGCATGGTTCACAGATGATGGGTTTTGCTAAGGAGATGGTACGCAAAATTAGGGAAATACGAGATCAATTTGTAGATAACTTTTCACCAAGAATTTCGGTAAATGAAAAATGACCTAGGAACTATATATATAGGTGTGTCCCCCCCCAACGGGTCCACCTTTCTATCACAAAACAACTTAGTTCAGGATCACTTTCTACATCGGAATAACCTCTCCTTCATCCTGATTGGAAATCATTCTGATGGGGGGAATTTGTAGGGTCCTAAAAACTCCACAAAAGGAAGGAAAATACTCCCACAAATTTGATGAAGGAATAATATGCAGGTTTGATTTAAAATTTGAGAAGAAGATCGAAGAAATCAAATTTAGCAAAGGACCAAAGTGGTCTGGATACTTATTTTTGGGAATGTTATGTGAAACAAATTTCCTGAAAACCAAATAGTACATGAATATACCATAAAATGGTTTTCCATGAGGTGTAATCTAGAAAACGATACCATTTTCAGAATAAATGAGGAACAACACTGATTACGCATGAACCAAATTGTTAGAAGAATGGAGCTGGAGAAATTTTACCCGCAAACCACGGACCCACGAACAGTGTCTTTGACAAAAACGTGATAGAGAGGTATGCCCCCACACACCATCTCCACAAACTAAGCTCGCAAACAATATGAGACCAACAATGTTCTATGGACCTTGTTGTTCACAGGATCGAGGCAGTGATTTCTGCCACTGCTAATCACAGCCCCGCTAACCTCATGCCTGCAAGCCTCAGTTGACTAAGTCATCCGCGGGCCGAGTAATTTCTTCATGGTCTTCCACACATGGTGTCACATGACCCAAAGATATATCTTCACCAAAACTCTATAAAAGGGACCACATGGTGAATTAAGAAAGGGTATATTTTAGAGGAGAGAACATAATATTTATAGATAGAAGACTTTGAAGGAAAATGATCGACGAAGTACGGAACCATGAATGGTTTACAGCAAGTATAAATCCACAAAAAACCATAAATATAAAGAAGAATAATAATATGGGTGAACCTCAAACCTAATTTGTGAACTGCGAACCATACCCTCTTCACGGATGAACTTCCCACGAACTGCAGAACAAATGCCCCTTCTCCAATTTAGTGTACCGAACAGCACCTCACAATGCGAATGAAACCCTACCCCACATAGTGTTTCACCACATGGATGGACCCCATAATTGCATACCAACACAATATGTGGATTAAACTTGAGGCTGCGTACCACCTTGGTATGTGGATGGCATCCATGTTCGCGCACTGCCTTAGTACGTGGATTTTATCCTAGTCTGCGTACCGCCTCGATATACGAATGTCATCTAGGTTCTCATACCAAATCGGTATGCAAACAACCCCTCCACCTTTATAGTAGTACGCAAAACGAAGGGTACCACACCCCACATAAACAAGTGGTACACAAAATGGGGTACCATCATTCTTTCTTCCCTCTGATCTTGAACATACCCTTATTTTCCATCCAATCCTTTGAATCCCCTCTATTAACTAGTCAATCGACATCAGGACAAAGCCTCTTCCAAAGATGCCAGACCCGTATGATAAATCCATCGGGCACATCATCATGTCCCTTTGAGTTTACATAGCCATAGTAAGTAGATTCTTGTGGGTAATACTCATAAGGGAATGGGCCCGTGGAATGTCTTTAAGTTTACATTCCCATGGTAACCCGGGGACCAACTTTGGAATACTCATGTGAACCTCCCCATTCTAGAGATCAAGGGTAATCACTAGCCTTTCCATTAAATGAGGTAAAATGATAAGTCAAAGTTATCATGCCTACCTTTCCTTTGGATGAGGATTAATGCTTCTTCTATTTACTAGAACTAGCTTTAGGGAACCCCTTTTAAGGTGACCCCATAGCCTTTCTGCTGGAGGTGTCACTCCTGTTCCTATCAGGCTCAGCCCGTGGCCTGTATGGATAGATTTCCAAAGGTGAATATCCAGGATATCAACACAAGTGAAAGTTGGAACATTCAGATTTATCCTCTCTCTTTTCAAGTAGAACCCTAACCTCTTCTGTCTTCATCCTCATTTTCCATCACCAGAGAAGGGAAAGTGTGTCGTTTTCCAGATCTACCATTGCCTCTTGTTTCTCACACCAATCATGACTCATGTTAGCTTATAGACTGATGTTGATCAAAAAATCTACACCATATTTCAATGAACTATGAGAACCCTGATTCTTTCTCTAAAAAGGATATGTAGTACGCTTGTCTGAAGTCCTGAGCTCTAATTGGTGGCCCCCGTGCATAATCCCCAACCATACGCCATTTTTAAATGAACAATGAGAATTCTTATTCCTACTCTAAAGAGGATACGTAGGATGCCTGTCTGAAGGCCCGAGCTTAAATGGGCGACTCCCATGCGTAAGCCCCAACCATACACCATCTTTAAATGAACTATGAGAACTTTGATTCCTACTCTAAACAAGATACGTAAGACACCTATCTGAAGGCCCGAGCTCAAATGGATGGCTTCATTTCTAAATGTTAAGACCAAATCATTACCCACTAAAAACATGGCTTCCTTAATGGTATACGCCCCAACATAAACTAAACTATGTGGTTTATGATTCCCCTCATGAGGATATGTTGGATGCCCATCTCCTGCGTTCGATCCTGATATCGAAGCAACTTTCATCTACCCTGGATGACGATAAAATCCAAAGCACCTCATCATGCGGCTTAAACTAGAATTGTCTCAATATTTCCTAACCTATGCATATATATGGTTAATCTTTCAACCTAGGGTTAACCCGCGAACACATGCTTTAGAAAGAACCAAGGATACACAAACATATGAACATTTCTTAAATCTATAAGAGAGTCCCGAAGTAGGAAATAATTCCCCCCAAAAGGGTGTGATGAGCCTGACCTCCCATCCTCTTGACCAATAGAGTCTTTAAGTGTCGTTGGCCAAATCTCCATCCAACGAGCACTTACCTTTAGAAATAAGGTCCATGAATCATGGATACCAAGGTCGTTGGGTGTTTATGGATCCACGAATAAACCTTTTGGAGACCATTTGAGCACATAGTACTTAATGTGGACTGATTTCATATAGAATCAACCCCCTATAACTACCCAGACAGACCATTAAACTATGGTACCTCCTTCCCAATATAAAAAGGGACACACTTCTCAGTCCTGATGCAACCATCTCGCCCACCTGAAAGGGTCACGATGTGAATCATGTCAAAATAAAATGGTAAAACTAACATGAAACTCTATAATAGAAAGAAATTAAATTCTATACGTCAGGACATTCCGTCCACCCTGGTACGATGTGAATCGGGTTGAAATAATAACTTTGAGGTATTTTTCTTGACTTTATTAGTGAATAAAACTTATTTCTATTTATCATGATTTTTTATGTGATTATAGTAAAAATTAACCATGAATAAATAGGAAAACATTCATCACACATCAATTCATTTTATCTATGAATTCCTGTTTATTATTCTATGTGATCATGTATAAACTATACATACACAAAACAATGAACCATTCACATGATAATATAAATGAAATAATTTTTAGTTGTTTCTAATGGTTGGTCTATGAAGAAGATGATGGATTAACCAAGACCATAGGGGTACTTTCTTGAGATGTATTTGAATCATGTTACAACACTCACTCCATACAGTGAATCCATATCCTATCTATTGCTTCACCAAACCTTATCATGAACTACATCTCATTCTCCCTCACATTTATATAATAATTTTCATTCACAAGAGAGGGAGTCTCATTAATGGGGAATATATATAAATAATCTCTCTTATGAACATGTAGGAACTTATACATCTAATCAGGTCAAGGGATGATTTGAATAGATTTATTTATTAATTTATTATTACAAAAAATCAATATTGAAATAATTAAATAATTAAATAATAAACACCAAACATATATTGGTCGGTCTAGCTCATAATCAGTTGAAAATAATTAATCTCACTTAATAAAATTAATTTTTAAAATAATTATACTCCAAAGAATTAATTATGAATTAAAATAAATAAAATTAATTTTAATTAAAAATCTACAACTTAAATTTCCCAAAAAATTTATTTATAAATTTTTTATTTGTTTAAAAGATTTATAGGTTTTTTTATATTTTTTCAAGAATTATATATCCTTAAAATACCCACTGAAGGGGTTTAAATCCCCTTCTAAACCCAGAAGGTCCTGGTGGTTTGGGTAGAGCCTTAATCGGACTAGACTTGAATAATGAAGTATGTTTAAAAATTGGGAATATTTTACCCATATTGAATCTCTAAGATAAAAAAATTAAAAAAAATATATACCACCCCGTGTTATTCGATGGAAAATGATAATAAAAATGTGAGTGGATTTTACCACTCATTTCCCCCATTTTTTGTAATGTTTTTGTCTATTTATTAGTGGATAATTGATGTGAAACCCCCCAACCCTTGGTGGTAGTATTTCCAAAAATCATCCATATGGCCGTTGATCATCACACTATTAATGGAATTTGTTTTATTTCAACATAATCTTTATGGATTCTCATAAATTTATTTTAAATTTAAACTTAAAGTATTAAACAACTGCTCTAATACAACTTGATAGAATAGAGTACACCGAAGTTGTATCAAAATGGTAAAATCAAATATTTTTCATCGGATTAATGTCATTTCATAAAATCCAGCATGGTATAAAGTGTTTATAAATGTGAAGAACTTTTATAATTAAAATAAGAATGAAAATTAAAATGAATAGTAATTTATTCATGTGTTCAATGTTGGGGTGTGTGGATCATTGAAAAGACATTTTATAATTAAATAATCCAAGTTGGGATCCCTCTTGATCACCTATACATGCTTCAAAATGTCACTAATCCACCATTTAAAACTTCGAGTGCTATCATGGAGAATAGAAAGCACATATAATGTACCCTTGATCATCGAAAAGGATTCCTAATTGGATATTAGAAGAAATTTGATTCAATCATCATTAAATATTTTAATCTATATCTATAAGAGCTTGATAGAATGGTGGATAATAGTGATGATATCCAAATTCATACAGGTAAATAGCCCCATTCACAATATTTATTAAAAAAAAATTGAATATTAGGTTTAATTTTATAGTTTTTTTCACTTAAGAAATATTATGTTTATGTTTTTTAATTTTTCACTTCACTACCTTAAGAAACTAAACCTTCAATATTTGACAAAAAAATGGATTAAATTAATTACTTAAACTTATATTTACCACCATAAATTTTAATCACATACTTGTAACACTGAATAAATTCTAAATTATTAAAAATTTATTTATTATATCCACTCATTGGTCTAAAAATATTAATGAATTTCAATTAAATAATTTCTTGACCATAAAGTATAATTTCTCATATTAACTTTTCTATACTTTAAAAATATTCAGGAATACCTTGAGAACATAATTTAAAAATAAATACATAAATTCCCATGTTATTCTAATATTGAATAATATCTTTTTAATTAATTTATTTAATTATTAATTTATGGTCATTTATTTAAAAAAATATATTTCTCTCATATTCACTTAAACAACATGTGAATACCTTGAGATAATAAAATCAACTCTTGGTATTATAAAAACAAATAAATTATTATTGAATTTATTTATTTATTATAACCATTTAAACCTGAAAATATACCAATCCACGATTATGGGACCCACATCATACACAACTCCGATTCTTCAAATCAGTGTAGATTTTGGATACACTTTGTGTGTGACCTTCTAGACCCCTATATAGATAGTAGTGAGTCCCACTCACAAACTATGAGTGGTATCTAGCAACACATCATTCATCTTAAAGAGAAGAGGAATATCATAGCTTCAATAAACCTCCTACGAACACACATTGCGTAATATAATTTCTTTATCACATGATATCTCATAAAGTGGGATTTATATATTTATGCCACCCTCCATCGATGATTTATTTATTATTTTCACTAACCATATCCTATAGGATCATCTTATTCTACTATAGATATAGATTTAATCAAGGTACTATAATTCTAGTCAAAAGGGACTGATATATCTATTTTTATACTTGAAAGAAACAAACCCTTTATTTACCATCATATTAATTTTCTATCAACAATTATGTACTCGATGCATGCTACCTCAACCCAAATAAAAATTTTATGGTTTTCCTCATGAATCAAATCATATGTTCAAATGATATAAATTGATGATGATCTCAAGTCAGTAGACCATTACACATGTTCATAAATAGGAACAACTCATGAAACCCAAAACATGTTTTGTTCTAATTAGTGGGTCATTCCTCTTAGTACCTATACTCACGATTACTAATTTATAACTTCATGGGATGAAGTCTCAATACTTATAAAACCCCAAAACCATATAGTCAAACAATATATGTTTCCTATTAGAATGATTTATCTAGACCATATGACTTATCTTTAAGATCAATATCGTCGTATCATAGGGTTCCCATTATAGCAGGGAATTATTAATACCCTTTGATAAAAAATTACATAAGGATGTTTACATGTATATAGTTAATACATAATTATTTATGATATGATGGTAAGATTAAACCCATGCATAACTTGAATTGTATACATGATATAGTAATCAAATTTACTATTCATGTTGGGTCTATGACACCCTTACTCGCATATCTCCCACATTCAATATATAAAACTTTTTATCTATTAACATATTATCCCTCACATGAAAGCATTCTTCCACATTGGAAAGACTCTAGATACTAAGACTTCCACACATTTATTTATGAAAAAACAACTTTTTACAACTTATCTTTATGAAATAGATACCTTGCCTAAGTATATACATGTTATCCACTCCCTTGAATCGAGTTATTGATTTTAGTACAAAAACTATATTATCATATTATTAGCTATTATGGTAATAAAATATTTTTTTGGCACAACTATAAGTTATGAAATAGATATGTGTATTATAATACTTCTTTAGTCGCATCAGAAGCTATTATTATAGTACTCTAGACTAGTTCACTAGGACTGAGTGGGTATGACACTTGACCTCATACATGAATCCCAATACACAAGAGGTTACCAACTATAGGTGAGGGGATAAATCATGCAATGGGGAGACTATAACCTTGATATCTGGTAATAATAAATCATAAAAATAGTATAATTAGAGATAAATAAATAACCAAAAGAACAAAATAGTGGAAGATAATAGATAAGAACATCACATACAATATCAAAATGGGATATAACCAGTCATAAATGAAATTAATAAGAATCCCTACATGTGGTGGATCAATACTGGTCCTAAATAAAATAATAATAATAATATAAGAGGCATGATAGTAAAAAGATCCTATAGTATGTTGTTGAATTTCATTAAAACCCCAACCTACTCTACCTTCTTAGAAGCCTAACATAGGAAACCTTCCCTTGTATAGATCCTTAACAATAGAATATTCATGTTTCATGAGATTCCCATGTAGGGTAAAAATTAATAAACCTATTAGGACACCATCAACACATTTTTATCATAAATATAGTAGATATATAAAGGTGTATGAACTGACCAAATTAAAATTACAAAAAGAATAAAATCCTACTGGGTCATCAAGTACTGACTAGGCTTCCCCAAACCACAACAATATACAACCTCTTATGTAATATGAACCATCCTCTCAGGGAAATTCCCTATGCATGAACCCCATATCCAATAATTATCATATAATAGTATAAGGATGGAATTTCAATATCCAACCACCAGAAAAAAGTTGAACCATACTCTCAAGGAAAGGTTCCACGGATACAACTAACATATCCAATCCTAAAGAATTAGGATACATAATGCATAATGATATCTAACCTCTCACACAGTTTAAACATCCCACTTATAGAAAGGTCCCATCGATATATCATGAAACGTTATATAACAACCCACCAACCTATCACTTAGGATGTGGTCACAATAATAAGTGTCAAATTTTCATACGGTATGTATTGGAAACAATAATAAATTAGAAAATTAATCAACACTATCCTATAAACCCAATCCAAGAAAAATGAGAGTCTCAGTGGATTATGCAAACACACATGAGAGGGGGTGAATTAGGTGTGGACCGATTTTACAAAATTAAATTTTTTTCCCTTACTATTTTAACCCCTTTGGATTTGAACCAATGATTTCAATTAAGATAGTTGGATCTTATGTTGTTAAACCTAGCATACAACTATATGCAATGAAAAAAAGTAGTAAATAAAACATATGTTTTTATAAGGTCCCACCCCTATTAGAAATCATACTCATTTCTATTCTTGGGATTTCTAAGTCATGGATTCTCTAATAAATATTATTATCAATAAATTGGAGTTATTGTAAATTTTAATCCTAAAAAACACCAACCATATTATATAGGTGTGGAGTTCACAATATTACACTTGTGAACTTGTGTTTCATCCCATAAGACCTGTTCATACTGGTATCCCACCAGTTCCTCTTCATCTCTTCCTTATTCTCTTGAAGTATAAAATTAATATATTTATGGATGACATTGCACCCAAAATTCTAACCTGATTCCTCAAAACAAAGAGTATTTGACTTCCTATAAGCCTTCAAGAAAAGAACATGCAAAACAACCTCAAAATTTTTATAGCTTCCAGTTCTTCAGAATCTATAGGTGAACACTCAATTATAATATTATTTACTCAAAAACTCATCATTATAAACTCAATCATAGAAAAATTATATAAATTCACACATCCTCGGCTATAGTCACTCCTACTTTCTTCTTACTCATATTTAATCATCGAGTAGAAACTGATCGGCCCCATCTTCTTCTTCTTCTTCTTCTTCAAAACCTGGTAAGCGTTATCTGTGTAATATAGGCTTGGTTATCTCTTCTTCTTCTTTTATAAATAATTTAGTGGATTCTCCTATTTATTAATTTTATTCTTCTTTAAGAGCCCTTTTTACCTCTTAGTTTCATAGTTCCATATACTACACATACATTAGTAATGGGTTCTTATTTATTTTCTATATTATTTTCCTAGATCTTATATTAATTTTAATGTGCATGTGAGGATAAATTAAATGCAATATATAATTTTAAATTTACAAAAAATGTATACTAAGAATACATTCTCGCTACTAGAGACAAGGATCCATTATAGAATACCTATTTCAGGTTCCCATGTTTTGTTGTGTGTAGTTTTTTTCAACTCAATGATTATTCTAAGAACAATATTATTTAACGAACCTCACTTGAAACATGGGTAAATAGATATTTATATTTATTCTTCTATAGTCTCACACCATCATATTTATTAAAATTATTCCACAAAATATGCATATCAAATATTCACAGTGGTATAAAAATCATAAAACACACAACTTGTGGTGTGGAATCTTCCTTCTACGACATGAGAGCTTGAACAAGAGATCTAATAAAGATTTCAAATTGAGTATATAAACAATAGTATCATCTTGAAAAACTTACTATCAAACCATCTTGTCTCGATTTATAAAAATTTATGCGTTAAATAATATCTCAAGATTATAGTTTAGTTTAATTTAATTATTTTTGAAACCCCAATAAATTCATTTTCTTCATAAAGAAATATATAGTGGATATATTTATTTGTTCTTTATAAAAAATGAGATTGAATCATCGATTAAATAATATTCATGATATTCTAAAAATGAATTCATAATATAAGAATCATCATATTTAATTTTTTCATATATAGAATAATTTTGTAAACTTTGATTTTTCATCTTGCATTGATCTTCGCTTTCCATGGATGAAGATCAACTTCTCAAATTTTTATCATTTTTAGATCACACACCATTCTTGGTGTTAGTGTTTTTAGATCCTTTTAGAAAAACTATTGCATCATCCAAAATAAATTCTATCTTCATCATATTTAAATATGAAAAAATGAGTTTATTATATAATAGAACTTATGAATTTTCTAAGTCTGGCATGAAATTTACACTCAATAGATGACACATACGCATAGACCATATGAAATTAATGATAAATGGTTGAACAATTTTATAGAGGTATATTAAGCATACATTTATAATGAAACACATGTTTACATACATTTCTTTTTAAACTTTCAATATTTGGTGAGGATCACACATACGTTGGATTGGTTGACCCCTATACTAGTCAGTTTCAGACATACATTGAGATGGATGACATATAAACTACTCTAAATTCACACACACAATGATATTAAATTTACAAATTCATAAAATTTGTTAATGATAAAATTTAAGTAGATCTAGTTTCACACATATGTGTATGGAAAAAAGAACCTATATAAACTAGGGTAACACCAATACTGAGGCCTCATTACACATATGTTGGATTTTAGTCTTATAAACTTTTCTAATTTTATATACTAAAATTAAAGAATACTTAAAACAATTTTATAAATAATTCAAATCAATACTCAACCATATAAAATAAAATTATTCCTTCTCAAACATTCATCCAAGAGTGTATAATCACTATATTCAGTATCCAATATTCTATCTACCTAATATATGAATTCTTCACATTTTAGGCTAGCTTCTCTTCAACTGTGAACCTGATTTCAACCCTTGAAATGAAACTATAAATGTTATACAATACATGTATTGTATCTATTTTATCTTAGATATTCAACATCAAAAGTTAATATTTAAGATAGTACTTACATATTCAATAGAACATGTCTCTTAAGCCCTTTAAGATCAGTTCTGCAATCATTTAAAGTGTTACTGTATGGAATATATCTGGTCAGTTATTACAAGGACTTTTGTTCTCCCCATTTTATATGAAAACACAATGAAATTATCTCAAATAATCTTTATCCATAAATAGGGGTAGACTTATCCCTTCCTATATTTGGTGGATACTTTAATCCATCACCTAAGACATCACCTCACATTAAATTTAAAAATAAAAAAATATATAATCACAAATAAAAAGTGATATTCAATATCCTACATTATGTTTGTTTTCAATACCCATTAGAATAAAAAGTCAATATCCTCTTTTATATAACTTATTAAAAATAAATGTAAAGAAAAAAAAACAATTCTCCCATAATTAGCACAATAGGGAATGATTAAGAATATTCTTCTCTACTTTTTTTATCTCATTACTTCCAAGAGAAGGTTATCTATTCTCCAAAGTTTTTTTTTCTGATTTTAATAAATTTATCTTCTCTCCATGTGATTCCATCCATTTTTCAAGTTCTTCAATAATTCCATGAGAGAATCAAGGCACTTTACTTTCTCTTAGAAAAGTTCCATCAATCAACCAACTCTAATTATACATGGGAAAACCCTTTGTAAAAGACAAAAGAGGTTAATTTAGACAAAATATATGTCTATAATTGTCTAAAATTTGACAGTCAACTACAATTTTCACTAATTAAGGGATCCTAAAACTAATTTTCAAGAATTTAAAGAAAAATTATGAATGTTCTCTCACTTGATCACATATATAAAAAACGTTCAAGTATATGGAACTTATTCCCACTTGGTTAGATAATCACTCGCCTTTGATCAAAATGGTGAATATGATTTAAAAAATAATGAGAGAATGAAAATAATACATCAACACTCAAATTTTGAAGGGCATTTCTAGATTTCTATATTTAATAGAATTTGAAAAATATCTAACAGCTTCAACTCTTTTGAATTCCCCCCTAAATGGATGATATCTTTAATTATTCACCTTTAATTCCCAATATTTAAATACATCACAATAGTATTGGGAATAAGGTGGATCCTTAAAGATTATTTAGTTAGAGGAGTAGTCCTAGGATATATTTCTCCGAACAAAAACTCCTTCACTACAAGTGATAATAACTTGAGAATTCCCCATGATCTCTCTTCCTTTTATTTTCAAAGTCGGGTTATCTATGGGAATCATGGAATTAGTCTTTATTTAACCTATATTCTTAGTTAAAAATGGATTCAAAACTTTAGTAACTAGTTAATTTCGAGTCTTTTGACCTTTATCTAATATCCTATCCTATTATATCTTATTTATACATATGATTTCTATATTTTTAAGCTCATAATCATCCTTATTTTCATTGTATATTTCTTATTTTCAATAATAGTTTTTAACCTAAAATCATAAGTGATTTCCCTTTATATTTCATTAATTATTCTTGTTTATGCACTCATGTAATAAATTTTACCACAAAATTTCCATCATTTTTTCACCTTTCATACACACATCCATTAAATTTTACTTTTCCCATCTTAAGAAGCTTCTCATATTCTTTATAATAAATTCCAACCACTAATCAAATCCTAGAATCTCTCTATTTGATGTATTCTATTTTTATGGATGTTTCATCCCATTCACTTTGACATTCAATTACATATTATAATGGTCCATGGTGTATCCTATCTTACCACAATATAATAAATTCTTCCCTTCTCATTGTGCACCTTGAATACATTTTTTCAATTTTTTTTGGGTGAATTTATTTTCACTAATTTAGAGCCCAAGGAAAAATCATTTTCTTACTTCACTATCTTCTCAAAATATGGTGGTTGTCTTTAATTTTTAGTAAATCATTTTTATATTAATGTATTTTACCAATATTAATCATAATAGTGACCACATATATTTCAAAACTCAGAGGAATTTATAATAATTTCAAATCCTTTCTTAAAAGACATATTTTTTCTATTATGTGAGGTCATATTTTTCACAATAGTATTTTTATTATTTTTATCTATGATCCACCTTTATTTAGGACTTATAATTTCTCCATATACTAAATATTTATGCCAGTAATATAAGGATATAAATCAAAACTTCCAATAGAACTAATATCTACTAATTAATCTTTCATTCTTACTATTGTATGAAACCTATAAAAAATTTCACGATTTCTGTATTTAGAATATTTTATCCCCTTTTTGGGATCCATTTGGGGAGGGGGAGATTATTGTAAATTCTTACCATCACCCTTGAAATATTGGTGGGTTTTTAAAAAAAATTATTCCTCCACATTTGTATATATATTTTTATTTTTTCTTACAGTTACAAAAAAATAGATTCAGGGTAAACTAAATTATCATTGTTATGGGATACCATTTTTTATGATCTGAAGGGGGACGATTCTCTAAATGATGTCAATATCACATTAACTCCAAATAATTCCATTATTATAAAAAATATATCTCAGGTACTTATATGGAACCACATTTCTTCTAAGTATATTAGGAATACTAAGAATGCGTAGCTTCTAGATTTATTAATTTCATTTCAAGCTATAGGAACTTCATATGAAGTGTATAGTTATCTGACTCTACTAAGATAAATCTATATTAATTTCCTTTATTTATCCTTAACACTTCATACTCATGTATATTTCTACTTTCCTTTATAAAATTATCAAGTTTTTTATCTTCTTATCCTTAAAATCCAACTATGTATTCATGACACTCAATGAAATTTTATGTAGATTTTCCAAGCCATGGAATAATTACTTGAAAAAATTACCAATAACCTCATTATCACAAATTAATCTTTTAAAATTTTCATCAACTAAATATACTCTTTCATTTAAATTTTTGTAAGGTTTATCCTGATATTTTACAATATTTGAGAGAGTATTGTAGGAACTCATTTTATTTTCCAATGCTTCTTCCATTGAATCAGACACTTCATCCATCTATAAATTTTCATTATGAATTCCATTGATAAATTCAAAGATATTTTTCACCAACTTACTTGGTAAATTATTTATATAATCTTTAACCTCAATATAGTGGTCTTTGGCAGATCCAATGCAACTATAATTATAGCTTGGACTTGTTTCACTTAAGGAATTATAACCAATAGATATATCAAAGCATTTAATACCCTAAAAAATCATCTAGTAATGATCTATCCACTTTTATTGAAATCATAAAAAACTTATTAGAATATCACTTCTTCCAATTTTATTGTGTCTTAGTAGAAATCTCATGTTCATCATTGACCAAGATGGAATCTAAATTTTCCATCTGAGGATATCCTTAAAACATATAAAATCTTCATTTCATGTATATTAGATAAAATAAATAGGAATAATTTTTTTTTAAAAAAATAGAGAGATAATTTTATTTGATAAAAAATTTGATAATTGAAATGACCTAATCATATGGAACCAGTACTATAATACTAATCAAGAGTCCCATTAGAATGTGTATACACACCTAAGAGGGGGGGTGAATCAGGTGTAGATTGATTTTACAAAATTATAATTTTATACATTTCCCTTTTAACTTATTTGGACTTGAACCTATAATTTCATTTAATACAGTCTTATTTTTTTTGTTTAACATTGAATACACCTATATGAAATATAGATAAATCAGTAAAAAGAACAAGTGTTTTTATGAGGTTTGAACTATCCCAATAATCCCACTCCTTTTTATTATTGGTATGTCCAAGTCATCGATTATCTACTAAAATATTATTATCAATAAAAGTATATTTGTGGGATATTTTTATCTTAACCCATGCACACCATATTATATAGGTGTATAGTTCACAATATTACACATGTGAACAAGTGCTAAATCTCACAACACTTGTTTATACAGGAATCCCACTAGTTCATCTTAAAATATTTTTTCTCCTCTTGAAGTAGATCAATAATATATTATAGGATATTGATACCCCTAAAATTTTGATTTTTCTTCAAAATATATATTCTTTAACTTCCATGAATTCTTCAAGAAAAGTACATGCAACTCAAACTATAAATCTATACATATTATAGTTATTTAAAATCTATATTTGAAAACTGAACTCTAATATTCTTATCTCAAAAAATTAGCACTATAATATCAGGAATAAAAAAATTATATAGACACACACAACCTTAACTACATACACTCATACTTCTTTTTTCTACCTCAAATGTGAATATCTAGGAAAAAAATATAGGCCTCTTCTTATTATTCCTTAAAACCCATCAGACTTTCTCAGTGAAGAACATGCTTGATTTTATATTCTTTTTCTTTACAAAAGTATGAAATAGATATCTTAGTTCTTCTTAGAGAGAGAGATATATATATACCTATTAGTTTCTTAGTTATACTCACTTCATATAGAGTAGAAACAGGTTATTATTATTTTTCTATATTCTTTTCCATAAATTTATCTTGATTTTCACATGAATGGGTTGCTAAATTAAATTTCAAATATCATATTAAATTACCTAAAAAGGTATACTAAGAATAATTTAACACTACCATCCAAAATTATCAATTATAGAATACCCATTATTGGTTCCCATGTTTTTTATGTGATTTTTTTAAACTAAAATAGTATTCCAAGTATACCCTTATTTAATGAACCTCAAATTAAAGTTGTTCAAATTGATATTTATATTTATTATTCAAAAGGATAATCCCACATTATTCCTTAAAAATAATTATCAAAATCCATACATAAAATCTTTATAGCTATATGAAAATCATACATCACATAGCTTATTGCACCAAACCTTTATTCTGTGGTGTGAGAGCTTAAACAAGATATTTGGTAAACATCTTTTCTTGAGTATGTATATAATATAAGTATCTTATCACCTTTACGTTTAACTCATCTTGGATCAATTAATATAGATTTATTCCTTAAATAAACATTTGATATTCAATGTTAATTCATGTATATTATTCTTGAAAATAAAAAAATTTCATTTTCTTCATCAAGAAATATATAATAGATCATCTCATTTTTTATTTCTAAAAGTGATTTTTAATCATATATTAAATAAAATTAATGATATTATTAACATTAATTCATAGAAAAAGCATAATAAAACTTCATTTACTCATAATTAGAATAATTCTGGAAAATCCATTTTTCACTTTTCATTGATCTTAACTTCCCATGGATAAAGATAAGATTCTCATATTTTTTTATTATTCACACACTTTTCTTGGTGTTAATAATTTTTAGGTCCTTATAGAACAACCCCTACATAATTCCAAATAAATTCCATCTTTATCTGATTTAAAACTGAAAACTCAATTTGTTCATCCAAAAAAACATATGTATTTTCCAATTTTGGTATAACACTTACACTCAGATAATGACACATATATAGGTCCCATATTACACATATTCATAGTAGTTTCAAAATTACATAGATGTGTGTGATACCTACACTCATCATGAAACACATGTACACACAAATTATTTTACCAATTTTCTATTTCTATTGAGGGCCACATATACATTAGATTGGATGACACCTACACTATTCAACTCACATGTACATTGAGATGAATGACATGTATGATGATTTGAATTCACTTGTACACTAACATACATTTGATAAATTCTTTAAATATTCTAAATATCACATGTACCTAGATCTGGGTTCACACATACTTGTATGGGAAAACATTCCTACATATACTAGAGTGACACCAATACTGAGTTCTAATTATACATACCTTAGATTCTAGAATTATCCGCTTTTTTATTTTCTATACTGAAATTCTGCAATGCTTCAAGTAATATCAAAATTAATTCAAATCATTCCTAATCCATATCAAATCATATTTTTCCTTTTCCAACCTTCATCTAAGAGTGTATAAACATTATATTCTGCATCCAATATGTTATCTACTATAAGAACGAGTTCTACACATTTTAGGATAGATTCTCCTCTACTATGAACTTGATTTAAACCATTTAAAGATAGTTATAATTTTTTCTAGTGTAGGTATAACAGTTAGATTATATCATTTATTTAACTTAATAAGTTACTTTTGAAGAAAATGATTCCATCTTCAATGGCACATGTCTCTTAAATCTTTGAAGATCATTACAGTAATCGTTTGATGTGTTGGTCTAAATAATATGTTAAGGAAACTATTCCAAGGACCTTTGGTCTTCCAATTTTCCATGAAAACATAATGGAAGTAGTTCAAATCACCTTTACCCATAAATATGGGAAGAATTCTCACTTATAGTATTTTGTGGATACCTCAATCCATCACCTCACACATCTCCTCACATTGAATTTCTCACTAATAAAAAATTCAATCATAAATACAAAGGCCATTTCAAAAAACCACCACAGGGATAACCCTATGGTTACTCCATTAATAACCCCTTTGGTTACACTTTTAAATAATTTCTATACACCCAATACAGTATAAAATTTAATGGAATCATTACCCATACTCTAATACCACACTACTAGGTTACCAAAGCCTTAGAATGACTGAATTTATCACTCTATTTCCAAATCAATTTGAAAAATAACCATACCTCTATCAATTTAACTAAGCTAGGTTCCATAATTCCTAATATTTTTTATCTATGATCTCCCTTTAAGGTGAAACTACATCAATACAGAACCATTCATTCATTTTGATACTAAA
Organism: Viscum album; assembly: GCA_963277665.1. Classification (NCBI taxonomy): domain Eukaryota; kingdom Viridiplantae; phylum Streptophyta; class Magnoliopsida; order Santalales; family Viscaceae; genus Viscum; species Viscum album. Next base: position 990,489,482 of record OY728136.1, on the reverse strand, counting down.
ATAGACACATTAAGGGTCTAATGAACCCTCATTCAAGTCAAGCCATACAACAATATATGAATATTGTAACATGGTTAAGGATTCCAAACTCAAGCTTAATGAATCACACTTTTTTATCCACACTATTTAATTCACACTTGATCCACGAAAACTCTAAATTATCCCTAAAACCTCATAGTTAGATATTTAATATGGGAAATAGGGATAGAATAAATCACCTGGGGCATGTATGGTGTTATACTTACCAAGAGGAATCTATCATAACAAAACACACTTTAAACAGATAAGAATTGATGAAAATATCTCAAGAAGGAATAAATAATGATAGAGATAACATAATAAAGGTGTAATTATTTCTAAAATAGTGAAACCCCCTTTTTATATGTATAAAATAAATTAATAATCATTTTAGAAAAAATAGAAAAATGTCATCACACTCAATTTTTAACAAACATTGTGACCCTTATTTATTGGGACCATTATATATGAGTCCCTTCATATCACCCATAAAAATTCACAAATCCTTGATTTAATTTATATGTTGTGATATTTTACTTATAGGAAACAACCTTTTGTAATCTCCTTTCAATCTATAAATAATATTCTATGATTTTTTAGAGTGATATATTTATAGATACAATATTCTAGAATAACTCTTACAATGTTTTATAATTAATTTTATGAATGTTCTAGGAAATCCCTATTAACCTTTACATATAAAAAACTTACACATATGTATCTCTTGAATATGAAATAATTGTGTAAGTTTCACCATCTGGACAACAACTACCCATTTTCAATCATGACCACTCAAGGTTATGTGTATTCCCATAAGGAATTCCATAGTCACCTCATCCGACTTCCATACCAGCACCGGAAAGGTTTATGTAACCCACCTGGTCATTGGTGCTATGCATCCATCCTATTATAGGTTAGGCAATGAGATACAAACCTCGTGATATCGTTCCTTGTAACATGCCACCAAAAAATGCGACCTATTGTCTTGATCTATCTTTTTAAACCCTAGATGTACTAGCCATCATGAGGCATGTGTTTCCCTTATCAATTCCACCCTCATAGAAGTATATACCACCACCCTAATGTATACATAAATCTCATTGTACTCATCATTAGGGAACCTAGAGATTGTATCACATCATAGGAGTCATTCCCACATCATAAGACAATCACAATAAGGTTCTTAGATATCATTCACTCAATCCACCAATAAACATGTAATGACCATGAGATGATAGGTCACTGCCTCTTGGACCTCTAACCTCTTAATCTTCCAGTCAGCGAGAAATATCATTAGCTTATACTCTTCACCTATTTTCTAAACTCACTACTTTATATTATTCTTAGTGAGAGTATCTATGATGACATTACCCTTCCTTTGAGAATATTCCATCTCAAAGCTAATGTTCACAAGGTAGTCCAATTCCCATTTCATAGTTTCAAGTCCCACTGGGAGAATATGTATCACAAGATCCTATGGTGTTTATAGATGAAAAATATATCACCGAATAGATAGTGATGTCAATACTTCAACGAATGATCCACTGTATCTATCTCTAAATCATGGGTATGGTAGTTCCACTCATGGGTTCATAGCTAAAGAGACCCACAAGAAACCACCTAATCTATTTATATCACAATGGATCCCAGTATGACCCCTAAGGAATCATAATATATGGTATAAAATATCCCTAGTTTTGGAAGAATCATAATTAGAGTGGATGTCAATCTCTTCTTCAACTCTTGGAAATCCACTTCAAATCGACTAGTCTACTCAAACTTCACTCCCTTACTGATTATCTATGTCATGGGAACTACTAAGAAACAAAAGTCTAGGATAAAACCCGATAATATCTGTCCAAAATAATAATACTCTGAATCTTAAACAAATTTTTAGTCCATTCCCAAGAAACTTTCGCCTATATCTTCTCTGGATCAACTGAGATCCATGCCTCTAAGATGACATTCCTAAGGAAACATATATACTCAATATAAAAGTATCATTTCAAGTACATTAAAAAAATATTATGTACTTAAAACATTCTCAATACATTCTTTAGGTGTTAGGAATAAAAACTAGGGTCTCAAATATACCAATATATTGTAATCAAATTCCATGATGAAGGATTTTGGGTAAGGATGGAATATTCGGTTCCTGAGATACGTGAACACCATTGGAATATTTATCAATCCTTAAAGAATAATGAGTTAGTTTTATAACCCATACCAACTCTTAAATGATATATTAGAAAAATATTCCATCCTAACCTACAAATGATGGTAGATCGACCATAGATCTATCTTGGAGAACCATCAATATCTCCTTAACTAATGAAACATCTTATTTATCATCTGTAAAAAATACTTATTCTTCATTGTAGCTTGTTTCAACTTTCAGTAATACATTCATAATTTGAGATCACCTTCTTGTAAAATACAACTAGGGAACCTTGAGGAGAGATATGTAACATATCACCTCCCTAGATGACTCATCAGTGTTTAGAAAAGAATTCACTACTAGACCTCATAAACACCTCCTTGTACGCCAGAGGCATCCAAATAGAAATATGGATTTTAAGGTGGTATTATTGGGAGACTATACCCCTACACTAGAATGCAAAAACAATAGAAATAATAAAAATAAGATACATCCAAATAAATTAGTAATTAGACACCAAATAAAGTGACAATAAATAAAAAACCATTCTATATCAAAATGAATAATATATATATCAATAATTTATACAACATTAGAAATTTGTATACATTTAAACCCAAAAAATACAAAAGAAAAAAATTGGGAACTTCATAAAAAAATATTACGAGTTATAACCCAGTACAAAACTGTCATTATATATATTATTAGTGCAATCTAGTATCACTCATAGGGAATTTGGGCTTATCCTGACCTATAACTATGAAATTTTATCGGTTACTAACTGATGGCTTGAGTAGGGTGTTGGTATGACTTAATAGGTCACCACTAATGATGTCTATAAGAATATCCATTCTAATAAATAAGTGAATATTTATATGAAAAATAAATAAAGGAAAGAATAATTAATAAACCATTTCAATCCCTGAGTTCCAAGGTGACACCCCGAATCAACCATACCTGCTTTGGCCTAAGATGGATGTATCTATCCGTAGTAACTAAAGTATCCACAAAGGAATTTTTGGAGCATATCCACAATATTCCAAACTAATAATCATAACGAATCCAAGGGGGTTCTCCCCAATACATTATAAACCAGTCATCTTCATGAATCTAGGGGGGTTTCCCCATGGTATTCCAAACTAGATCCATCAATATATATCCATGGGGGATAGTCCCCAAGGAATTAAAAACCAGAGTAATCAGTCTAAATCCCAGGGGGTTCCCTAAGTAATTACAAACCAAGTTTCATCACGAATCCAAGGTGGGTTTCCCTAATGAATTCCAAAACAAATTTCATCACATATCCATGGGGGTTTCCCTAAGTCATTCCAAACCAAATTTCATCCTGAATCCATGGGGGGTTTCCCTATTTCATTCCAAACCAAATTTCATCACAAATTCAAGGTGGGTTTACCTAAGGCATTCTAAACCAAATGTCATCACGAATCCTTGGGGGTTTCCCAAAGGAATTCCAAACCATTAATCAAAATAAAATACTTAGGAAATTTAATTACTAGTTATTTAAATTTATTCTCAATAGGTATCGCATAAAAAACATGTAACACAAATCCTATATCATGATCTAAATATCCCAAAGTATTCACTCATGGTTAATTTCTCATTTATAGGGAAATCCTAGAGTCAACCCTTTCATTAACTAGTTAATTTACCAAGACAATCACACCCCATGGGTGGATAAAGTTCTTGTCTTCTCACCAATGGATTTTTTTTTGTATCATGGAGAGGTAAAATTTCATGGAGGAAAGTCATGACATTTATTTATCATTTTTTGGAAAGTGTATGGCATGTTAGCACAACCATACATTACACACATAATGAAATGGAGATAATTTTGAGGGATATTTTACAAACCACCTAACTTATACCCATAAATATATACACATATAATAGATGACTTTATTTTAGATAAATCAAAAGATATCTAAAAATAATAAGAACACATTATAAATAGGGCATATTATATTAAAATGATGTGATATTTATTAATGGATAACAATACTAATAAAAAATAGACACAAAGTGTTAAAATCATTGCTAACTTTCAATTATAATTAATATTGGATGATTGCATAGAGAATAAAAGGATAACTCCACTTGAATGTGGAAGAAACCCAAAGGAGAAAGGAGGGTTCACCAAGGTTTTTGGCCAAGGGGTAATCACTCTCATAAATTTAAAAACAACCCCTTAATTAATTAACTAATTAAAACTAAAAAATATTATATTAAATATTCATGTAATGAAAAAAATTTAATGCTATGGAAAAACCAAGGAAGTGGGTTTAACATATTACCAACCTTTTCATGGAATGATACAAGGTATCATGTTGTGAAAGGGTACAACTTGTAGTTTTTCAATTGTATGCCTGACCAATCTTCTCTAACATTCTACCAAGACACACCATAAAACTAAAACCTTTATATCTAGTTAAAATACACGTTTTCCATAAAAACATAAAATAATTAATAGCATAAAAAATGGTTTAGGGTTTTAAAACCTCCACACCATATAAAAATTCTTCATCGAGCTGCACTCCTAGACATATTCAGGTATCATTAGAAAACTACATTAGACATTGGGCCCATATATCATACTTCCAATCCCAAGTCTATTATTAGATATATTTTTTCTTCTATTGTACATGCAACCTAGGAACTATCTTGTCTTGTAGATCCTTCACACTATGATAAAGTTACTGAACTAGATGCTCCTCGAAGGATGTGTCATCCTCAAGATTTACATCATCAGTGTTGAGCACATTAGACAGATCATGATAGAACCACCTAATCTAATATACATGAAATACATCATGTATATCACTAAAAATATTTATAATAGATAACCGGTATGCCACTACACAAATCCTCTACACTATCTTGAAATACCTCATGAACCTGGGAGATAATTTCTCATATCAATGACCATGATGGTGTCCCAACCTCAATGAAACTCACAAGAATACACAGTCACCCACCTTGAAATCAAGAGGCCAGTATCACTAGTTTTTATATGAAATATTCCTACTATGGATAGTCTCTATCCACTTCTGAATTAGAAGAATATTCTTTAAATTCTCTTGTTCAAGACTCAAACCAATCATCACTATATTTCCAAACTCGATCCAAAAAATAAGAGAATTGCGTGGTCTACCATATAAATACTACCAAGGGGTCATCTATATATATGTCTAGTAAATTTTATTATATAAAAATTCTTCTAAATACAGATTTTTCTCCAATGAATTCTTGAGTTTAGGATTCATTCTACCATCGTATCCTCTAAAAACTAAGCATTCTACTTAGACGATACATCAATATGTTGATGAAGGGCAGTGCTCAAATCCACTAATGTACCAAGATCCATATGAAAACATGGATTAAGTCTCATCATACATATTTTATGAACCAAAATTTTCATCAATCTTGATACATGAACCAAACTATAATCCACCCACTATTTATGGTCACGCCAAAATTGCAAGAAAACCAACTCTAATGATCAAAACCTCATCATACCATTAATAACAATTTCAATTATTTTAAGTAAATAAACCAAAATTCTCCACTTTTTGTGGTATTCCAAAATTACCAATTTACCAACATCGCACCTATTTAGATGATTCAACTAATATAAACCAATATATTTCTCACAAAAATATTATCATCAAAACCCATAGTCTCACTCCTAAGACTAGTTATAAAAAAATACTTATCTCATTATTCACATCAGTGTGTTATCCCTGAGCATCTAAGTCTCATAGGCTTGATTACCCAACCAACATACTTCCTAATATTTGTAACACCCCAAGCTTCCACAGTATGCTTCTTTTTGAATAACACAATAGTTTTTGTTGTACGCAACTTTGAGTTCTAACACACCATGACCAATCAAACTAGCCGTTATGAATAGAAATACCCACTTTTTGAAATTTTATAAATTTTATTTTTCAATATTTACATCATTTTTGGATTCGGAATATCAAAATTATCTTAGGGTTAATTTTTGGTATTCTTATGAAAACTTTCAATTTTTGATGAATAGTGAAAAACATTGCGTTATTGTTTAAAACCGAATTTTTATTTAAATAATTATTTATTTTATTTAAATTTATTTTAAGTAAAAATAGATAAATAATACCTATATAAGTTCAATATAATTCATTGGAGTCATTTTATAATAATATTAGATGTATAAAATTTTATTGAACTTTTTACCGTCTTTTACCAACCTTCGAGGAACATTTGCAAATTTTCATAAAATGTAATTTTATCATTTTTGTTAATTAAATTTCAAAAATATGAGAGAAATGGTTGAAATAAGTAAGTAAAATGTGGTTCAATAAGATGAAAATAATTTTTGGTGAATAGTAACTTTTGACTTTTATTTACCACTGTTAAATGTAAACAGGGTAATTAAAGGTAAAAAATGATATTATAATTACCCTGACACATGTACTAATTCTATTGGATAAGTATATTTCGACCAAAAACAACCTTAGGAAGAAAATATTATCCTTTTGGTCTACTTGTATTAGATTAGGACATTTATTATTACTTTATTTAAAGTAGAGTTAAAAGTGTTAAATTCAATGTTTAATAACTAAAACATTTTTAATATAGAGTTATACATAAGATAAATTTGACTATAAATATTAATTATAAATATAAAAATATTTAATACATAATCGTATTTTATTTATAATTTTTAGACATTAAATAATTAAATTTATTTATGACATAATGATGATGCAGTAATTATCTTATTAATGAATGATTAAAATAATTGATATTATAAATATCCAAATAAATGTAAATTGAAACTTTTTATGACTTAAACTAATTTTATAGGTTAATATGACATTTTAGGGTTGATTAAATAATTTTTTTTCGAAGTGATAAAGTTGTTTTTACTTTCACAAAAACAAAATACCAAATATTGTCAAAATTGACATGAATGAGTTTTTAAAAAAATACTATATTATTAATTTATATAATATTCCTAAAAATATATGGTTCATCAAAAGTAATTAGATAAGGTTATATATATCAATAATAAACCACTTCAGGTTCATTTGTATTTTTATAGTAAGTTTATTAACCATTTATTATAATAATACAAGAATACATGGTAAAAGATAAACTATTTAACTAAGAGTTAAATCTAAAAGATAAGGTTTATATGGCAACCTAAACCTATATAAAACCTATTGGTTGAGAGGTTTTCGACCCAGAACTACCTTATCTTAGAAATAAATAATTTTTGAGCCATTATAAAATTAATATGACTGTATAATAAAATAATATTTCAAGCTTTTCCTAACATGACCCTCACCTCTCTCATAAATGGGTACTTACCCTTCTCTCAAAATCACACCTCCAAACCCATTTGGCTCAGCCAAACCCTAATAAAATATCCTCCCAACTACCTACATTCCATCCTATAGGCCTTACTTCGATAAAAAATCCAACCTAAGGATCCCTTTTGATCAACTCAAAAGGAAACACCCGAAAAAAGGTAATAATTTCACCACCTCTTTCAAAGTTATTTTCTTCTTCCACTTCCTCTTTATTTTTTTTTTCTATAAAAAAATAATAACTCCAGTAAATTATACATACTGTGTTGTTATCATAAACATGGTACAACCATATTCATTATTCTATCAATCCTATGAATGAAAATTCAACATACGTGTGTGCGTACGACTTACTGTCTCCACATCATGGTGTAGTTTGTTATTCAAACACTTAATTATTTGGATGGGTATAATAATAATTATAAATGATTTAAATAATAAATATAAATGTTAATTATTCTATATATATGATATAACATCCAATTACATATGATTTTACCATCAATAGAATTTTATTGTCAATCGTGCATACGTACGGATTACTGTCTCCATAAACGTGATGAAATTCATTCCCCATCATAACCATTCAATAATAATTTTTATTTTATGATTAAAAATAATATTTAAGAACTTAATATCATTTTGGATATGAATCAAATACATCCTATCCATATCAAACATAACTTACGTAAAAAAACATATAAAGGAAAATGAATCAGTTAACACTCGAAACAATGATACTATTGAAATATTATTAACAAAGCAATATTAGAAGATAATATATCATATTATATTTATATATGTGGTTCTTGTATAATTTAATAACAATGATTTAACTATTATACAGGAGGTTAACATACCCTCTATCAATGAAAAGTACAAGGTAAGGGTTAATTCTGCAATCTCTTCATTATCTGAGGTTGTTTATACGTGAGTATCTCTTTATCATCCAAATCTGTGTTTCTTAAAAATTTATTTTGAAACATTTTTACTATTTCATAGACTATGGGTTAATTTAATTTATACCCTTGTTAAAGTTTTTATAATAAGTTTATAAAGTAATCTTTCTGTCATTTTCCAAACAAGGTCCTTTACAACCTTTTTGACAAAATTAAGAAAAGAATGTTTTTTAACTTATATGGTAGGTGCAGCTATTTTACTCCATTATAACAACTTCATAGCCTCCCTTACAATCTTATAAGAATATTTTCAAAATAAATTTTTTCTTTTAAAATTACATGACTTTTAAATGATTTTAAAATAGAAAGAGATATTTATCTCAAATAGTTTTGATTTCATCTATGTCAACATCTATTGTTGGATTTTATGCTTTTTTGAAGTTTATTTTTTATGATACAATATTTAATATTTTAATTAAGGTTTTGTGATATTTTTTATTGTGAATGTGATATTTTTATATCATTCATGGTTTATGGTTAAAGTATTGACATTTCGTATGCTAGTTTTAATACGAATGTTTATGTTATGTTTCAACCTTTTCATACGAGTAATGTATTGGACTTAGTAAGTTACAGGTGGAGATCTCTATAGCTCCTTGATGCATCAGTAGGTCTCATGAGACAAACTAGTGTCTTGCACAAGGCCTTGAAAAAATCTTATTTGTAGTCTTGGCACGAGACCTTGACTATGTGGTTATGATGTCTGGCATTATGCATTCCATTATTATGAAATTGGATATTGATATTACATGAGATTATTTGACTAGTATAATATCCATGTGAATAAGTAAATTTCATTTTTTGATTTATCTTTTCCATATTATGATGAAGTTTAAGTTTAAAAGGATTGTGTTTTAGTCTTATACATTTCCTTAAAATTTTATGCTTATTTATGATAGTTTCTACTATAATGTTATCCTTACTGAGCATCTAAGCTCACCCCTTTATATGTTTTATTTTTTCCATGATGTGAAATAGTATATTATGATTGACCTGTAGGGATAGACTAAGGGATATGAGTTTATTCTATGGAGACACAATGTTGTTTTTTCATTTCATCATGTAATGTAAAACTTGTGTATGTATCTAGTACTTATAAGGCTACTAAACTAATCGGTCTTTTGGGACTTGATTCCTTGTATCATGCCAATGTTATATAATAATGCACTGATTCTAGGTAACTAGGGTCAGGTAGTTACAATTGGTATCAAAGGAAGTTTAGTAAAAATGTTGGAAACTAGATTTAGAATAAATCTGATTAGGGAACATTACCCTAAGAGAGACTTTGAGGATTAGGATAGAAGAACTTCCTAGAATTTTGGTAATATAGAGATTTTTGAGTTTTACAAGAAATAAATCCTTGTCTAGATATGAGCAGGTAGAGGAAAATCTGGAATAAATGCACCTAGGAGTGAAAACTCTGACAAGGAGTTTCGGGCTTGACCTGGGGTATCCTTGTGCATGACAATGTGCCTTGCTGCACTCTTGGTTACGACACTCCTGGTGGATATGATTAGGATAATTCACATTTTATTTACAAACCATTATGAAGGATTTATGAGTATATATCTCCTCAAAGAAAGCATTTTTATGATTATGGATTATATCCATAAACTGTTCAATTTATGTTAAGTGTTTTACAAGTTTGGAATTATGTATTGAAATTCATAAACTAATCTAGTGTATGTCATTGTTTAGAAATGGCACCTAGTGGAAGGAATGGAAACCGTATCAAGGCACGTAATCCATGTAGGTATTTCCCTCCTACTCAATATAATTATAGTGGAGCTGGTGATGAAACTAGTGCTGATCATCTTATCATTATACTAGGATAACTCACTTAGGTTATGAATAATAACCTTACCTGTATGAAGCACCCTGATCCACAACACAGAGGATCAATGTTAGACCGCTTCAAGAAGAAATAAAAACCAACATTCAATGGAACTAAAAATCCATTTGTAACTGAGCAATGGATAAGTTCCTTAGAGAAAATATTTCATGCTTTGGGGAGTAGTGAAAGGGAAAAAGTTGTCATGACAGTTTATCACATCACGGAAGATGCAGATCAATGGTAGCCATTAATTCAAAACACAAAGGAAGATGAAGAAGTATCAAATATGAAATGGAGGGAATTTAAAGAGATTCTATTATAAAAATACTTTCCTCATGACAATTGAGTGGATATGGAAAGACAATTTTTGAGTCTGAGGAAAAAGGAGGATGATAATGTCGAAAAGTATGCGGCTAACTTTAGAAGGTTATCAAGGAATGTAGTAGATTATATACGTAACCCAAGGAGTAAGATTGATCGATTCTTCGATGGGTTAAAACCATTTCTCCATCGAGAATTAGTCTCACAATCCTTCTCATCATATGAAGATATTGTCTCAAGTGCAATCAAGACAGAAAAGAAATTCTTTAAGTCTTAAAACTTTAAAGAAAAGAAAGAGAAGAAGAAATATTCTGAAAACTCTAGAAATGGAAATAAGGGGAAGAAGGGAAAAGTTGAATTTCCATCATACGGTAAATGTGGGAAGAAACACCCCAGTGACTTCTTGAAGGGAATGGGAGTCTATTACAAGTGTGGTGAAAAAGGCCACCAAACTCGTGATTGCAAGGGAAAGAATGAGGCTGTTAATGTTAAATTCTACAATTGTAGAGAAATGGGGCATTATAAAAATTAATGTCTTAATCTCTAAGGAAACTTACCTCAGAAATGGGCAAGAGAGCAAGGCCAAGCTTATGCGATCACTACTGCTGAGGTTGAAGCTCCGAATGCCGTGGTGGAAGGTAATTTAATGGTTTCCTCAAGTTTAGTCAACGTTTATTTGATTCTGGATCATCGCATTGTTTCATATCTTTCGAGTTTTCTAAGAAAATTAGATATTTCCGATTTGATTTAACAAGGGAGTTGTAAGTAAAAACTCATAAGGGAAGTATCATTGCAACAAAGTTTTGTGAATCAGTCCCCATTAGGTCATATAAATGTTCTTTATCTGCTGAATTCATCATCATAACCCTGACTGAATTTGATATAATCATCGGTATGTATTGGATTTAGAACCATGATTCAAAAATTTATTTTAAGAAGAAGGAGGTTACAATTTTTGATGATGATAAGGAGTACCTTATCTTTAGACCAGAAACAGCACCACCTGATTCTTATCTAGATCCACCCCCAGTAGCTCTACTAAATTCAATTATTGGGGTGGAATAGAATAAAATAACTATGGGTGAAGAAAATAATGTTCAAATAGATGATGTACCTATTGTGTAGGAATATTTTGATGTGTTTCTAGAGGATTTACCTGGACATCCTCCAGAATGAGAAATTGAGTTTTCCATTGATTTAATTCTTGGTTTAAGGACCATATCGAAGACCCCTTATAGAATGGACACTGTAGAATTAGTAGAACTAAAGAAACAACTAGAGTAATTGATTAATAAAGTATTTATTCTCCCTAGTGTTTCTCCATGGGGGGCCCCTATTCTTTTTATTAAGAAGAAAGATGGATCTATGAGGTTGTGCATTGACTACAGGGATATCAATGCTATAACAATAAAGAACAAGTATTCCCTACCTCACATTGATGATTTATTCAACCAAATTCATGGATATAAATATTTTTCAAAGATTGACCTTCGATCTGGATATCATCAGTTGTGTGTAAAGAAGGAAGACATTCCAAAAACAGAATTTTGAACCAGGTATGGGATTTATGAGTTTACAGTAATGCCTTTTGGACTGACTAATTCAGCCTCTTTTTTAATGGATCTAATGAATAGATTTTTCAAGGAATATCTTGATGACTTTTTAGTGGTATCTATTGATGATATCTTGTTATAATAAAAAATCTATGAAGATCATGAAAATCACTTGCACACTATTCTGAAAACCCTCAGAAGAAATGAATTATATGGGAAGTTTAGCAAGTGTGAATTCTGGATTTAGGAAATTTCTTTTCTTGTCCATATTGTCTCTAAGGATGGAATCTCTATCGATCCTTCAAAGACTAAGGCAATCCAAGAATGGCCAGAACCGACGAGTATAACTGAGGTACGCAGGTTTATTGGTATAGCAGGTTATTATCGACATTTTTTCCAGAATTGTTCCCAATTGGCTAACCCATTAACCAAGATCACACGTAAATGGGTTAAATTTGTTTGAAAAAAGAGTGTGAATAATGTTTTGAATAATTGAATAAAATATTAGTCAATGATCCTATCTTGACTATACCATTGAATAATGATGGGTTTGTTATTTATAGTTATTCTTCAAAGAAAGGACTTGGTTGTGTCCTTATGCAGAACGATAGAGTTATTGCCTATGTATCAAGATGGATAAAAATACATGAAAAAAACTATCCCACTCATGATCTTGAGTTAGTTGTTGTAATATTTGATTTGAAGATATTAAGACACTATCTCTATGGTAAAAAATGTGAGATATATACCGATCACAAGAGTTTGAAGTATATTTTCTCACAGAAAGAACTCAACATGAGGCAAATAAAATGGCTTAAACTACTCAAAGATTATGATTTCACTATACACTACCACCCATGGAAGGAAAATAAGGTGGCAGATGCTTTGAGCAGAAAGGATCATGGAGTTTTGAACAAGATGAGATTTGAAAGGGATCCTATGTTCATGGATCTAGTAAAGATAGATCTGGGAATAATCATGGAAGGAGAAACATCAATACTTTTTCAAATGGTTTCCAAACCAACTTTACTAGAAAAAATAAAAAGTTCTCAGACTGATGATGAGGAATTTCAAAAGAAAATTAAAGCTGTGAATGATGGGAGATTGATTGACTTCGTATATGAAGATGGAATTTTGAAATTTGGGAAGAGAATTTGTGTTCCTGATATACCTGATCTAAAAATGGAATTTTTGGATGATGATTATAACTCCAATTTCTCTATACACATTGGTATCACTAATAAGTATAGGGATTTGAAGGAACTTTATTAGTGGGATAACATGAAGAGGGAGATTTACGATTATGTGTCAAGATGTATAGTTTGTCAACAGGTGAAGCCCGAAAGACAACATCCTAGATGATTCATGAAAACTCCTCCCATACCTAAGTGGAAATATAATGATATTATGATGGGATTTGTCATGGGGTTACCAAAGACTACTAGAATGAATGATGCAATATGGGTCATTTTTTATCATCTTACCAAGTCAGCACATTTTCTGGTTATAAGAGAAGATTTACCACTTGAACGTCTAGAAAGACTATATATTAATGAAGTTTTAAGACTTTATTGAGTACCCCTATCAATTTTTTCTGATTTTGATCCCCTTTTACATCAAGAATTTGGAAAAGTATTCAGAAGTCCTTGGATACTGAACTTCGTTTGAGAACTGCCTACCACTCTCAAACTGATGGACAATCAGAACGGGCTATTCAAACTTTAGAATACTTGTTGAGATCTTTCTCACATGACTTTCAAGGTATGTGGGATCAATATTTACCTTTGGAAGAATTTTCTTATAACAATATCTTCCATTCAAGTATTCAGATGGCACCATATGAAGCGTTATATGGAAAGAGATGTCGCACACCAACTTATTGGGATGATTTTGCTGAAAGAAAACTTATAGGCCCAGAACTTATTGAGGAAACAATGGAAAAAGTGAATATTATCCAAACCCACATCAAAGTAGTTCAAAGTAGGAAAAAGAGCTATGATGATAATTGAAGGAAGGAATTGGAATTTCAAGTAGGAGATCATGTTTTCTTGAAGGTATCCTTATGGAAGGGTGTTATATGATTCATTAAGAAGGGAAAATTAAGTCCCAGGTACATCGGACCTTTCAAAATTCTAGAACGAATTGGAGTTTTAGCTTATCATTCGGAAAATCCGCCAAGTCTCTCCAAAGTTCATGATGTGTTCCACATATCACTATTAAGAAAATACATGCCTGACCCAATGCATGTACTCGCCTCTGAAGAAATAGAACCGGAACCTGATCTGTCTTATTGTGAAGATCCTATCACGATTTTTGATACCAGAGAACAAGTTCTGAGAAACTGAACGACTCGTCTGGTGAAAGTTCTATAGAGAAACCATAAGATAGAAGCGGTAATGTGGGAACCCGAGGAACTTATGATGATGAACCACCCAGATTTTTTATGAAGTAGTATTCTATAAATTTTTTCGACAAAATTATTTTAAGGAGGGAATAATGTAACACCCCAAGCTTCCATGGTACACTTCTTTTTGAATAATACAATAGCTTGCGCTGTACGCAACTTTGAGTTCTAACACACCACGATCAATCAAACTAGCTGTTATGAATAGTAATACCCACTTTTTGAAATTTTATAAATATTATTTTTCAAACTAGACTTCATTTTTGGATTTTTAATATTAAAATTATCTTAGTGTGAATTTTTGGTATTCTTCTGAAAACTTTCAATTTTTGATGAATAGTGAAAAACACCGTGTTATTGTTTAAAACTGAATTTTTATTTAAATAATTATTTATTTAATTTAAATTTATTTTAAGTGAAAATAGATACATAATACCTATATAAGTTCAATATAATTCATTGGAGTCATTTTATAATAATATTAGATGTATAAAATTTTATTGAACTTTTTACCATCTTTTACCCACCTTCTAGGAAAATTTGAAAATTTTCATAAAACGTAATTTTACCACTTCTTTGAATTGAATTTCAAGAATCTGAGAGACACGGTAGATATCAGTAAGTAAAATGTGGTTCAATAAGATTAAAATATTTTTTGGTGAATAGTAACTTTTGACATTTATTTGCCATAGTTAAAAGTAAACAGGGTAATTAAAAGTAAAAATGATATTATAATTACCCTAAAACATGTCCTAATTCTATTGGATAAATGTATTTCAACCAAAATCAAACTTAGGAATAATATATGATCATTTGATCCACTTTTATTAGATTAGGACGTTTATTATTATTTTATTTAAAGAAGAGTTAAAAGTGTTAAATTCAAATTTTAATAACTAAATTTTTTTTAATATAGGGTTATACATAAGATAAATTCGACTATAAATATAAATTTGAAATATAATTTTTTTTAATAAATAATGGTATTTTATTTATAATTTTTAGATTTTAAATAATTAAATTTATTTATGAAACAATGATGATGCAATAATTACTTTATTAATGAATGATTAAAATAATTGATATTATAAATATCCAAATAAATGTAAATTGCAACTTTTGATGAATTACACTAATTTTATAGGGTAATATGACATTTTAGGGTTTATTAAATAAATTTCTTCTAAGTGATAAAGTTTTTATGACTTTCACAAAAATAAAATACCAAATAGTGTCAAAATTGACATAAATGAGTTTTTAAAACAAATACTATATTATTAATTGATATAATATTCCTAAAAATATAAGGTTCGGCCAAATGACTTAGATAATGTTATATATATCAATAAAGAACCATTTTGGGTTCTCTTGGATTTTTATAGTAAGTTTATTAACCATTTATTATAATAATACAAGAATACATGGTAAAAGTTAAACTATTTAACTAAGAGTTAAATCTAAAAGATAAGATTAATATGGTGACCTAAACCTGTCTAAAACCTATTTTTTGAGAGGTTTTCGACCTATCCCCACCTTATCCTCGAAATAAATTATTTTGGATCCGTTATAAACCGAATATGATTGTATAATAAATTAATATTTCAAGATTTTCCAAAAATGACCCTCACCTCTGTCATAAAAGGTTACTTCCCCTTGTCTCAAAATCACACCTCCAAATTCATTTGGCTTGGACAAAACCTTCTCAAATATCCTTAAAACTACCCTCAATTATACCTAGATTCATTACTTTGATCATAAATCCAACCTAAGGATCCCTTTTGATCAGCTCAAAAGGAAACACCCGAAGAAGAGGTAATAATTTTACCACCTCTTTCAAAGTTCTTTTCTTCTTCCACTTCCTATTTATTTGTTGTTTCCACACCAAAATAATAAATCCAGTACCTTATAAATACTGTGATGTTATTATAAATATGGTAAAACCATATTCATTATTCTATCCATCCAATGAATTACAATTCATCATACGTGCGTACGTACGGCTTACCGTCTCTACATCGTGGTGTGGTTTGTTATTCAAACACTTAATTATTTGGATGGGTATAATAATGAGTATAACTGATTTAAATAATAAATAAAACATGTTAATTATTCTTTATATATGATATACCATCCAATTACATATGATTTCACCATCAATAGGATGATATTGTCGCTCGTGCATACGTACGGATTACTGTCTCCACGAACGCGATGAAATTCATTCCCCATCATAACTATTTAAGAATAATTTTCATTTTATGATTAAAAATAATATTTAATAACTTAATATCATTATGGATATGAATCAAATACATCCTATCCATATCAAACATAACTTATGTAACAAAACATATAAAAGAAAATGAATTAGTTAACACCCGAAACAATGGTACTACTAAAATATTATTAATAAAGAAATTTTAGAAGATCATATATGATATCATATTTATGTATGTGGTTCTTTTATAATTTAATAACAATTATTTAACTATTATAAATGAGGTTAATTTACCCTCTATCAAGTAAAATTACAAAGTAAGGGTTAATTCTACAATCTCTTCATTATCTGAGGTTGTTTATACGTGAGTATCTACTGGGACCTCTTTATCATCCACATCTGTGTTTCTTAAAAATGTATTTCAAAACATTTTTACTATTTCCTAGACTATGGGTTAATTTCATTTATACCATTGTTTAAATTTTTATAAGATGTTTTAAAGGAGTCTTTATTTATTTTTTAAACAGGTTCATTTATGACCTTTTCGACAAAATTAAGAAAAGAATGTTTTTTAACTTATACAGCGGGTGCAACAATTTTTCATCGTTATAACACCTTCTAAGCCTACCTTAAAAGCTTATAATAATATTTTCAAAATAAATGTTTTCTTTTAAAATTACATGACTTTTAAATTATTTCAAAATAGAAAGAGATATTTCTCTCAAATAGTTTTGATTTCATCTATGTCAACATCCTTTTTTAGATTTTACACTTGTTTGAAGTTGATTTATTATGATACAATATTTCATATTATATTGAAGCTTTTGTTATATTTTTTACTGTGGATGTGATATTTTTATAACATTCATGGTTAATGGTTAAAGTATTAACCTTTTGTATGCTAGTTTTAATACGAATGTTTATGTTATGTTTCAACCTTTTCATATGAGGAATGAATAGGACTTAGTAAGTGATGGGTGGAGCCTACTATAGCTCCTTGATGCATTGGTAGGTCTCATGAGACAAAATAGTGTCTTGACATAAGTCCTTGACAAAATCTTATTTGTAGTCTTAGCATGAGACTTTGACTATGTGGTTATGATGTCCGACATTATGCATTCCATCATTATGAAAGTGGCTATTGATATTACATGAGATTATTCGACTAGTAGAATATCCATGTGAATAAGTAAATTACATTATTTGATTTATCTTTTCCATATTATACTGCAGTTTAAGTTTAAAAGGATTGTGTTTTATTCTTATACATTTTCTTAAATTTTTATGCTTATTTATGATAGTTTCTACTATATTGTTATCCTTACTAAGCATCTAAGCTCACCCCTCTCTATGTTTTATTTTTACTAGGATGTGAAGAAGTATATTATGACTAACCTGTAGCGATAGACTAAGGGATATGAGTGTATTCTATGGAGACACAATGTTTCTTTTTCATTTCATCAGGTAATGTAGAAATTAGTTATGTATCTAGTACTTACAAGGCTACTAAACAGATCCGTCTTTCGGGACATGATTCCTTGTATCACACCAATTTTATGTAATAATACACTGACTCTAGGTAATTGGGGTCTAGGATTTACAATATTCACCATAGGCCACACCACCCAACTATTATCTCACACATATATCTTTCTAAATATAGATCATACTAACTCCACCCAACCCCCATTAATAAACATCCATACTTGGGTACCTTCTCTTTTCTGTGCTTAACCCAGCTACTTGTATCCCAAAAACATCACAAAACTACAACCACCTATAGGTTGGGTTCATTAATACATCACATCTAATTTTTACTAAAAACTAAACATAATGAGTTCCACATGATCAATAGATCCATGGTGATATCTCCACTATAAGACTTCCTTTTTATCAGATTACAAGCATGATCCTACCCAATTTCCACTACCAAACTAACATTAGCAATCCTGATTCCCACTCTATTTAATTTATTAATTCCTTATATTGATATATTCTCAGGAATATATTAATACCTTGGTGAATCATGCAATTGCCTCCAAAATCTATCAATAAACCACCAATGTATAACTAGTCCTAACATGTCTCTCCCATGGTTCACAACCTTGCACTTATTTATGAAACACTCACATTTGATCACACTATGATCCCTTCCTGGACCAACTAGAAAATAATATTTGTTCCAACACTCTATTCATGGTAGTTGAGGGGATCTCTTGATCCAAAACCCATCAAACTGAGTGACTCATCCCCTTGGAATTTTATAATATCCAATAGAATCCATAATTAATCTCACTTTTCATAAAGTGATACAACTCATACTTTATATGATTTGACCATCTATACAATTCCAAATTCCTCATAGACCCATGGTTAGTTTATTATCACTCATAAAGAAATATTTTCACACATTGGTCACACTCCAATGCATCAAACCCCATTATATTTACACTTAGTCATACCCTAAAGTAGCTCTTACTCCAACCAAAACACTTCAAAACATCAAGTTGAACAGCCTTTTCTTATTTTCACTCAAAAAAGGTTTCTTGTACCTTACCTCTATCATTTAATAATATATTATCCACCAATTCCATCTAAAACCCAAATCCACACTTAACAAATTTAGAGAAAAATAAGGAGTATTTGACCCAAATTAAACACAATGGCACCTCACATGGTACTAACCTCAATGGGTCTCTAGGGACTGAGCACATATATCCTAAAATGTAATATCCTTACACTAGGGTGGAATTAAATTCAACCACCATGAATTTTCATTCGTTATGATGACCTCACATCAGGTGTCACATAAGTTACCCAACTCAATCAATGTATTCTGGAGATTTCCCAAAAACAACCCATAAACATGTCTCACATGACATTAAAATCTAATCACATATTAAACACCAAGATTAACTTTAAAAATCTAAGATGAGGTTGAATCAACCCATCCACTATATAGGTTATATATAATAGCTATCCCTCATTACATGATAAAGAAGTTTTATATTTTTCCTATCACAATAATGCTCAATAGTTTATATTGATAACTAGGAACACCCAGTAAGAATACATCATAGTAATACCAAACCCCACTATATAAATAGAATATCTTGAATCATATCCCCCCAGTCATAGTCTCATGCACCCAATAACCTAGCTAAACATGCTCACTACATGTTAATATCATCTATCTAAAATAATTTCACTAAAGTTTTCCTTTCTAGAAATCCTAAAGAATACCACTACTTCCAAGGACAACCACATGATCACTAAACACCCTAGGAATTAATACAAAACTATAAGCATCTACTCATGCTATACCCATCCCGTATTAAACCATCCAAGATCATCTAATCAACTGGTCCAAGCATCGAACTGATCTCTCCCCTGAAAATCTAGATGAAACCCACAACATCAAGGTTGGAAATCTACACCCATAACACATGAAGAATTTATATTCCTACACCAATTATATATTAATACTTCCATGAATAAACCTCAATGTAAATAATCTATCACGCTTCTCATCTTAATGTCATATGCAAGCCTAGGCTACCCTCTCTCTTGGTTTACCCTCATATATCACATATGTCTACAAAAATAATAGGAAAAAATATCATTATTCAGTCAATAAAATAAACTTACTAATATCCTAAACCACATCCCAAAACCAAAAGGAAACTCATAGATTAGTTCACAACTTTAAGACATATACCCAATTTAGGGTTTTCCACAAGACATTTTTCTATACAACATTGGAATGTTACACTAGACAAGATGTATAAATGCTCCATTAAATCTATACAACATAAGGGTCTCACATATAAGTTATATTTTAGTCTATCCCACCCAAATTAAGGCTAATAATAAACCCATAATGGTTACAAACAGTCATGATATATCATGATTTACAATGTTACCATTCAAACCAAATCTATAACAAGTATAACATCTCACTATATTACACACTAATAAATCATAAAGGTCTCATGGATTGGTCTCTATATCTCTGTCCCCATATACCCATTCTTAATATCTTCTCATATTTAAATAGGATCCACATCATAACAAATTTATATATTTTTTGATATCATGGTTCAATGAAAGTTCTAACAAGAATAATGCACCACTATTCTTTATATGTCACATCATAGTGATACTATAATTTAAGAACTCTCAATATCCCCAAATAATTATACACAGAGTAAAAAATCACCTAAACATAAGTTCCACACCATATACATACAATCCATGTCATCACCCTTTTCCAAAAAAAAATAACCACTCAGTTAAATGAAAATTCAATTAAAAGTTATATATAAATATGTTTTATAAGTTTTAGTTGGAATTTTATTTTGATGATTACACATAACAATATTGATAGGTGATCATTTAATACGATTTTTAACCATTTAAAATATTAGTTAAGTATGATTCCGCCATAAATTTATATGGGAAAACCATATAAATTATTGTTGACACTTTGAATAACATACCCTTATCATAATCTAGGAATCTAATCATAGACAATCATGAAAATTCCATCTGAATCCTATGTGATTATTATAATGAATGAACACATTATCTCTTGACCTTCCATCCAAGAGAAAAATCACATAAATCAATAACCTCATAATCATGTGCATCACTCAAGGTGAGATAAGTTAACTATAAAAGTAAAAAAGAAATAACATCAATCTCATTCCTAGTATCTTATAATTTCCCTCATACATGGATCTAAAACTCCCAAACATGAGTTTCCTAATAATTCACAACAACTCTTAATCTTATGTTTACTCTAACAAAATAATTAGACAAAATAAAAAATAGTTATGATATAATTTTTTGAAATCTCTCTACATTGAACCACTCATCAGTTTCTAGACTGGTAGTCTCTACTGGACCTCAGAAGTGCGTCCCCATACTTTAGAGGTTACTGACTAGCAGTAGGGGTCTAAGGTTGTATAATGGGGATACTATACCCCCATATCATAGTGTAACACTAGGTGAAATAATATCAACAAGATACATCAAAATAAAGAAGTAAAAATATTCCAAAAAATGTGCCAATAAATAAAAACGAACCATGATATATTAAAATAAACTATATACATGAAATTCAACCATACAAAAACAATGGTTCATATACATTAGAACCCAGGTAAACAAAATCCAAAAACTAAGAACTCCACCAAAATGGTCTCGAGTCATAGCTCAATCCAAAACTCACATGCTCTATCCTAATAGTGAAATAAAGTATCAGTCACAAGAAACTTTACCTTATCCTGACATGTAACCAAGAATACTGCTCAGATACTAACTAGTGGCTCAACCATTGTTTGAGTATGAATTAGTTATCCACTTATAATGGTGTCTATAAGCATATCCAATATAAGAAATAAGTGAATATTTATGTGAATAATTAATAAAGTATAGAATAATAAATAAACCATATCGATCCCTGGGTTCCAAGGTGGCAGCCTTAATTAACCATACCTACGTCAGCATAAGTGGGATGTCTATATCCAAAGTTACATAACTAGTCCCAAATGAATACATGAAGAATGTCCCTAACATTACAAACCAGTAATCATCATGAATCAAAGGGGATCTCCTAAGGAAATTCCAAACCACTAACCATCACAAATACAAAGGGAGTTACCCCAAGTCCTTCCAAACCAGATTCATTCGTGTAACACCCTAATATTTTAAAATAAGGCCATTATGTTCAATAGCGTATGCGAAACACAACATCAAGCCTAAACAAACCACGATATACTCTTTAAATGTGAATATTATAACATAGTCATTAAAATTGGAGGTATAGATAAGAATAGATAATTTTTTTAAAATTATGTATAAATATTTTAGATTAATTGAATATATTAGTAAATAAAAACTCAATTTTTAATAATGTATTTACTTGATTCCAAAATATATTATTCATCAAAAATGATTTTATTTATTTTTATGAGAAAATAATATAATTAATTTCTACTAATTATGATTTTAATTTTATTTGAAAGTAAAATAATTATTTTTTAGTTACATTTAATTTAATTTATTACATTTTAATCATATTTATAATATATTTTGGTGTATATTTATTTTTAGGCTTAAAATACATTTTTCTGAAAATTATTCTTAAGTGCATGATGTTTCTCCATTTTAATTAATTTAAATAACCCAAAATAATGAATTATTTAAATGAAATTAATATATTAATTTAATTTTATATAATTATTATTACTATTTATATAGTTAATGTAAGGCCATCTTATGCTTGAAAATACATTTCTTGAAAAAACGTTTTTTCGACATTTATTATGGGTTCATTTTTAAAATAAATTATGATTTTTTTTGAATTTAATTTAATAAAATGGATTAAATATTTTGAATCATCATAATTAATAATATTTAATAAATTCAACTTAATTTTTTTTCATACTGAATAGTAAAAATAGTTAAAATTTGTTACCACGGTAAAAGGGAAAATTGGGTTAACCTAGGTTAAAACATAGTGATAAATCCACCTATTTTCATATTAATTCTTATTTTATGAATTTATTTATACCCTTGTAAACTTATGATCTATATTCAATTATTTATGGGCCACTTTTTGATGAAAGTGGACCATATAATAATTTAAGTTAAGAAAAAGACAAAATATTACTCTCTTTCATTTAAATATCTCTTATATGCTCACATAGGGATAAAAATAAGCGGTGAAAAATATTGAATTATATTTTGAGTATAATGAAATTATTTTGATGACGGTAATTTTTTTTTAATTTTTATTATTATATATTAACCTTAAATTTTTATAAAATGTTGATACAACACTTGTGAAAATAGTGAAAAATTCAACATAAATAATTTTAGAAACATTAAAAGTAATGTATTCAGGATTATTTCAGGTTCCAAAATAACTTTATAATTAATAATTATGTATTATTGATGGATAAATGGAATATATTTTAAATTAATTATTATATTTATGTCTTTAAAGTCAAATTAAAGGAATATTGTCAAAAAATGACATGAATGATATTTTATTTTAAATAATATTTTGTTAAATTATTTAAAAATACTAAAAAATCATGAAAGAGAAAAATTAAAATGATAAATAGACTAAAATTTTAACCCTTCTATATTTTTTATCCAATTTGCATCTTATATGTAAAATCATAACCTTTTAGTTTAAAAAAGTTGTTACTGCAGCTATGGTTAAAACAATTTTACCGTGGGTTAAACTAAGAGATGGGGATTATTTTTCTAATTAAACTTGTAAAAATATGATTTTATAGCCATATTTCAACCATATATTATCCAAAATTATAATACCTATCCATTTAGAATTATTTTTATTGAATATGACCTTATTATAGATTAATACATTATAAAATTCAAAAAACTACCCCTCCCTTCACTTATAAAAGGGAACCCCTATCCTCCCCTATCTACACATAAAAACCATTTTTTGAAAATACCTACTAAAATACATTATTTAATTCCCTCCCTCTGTCTTATAGGCCATGGTTTGATCATAAAACCAACCTATGATTTTTTTGTGTAATCCTTAAGAAGTTGTCCAAAGAAGTGGTATAGTTCTTAATCAAGAATTTTTATTTTATATATTCCTCAACCTATTTAAAATCCTATTAAACAGTGATGAAATAATAAAACCAACATATACCATATAATTAGATGTTATTATTCTGATTTAATACCATATATACATCTTCTCTTCCATAAAATGGGAAATTAAACCATCGTTCATGTGTACGACAGGCTACCGGCACACGAACTGATGTAACTAATTTTACATCACCTCTAATTATGATTGGTATTAATGATAGATTTAATATATATATATATATATATATTAATGAAATTTTTATCATTATGAAAATATAATATATCATTTACTTTCTTACCATTTTGATTTATTGAAAAATGATAACATCGTTCGTGCGTACGTATGGACTACCACCTCCATGAAGTGATGTAATTAATTCTTCATCACCACATAAAATTGAAGATATATATAAATATATTTAAGAAAATAATATTTTATTTATGAAATTATTATCATTATATAATAATAAAATAATATTTACCAACTTTTCATAATGATTGTTGAAAAATAGAAACATTACTTATGTATATGTGTGGCCTACCATATCCATGATTGTTACATGGTTCATTTTTCATAACAATATTTCATGGTTGGTTTTAAAATTATAATTTATGTATAAAAATTATTATTATTAAATTATTATTATGCTTTATATAATGTAACAATGACTTCTTTTACCATAGTCAACTGCCCAAAGTCATTTTGGATATATAAACTGAACATCATCAAAATATCCAATGTGAACTTAATTGCCTACATAATTAAATATAACATGGTATTAAATAAAATAAAAATAATAATAAACATGTAAAAAAAATAATCAATTAAATAATTAACATTAGTTTATTATTAAAAAATATAAATAATGTACTTGACGAGTCAGACCTGAGGTAAGGAATTTTCTCTCAATTTACTTTCATTGAGGTATATATTAATATTATGCCCAAATTTATTTTATATAGTGTATATACTCCCCTTTCTTAGATTTGGTGACCTATAACCTACTTATTTGAACATTATTATAACCTGTATTCATTTTTTTGAATATTAATAAAATCATTATCATGACATGACTGTTCTTTAGTGTGAAATTGTATGTGATAATGTCCTAAGAGTAACTATCCCACTAAAAGGTCATAGTAGTTCCCTACTATGATGAGATCCCATAAGTACCATGAAAGTATTATTAAATATATATTCTATATCTATATTATTTCATTTGGGGGACACTGATGATATGGCTATTAGGGGTGGAGACTCATAAGACTTTGAAGCACCTCCTCTTGGTGTACGCCATTGGTAATTTCAAGTGTAAGAAATTATGAGAACGAGACCTGTCAATGGGAAATAAACTTTTATACATGTCATTGTATGTTCCTATCTACGAACATGTGTATTGGTACTTATAATTTAAAATTATTATTAATTTATGTTATGAGTTGTGTACTTTGATGTATTGATGAAAATCATGATGATATATGTTTACGGTGAAGTAGGATACATTGGGTGTGTCACGAGTAATATTTCATTAATGAATAATGATAGAGAAGATTTATAACTTCTGTTCTTTAATGGAATTTGATATATTATTCCCTTTTATGGAAATGATATATCTTAAATAAATCCATGGACATGGTGTTCTGTTGGAAATTTCAATTTCTAGAATGAAAAAGAAAGATACATCGAGTAGATATGTTGATGGTAGCAACATGAAACCTACTTGATTAGAGATACCAAGATAAATGGATTATATTACACATTAAGTGTTTGTATGTGGTTTTATGTCATTAAAAAATAAACTTATTTCTCTATGGGTTCCTTAGAGTGTTGTTAGACACTAACCTTGTACTTTAGGATTCTTTTTGCTAATGTCATTGAGAAAAGTGCCTAGAGGGTCACACACTAAGTGTATCTAGAACCTTAGATAAATAATAATATAATTTATTATTTAACAAGTTAAATAAATATTATTCCTACATGTGGTTTAATGATTATTTATGTTGGCTTGATTACATATATTCCATCACTAGTTATTTGATAGAATATTTTGAGATCATAATATTTAATAAATATTTATTTTCTATTTATTGAATATAATATTTATTTATTTATTGGAAAATAATGCAGTGATATTTATTTATTAAATAAATAGTCATTGTTCATGTTTTTATAAATATTGTGACGGAATAGTGGACTGAGATTAATGTTTTGGTGAGAAATAATACATATTGAATATTATTTGAATAAATAATATTTCATTTAATTTGTGAGTTTAGCACATATCAATAAATATTATTATTATTATTATTAACATGGGGTTGCACATGAATTAATAAAAACAATAAGTACGCATGTACAATTATTATTTTCTAACCCTAGCGGTATATAAACCCAATTATATTTTTTTGTGTGGTTTCCAATTTCATTAAGTGTGAAAAACCACATTCGGAGAGAATTATCTCAAATCCCTAGAGATACCCCTATGCAAGAATGACCTTAAGAACATAGTGAGATATTCCTCCACCACCACTCTCAAGTCTAGAGAGACTAAAGAGAACCCTTCCTTGAAGAGATTCTCTGACACGACCCACCTTCCTCATGATAAGGGAAGGGACAAAAAAGTGCCATGCCCTTCCTTATTCAAGATGAAGGACAGATAATGACCCTCGAGTCCTGCCTTCAATAGGAATCAGAGTAGAGACTAGCACTAATGATATATAATCTCACACAAAATGGAAGGAATTGCCCTTTTTAAATGAAAACATAATTGGGAGATAAGATGGTAAAATCCCAAACAACTCAAAACATTTATATAAAGGAGACCCAAAAATCCATCCCATGGATGATTCAAATGTAAACTGTGACAAAAGTACAACCAAATTTCCAAAGTAAGTACCAAAATAAAGAAACTAAGAAGCATCACAACAACTATCCTGACACTCTAGCTAGTAAAGTCCAGCATGGTCCTCAAATTCCTATTGGAAACCTGAAAATAGTTTTACAGACATAGGGTGAGTATACAAGTATACCCAGTAGGAAAACTAAAGCCACCCGTGAAAAGGTGGGGGACATACTAATTCCTCTATGAGAAAACATTAGAACCTAAAAGAACCTACCAAGGATTACTAACAAGTCCAAACTCACCAAGGCACACTCACCAAATAACACAAGTCAAGTAAAGAAGTAGTATAAGAACATCTATATTTGGGTACCCCATACCACTTTCTCACTGGTTAAATGTTCATTCCTAATGGATAACTTCTTGATGCTACCTCTATTCCAAAATTCAGTCCCACTTCCACAAATTTCCCACACACACCTGTGCCTCAAACCATACACAAACCCCACCCACAGACACATGGGCCACAACTACACCACACATCTCGCCAATATACACCTGGGCCACACCAACCATGCCTCTCACCCAAATACACCTAGGCCTCATCCGGAAGACTCTTGGGAAAAAAAACCTGACCTGCAAACACCTAGGCCCCTCATCCCCAAAAAACCTGCCTGAAGGATCTTGGACTATGGTAAACCTCAATCCATTATAGCCTGCCCAAATATGCTTAAATAGTGAGAACCAGAAAGATGGTGGTAGGAAGAAAGTCAGTAACCATCCAACCATCCTATCATCGTGATGTTGGGATATACACCCTCCCCCATTAAATCATGGTGTTCAACACAAGGTTCTCAACAAGGGTGGGGGGGGGGGTATAGAAAATCGCAAGGAAAAAATATTTATAGATATTGGAAATCAAACACTCAGTCCAACCTAGAGGTCCCAAGACCAAAACAAACCCACTAGAACCACTTTTTTTGCTACCCCTATATGCACAAACACACAAATAGCCACTGCCAAAGCATAAACCCAACCTCTTTTTCATTAAACCATTTTCCATTTATTTATTAATAGGTACACTTTATTTTTTTCTAGTACTACTTGGGGCATCTACCAAGCACAACATCTACAACCATTCTTGTAAGTTGAAGAGCCTGATTAATTAAACACACAACAACAAACCCACTTCATCCTTCGGTACTTCCAACATTGAACAAGGAAGGAGGGAACAAGGTAAATCATTTCCATTTTAACAACCATTTATAAAAAAACAGGGAAAAACCAACCTATAGTACCACTTCATACCCCCAAAATTATTTACAATCATCACACAAAATCTGGCAGTCCCACTGCAAAACAACACCACACCTGGCACACCTATTTACATGAAGTCACGAAATAAACCAAATCTACATCCAACTTCCCAATAAATTCCCAAATGTAGTCCCACTGCATAATAAGTCCATAAAAACATTACAGTCCCACCGCACAACATCGCTTGATGACCACAACACAGAAAAAGGCATTCCCACTGCTGAAAAGTCAATCCATTCTACAATCAATAATTCTCTCAACCTAATATTACAACACACCACTTGTTCCACCACACACACCAAGACCATATAAACTACCATTAAACCACAGCCCCACTGCACACACATACCACACCCTTATCACATAACTAACTTCCCTACCCACCCCTGTACCCATATTTGTGCTCCCAACAATAGCACCACACAACCCACACAAAGTCAAACAACCCAACAGAACACAACACACTACCACACCTATCAAAAATAATGGATTCAAATTTGGTAAACATTGTTCTTTAATCCACTTGGATAAATAGGGGTGATCACACAAGGGTTTCCATCCTAGGTTATCCATTTCATTTAACTGGGTATACATGATTAGTCAGATTAGTATTTACACTAATGGTTTATAAGGAAACAACAAGAGTTATAAAGTTTCACCCATTCACACACAAATACCACCAATGAATATGATTTTTAGAAGGATTTACAGCCATAACAGATCACATAATCAACACAAATAACAAACAAAACAGGTGATCAACATCAAACCACCCCAACCTATTATTTCATTAACCCATTTATCTTTTTATCATATTCCTAAAAAACTGCAGAATCACTAAGGAATCACTTCCCCAAACAACCATGAAAACACCAAAGTAACACTATCTAGAGACATGGATTAGGGAGATACTTCCTCCATGTCAAGATACAATCCTCTTTAGGTGGAACTGACTCACCCTCACGGGTTTGATTGCATCCGTGTTAAGGCGTCTTGATTACGGATCATCACTGGGTACTGGGCACACATCTTTGCCTCTCTCCCCCAAGTACTCTCCTAGAGGCTACCATGCCTCCATATCACATAAACCAAAGGAATGGTCCATCCATGAAGCACCTTCTACTCATGATCCTTGATTCTTACTACTCGCTTCATGAACATCGCACCGCCCTCAATATCCAACTCTCCCAAGTCAATGACGTGGGAGTCATCATGTAGATATTGACGAAGCTGAGAGACATAGAAGATGTCGTGGATCCTCTCCAACCATGGTGGAAATGCCAGCTGATATGCCACCTTACCAAATCATCCCAACACCTCGAAAGGTCCAATGAACCTAGGAGAAAGCTTTCTCCCTCTTTCAAACCTCTACTGCCCACATCAAGGGGAAACCTTCAGGAAGGCATAGTCCCCAACCTCGAACTCCAAGGGCCTCATTCAATGCTCAGAATAATACTTCTGTTGGTCCTATGATACCTTCATCCTCTCACATACAATCTTCACCTTCTCTATCGTACTCTATACCACGTTCAGACCAAGAATAGCTACCTCCCCAAATGACATCCAGCACAAGGGTGAATGACACAACATCCTTTATAGAGCTTCGAATAGAGCCATACCAATGGAATAGTGATATATATTATTTTAATAAAACTCCACCAAGGGGAAATTTCACACACAAGACCCACTAAATTCTAGAACACATTCCCTTAACATGTCCTCCAATGTATGGATGGTCCTATCTGTCTGCCCATCCGTCTAAGGGTAGAAAGCAGTGCTGAGGCATAACTGGGTAAAAAAGGAAAGCTACAATCCATTATAGAATTGTGACACAAAACAAGTATCCCAATCCAAGATAGTGGATCTTGTAACTCCATGAATTTTCACCACCTCATCCACATACCACTATGATAAGGCATCCGCTACACTCGACTCCTTGATCGACAAGATGTGAGACGACTTCATCAACTGGTCCACCACTACCCAAATAGAATCGCATCCTCCCAAATTCTTGGGTAATCCTGTAACAAAATCCATAAAGATGTCATCCCAAATCCACTCAGCAACATCTAAGGGATGCAACATACTGTCAGGAACACGATGTTCAGCCTTCACCTACTAACACACCATGCACCTTTCCATAAACTCCACCAAGGACTGCATCACCCTGGGCCACCAAAACTATTCCCTCAAGCCTTATTACATCTTAGAGACTCCTGGATTCACCGCCAGGGGTGAGATATGGAACTCATAGAGAACTACCTCATACATTTCCACTAAGAAAAACAACTTTCCATGGTACAACATCCAATTCAGACTATCCTCCTACCATCCCTCTAGAGTATCACCCTGGACAACATGATCGCACATCACTTTCGTCTCTGAGTCTCCCCATTGAGACTCCTCTACCTGCCACATTAAGTGTCACGAACCGTCCTCGGGGCCCGTGCCGTGACTACCCCAAGCCCGCCTCCCATAGGCCAGGGGCTGGCGACTAGCACCAAGGCGTAAATCCTGGTAAAAAGGGAAGGAATTGCCTTTGTAAAGTAAACAATCACACAGAGTACAAGCGGAAGAAGTAAACATTAAGTAAAAACTGAGTACAACAGTAAGTGCGGAAAGTTAAAAGGGGCCGGAAATACAAGCCCAACTGTAAAGTACAACTCGAAAGGGAAAACAACAACTGAAAAGTAAAGCTGCTACGCCGAGCTGTCCATTGAAAATCCCACCTGAAGGGTGGGTACAGATAGCTCCTCTACTCCTCGGGTCCCGCCGTCTGCTCCGAGTACGTCCCGCCCAGTGGTCCACCTCCGGGTACCGCCTCGTCATCACGTCCACCACTGGGTACCGTCTCGTCGTGAGGTCCTCCTCCGGGTACCATCTCGTCGTATAGTCCACCTCCAGGTACCGTCCAGTCCTTGAACACTCGGCCTCTATCAGCACTGCCCGTCGTTTGCAACCAACACAACGAGGTGCGGGCATAGCCCGTGCAGGGGTGAGTATAACGATACTCAGTAGGGACCCCGAGACCCTCAAGGTCTCACTAAACCAACAAATATAACCACAAATAAGATCTCAACAGATAACCTCTACTTAGGTATATGCCCATACATATACCTAAGTTATCAAGTAACCCATCTCAATCATGAGGAAACACAAGGATTGTGAAATCAACGGATAACCACTACCCGGGTATATGCCCATACATATACCTAAGTTAGCAAGTGACCCATGTCAATCATGAGGTAAACACAAGGTCAAAAGTCTCAGCTCAAACCAAGATTTTCATTATCGAAACCGTACTCCGCACGCTCGTCACTGGGAGGGTCCGCTCCACAAGCTACAAGTCGATACTCCAAGTATCTCAAAGTCCCACGAAGAAGTATCTCAAAGGACCGCCTCGTCATAGGGGTCTCAACACAACAGACGGCGCGTCAATCGGATGCCCGGTCTGTGAGTTATTAGCCTTTTCGTCCCAGGGGCCCGGTTGGTTTCGTGAGCGAACCAAACCCGGACGTATCTCAACTGTACCCCGAACTCTCATAGGGTATACTCATAGGGACCATTTCTCAATGAGATCACCAACGCCGCTGACGGTTCGTCAAACGGACGTTCTGTCAGAAAGATATCAGCTTTTCCGTTCTAGGGGCCCGGTTGGATTTCGGTGCGATCCAACCCGGCCACTATCCATCTGCATCCAAAACTCGGGCGGAGGATGCCAAAAGTTCCGTATCGTCATCAGGAACTCAACGCAACAGACGGAGCGTCAATCGGACGCCCGGTCTGAGAGTTATTGGCCTTTTCGTTCCAGGGGCCCGGTTGGGGTTTAAGGCAAAACCGACCCGACCGTACTCCACCTGCGTCCAAATCTCGGGCGGAGTATTCCAAAAGATCCGTCTCACTTAGAGGAATTCAACAAAACACATGGCGCGTCAATCGGACGCCAGGTCTATTAGTTATTGGCCTTTCCGTCTCACACTCACCCTGGGAAACTTCCCAGGAGGTCACCCATCCTGATCACTACTCTAGGCCAAGCACGCTTAACTATGAAGTTTTAACCACGTAGGCTCCCGAAAAGGAAGGTGCACCTTGAGTATAGTATACCGAAACGACCGTCTCGATCCAAGGATCGTGTTGCCGCTGACGGCGAGTCGTTTGGGGGCCCGTAGCCCAAGATACGGGCATTTGACTGAAAGTGGTCCGAAACTGGGGGTCTGGGCCCGGGCCGACCCACCCCCCCCCCTGGGTCGGCCGAACCGGGTCGACCCGCCCCGGGCGGCGACCCGGCCCGGCTCAGAAAACCCGGCCCGACGCGGCGGCGCTGTGGCGCGGTCCGGCGCGGCGGCGCGGCCTGGGCGCCGTTCGTGTGCCGCGCGCGGGGGGCAAAGCCCCCGCCTTTCCTCAGCTGGCGGCGCGACAACCAGCCGCGCCTAAAGAAAAACGGCCCTCCTCACGTGGGGGCCTGCCTTTGAGAAAACGGGGGGCCGCCTGCCCCCCCTTTGTGAAACCGGCCCCCCCTCATAATGGGGGGGGCATTAAGGCTTGCCGGGGGAAATTATTTCCCCCGGTTTTCTCCCTTCCGGCCAGCCCGACCTGGCCGGCCGATTCTTCCTCAACGAGACCGACAAGGCCGGTCCCCCTTCCGGCTTCCGACACCGGCGGCCCGGCTGGCCGCCGGTCTTCTCGTTCCGCCGCGGCCCGGAACCGGCCGCGGCATTCGTTGTCCGGCGCGGTGTGACGGCACCGCGCCCCTCCACCGCGGCCCCGCTCTGGCCGCGGCGCCTTCAACTTTCTTCGACGCGGCGCGACGGCGTCGCGTCCTCGCATTATTTAACGACGCGGCGCGACGGCGCCGCACGTTTCTTTCCGCATGATCCTGCGCAGTGCGACGACACCGCGCCACACCCGTTTCAATCCACAATAAAATCAACATGAATAGGAGGAGGGTCGGCCGTGTTCGTGCGGTCCGGCCCCCTCGTGTTATTTGCTAACAATCGGCCTTTAATGAATGATAAACTTTCACAATCTTTTAAATTAAATAAAAAGATTTGGAATCAAGGCCCGACAAATATAAACCTTTAAGTTCGAAGGAGAGATCCACATAACTTTAAAAAGTTAAAACCCATACCTTGATTTAAGAGGTGACGAGATTCCGCGTCGTGAAAAGAGATGTCGCGGAAGAAGACGTCGTCGGTATTGCAGGTGTGGCGTCGCGGAAGACGGTTCCCGAGAACGTGGCGTTCTTCGTCGATGTCCGATTGTTCTTCGCGTTCTTTGCCAAGATGATGAAGAAACTTCAAGACTTCTAAGCCTTCTTTCCAAAAGCTCTCAAACAACACAACCCAACCAAATGAAATAAGTTCTCCACTTATTTAATTAACTTCACATGGCTTTTGAAATTCAAGTGTTTGAAATTCAAAAGACTCACACAACTCACCACATTAAAATCAACTCATTTAAGACATAAGTAATAACTAAGTTAAAATCATTTAAGTGGGAGTTGAGGGGTTTTAGAGGATATGAAGAGGTGGGGTTCGTGTGGGCCTCACCACCCTCATAACCTCCCAAGGGAGGTTGGGTGGTTACCCAACTTCCACCATGAGCTAACACTTAGAATAAGTTAATAAAAATTGTAGTGTAGTTGTAAAATGAACTTCCACAATTTTTATTATCAACACTCGTGTAAACGCAACTCCGGTACAGGAGTTCCTAAGTAATTACCGGCGCTGCGGTTCCATCAGTGCCCTCGGAATTCGATTCCGGGCACTGGTTCAAAAGATAGAAATTCACGCTCGCTCTTTCACTGAACGCACCTGAGCCAAACTTCGGAAATTAATTCCGGGCACACCGGGCCTCGGAATCAGGCGCCGTCAGAAACTGCGTTCTTGTAAAATTCCAATGAAAATTAAGAAAAAAATTTCCTTGAAATTTCCAGGTCTTTACATTACTCCCACCTCAGGGCTTTACGTCCCCGTAAATCTTCAACACAAACTAGGGTCACAAAAGTGGTACAGAGCACGCATCTGAGCCTTCCGCTCCTATGTGCTCACCTGGAGGTTTCCGTGCTTCCAAAGAAAGTGCACCTGAGGAATCGATCGTCCTCGTAGGTTCTGCTCCTGTCGATCCTCGATCCCCACTGGAATCTCCGTGAAAGACACCCCATCACCATCGTCCAGCTCCTCATGGTCGATGGTATGCGAAGGGTCGAGCACGTATCTCCTCAGTTGAGATACGTGGAAGTCGTCGTGCACCTGGTGCAACTGCGGTGAATGGGTCAAGCGGTAAACCACCCCGCCTACCCAGCTAAGGACTTAAGAAGGTCCGCTGAACCCCGGAGATAACTTGCCGCCTTGGCCACATCTCCGTAAACCTCGTCGAGGTGAGACCCGTATAAGGACGTGGTCATCAACCTCGAACTCCAGAGGTCTCCATTTTCTGTTAGAACTAGAACTTGAAAGGCTGCTACCACGAGGGTAAGGTTGACTGACTCAAGAGTGATCGGTCGCACCCTCCTGTGCAAGAGTTACCCTACGCTGCCCTGGGTTTCCTTTTCTGCTGACCAAGGGAAACCCATTTCGACGTTTGCCTAAAACCATCAATTTGAGTATGAACAGTTATTGCCCATTCCATACTCAAACTAACGTCGTAAGGCCTCGACGCTGTCACCAAGAGATTCCAACCGGAACTCTCGCCTCGAGGGTCTGACCACACCGTCGACGTAAGTGTGATTATCGATTCTCCTCCCAAGGTATCTCCAGACGTGAGGGTCAAGTCCACATCTTACTGGAAACTCTAGGTTTGGAAAAAGATTTGTGAAAGCGAGAAATGATTCACATCGACGTCCGTTACTACAACAGCTAGTAGTGGACATAGACTATCCCTTGAATCATTTCTAGAGTAATTGGGTCGCACTCCTTGACCGCATGCAGCCGCACTCTTCCTCCGCCCTCCAGCTCCCTGAGCCTGGCAGGAATAACTAAGGCAGGTGGTTGTACAATGTTAGGATGTACACCACCTCATGCTGCTCTCCTAGCTCCGCCTCCACCTCTGCTGCTTCGTAGACTCATCTCTATTTAAAGCTTCCTCTTCTTGAAACATTTAACACGCCCGAGTCTCTAAGACTGGCACCGGTTCCCTGTTTCTTATTGCACTGTGCAGTCTTCATCCGCTCCTGGATGAACTGCACCTCCTTTAGTCTCACAAGAGCTGCTATGATTTCTTCTTTGCCGATAAGAGAAACCCGGTCTCATCCCCTGGATGAACCACATTCGTTGCCTAATACAGTCAATCCTGACATGAATGATGCATTCATGCCATGGATGACGTCGTAAGGCCTCGACGTAACTACTAAGAGATCCAACTGTCACTCTCACCTCCAAGGGTCGAGTCACACTGTCGGCATCAGTGTGAGGTCACTGGGTCCCCTCCAGTAGAAATCTCGAAGGTGAGGGTCAAGTCAACAGTTTAACCGGGACCACTCAGTATCAACCAAACAAAAGGACAGGAAAGAAAACATCTCAAAGATAAGTGTCTTTTTATTATTGCAGCTCATAGTACAAGACACGAATACAACAGAAAAATGGAACTAGAAGTACAAGGGATGTATCCACTAGTTCCTCTCCTGTCCACCTGTTCCCGGAGCTCTACTGCCTTGTCCACTGCTCGGCTGTTGCTCAAGCACTAGTCGCTGCTTCTGTCTCGGTGGCTCCTCCAACACCCGCTGATCAACCATACGAGGATTCAGATAGTCATGTGCCAGGTGACCCTTTCCGCCGCATGAGTAACATTGTCCGTTTCTGGCATGCCTGGATCTGACCGCACCTCGGGTGCCCCGCACCACCGGTCCTAAAACCCGAGATCATCTAACTTCTAGTATGGTCCTCCTGGACCTCTACATCATCTGTCTACTGCCCACAGATGACTCGACTACTGATCGAAAAGCACGCGGCAAAGGCAGAAGCTCCTGTACACGCTCGGGGTGTAGAGATACTGGCACAAACTCCACCCTGAAGAAGGTCTCGAAGTCTTCCCATTCGAAGGTCATCCCGTCGCAAAACTGAAACAAGTGGCTCCACCACCTGCCTGCTGATGCCTGAAGGAGGCTGGCAACAAAGATCACCATGAAGTCTGCCGGCGTCCCCACTAGCCTGAAGACTCTCACCACAGCCTCCAGCCAAACCTCAGCCGCCTGCGGGTCCGTCTCTCCCCAGAACCTGGGTGGCCTCTGGCGCTGGAACTCGTGCAGCACGCTCAAGCGTCGTGCATTGCCTACTGCTAGGGCTGGTGGCATCGGTGGCCCAATGGGTAGCTGTACTGCTGGTGCCTCCGCTGGTGCCTCAACTGGGATAGGGCCCTGTACTGAGGCCTCGTCGCTCGGTGGGCTGTCAGTACGTACCATTCTCGGGGCTCTAGCTGGTCGTCCGTGAAAAGTCATTCTGAAAGAAACATCGTGACACGGTCAAATGTTTATACCTGGTGAGCTGGCCAGGTTTGAGCTGTTTTACGGGAAAACCATTGAAAACACACACGCAATCAGTGTTTTCGTGCACAAAGTCGTAAATCAGTTTTCAGGGTCCTGGTGTATGGATACGTTGGCTGCCCGCACCAACACTGGACTCCCTGAACCGAAATCCACACTCAGTACTCTTAACAATATTGCTTCACAGAAAGAAAAAAGTCAGAGTCATAAGTTCTGCGGTATAACCGAACTCCTTCGATACCAATTTGTCACGACCTATCCTCGGGGCCCGTGCCATGACTACCCCAAGCCCGCCTTCCATAGGCCAGGGGATGGCGACTAGCACCAAGGCGTAAATCTTGGTAAAAAGGGAAGGCATTGCCTTTGTAAAGTAAACAATCACACAGAGTACAAGCGGAAGAAGTAAACATTAAGTAAAAAATGAGTACAACAGTAAGTGCGGAAAGTAAAAAGGGGCTGGAAATACAAGCCGAACTGTAAAGTACAACTCGAAAGGGAAAACAACAACTGAGAAGTAAAGCTGCTACGCCGAGCTGTCCACTGGAAATCCCACCTGAAGGGTGGGTACAGATAGCTCCTCTGCTCCTCGGGTCCCGTCGTCCGCTCTGAGTATGTCCCGCCCAGTGGTCCACCTCCGGGTACCGCCTCGTCATCACGTCCACCTCTGGGTACCGTCTCGTCGTGAGGTCCTCCTCCGGGTACCATCTCGTCGTATAGTCCACCTCCAGGTACCTTCCAGTCCTCGAACACTCAGCCTCTGTCAGCACTACCCGTCGTTTGCAACCAACACAACGAGGTGCGGGCATAGCCCGTGCAGGGGTGAGTATAACGATACTCAGTAGGGACCCCGAGACCCTCAAGGTCTCACTAAACCAACAAGGATAACCACAAATAAGATCTCAACAGATAACCTATACTTAGGTATATGCCCATACATATACCTAAGTTATCAAGTAACACATCTCAATCATGAGAAAACACAAGGATTGTGAAATCAACGGATAACCACTACCCGGGTATATGCCCATACATATACCTAAGTTAGCAAGTGACCCATGTCAATCATGAGGTAAACACAAGGTCAAAAGTCTCAGCTCAAACCAGGATTTTCATTATCGAAACCGTACTCTGTACGCTCTTCACTAGGAGGGTCCGCTCCACGAGCTACAGGTCGATACTCCAATTATCTCAAAGTCCCACGAATAAGTATCTCAAAGGACCGCCTCGTCATAGGGGTCTCAACATAACAGACGGTGCGTCAATCGGACGCCCGGTCTGTGAGTTATTAGCCTTTTCGTCCCAGGGGCCCGGTTGGTTTCGTGAGCGAACAAAACCCGGCCGTATCTCAACTGTACCCCGAACTCTCATAGGGTATACTCATAGGTACTGTTTCTCAACGATATCACCAACGCTGCTGACGGTTCGTCAAACGGACGTTCTGTCAGAAAGATATCAGCTTTTCCGTTCCAGGGGCCCGGTTGGTTTTCGGTGCGATCCAACCCGGCCACTATCCATCTGCATCCAAAACTCGGGCGGAGGATGCTAAAAGTTTCGTATCATCATCAGGAACTCAACGCAATAGACGGAGCGTCAATCGGACGCCCGGTCTGAGAGTTATTGGCTTTTTCGTTCTAGGGGCCCGGTTGGGGTTTAAGGAAAAACCAACCCGACCGTACTACACCTGCATCCAAACCTCGGGCGGAGTATGCCAAAAGATCCGTCTCACTTAGAGGAATTCAAAGAAACAGACGGCGCATCAATCGGACGCCCGGTCTGTTAGTTATTGGCCTTTCCGTCTCACACCCACCCTGGGAAACTTCCCAGGAGGTTACCCATCCTGATCACTACTCTAGGCCAAGAACGCTTAACTATGAAGTTTTAACCACGTAGGATCTCGAAAAGGAAGGTGCACCTTGAGTATAGTATACCAAAACGACCGTCTCGATCCAAGGATCGCGTTGCCGCTGACGGTGAGTCGTTTGGAGGCCCGTAGCCCAAGATACGAGCATTTGGCCGAAAGTGGTCCGAAACTGGGGGTCTGGGCCTGGGCCGACCCGGCCCGACCCCCCCTGGGTCGGCCGAACCGGGTCGACCCGCCCCGGGCGGCGACCCGGCCCGACGACCCGGCCCGACTCGGAAAAACCGGCCCGGCGCGGCGGCACGGGCCGGTGCGACGGCGCGGTCCGGCGCGGCGGCGCGGTCCGGCGCGATGGCACGGTCCGGCGTGGCGGCGCAGGCCGGCACGGTGGCGCGGCCTGGGCGCCGTTCGTGTGCCGCGCGCGGGGGGAAAAGCCCCCGCCTTTCCTCAACTGGCGGCGCGACAACCTGCCGCGCCTAAAGAAAAATGGCCCCCCTCACGTGGGGGCCTGCCTTCGAGAAAACGGGGGGCCGCCTGCCCCCCCCCCCCTTTGTGAAACCGGCCCCCCCTCATAATGGGGGGGCCATTAAGGCTGGCCGGGGGAAATTATTTCCCCCGGTTTTCTCCCTTCCAGTCGGCCCGACCTGGCCGGCCGGTTTTTTCTCAACGGGACCGGCAAGGCCAGTCCCCCTTCCGGCTTCCGACACCGGCGGCCCGGCTGGCCGCCGGTCTTCTCGTTCCGCCGCGGCCCGGAACCGGCCGCGGCCTTCATTTTCCGGGGCGGTGCGACGGCACCGCTCCCTTCCACCGCGGCCCCGCTCCGGCCGCGGTGCCTTCAACTTTCTTCGACGCAGCGCGACGGCGTCGCGTCCTCGCAATATTTAACGACGCGGCGCGACGGCACCGCGCGTTTCTTGCCGCATGATCCTGCGCAGTGCGATGGCACTGCGCCACACCCATTTCAATCCACAATAAAATCAACATGAATAAGAGGAGGGTCGGCCGTGTTCGTGCGGTCCGGCCCCCTCGCGTTATTTGCTAACAATCGGCCTTTAATGAATGATAAACTTTCACAATCTTTTAAATTAAATAAAAAGATTTGGAATCATGGCCCGACAAATATAAACCTTCAAGTTCGAAGGAGAGATCCACATAACTTTAAAAAGTTAAAACCCCTACCTTGATTTAAGAGGTGACGAGATTCGGCGTCATGAAAAGAGATGTCGCGGAAGAAGACGTCGTCGGTATTGCAGGTATGGCGTCGCAGAAGACGGTTCCCGAGAACGTGGCGTTCTTCGTCGATGTCCGATTGTTCTTCGCGTTCTTTGCCAAGAGGATGAAGAAACTTCAAGACTTCTAAGCCTTCTTTCCAAAAGCTCTCAAACAACACAACCCAACCAAATGAAATAAGTTCTCCACTTATTTAATTAACTTCACATGGCTTTTGAAATTCAAGTGTTTGAAATTCAAAAGACTCACACAACTCACCACATTAAAATCAACTCATTTAAGACATAAGTTATAACTAAGTTAAAATCATTTAAGTGGGAGTTGAGGGGTTTTAGAGGATATGAAGAGGTGGGGTTCATGTGGGCCCCACCACCCTCATAACCTCCCAAGGGAGGTTGGGTGGTTACTTAACTTCCACCATGAGCTAACACTTAGAATAAGTTAATAAAAATTGTAGTGTAGTTATAAAATAAACTTCCATAATTTTTATTATCAACACTCGTGTAAACGCAACTCCAGTACAGGAGTTCCTAAGTAATTACCGGCGCTGCGGTTCCATCGGTGCCATCAGAATTCGATTCCGGGCACCGGTTCAAAAGATAGAAATTCCCGCTCACTCGTTCACTGAACGTACCCGAGCCAAACTTCGGAAATTAATTCCGGGCACACCGGCCCTCGGAATCAGGCGCCGTCAAAAACTGCGTTCTTGTAAAATTCCAATGAAAATTAAGAAAAAAATTTCCTTGAAATTTCCGGGTCTTTACATTAAGGTAGACTGCACTGTCATCTAAAACAGACATCCTCTGCCATCATCCACTCTCACATCCAGATGTAAAGTGGTCAAATCCTCCATTTCCTTCCAAGCATTTGTGGATTCTTGAACTACCTCCTTCTAATAATTTCTAGTAAAGGTATCGACCGCCACATTCCCCTTTCCTGAGGTGTAAGAGATCTCAATGTTTTTTTCCTAGAGAAACTCCAACCACCTTCACTGACTCAAGTTTAGGTATCACTAGGATAATATATACCTCAACATATTGTGATCTATGAAGACCAAAAAGCACTCCCCAATGAGGTAATGTCTCCAAAACTTCAGCACGAACATGATTACTGCAAGCTTCAGATCATGGATGGCATAGTTATGTTTATGTGGACGTAACTGCCTAGACCTATAAGAGTCACTCCCCGAAACTGCATCAGCATACATCTAAATCCTAGACCAAAAGTGTCACATAACACCTCGAACATCACCTCTTCCTATGGAAACCTAAGAACAAGGTCACTGACCAGCTTCCCTTTCAGGTAGCTAAAATATTCTTGACACTACTCGCTCCAAACGAAGGGCTGGTCTTTTCTGGTCAAATCCGTCAATAGATTTGCAACCTGAGAGAAGTCGGGAATGAACCTCCAATAATATCCTACTAGACCCAATAAGTTGCGAACCTCTACCAAGTTCTTGGGTGCTTCCCAAGAAACAACCACCTTGGCCTTTGATGGGTCCACTGTTATCCCTTTCTAAGACACCACATGTCCAAGTAAGTGAACCTCTCACGTCTCTAACTTAAACTTGGAAAAATTTCCATAGATATGGTGGTGATGGAGGACCTCCAAAATTTTCCTATGGTTCTCGGTGATCTCATCCTATGAATTTGAGTAAACCATAATATCTTCAATGAACCCAAGGAAAAACCAGTCCACGAACTTGTGGAATATAGAGTTCATGACCCCCATGAATATGACTAGTGCATTTGTAACACTGAAGGGAATGAACTCGAACTCGAAGTTCTCGTACCTACCTCTGAAAGTAGTATTTGGGATTTCCCCCTCCTTCACCCTTAACTGGTGATATCCATACCACATATTGATCTTATAGAACCAACATGATCCCCTCAGCTAGTCGAAAAGATCATTTATCCTTGGAAGGGGTAACGATTCTTGACCGTTACCTGGTTATGTCTCTGGTAGTCTATGTAAAACATCATACCACCATATTACTTCTTTGAGAACAATACCAGAGAACCTCACGGTGACACACTCAACTAGATAAAAAACTTTCTCATTAGGTCGTCAACCTGAATCTACAACTCCTACAACTCAGAAGGCGTCATCTGATAGGGAGCCATCAAAATCGGACGAACACCAGTTTTCAAGCCAATTATGAACTAAACGTCACATTGAGGGGGTAGGGTCACAACCTCCTATGATAATACATCCATGAACTCTATTACAACCCCTCGAACCTTCACCATCTTTGTGTCCACTGATCCCACTGACATCTCATCCATCAAGGAGAGAAAAGGCTCTACATATTGACTACCCACCTAACAGCCGCTCTCACAAAAAAAACTACATGATGGATGTTTACACCAGAAAACACGACTATTATTCAGAAGAAGTCAATAATTGCATGCATATAAAACAACCAGTTGATG
Organism: Viscum album; assembly: GCA_963277665.1. Taxonomy (NCBI): domain Eukaryota; kingdom Viridiplantae; phylum Streptophyta; class Magnoliopsida; order Santalales; family Viscaceae; genus Viscum; species Viscum album. Next base: position 990,446,848 of record OY728136.1, on the reverse strand, counting down.
CCTAGGATGAAATCGTATGACTGAATCTGTAGCAGAAGAAGATCCCCACTAGACTGATGCGACCCCAACATCAGTCTACATCCCTAAAAAACATCAAACAAACTAGTTTGACCTCCAAAAAGTGTACTAAACACCAGGGGAACAGTAAGCCTCTTGACATCTTGTACAATAGAATGGGTTAGACCAGGTGAAGAAAAGGATTGTGAGGCTCTTGATTCAAACATATCACAATCAAGAGTGCTAAACAGACTGATCACACCTCGAACAACTTCTAGCCCCACTGAAATTGCTACCTCGACAGCATGAAACTACTCATGCCCAGCTACTCTACCCCTATGTTTTTGAATGACTCCCTAAACACACCTTAGTTGAGGTCCTTGAGAATCACCCTAAGGTTGGCCTCCTCCAGCACCATCTAACCTCAGTGGAGTGGGATCCCGCTACCCCTGCTGCTGGGGTGGGTGCTGGACCTGCCCACCCACACCGTACTGAGATCAAACTGGGAACTGGTTCCAAATATGTCCATAGTATCCGCATACAAATAACCTCTATCTTGGTCCCATGGGGAAAGGGTGAGGACTAAGAGATCGAAACTGGAACTGATGAGGCCTACTCCCCGCAGGCCGAAACCTAGAAGTCCCTAATGCCGGAGACCTGTTGCTGACTTCCTTCCCCTTTGATGAAATAGGATGGCTCCCCTCTCATGGTATACCTCCCTATGATTACATCCTCTACACTACTTCATCCTTCTTCTGAACTTCTATGTACGTCAATAGAGTAAAGGGAGCGATGACATACTGAAGAGAAGGTGAGCGTGCCTCCTCCAAGCGTCTCTCCCCTGACTCCTCATCTGGAAAGAGATCCAGTGCGAAGCGCTGGAGATCCTTGTACTTGATCCCCAGTTCCCCCACCGAAATAATCCCCTAATAGAGCTTGAACATTTCCTCATTCTTCTTAGCCTTCATCGTCAAGGAATTGAACTCTGCCTGAAACTCTTTCTCAAAGTCGTCCCATGATACATCGGTCTCCTTCCTCTCCCCAAGGTACAACGTCCACCAACAATGCGACTCTCTTCGCATCTGGATCACTACTAGAAAAACCTAGTACTAACTCATAGAACAGATCATGGTAAAGGTGATTGTTAGCTCCCCAATCCAGTCCTCCATCTCTGGGTCTGAAATGCTGCCTTTATACTTCCCCATGGCTTGCTGCTGGAAAACACGAAGGATATTTTGACACGAGTCATATTCCTCCTATCGATTGGCCATATGCTAATTAACCAGGTCAGCCTATTGGGCCTCAACTAATTTTACCACACATGGGTGGCATCCAGATGTCATAACTGAAAAAATTAAACAAGGAACTCCTAATCCTGAGTAGTATGTAAATTTTCATTTAAGATTTATTTCAACTCTTTATTTAAATTAAATCCCCAAAACACCAAAGAAACACAAGAAAAAAATTCATTATGATGCATGTACCTTTCCTATGTTCTCTACCCTATAATCAATATAGCCTCACTTGGTCATTTAGTAGGTCCAAAGTCCTTGCATAAGATCACGGGGGCCCTAAAATCCCATTTTCTAGCCGGTATTCCCTATCCTATTGATGCACCAAGATTTCCTAATACCATTTCCCTACCATCCCATGAAATACTCATTGTTCCTAACTCTGATATCCATCCTATCTCTCAACCATCATCCTATGATACCGTTTTTTCATGAACAACCTTCCTCAAGATGAGGGAAGGGACAAAAAAGTGTCACACCCTTCCTTCTTCAAGATGAAAGAGAGATAATGACCCCCAAGTCCCGCCTTAAATAGGCCCTAGAGTGGAAACTAGAAGTAAGGGTATATAATCTCACACAAAATGGAAGTCATTTGCCTTTTTAATGAAAAAAGGATCAGGAGATAAGACTATAAAATCCCAAAAAACTCCATACATTTATATAAAGGAAACCCCAAAATCTAGCCCATGCATGATTCAAATGTAAACTGAAACAAAAGTACAACCAAAGTTCCAAAGTAAGTAACAAAAGAAATAAACTAAGCAACATCACAGAAACTATCCTGATTCCCAAGCTAGTAAAGTCCATCACAATCCTCAAAGTCCTCCTAGAAACCTGAAAATAGTTTTACATATATAGGGTGAGTGTACAAGTATACCCAGTAGAAAAACTAAATCCACCTATGCACAAGTGGGGGAACTAATGCCCCTGTGAGAAAATATTAGAACCTAAAAGAACCTACCAAAGAGTACTAACCAGCCCATACTCACCAAGGCACACTCACCAAATAACTCAAGTCAAGTAAAGCATTAGTAAAAGCACATTGACATTTGGGTAACCCGCACCACTTTACCATTGGTTAACTGTTCATTCCTAATAACTAATGTCTTCGTGGTACCACTCTTCCAGAATGCAGTCCCACTACCACAACCTTCTCGTACACACCTGGGCCTCAAAACACACAAAAACACCGCCCACATACACTTAAGTCACAACTAGACCACACATCACTCCCGAAAATACTTGGGCAACAACAACCACACCACTCTCCCGAAGACACCTAGGCCTCATCCTGAAGACACTTGGGAAAAAAATTTGGCCCACAAACACCTAGTCCCCTCATCCAAAACAAACCTGCCAGAAGGATCTTTAACTATGGTAAGTATCAAGCCATTACGACCTGCCTGGATATGCTCAAGTGGTAAGAACCTAGAAGAGGGTGCGATGAAGAAAGTTAGTAACCAACCATCCATCCTCCCACTGGGAAGTTCGGAAAGACACCCGCCTCCATGAAATGGGGGTGTTCGACACATGGTTCTCAACAAGGGTGGGGTGCATATAGAAAATCACAAGGAACTACAATTTATACATACTGGTAAGCAAACACTCAGTCCAACCTACAAGTCCCAAAAAAAAACCATCCCACTAGAACCACTTTTGTTTCTACCCCTATATGAAAAAACACACAAACATCCACTTCCTAAGCGTAAACCCAACCCCTTTTTCATTCAACAATTTCCATTTATTTATTAAGGGGTTCACTTTAGTTTGTTCCGGCACTACCCGGGGCAAAAACCAAGCACAAAATCTGCGACCGTTCTCAGAAGGCGAAGATCCTAATTAATTAAACACACAACAACAAACCCAATTCATCCTTCGGTACTTCTAACATTGAATAAGTAAATAGAGACCAAGGTAAAAAAATTACATCTTAACACCCATTCATCAAAAAAGTGGAGAAAAACCAACCTGTAGTCCCACTGCATACCCCATTTTTTCCCAAATGCCCATTCAACCATTGCCAACTGTCATTATTCAAAATTATACCACACAATTATTCCCTTGTAACTGAACCCAGTAGCCCCGCTGCATAACAACACCACATTTAGCACACCTATATACATGAAGTCACAAAACAACCCAAACCTGTAGCTCCAATGCCCAAACAATTACCAGATGCAGTCCCACTACATAACAAGTTCATAACCACATGTAAGTCCCAATTTACAACATCGCTTGACAACCATAACACAAACAAAGTAATTCCCACTATCTACAAGTCTACCCATCCCACAATCAATAAGTCTCTCAACCTGAGATTCCAACACACCACCCATACCACCCCACACACCAATATCACAATAACTACCATTAAACCATAGCCTCTCTGCACACACCTACCACACCCTTCTCACAGAACCAACTCCCCTACCCACCCATGTACCCATAACTGTGCTCCCAACAACAGCACCACACAACCCAAACAAAGTCACAAAACCCAATAGAACACAGCACACAACCACACCTATCAAACATGATGGATTTAAATTTGGTAAACACTATTCTTTAATCCACATTGATAAACATGGGTGAGCACACAAGGGTTTCCATCATGGGGTATCCATTTCATTTAACTGGGCATACGCGATTAGTCATATTAGTATTTACACCAATTGTTTATAAGGAAACAATAACAGTTATAAAGCGTCACCCATTAACACACAAAGACCACCAATGAACATTATTTTTAGAAGGCTTTAGAACCACAATAGATCACCTCATCAATAAGGATAACAAATAAAATAGGCAATCAACATCAAACCACCCCTATACTATTATTTCATTAACCCAGATATCTTTTTATCATATTCCCTTACCCTCATTTATTACTTATTAAGAAAATGATTCAGTCATTATTCACAAAGAAACATTAGTACACCCACCCCACATGATATAAAAAAGGGATAGGTATAAGAATCCCTACCTGAAACAACAGGAGACCATACCTCCTCTTTGCACCAAGAAAAGAGGATCACATGAGCAGCAAGAAACCCCAAGAAAACTGATCAAGAGGGGGATCTAGCATAGGTGTATGAATCATCTAGAGATAAACACTTTGGGCACACCAAGAGAAAATGTAAAACACACTGGTAAGAAAAGATCCCAGCTTTGAAAAGCTAGATCCTATATTAAAGGATGAATGGTTTCAAAAGATATTAACATGGGATCGTAGTCAAGATCACATGGTTTGAGTATCTGAAATCCCCCATAGAATTAAGATATTAAAGATATACTTAATATCATTTGATATTACCTTAAAAATTCCCAAACAAGGCTTTAAAATTGGTTTAAGTCACTGATGGGTGAGTCACCGACACTGAACCATTGATGGCTGAGCTACCGACATGAATTACAGATGTCAAACCACCGACACTGAGCTACCGATGCAACAACTCACTGATGACCTGAATCATTGATGCCCTGACTTATAGACTCTCGGACGCCAACACCCTGGCACCGATACCCTAGCAGTGAAGCCCTGACACCGACGCCCAAACACCGATGCCCTGACTTGCCGACACTGATGCCCTCGACTCACCAACACTGACGCCCCTAACTCAGCAACACTGATTCCTTGAATCACTAACACCGATGACCTCAGTCACTAATGAAAAACACCATAAATTTTGAAATCCCTTGAAATGAGCTACAATTGTCTCCCAGAATAACCTAAATACTAGATTTTCACAAAGGAATGACCCGGGGTAATCTAGGTCATTATATTCTCAGGGCGATCAAAGACAAAGGATGAAAGCATCTAGATCTACTGTACTAGCACCTAAAGATTCTTATATAGAATTTTGGAGTTTTATGGAAGATGTGTGGATCTCCACATGAGATAATCTTCTCTTGGTTCCTATAACACAATGACAATACAATTTAGAGACATCAGATCTGTTAAATAAGAAAGAATTAATTCCAAGTTAATTCTTTAATTGTTTAAATTAATAATAAATAATATGTGATGATCTTGTATCTTGGTTCCAGTATTCAATAATCAATTATTATTTGATTCATTTCCATTCATCATGGTGTTTATCATCATTTAAATATCATATTAATAATTGATTATGAAAAAAATAAGAGATGGGAATTCCCCATATAGGGGTTATGTTATTTTAGAAACCTTAAATTGGTATCAGAGTAGTAAAATAATTATATACAATTATTGAAATATCATTTATTTTTGTAATAATTTTTTACTATATTTCAATTCCAGTTTAATCGTTCATTAATATGAATCATGATATTTACTCTTCTTTCGATTATTTCTTACAAATAAAATCAAATTGATTAATTTTATGAATGAAATACATTCAAATAACTCATCCAGAGGTGCTGAGGATTCTGTCTGATTAACACAAGAGTACACACTGTGTAGCATGTTGGCACATGTCATATGCCCAGGTTCAATGAACCAATAATTAATTAGGAATTATTTCAAGTGATATGGATTTATTACACACAATGTTTATTTAATTACACTATATGTTTATTAGGCTATCATGGCTCACAGTCAGCAAGAATACATGTCGTGTAACATCCTTACACAATATGTAGTCCATTATTCAAAGACTGCCATGTATTTCCGTACACGTCCTACATGACCGGTGAGCATTTAACCCAGAGACCGCATTCCATATAGTCCATGTACACACCATGTGTTCCATTATTTTCCATGGAATGGTTACATGGTGAGTCCTTAGGTGTGTTCCATGGATATACAGAGAGAAAAAATACACACTTTGTAGATAGATAGTTCACACCATGTATATTAACAAATTATAATGTATTAAAATTAAATTATTATACTAATTAAACCTTATAAATATTTTTTAAGTGTGATCATTAAGTTTATAGTTCATTATAAGTAATGGGTTATATATATATATATATATATTAAATGTATAATTAATTTCTATGTAATGTTTGAAACTGAATATTGTTTATAAGTCATAATATAATCATTAATCTATGTACAGTGAAACATAAAAGGCTATGTAAATACCTTATGTTCCCTGTGTTCATTAAGTTTATAGTACACACCAATAAATTAAGTGTTAATATTTTAATTTCACATGTTACATGATTAAAAAATATAAAAATATAAAAATATAATACACATTGGTTATTTTGGATGGGTACTCATAGTGTTAACACCAAGCTAAATTTTTTCACACTATTAATTTTGAATAAATTTATTTAATTTTTTTAAAATTATGATTTACGAGAATCTCAAGAAAAAATTGGATGAGAATTAAGATAAATGAATATATTAATTAAAAGATAAAATTTAATTATTTGAGCATGGTTTATCTTAAATATGAATGATTAGAATTGAATAAATTTTTTATTAAATGTGTAATTCATTTCATGAATACACATGATCATGAGAATAGACTAGACTTTTGTATTTATTTATTTCATTTTAATCTATTATTAAATTAAATTGATTGTGTGTGTGTCATACCTCCTATCATTATGTGAGGAAATATATCATGGTTCCTTTATATAAACCCCTTAACCAATCCTTTGGTTCCCGTTACTCAAGTGTGATTAAAAGATTATATAATAGATGTATCTTTGAAGCTAGTGGTGGTGGTTCAGGTTTGGAGCTGAGGTGAAATAAAATCAAGAGGTACATGGGTGGATAGGTGGAAAGATGCAACAGAAACCATTAAACGGATTAAGGTGTTTTTTCCCTAGGCTGAGGGTTAGTTTATCACCTGTTAGAAAAACTAAACATTGGCAGAAGCTCAAGATTATACAAATTTTTTATTTTATTTCTTTAAAGTTTCATGGTAAATTTATTATGGATTCTTTTTGTGATCACATGATTTAGTGAATTAACAAGTATGAAAGATAGAACTAAAATAAATTAGATTATGCATAAATGTTTTCTAAGACATGGTTAATCACTTAAGTAAATCCAATTAATATTAAAAATAATGTAATAAATCTAAAATAGGGAATTAACACATAAAGATAAAATACCTCAATTATATATGTTAAATCAGTATACCCTTCCACTAATTAATTTAAAATAAAAAAAATCAAAGTTCTTGACTATAAAACGTCTAGGTGTGTTTAATTATCGAGGAATTTTAACTTCAAGTTTTGGGTTGAATTAACTTAGTTCACATCAAGGGTTGACTGCCAAAGTAGGAATTGGTGTAACTAAGTGTAAAACATTGAGGAAATCCAATTTAAGGATTTCATGATTGGGTATTCCACTTAATAGATCAAGGAAATATGATTTAATGCAGTTGAAATTTGTAATTCCTAACTAAAACACTTAAAATTGATTAACCATTCCATGTTGGGATGATGAGAAGGGGAATATGGATCTTTTTAACTAGAATGTAACATAAAAATGATAATCCAAAGCTAATGGTGTGGGCTATTGGATTTTGATAAAATTTTAAGAGATTAATAAATATAATATTTATTTATTTATATACCTTTTATAAGATAAAGTACTAAAATCCTGCTTATCTTATTTATAGAAATGGAAATAAACATGACTTAAAACATATCACTACGATCCATACTTGATAAGGATAACCTTCTCACCGGAACAAATATCCAAGGGTGGAAAATGCACTTACATATTATTCTTCTCCATGAAAGTAAATTTTATGTTCTAAAATAACATATTCTTGAAGCACTTGGTAAATAGTCTAGTAACGAAGATTTGTCTCACTTTGAGAAACATTTGAATGATGCCACAATTGTTCAATGTCTCATTCTATCATCCATTACCAATAAGATTATAAAGAAACATGAGGACATGGATGTGTACAGAATGATGTCTCATATTTGGGATCTATATAAAGAGAAGGTGATACAAGAGAGATATGATATCTCCAATGCTCTTTTTGTAACCAATAATAGATATTTAGTACCAACTAGGTATCACGTAGTCAAGATTATTAGCTACATTGAACACTTAAAATTCATAGAGATTAAGTTTTGAGATGATTTTTATATAGATATCATAATTTCAACCCTAACCAATAATTTATCTATTTTTATTTTTAATTATAACATGATAAATAATAATAATATTCATTCCAAAATTCTTACTTTGATTCTCCAAGTGGACAATGATATAGGTTGTGAAAAACCCTTGGTCATAATAGTGCATAATAAATGAAGAACAAAGAAAAGAGGCTCAAGACTCATAACAAGTATAAATCTCCCAAGCACTATCTTTAAAAGAATATGAAGATATAGAGGTAGGTAATAGAAAAGAAAGGAGTATGCTTTTCATGTGAAAAGAAAGGCCACTAGAATAGGAACTACACCCAGAAGCAACAGAAATATAGGGGTGTGTTTGTTATCGAGTGTAATCTTTCAATAATTATAAATTAGGTATTAGATATATCTTGTAGTGATCACATATATATCCAAATATAGTAATCAAGTAGATTTTGAAAGATTTCTAAAGGAGAGGTGGATTTGTGAGCTACCGGTGGTGTGAAACTGGATACTCTATCCATTAGAGATTACCACATTTCATTGCCAATAAGAATGATATAGGTTTTAAGATATATTTATTATGTACAAACTATTACCAATATCACATAATTCTTAGATAAATATGGTTTTATTTTCATGTTTTGAAATAAAAGGTTTTCCCTTTACAATGACAACATATGTTATGGTATGGAACATCTAAATAATGGTCTTTATTTATTAAATTATGAAAACCAAATATTGAAAATTGATAATGAATCATGTTCACATGACCCATATAAATTCTAGCTATGGAATCACTATCTTATTCATGTAAATGAGAAATTTTTAATAAGGTTCTATGAAGATAGTTATCTAGAATCTTTTGAGATAAAACCACTTGAAATATGCTATTATTGTTTATATAAAAAAAATGAATAAACCTAAATTTGGTGGACATGGTGAAAGGGAAAAAAATTCTAGGATTAGTACACACTGATGTCTATAGACCATTTCTAGTAGAATCTAGAGGTAGGTATTCTTACTTCATAACTTTTACTGATGCCTTGAGTAGATATGGCTATGTCTACTTGATGATGTACTAGAATGATTCTTTTGATAAATTCAAATAATTCAAGAATGAATCATAGAATTTACAAGTAAATAAGATAAATATGCTTTAATATGATAAATATGGTGAATATCTTAACCAAGAGTTTATCGACTTTCTACAGAAGTTTGGTATTCATTCTCAACTCACCCACCTTACACACTACAGTGTAATGGTGTTAGTGAAAGGAGGGATTGTTCCTTAATAGACATGGTAAGGTTGATGATGAGTCATACAAATATTCCATTATCCTTTTAGGGATATGCATTAAAAAATGTTTCACATACGCTAAACCGAGTATCAACTAAAGAGTAAAATGGGATTACCTTAAAGTTATGGAGTGGAAAGAAACCTATTTTGTAACATAAAAATGTATGGGGTTGTGAGGAGTTTGTTAAGGAATTATCTAGAAAAAATGGAACATCAAGAATCAAAGTGTATATCTATAGGGCATCATAAGGAGACATAGGGATAATACCTATGAAACCCCTCAAATAAGAAAGTGAATGTCTCCAAAAAAGACATATTTCTTGATAGGGAGAATATCCTAAAGAAGTATAGTGTGAGAAATATTGACTTCAATGAATTTGATGCTTAAGATACACAAGAGTTATTATAGGATCATATTCTATAGGTCCCTATGGAAGAAGTTGTTCCTGAAACACAAGTACAACATAAGTGTACCATAGAGTTAAGAGAAATATATATATATGGTTTTCTAGTTATTGAGTATGATCAGACATTATTGGTAAAAAATAATGAACTTATCTCCTATAAAGAGGAAATATAGAGCTCAAAAACTTCTAGATGGAAAGATTACATGAATTTTGAAATGGATTACATATATCAAACCCAAGTTTGGGTTTTGTTTGACCTTCTAGTTGATGCTAATCCTATTAGGCGAAAATTGATATTTAAGAGAAAACTAGACATAGATGGTAAAGTAAGTACATATAAATAAAGGATGGTGGATAACGGTTTTAAACAATGTTAAGGAATTGACTATGATGAAACCTTTTCAATAGTTACAATTTTTAAATCCATAAAAATTATACTTATTATAACAGCTTTCCATGAATATGAAATTTGGTAGATTGATGTCAAAATAGATTTCTTTAATTGGGACCTTCAGGAATATGTCTAAAAGTCACAACCAGAAGGTTTTTTTGACTCTATTTGATTCCAAAAACACATTCAAGTTGTATAGATACATTTATGGATTGAAAAAAGCATCCAGGTTGTGGAACAATCGATTCGATAAAGTTATAAAATATTTTGGTTTCATTAATAATGAATGTGAGGCATGTTTTAAAAAGCGTTTTAGACGGAAAAGGTCATTATCCTAGTAGTATATATTGATGAAATATTACTTATTAGAATAACATACCATTCTTACAGTCTATTAAAATCTGGTTAAAAAAGTATTTATTTATGAAGGAATTGGGTAAATTAGCCTACATTATAGGGATCATGATCATTCATGATATATCTAAGAGGTTTCTTAGACTAATTAAAGGTATATATATTGACTAGACACTAAAGTTATTTAGTATGAAACAATCCAATAGGGGATTGGTTCTAGTGTCACATGGTGAATATCTTTATAAGAAAATTTTTCCTCTTTTACAATAAGATTAAAAGAGAATGATTATGATCCCACATGCTTCAGTGATAGGATAAATCATATATTCTATGTTATGTACAAGCCTTTATGTTTCCTACACATTGATAATGGTAGAGATATATTATGAAAATCTAGGTGAATATCACTGGTATACTGTTAAGTCTATCCTTATATATTTGAGAAGAATTAAGGGTATGTTCTTGTTTTATTGAGGAGATGAGGAGCTATCCATTAATGGTTATATTAATGCTATTTTTTAAAACAAATTATAATTATATAAATTCACATTCAAGATATTATTTTTTGTCTCAAAGGAGGAGTTGTAAGATGGAAGAGTTCAAAGAATCCAGTTTTCACTGATTCCATAGTGAAGTCTGAATATATAGAAGCTTATAATTGAGATAAATAATCCATTTGGATATGATACTCTGTCTAGAATATTGATGTGTAACATAATACTAAAGACCCTATCTCATTACATTTTGATAGTAATACAACGATAGATCTTGTAAAAGAGTCAAGGTCACACAAATAGAAAATAATATTCTCTAGAAGTATCACCTCTTGAGTGATTTTTATTAGAGTGTTAATTTGTAGTAAGTAGAGTTTATATGAAATAAAACATGAAATACCCCTTGAATAATAGTTTATCTCAGCAGAAGCATGAGTATCATGTGAAGTCTAGTAGACTAAAGGTTGTTATAAGTTGGCTCTAGTTCAAATGGGAGTATGTTAAAGTTAGTTCCCTATAACCAAATTCTATGTACTTAATGATAACCTTTATTATTATTTTTTGAATATTAATAAACCCCTCATCATATCATGATTGTTCTTATGTGTGAAATTTTATGTGATAATGTCCTAATAATAACTGTTTCACTGAAAGATCATGGAAGTTCCCCTCTATGACAAGAACCCAAAAGTGCCACAAAAGTATTATTAAATATATATTATATATATAATGATGAAATAATTTAAGGGATAAAAATGATATAGTATATTAGGGTTGGAAACTCATAGGAATTTGAGGCACTTTCTCATGATGTACACCCTTGGTAATTTCTGGTGTAGGGAATTATGAGAACATGACCTGCCAATAGGAAATATATATTTATATGTGTCATTAGATGTTTCTATATATGGATGTGTGTAGTGGTCATTATAATTTAAGTTTATTATTAATGGATATTATGATTCTCATATTTTGATGTATTCATGAAAACTGTGATGACATATGTTTGCTACGAAGTAGGATACATTGGGTGCATCATGAGTAATATTTCATTAATGAATAATGTGATTTGTCCCTTATGTTCTTTAATGTAAGTTAATATACCATACCCTTTGATGGAAATTATATACCCTAAATAAATCTATATCCATGGTGTTCTGTAGTCAAGTTTAATATCCATAAATTCAAAGAAAGTGACATCGATCACATAGGTAGATTTCACTAGCATACAACCTTCTTGATTAGAGATATTGATATAAATGGATTATAATATATATTTAGTGTATGTTTGGGGTTTTATTTCATTGCGACATTAAATTATTTCTCTATTGGTTCCTTGGTGTGTTTTTATATGCTAAATTTGGACATTAGGATGCTTTTTCTATTGCCACTGAGAAAGAGGCATAGAGGGTCACACACTAAGTGTATCCAGAACCTCAGTTATATAATATCATTATTTATTATTTAGAAAGTTGAATAAATATTATTGCTACATATGATTTAATAATTATTCATGTTTTCATGATCACATATATTCCATAACCTATTATTTGAGAGAATTTTTATGAGAAAAATATTTAATAAATATTTATTTTCTATTTAGTGAATATAATATTTTTTTATTTATTAAATAAATAGTCATTATTCAAGGTATGATAAATATTATAAAGGAATGGAAGACTGATATTAATTGTCTGGTGAGAAATAATATATATTTAATAGTACTTGAATAAATAATATTTAATTTAATTCATGAGTTCAGCGCATTTCAATAAATAATAATAATAATATTATTATTATTATTAACATGGGATTCCAAAAAAATTAAGAAAAATAATAAGGTCGCAGGTGAAATTATTATTTTATAACCCTATTTCTATATAAACCAAGTTATATTATTTTATTTTGTGGTTTCCAATATCATTGGGGCTACACAATGACATCTAGAGATAATTCTCTCGAATACATAGAGAGCTCCCTCTCCAAGAATGGTCTCAAGAATGGAGTGCAATCCTTCTATACCACTACTCACGAGTTTAGAGAGATTGAAGGGACCCCTTCCTTGAATAAATTCTTGTGGAGATCAAAGGAGAATGACACAAGCATCATGATCTACCATGGTAGCACCCAGAGATGCCAATGGTTATATTTAGAGGATTGTGGAAAACACGTAGATCACCACCATAGAGAATACACTCTTGATTCCTATAACAGAATTACAATAAGATGTAGAGATGTCAGATCCATCAAAAAAGAAAAAAATTCATCACAAGTTAATTCTTTCATTTTTTTAAATTAATTATAAATAATATGTGAGGATCTTTCATCTTGGTTTTGGTGTTCAATTTTCAACTATTATTTGATTCATTTTTTTTATCACTGTATTTATCATCATGTAAATCTCAGATTAATCATCGATTATGACAAAAATATAAGTTGGGAGTGTTGTATCTGGCACTTCCGTTGTGCCAGAAACCTTCACCCTTCAAATGTTATATCATTAATCCTTCATAATTCATGGTATTTTAAGTTTCAATTCAAATTATTTTATTTAAGTGGATTTGACTAAAATTTTACCAATTTGTAAGGGGTTTTATAACTCAATTTCTTTTCATTGTGTTATATTACCTCTTAATTTTCATTGATTTTATAATATTTTTTTTAATGAATTTTGATTATTTTATGTTGTATTTTCACTTTTTTGTATGGATTAAAATATTATAGACAAAATTACTTCATAAATCAATTATCACTTCAATGGTATGATATTATTAAGGAATTTCATCTTAATTTTCATTACTTTGAGACATTTTTTTATTATGCATATATTCTATTTTATGTGGTGTATATACTTCCCATTTGATATATTTGTCATGAATACCTAATTATTCATGATGATTAATGTTTCAATTCAATTTTATTTTTTTAAGGGGTTAAAATTTAAAATTTACCAAGGAGGTAAACATTTATTTTAGAATCTCACTTTATTTTGGAATTTATTATATTTTGATTGAAGGAATATTTTCATTTATCCTTCATAATTAATCTCAAGTAATTTTATTATCCTGTTAATATTTATGGATTTTATATATTTTTTTAAAAAATTCCTCTCTTTTCCACTTTAATCAAACAAAGAAATGTTTAAAATAAAAATAATTTTATTTTTATTTTAATCAGTTTTGTTTTTCTTCCATTTTTTTCAAAATGGTTTTAAAGAAGTTATTTTTAGTGTTAAAATGATTTATTAAAGACATTTTAAGTTATTGTTGATTTTTTAAAAGTTATTAAAGGATTATTTATAATTTTTTCGAAAAGGGTCTTATTTTACTTCCTTTAAAATAAGTCAAAATGAATGTTTTTTAATGTATACAGTGTACTTTCTTATTATTGTAAATTTTTGATGACATTTGGATTCTTCCACACATTTTCAATGGTTTTAAAAATAAATCTCTTAAATGAAATATTATTTTAATATTTCACTCCCATTTTATTTGTTTCTCCAAATGACATGATTTTTTTACAAAATCTATATTTATGATTAACAAATGGTTATTTATTATCTATTATTATTTTTATGGTCGTTGAATTTCTCTTGAAACATTGAATTTCTTGTGATCATTGTACATTAAATGTATCTTAAATATCTATATTCTTTGTATCATGGATATGATTATTTTCTAAAACATATACCATTTTTACATATGGTGTTTTATTATGTATGTTATTTGATTGACTAGGAAAAATATTGATAAATTTTTATTATTTACTCAATATAAATATTTATTGATAAGGTATATTGTTTGTAAATTGAAATGATCATTGAATATATAATAAATTCATTAGGCATGTAGTGATGGATGGGACCCGATTATAGATATCCCCTCAATGCATTTATGGGCCTCGTGAGATAAATCAGTTGGACAAATTAAATGTGTTTTTGGTTCATAACTACCCATCAATTAAACTCTCTTAGCGCAAGGTTTTGACTATATAGATATCATGATGTATAATATTAATTATTTCCTTAATTGAGAATTCAGGTATTATAATCCATGTGATTATTTAATTAATATTATCCATGGATGCATTTCATGCTCAAGTTGTTGATTAAATTTCATGTGTTTTCATTTATTTATTTTTCCATATTGATTATGACTTATTTAATCATGATATATTATGTTTTACACAACCCTTACTGATAATTTTAACTCAACCTTATTTTTTCCTTTCCCTAATATATGTAGGAATGATTTAGTACGTTCTAGGATATAGGATATTTACTTTCACTATATTGAATTTTTATGTTTTCAAATATAATGTGAACTTCAAGTATTTATCTAGTTTACCAAGACTACAAAAATATTCGGTATTTTGAAATGTGATATGTTGTATCATATGATAATCTAATAAAGTAACCACTATCTCCGAACTAATGGGGTCGGTGTTTTTACAATTAGTCTGGATCCAAGAGGGTTTTACCTAATGTATTCCAAAGAAAATTTCATCATGAATCCAAGGGGGTTTACCCAAGTTATTCCAAAAAAAATGGAGTCATGAATCCAAGGGGGTTTCCCTAATGCATTCTAAACCAAATTTCATCATGAATCCAAGTGGGATCTCCATAATGCATCCAAAAAAATGTAATCAATAATACAACGGGGGTTACCCAAGTAATCCAAAACAAATTTCATCATAAATATAAGGGGGGATTATCCCAAGGAATTTTAAACCATTAATAAAAATAAAATACTGATTAAATTTAATTAGAAATTATTTAAATTCATTCTCAATGGGAATCACATGAAAAATATGTACCTTTGTTCTTAGGTCATGCTCTAGGCATCCCAAACCATTCACTCACATTCAATTTCTCATTGACAGGGCACCCCTAGAGTCACCCCTTTAATTAATTTATTAATTTCGTAATCCAAGTACATCCTGTGGTGGATAATTTCCTTTTCTACTCTCCAACAGCTTATTTGTGGCCTATGGATAAGTTTTATTTTATGGTGGAAAGTCACACAACATTTATTTATCATTTTTCAGTCAAGAACACTGTGTATTTTCATGACCTCACATCACACATGTAATGAAATGGTGACAATTTTAAGGTATAACTTTAAAACCATATACCTTATACTCATAGATGTCTAGTCATCAAATACAGTCTTATAATTCGAGCTAAACTAGATTAAATTAAAATTAAAAGAATAACTTGGAAATAGAGTATGTTAGATAAAAACATTATGATACCATATAGTGGAAAAAGAAACTGATAAAAGGGGACAATGAAGGTTAGAATCACCATAGTCTTTTAATCGTGGTGAACGAAGATTGGTTCTATAGAGAATTGATGGCGAAACATAGGAAGTGGGAAGAAACCCAAACGAGAAGGGGGGTTCGCCGCATGTTTTTTCCAAAGGGGAAGCCTTCTTATAAATTTAAACCCCCCCAATTATTTAACAAATTAAAACTAAAAAAGGCTACATACCATGTTCAGGGTTTTAACACTTATTCATTCCATGAATAAGGTGAGGAATGGGGCTTTCACCTTGACCCTATTGAGTTGAAATACATATTTCTATTATTAAATTTTAAACTCACAATTCACTCTTTAAATATTTAAATATTTATAATCTTTATCTTCTCCAAATTTATAAAAAAATTAATAAATTAATTAGTTTTACTGGATAGAGAAATCCAATACAATTAGACGAGGATATGAAAAGTATTTCGGATGAATGAGTACCAAGTACATTGGGTAGGCATGTACAAATTACATTAAAAGTATGTATAAAAAATCTATCAAATGGTTGATTATAAATTTTATCATATAGAGTTCTACAAATTTCATCATATAGAGTTTTACAAAGTCCATTGGATATAGTTGTATGAAGTACATCAGATGTATTTTTACAAATTCCATCGGACAGAGTTGTATGAAGTACATCATATGTATTTTTACGAAGTCCATCAGACAGAGTTGTACAAAGTCCATCAGATAGAGTTCTGTGAATCAAATCAGACAGAGTTGTCCAAATTCCATCCAATAAATTTGTAAAAAGTATATTATACCAATTTATATGAATTCTATTAGGTAGATACGTACAAAGTCTACCAGGCATAGTTTCATTAAGAATAATAGACAGATGTGTACAAAGTATTCAGAATAATGAATTATCATTTCTAATAAATTGAATTCTTCAAAGCATTGTAATTATAATACACCTAAAAATCATCAGATAGGGAAATATTATGCTAAACTAATCAACAGAAGAATTTTTTTTCTAATTTCATTACAATTGGGCCCGAGAAGTGAGGAATATAAAAATTGGAATCTTTTCTATAAATAGGACTGCAATCTCAAGAAGAATAAATGATTGAAAATCCTTGATCTAAAGTTGTTAAAGTTTTTAAATATATTTCTTCTGAGTGTTCTTCAATTGTAATATTTATAGAGTTTCCTTGAAAAATCATTTGTGAGTATTTCATTACAATTTCTTTAATGTTTTTCTATTGTAATAGTTTTTTGTGTGATTGTATGATTAATGTATCTCTAGTATGGAGGGATGTAATTTTTTATAATCTATTATATCGAGGGATCCCATGGAGAAGGAGATAGAGATTTGTACAATTTTACTGATTTTGGTCTTATATGGTTTGGAAGATTGAACTTCCTATGGGATTAATCTGGAAATATCTTAAGTAAGGTTCATATATTTCCTTATCACTTTGGTTTAAATTAAATACCTTTCTTAGGAAACGTTCTATAATTTTTTTTATGATATTTTATAAAAGTGTATTTCAATTTATTACACTAATTTATATAAGTTTTACATTTTCACTATGAATTTTATATAAAAATTATGTTGTGTAATATAAAATTGTTTCTTACTATTTTATTATAGAATATTTCATAATAACTCTTCATCTAATAGAATTTGTTAAAAAAAGGTGTTTATAAAATTGTTAGTTTATATATTTATAAAGTAAAATCCACCCCCTCTTGTAGTATTTTTAGTACACCTAAAATTTTAGATTACCAAACTTTTCATGGAATGACATAAGGTATTAATCCACAAATGTCTATAGCCTACAGTTTTCAACCATGAGACTACTCGATCTTCTCAAACACACTCTCAAGCCACCCTCAAACCCTAAAACTTTCATAAACAGGAAGAAAAAACATATTCCAAGGAAAAATAATTCATACATAAAAAAGGTTCAAGGACTTATAAGGTACTTATAAAAATAAATCCATTCACCTCATTGTCCTCAAGATTTACCTTCATCTCTCTAAACTCAAATAGTGTTATAAAATAATAAAGAAAAGATATAGGATTATTTCATAATACAGTATTGATCATGAAATCAATATCCCTTTTAGAAGGTATTCCTAGAAAATATTCCATAAAAAAAATCTTATAATTGGTTTACCATAAGAGGGAAAGTAGCTGGAACCTTTACTTTATCTTCTGTAATAACCATGCCAAGCACCTATGTTGTAATGAATCTCATCTTACTATAGTTAAGTCTTTCTCTATATACCTCAACTTCCCACTCTCCCATAAGAATATACTTCTCTCCTAAACAATGCACTATTATTTGTCTGAGGTCCCCCCGATCAATCCCTCGAAGGCAGTGCCTACCTTTAACCTCTACCCAATCCTGACCTAGTCATCATCATAATAAACCACTATATAAGTCCTATAATTATACACACATGTAAATCCCTTGGTTAGATACTGCATGAAAAATAGTAATGGCATGGCTTCCCAAACAAAAAATTCATGGGGGAATATTCTCCTGAAGAAGAAAGAAAAAACATCCCCTTACCTAGATTCTCCCTTTTTACCCTAAATAACCCTTTAATCCCTCATATTTCTACCACTATAAGAGGCACCGAGTACTCCATTTGAAAGGCCACCACTAAACCCACTAATACCAGGAAGGGAAGTTGTTGTAATCTCCTATGTTAGGACCTTCTTGATGATGAGGTCCTTACAAACCACATTTCATTAAGACATCAGGTTTGACATATAGACCTGGATCCACCCCTCAATTTATAGATAAATCTAAAATATACAGGCCTTCTGGACTGCATTCCTTGCTAGAAAATTGGTAAAGCATACAAAAGTAAAAAAGTTATTTTCATAATCTACCATGGAAAACATCACATACTAAATCTCAATGAACTTATAATCTTGGTATAACCTCAATGGATTATGAGGAAACTCTTAAAATAATATATAATTAAATACCTCCAATGAAAAACCCTCATGTATCCTAGCTTATACCATGACACCCACCACCTTTGAGGGGGGGGGGGGGGTCCTGAAGCATTTAAGCTTCCATATTCACTTACCAATCATCGAGTATATCAACAAGATTGAAGTCACCCTCGATGATCTGAATCCAATCCTCATTATCCTTAGGACCACCCCTATAATGTCAAAGGGTTTTATAGATAAGAATAATGGGCGGTTTATAACAAAGTAGGTCCATATCAATGTGTACCTATACCTCCCACAAATACTAGGTGAAACACTCTTAGTTGAGGCATCTCTACTACATAATCTACTGGGATAGCCTTAAGGTAATTCTCATCCACGCCCTCCTAAAATTATATAGCTATAATAAAAGAATTACTTATTTTAAAAAAATACTTAACATGATCCCTGTGTGGAAATATAGGTCCTTATTGAGGTGGTATTTTGTGAAATGAAAAAAATTATACTCAGAAATGAATTTAACACCTTGAATATTAAAAAAAGAAATAAATAGGCACAAAAACATATAACAGCCCTGGAAACATTCCTTAAGGGTCAAGCCACAACCATTAGAAATAAACACACACTAATCACCCAATTCATAAGACCAAACCAGTTTCACATGCATCTTAGTCATAGTTTGAATAAATAGAATTATATCATGCATAGCTTAAATTAATTAGATTTCACCAATACTGTATTTAGGACAACACTAAATATATTATTATTATAATTTAATTAATTTAAGTGAGTATCAACCATAGTAAAATAAAGTACATGACATGTGAAACTACAGGCTTATTCATGTTGTATGAACTCACCCACTCTCACCACCAAGGACAAGAGGAAAATCCTATAAACCATAACTATACAGTAAAACTAAAAACAATATAAAACCATAATTGTAAAATCATGTCCTGGATCACTCCATGAACAATAACCAGACCGATTCTCCATATGACCTCAGGTGTGCCTCCCCATACTTCATAGGATATAAAGTAGCAGCGAGGACCTAGAAAGACACTATGGGGAGACTATGCCCTCATAGAAGAGTATAATAATAATGAAAATAATAATAAATAGATAACATATAGATACACATCACAATGAAGGAAAGTTATAATAAAATAATATAACATTAGATGCAATAACAAAATGAATGTTTCATACATACTATAATAGGACCCCCGTGGGTAGATCATATCCAAGCAATACTAAAAAAATATATATAAAACTAAGGCTAATAGACTATCCTGATCTGGTTCAGAGTTATTCACAATCCCATCATTCATACCATCCTATAATCTAATATCATGCAATGGCCCTCACCTTATAAATTGTAACCTATAAACAAGTAGCATCTTCTTGGGTACCCAACTGTCATGGAGGTCTAAGTAGGGTGTTAGTACCACTTAGAAGGCTACCAGTAATTGAATCCCAAAAAATACCAGTCTGAAAAAATCCATGCATACAAGGCTACAATTTATTAATTTAATAATTATTAATTTAAATGGAAGATATAAATAACCACTAAACCCCAAAATCTATGGTGAAACTCGATATCAGTCTATACCTACTTCATCTAATTTTGGGGTGTCTCTAAGCATGTCGCATGGATTGTTCCATCCATAGTTTCATAGACCTCTACATAGGAAGTATTCTTAACTGTCACATACCTCTAATCAGGTATAATTCTTAGTTATCATGGACCTTTACTTTGGGAGTATTCAATAGTCATCACATGCCATTTCTATGGGTGTTTTGTTAGTTATCACATACCACACCGTATGGGTGTTTTATCATCAAGAAATAATACATTAAGTATCATTAACCTCCCATGTTATTTTTTATATAGTTATTATAGACCCCCTCCCCCTTGATGGGAATTTTTCTTTTAGTTATCAAGAAACCACCTTTATGGGAATTTTATTATACAATTTATATCATAACTACCCCTATGATAATTTTACTTAATAATAGGGTTGATCCACTGATCGTGCTGTCATGACATGTCAAATTGATTATGATTTTAAGATTGATTTATAGTCAAGGTAATACCCTAGGTATTCTCTCAAGGAGAGTTGGTGGGTTTAGAGTGTGCATTTTTAATAAGAAGTACTTAAATAGGGGGTGGTTTTGAAAACAGTTTTAGGATGAAATGACTTAATTAAAGAGTTTAATAATCGAAAAGAAAAGGTGGTGTTTATTAACTATGAGATAAAAGGTTTCATTTTGGTTCACTACACACATTTAAAGCTCATTGTTCTTAGAGATTAATTAAGTTTTGATGTAATTCTTTGGTTGAAATCAATCGGAATCCCGATTACTTTCCAAGCTCTTATATCAAAGAATGTTGAGCCAAACCTTGACATAACAATCATATAGACAAGTTCCAGATCACATGAATAGTATAATAGCTTCCAAAACAAGTTTAAATCTCAAATAAGTGGGGAGGAAAAGGATTCTTGTGCTGTCCAATTGAAACAACACAAGTCACACACTCAAAACTTCGCACCGATCGGTTAAAAGTAAAGAGCATTTCATTCGGTTAAATAAAACAAAGATAAATCAAAGTAAGATAATTCTAAATTAAATGTTTTAAAACCCAAAATAAATCAATCCAGTAGTAGTACATGTTCCAAAACTCCCTCACAATGAACGACCACCATTTAGCTCGACATCGGGAGGAGGAGGAAGCTTGGGTGGAACTCCTTATTCATTCTTGATCCCCCTATGAAGATAGGGCCATACAGAACTTCTAGGATGAGGAAGAGACTCTTAAAGGACTCCAAAATGGCAGTGATTCACTTATTGTCTGAACATATAAATGGGGATCCCAAAGTTCTATTTTATTGGAAAATGGGAAGGTGGTTTTGAGCACAAAGAATTCTTAGAACCACTTGTCACATGTGTTTCGGCTTCCAGACTACCTTATCTCGATTTAGAGAAAATAAAAAAGTTGTATCACCACCTATTTTAAGTATCCACCGAAAGTTTGGAACAATTTTGACACTTATAGCCTAAAATATGGACAGATCACAACACACTACTTTTGACTTCGTGTAGATGCAGTGTACTAGACAGATTAGGTCGATTAGGAAAACAGATAGCCTAATGGGTATTGGGTTTCTTAATATGAAATGTAGCCCAAACAATTTTGGACCTTCCCACAAAATTTCATCCAATTTTGATGCACGGTTTAGGATAAGTGTGCGGTTTAGTCCACTAGTGTGCATTGATCTTATGCAGTTTGGCCCATTTTTCTTAGACATCACCACGAGCCATCCAAATCACCTCATCCTGCAACAGAATCATAAAAAAAAACAACATTTCCCTTTTTAACAGTGATAAACAAAAAATAAATGATTAAAATATGGAATTAAACTTTTCATTATTTTTATAATTTTCAATATAAAACAAGTTTAGCATAGTGGTGTAAAGGTGAAAATTACACACTGAATCGTGGTACAATCATGCACTCACATCCATGATATTAAAATTTAACATAGAATATTCCAAAGCACCATAATTTATCATATCAAATATCATTAAAAAAATTCAAAAACCTTTTCAATATCCAGTCTAAAACTATTTCTGAAATACCATTTCAATTTCCAATTCCATTTCCATTTCAAATTCCATTTTCCCAAAATATATTTTTTCCATTTAAAACAAAAATTAATTATCCAACTCCCAAGGGTCGGTATACTATCAAGGTGTTCCACTAGGAACCACCATGATAAAAAACTCAGACATATTAAGGGTGATAAATAAGGTTGGTTTTAAATTTAAAATGTGAAATTAATTTATAAGGTCAACACTCAAAAAATGGTGAGACTTCAACCCCATGAATTATAGAAATAAATAAAGACTATAAGTGAATTTATGGACCACCTAAATTTATTCAATGTTTTCTTAATTATTTAAAATGGTTTAAATCTTTTATAAGGCTTAGTAAGGCTCACATTATTTACCGGGAACCTAACTCAGTCCATGAAATCATAAAAATTAGTTATAATAAAAAATTATAATTAATTATAAAACTAAACAAAAAATTCATAATGTCACAAAACTTATCAGAAGCTATCTCCATACTAGAACCATGGACAACCACCTATAGGAGACCTGCATCGGACCCTTGACTAAAATACTAGAAAAATACCTAAGAGGAAACACCATTTTATATGTTTAATAAAAAACCAATTTTATGGAAAATATAATAAAAATAACTATGTCCTTATACCTTAATGAAATGATGAGTAACGACATGAAAAATTCATCTCATAATATCCTCTATGCAATTCCATTGGAAGATCCATGAGAAATGGGTGATTCCACCATTCTTCTATCGAATCTCCTATACAAACCTAAACTAGATAACTTAAAATCTAGATAAGGGAATGAGAAGATTAAAGGAGGCCATCATGGTTTAATAATTACATTAATATACTGAAAAATCAATCTAAACCCACCTAAAATAGAAGGGGGTTTAAGGGGAGGAATGGATTTCAGTTACCAGGGAGAGGGTGCATGATAGGGAGAAGGAAAATTTTTTGGATGCTTAAAATATAATGGTTAAAAAGTGACATTTTTTTACTTTTTAAAGGGTTCATAGTTTGGCCACAAGATTTTCCGAATTTTGTGCCAATAGTGTATCCAGTACTATCTCAAACTCCCCACCTCACATGGTTAGGTGCAAGGTTTTTCACACTGTGTAATAATCATGAAAAACCCTATAGAATATACTATAGGTTCTCGTACAGTTGGGGTAAATGATTAATAGAAACCATGTGATAACCATGTGCCCTTATTTATTTCCCCAAACATGAAACTTCATGCCCCGAACCCCAAAAACACTCATAAGGCCTCTAAACTCCCTAGAGAACTTAATTCCAAAACCAAATTTATCCTATTGAGTGGTTCCACCCCTCAGATCTTATTTTGATGCTCATTTCATAAATTTTCCCATCCAGTAATTTGAAATTTTAAATTTTCCACAAATTCTAAGTACTATACAACCATGAGGTTTTTTAATCTATCCACCACAATGATTCTCATCCCTAAGAAGCCTGATTGGTTATCCATCTACATATCGTGGCCTATTTTAGTCACCACACAAGCCAAACAACCTCATTACTTTTATATATACCCAAACATATCCTAAGCATAACTTCCAACTCAAATCACTCAAACCACCAAAACCCAATCCAATGCCAATTATCAAAAACTAAAACACCAAGATGGTTCTTACCAAATCCCATCAACCCCAAAACACCGATGGTGTAATCATCCAAAAATCTAATAGGCCTATGGTGCTCCAAACCATAAGCTTCATCTTAGAACCTCAAATTACAATGTCTCAGCGATTCCACCATCAGAATGTATTATTGAAACACTTATCCTATTTTCTAGGTATACACCTAGAGATGTTCCTTACTCACCACACATAATCATCAATGAGAATGTCAGTAAAATGTTATCACTCATTTTTATTACATAAAAAAACCAACATAGGATGGAAACATGTCCACTGAATATACACAATAAAGAGACAAAATAGAACTCAATTAGATTCCTAAAACATATCCATCATTTTCAAAATTTATTTTTCATCTCCAAAACAATATGCTAGATTATATTTTAAACTTATCATATCTAATTTCATATGTGACCCATGTCTGACTATCCTCAACCAACTCATCTAAAAAATAATCATCTCTAACTATCGATGTGTCACCAACTTAGTCAACCCCAATTCCTTCACTATTAGAGGTATCTCGTGATCACCTGGAAATTCTTGTTGGATGCAACACCTGACTCCGGATGATGTTCCACAGTTAGGTCCTCAATGATCCAAAACCACCAATGTGCCCTACCGCACACACCAATGCACCTAAGATCTAAACATCATTGATCATTTGAAAACCATATAGATCTTAAATCAAATTCTCAGTATCAATTAACCACTACATTTTATTTCTTATAATTCCCATAGTAATCTAGGCGTGAAACTTATTTATTCCTAACTGGAATACCAATTTCACCATGATAGATTCATGGTCGACTCTACATGCTTGTGACCCTTCCAGAATAAGGGGTCATAAGAACATGATTGATACATCACTACCCACATTAGGAGTGTTTTTATCATAATTTCACTGAATCACTCTCAATATCTATGTCCCACACTCCATTTATCACCAAACTCAAGGATTGGACATGGTTGTCCCACTTCCACCTGAGTTGTAAAATAAAACACCAAGAACTAATCATTATTGTCTTCAAAGAAGATCACTCCAAGATTTCACTAACATCTAGTTTGTAATGAGTACCTCTCCCTCTAAATGCTGATGGTTCACTCCCCACCATACTACTTCACTTATATCGCTCCATAAGCATAACTTCTAGGGATATATATAAAAACAATGCATTTCGCTCTTACAAGATATGATCAATGTGTCCACAATAATAAACACCTATGTTTGAGTCAAACTCAAGTGTAGTATCCCAATATTTAAATAACACTATGTTATATAGTGTAACAAAATGCAACACCATGCTTAAATGAACCAAAAAATATTATAATTTAAATACAACCATTAAAACCTAGTCATTAATTTGGTGGGTATGAATAGGAATCATGATATTATGAAATATATATGAATTCCATAATTAATAAAAATTTATTTATTAATTCTTAAAAAATAAAAACTCAATTTTTAGTAAATTCATTTAATTCTTTAAAACTATGTTTTCTTCGAAAATGATTATTATTGATTTTTGTGAGAAAATAATATAATCGATTTTTTTAAAAGTTTATAAAATTTATTTTATGAAACTAAATTAATTTTATAAATAATCATATAAAAATTATCTTAAGTTGAATTTTTAGGATTTGTCTAAAAAGTTTCATTTTTCAATGTATAGTGAAAAATACTTATTTTTATTGAAAATTGTCTTTTTGTTTCAAGAATATAAAATTTTATTTTAAAATATTTTAAAAGAAAAATTGTTTAAATTATATTATTAATAATCCAATTACGGTCTTTTGAATTAATTTTATACTTGAATTTGGTATACAACACATTTTTACTTAAAAGGGTTGTTAAATGAAAAAAAAAAATTCATTGCATTTTGTGTTTTAATATTAAATTAATTTCTTCTGATTATTGAAATTGAATATTGAAAAATGGATTCAATTTTTGGAATATAGATGTCAAAATTTGGTAAATAGGCTTTTTTTTCATTTTGAATAGTAACCATAGTAAATAATAGTCACAGCGGTAAGGGTAAATTAGATAATTAAGGTTAAAAATAATATTGCAAGGTATTAAAAATCAACCCAACACTTGCCTTAATTTATTTAGATGGATATATTTTATCAATAACAATAAAAAATTCAAAAATATGAATTTTTTCATTTAGGTATGATTTTGACCTTTATAATATTTAAGTGAGGGATAAAGCCAAAAATGTCATTTTTCATCTTTTAATATCTATAATATTATATTCTAGGGATAAATCTAAATTATGTTAAGTTATAAATATTAACCTAAAATATAAATTAATTTTTTATCATGGTAATTTATTTATAATTTTTTTTAATGAAATAATTACCTTAAATTCTTGTGTAACGCCAACAAAAAATTTATTTAATAAATATAAAAATAAAATAAATGATTTTAAAAATACTAAAACTAATATAATTTGAAATAATTATTATGTTTCATGAATTTTTTAGATTAATATAACATTATCATGATTTTTTAAAGGATTATATTTGAATTCCATCTTTTTATTGATGTATTTAAAGTCAAATTAAATTAATAGTGTCAAAATTGACATTAATGATTTTTAAAAATAAATAATATTTTATTAAATGATTTACAATTAATATAAATATTATATTAGTCCAAATTAATGAGATATTGTTTAAAACATCAACCATGGTCCATTTATGTGTCTTTTTTCATTTTAGAGTAACATTATTGACCCTTAAATGGAGGAAAAATTTAAAACTATGACAATTGTCAAAAGGGTTAACAAGTAAATACATCCTTATCCTATATTCTAATTATATCATTTTGGATACTTTTAAAAATTAAAATTATTTTATATTAATTTATTACTTTAATAAATTACAGAAGTGCCCCCCCTCACATATAAAAGAGAACCTCCTATCATCCTCACACTTGAAAAAAAAAATTTATTTCGGAAAATACCTACCAAAATCCCTTAATTATATCCCTTACCACATATTAGAGTCATTTTTTATCATAAATTAAATATAGGAAGGCTTTAGGTATAATCCTAAAGTGGTTGTCTGAAGAAGATGAACCATTTTTAATTGAGCATTCTAATTTATTTCTTCTTCCACCACCTTGAAATATTATCCAACCACGACAAATATAATAAAATTAGTTTATCTCATATAATGAGATGTTATTATGTTAATATAATATACTTAATTCATATATTCTTCCATCAAATGGGAAAAAAACCATTATTCATGTGTATGGAGGACTACCACCTCATGAAAAAATGTAATTTATTTTCCATCATTACCTCTCATGGTTGGTTATAATGATGGATTTAACACACACACACACACACATATATATATATACATGGTATTAATGTTATATTTATCATTTTTTGAAAGTAATATATTATATTTTTTTACCTTTTCATTCATTTAAAATTTATAAGGAATTTATGGCTAAGACCCCATGTGTGTGAAGTTTTTTTCCTATATGTAAAAAATGTATGTCATGCTGAAGTGTGATATGATTTAGAAAAGTCACAGAATAAGTAATATATTTAGGTAGGAGATGATTTGGAAAGGTTATGAAGCCATCAGTGATACATAATATATTTTCCTTGTAGTTACCTATAAATCTTGAAAAGGCATGGAATGAAAATGATATTTTTCATACATAAGAAATTTTTTGAAGAGAATGCTGAATATTAACAAAGGGTTATATATTACTTAATATATAAGATATCTTTTAGAGTTCATCGAATATCATATAAGTATTGATTATTCCTTTTATACATAAATAATTTGATCTAATTTTTAATATCCTTTTTCTACATGCATAATATATTTAGAAGACATGGAATTGGAAAAGCTTTGAAGGTTTCCTTGTGTATGTATTATTCTTGGATGATATGTAATATTATATTGGGATTCAAAATACAGGAAAAGTAGAAAAATATTTGGATATGTAATATCTTTTTATGTGGTGTAATGAAACAAAGTAAATATACCCTATTTTTTTGTGTAATATATTTTTCTCTAGAGTTCTCAAAAAAATGGAAAATTCATAAAGTTCATAAGATTCTTCTCCCCATGTATAATATATTTAATCTCATGCATATTCTTTTGAAGGTGAATAAGAAATTATAAGAAGATTTGTAATTTTATAAAGGGATAAACCTTAAGCATCAAGTAAGGTTTTTTATGAGTGTATGTAAAATGGGGATTATGAAAAAAATAAATTAAAAAAGAAGGCCTTCAGGCCATTCAGGTATTTACAAAATTTCAGATAAACACTGAGTCACCACCTCAATTAGAAATGGATTATGAAATGCTTAATAATTTCAACTTCATGAGATAAATGTCAATGTCATGATTAATGGAGATTTAATTCATGGTATTCTAATGATTCAAATTCAATATTTTCATAGATTTGGAGGATATGATATTTAACCAAGTGTCATATCATAATGGAGGGTTTCACGTTGTGAATAATATATAAAGTATTAGTTGATTTCAAAATATGGGTTTTATCCAAATAATGAGTATGTGATTAATTTTAATACATTTGTAAATTTATATTAGAAAAATAACACTATTATTTTCTTGGAGTTCCATATTTAAATATGGAAAATATATCATGTGATTATTCTGTGGAATAAAACCAATCATATTATGTAAATAATAGATTACCATATCCTTGCATGTTTTAATAAACTATTCAATAAAGGAGGTAGGAAATTATGGTTATATTTTTCTCTATAAATTTTGGAGTTTATTGTGATGTATAAGGGAGATATATTTACATTATTTTTATATATAGAAAATGGTAATTCCATTGAAATATTTGTTCATAAAAAAATAAATGTAGAGCTTTCTGTTACACAAAAAAGTGAGTAAAGTCTTGATTGAAGGAGAATCATTATTATACCAAACTATTGAAGTGGGGGGGGGGGTGAAAGAATATAATTCTAGTGTTTTAATTTTATTCATCTGATAGAAGGTTCCACTAATAGGATTTATGGAATAAAAAATATCAACCCTCACATGAAGAAGTTTATATCATCCAAATTTAGAGAAGAATATTGTAGTGAGTGTGGAAGTAAATAAAGAATCTATCTATACTTTTAGATGCACAAAATGTTTCTTACTATTTTGATCATGGAGATACCCTCATGTCTATCAAATGGACAAGCCTTCACTGAAACAATGCATAGAGAATAATAATAGGGAGTTTACCTGAGGTCAACAAGGAATATTTCCTAATTTTTTTTAATTATTATAGTGAGTATTGTTACCTCTTGGTATTTCGAC
Organism: Viscum album; assembly: GCA_963277665.1. NCBI lineage: Eukaryota > Viridiplantae > Streptophyta > Magnoliopsida > Santalales > Viscaceae > Viscum > Viscum album. Next base: position 990,416,732 of record OY728136.1, on the reverse strand, counting down.
ACATCATTAGTATATGATTCTTGTATTGGCCCATTGTGGTGAACTAAGAAAAACACATATTTCATATGTGATTTAATTTTTTTAATTTTTTCTCAAGATTCGGTGAGGTTGTATGAGAAAGTAATTAAATAATAGATTGAACACCAATTACTATTAACACCGGAATAAGATCCTAAAAAAGGAAAAAAGTGAAATAATAATTTTAAATTGGGAAACACTTTGATTCACCACACCCCTTTTAGTATTTCTCACAACATCTTGAGTCGTATTCAACTCGAGTTACAATGCTTTCTCTGTCCAATGCATCTATATCTCATATAATGTTTCCCCAAGCCTTATATTGAACTACATCTCTTTCGGGCTCCTTTTTATATAATAACACTTACTCTCATGTGATAGGGTCTTAATAATGTGGGATACATAGTCATAGAAATGTGGGATATATATAAATAATATATCATTTGGATAAAAAGACAGTTATATGCATAATGAGTTTGAAGGATGATGCAAAGATCCTCATTTATTAATTAATAATTGAAAAAATCCACATTTCAATAATTAAATAATAAAAAAATAAATTAATAAATAATAAACACATAACATACATTGTTTGATATAGCTCATAATTAGTGGACATTTAAACATGGATAATAAAATTGAATTCTCAAAGAATTATACTCAACATGATTTATTATGAATTAAAATAAATTAAGCTAATTTTAATTCATAATATAAAAGTAGAATCTCCCTAGAAATGGATTTATATTTTTTTTAATTATTTAAAACATTTTTTGGATTTTTTTTTCATATTTTAGGGCATTATAGGGCCTTAAAAAACACCTGAACTGAATTGATCTGGGTCAGAGGATGGGGCACATGATTTGGGAAAGCATTTCCCACATGGCACTACAATGATTTTAAAAAATCTTTTAGAAAAATTATTTATTTCCTACATGTTGCGAGTAGCTTCCACCCAGAATTGTCATGAGGTAATTATTAGTAAGAGTTGAGTGAATTTTGTTTCCCATGATCCCCCTTTATTATAATGTTTTTTCGTAGCATGTTAACTCATCCACTGCCAACTCTTCACATTCAATCTATTGATTTCTTCCCCACATTGGCATCTAATATATATATATATATATATATATATATATTAGTTTTAGTTTTAGTTTTTTATGAAAAAATGATTTCCAAATGGACATAACTTGGCCATACAACCTCCAATAGTTTCTAGTCAGTGGTGTTAGGACCGTATCAACATTTTTTATATGAATTATCACAAATGTTATTTAAATTTCAACATAAGTAATTACAAAAATATTATGATATAACTTGATGGATGGGTTCACCGTGGATGCATGAAATTAAGAAAACTCAAATTTTTTCACTGGATATATATCATTACATCAAATCCAAAATGGAAACACCCAGTTATCAATTTTTGAATCTTATTTGATTCAAATATGCATGAAAATTAAATTAAATGGTATCTTGTTCATGCGTTCAATGTTATTGTGTGTGATCATTGATGAGATGTTGTATTACTGAAGAGTCTAATTCAAGATCCCTCTAGATTATCCAAACATGATCTGAAAATAATTTGTTCCACCATTCTTCAAACTCTAGGTTCAATCATGGAGAATAAAATGCGCTTACGATGCACCCTTAATCGTTGGGAAGGATTCTTGATCGGATATTGGAAAAATATTATATGATCACCTTGAAAACTTTAGATACCTCTCTAGGAGAGATAAGGGAGGAGAGTGAAGAGATTCAAATTTTTTCAATTGAATATCCCCTACAAAAAATGGGTTAAAAAAAATTAAATTTTTGGTTTATGTTTCTTATTTTTCACTTAATCCCTTTAATAAATTAAACCATAAATATTTTAAAAAAATATATAAAATTTTCATATTCACTTGTTTATACATAAATAGTTGTTTTGAATACCTTGAGAAATTAATTTAACACTCAATAAATAAATTATCATGTTAATATAAACTCAAATAATATATTTTGAAATTATTTATTTAATTATTTATTTATGATCAATTATTTTCAAAACAAATATTTCTATCATATATTCACTTAAACTTATGAATACATTAAGATAATAAATTCAACCATTATTCAAAACTTGAAAAACTGATTATTTAATTAATTTATTTCTTTCAATCATTTAAACTTGAACGTATATCAGTCCATGGTCATGGGACCCACATAATACAAAACTCTAATTTTTTTCAATCAATGAAACTTTTGGATTCACTTTGTGTGTGACACTATATCTCATAAGTAGTGAGTCATACTCACTAAATATGAGCAGTATCTAGAAAAACATCATAACCCCCGAAGAGAGAAGTAATGTCATAGCGCTATGAAAAATCTCCCACAAACACACACCATGTAATATAATCTCTTTATCACATGATATATCATATAACAAGATGCATATCTTTATGTCACCATTATTTGATGATTTATTTATTCTTTTATTAACCATACTAGTTGGAATTAAATTTTTCTACCAAGATATAAATTTAATAAAGGTGCTACCATCCAGGTAAAAAGATTCTAAGATATTTCTTCCAATACTTTAAATTAAAAAACCATTTCTTAATCATCCAGTTAATGTCATATTGGTAATTTTTACTCAGAACATGATACCTTATCATGAACATACATGTTACAGATTTTTCCATACGTAAAGGTACACAATCAAATGATATAAATTAATAATTATCTTAATCTAGGATATTATTACACATGATCATAGATAGGTTCATCCAATAAAACTTTAAAAAATGGTGTTCCTATCAGTAGTTCATTCATCATAATATTTCTTCTCGATATTATGATGTGTGAACTTCATGAGATGAAGTCTCAATGCTCATGACCCCCTCCAACACCTGATAGTAAAACAACATCTATGTCCAATTAGAATGATGTGTCTTGACCATAATACATATCTTTAAGATCATTTTCCTAGTATCATAAGGTTATCATTATAATGGTAAATTTTTTTACTATTTGACACAACAAATGACCTAATGAAATTACCATACATATAATGAACGTTGTCATATTTAAACTATGATGGTGGGGGTAAACTCATACATAACATGAGTTTTATACATTATATAGTCATAAAAATTATAGTTAAAGTCAGTTCTAGGGAACCCTTAAACATAAAAAATGATTCACGAGATTTACTTGTACCATATATCACTCATCACATATACCCTATTTTATATATTAATTTAAGACTGATCTCCTTGAATTAGTTAACATGTTAAAAAAATTAATTACCAATGAGTTAACATTATCAATAATTTAGTGCTGATATTTTTTTATTAATGTATATTATTTAGAAGTATTTTTTCAATATAAGGGGATGAATTATTAAAGGAGAAAAATTAATGATATAAAAACTACTATTCCCACTAGAAAAACCACCCCAAATAGAAGAAAATAAAATAAGATAAAATAATGATTAATTATAAATAACTCATCTTATATCTCAAGTGATAAAGACAACAACAGCTATAGTCATTGATCTCTCACCCATCTAATATATACCACTCCAAAAATTAGAAATCTTTTCTATGATAGAGACACATGTAAGTAGAAAAAAGATCAATAATCCATATATATGAGTCTAAGTAGACATTTATTATTAAAATTTGAAAGAAATTTATATCTTAAAAAACAACCAGTCATTCATTGTTAATATGTAAATATTTAGTGTTATATTCATGCTCTTATTTTATTTTTACTTACATTTATCTCCGAATAACATATGTGATGAGAATACCTAAAACCATAAAAGATCTAATTATATTTATTAATAATTTATTTTCAATGATATATTAAATGGAAAATTCTCACTATGATATGGTGTCTTGACAAGCATCCCTCATCATACAATGTCTTTAAATTTAGTCATGAAAACAAGATTACAATTCCCTAGTCCATGCATTCCATATAATTCATTTTTTTTGTACCATGAATCATGTTCATTATAATATGTTTATGGGATGTGTCCCCTAAGACCATTTATACCAAAACTATACAATTTATGTACTTCATATCTAAAGGCCACTAAACATGAGATAGTGAGAGTTTAATAAAATGTATTTTCAATTAAAATCAAGGAAATGATATGTGTAGTTATAAGGAGAGATCCGTGATCATTTTTTGGGTTATTAAAATTGACTCATTATACAACCTTTTCATTGATATATTTTAATCCCTTTTTAGGGCAATAGAGATCCATAAGAAAGCATAAATTCTAGACTCCTTGAAAAATTAGTCTCTTGAAATCACTTGGTAGGGTATAAAAACTAAATAAACCACCTCATATCATCATGTGGAATCACATGATTCATGAAGGAGGTATAAAACATATTGGGGAAGCCTTTGGATCAGAAGAAATATAATATACAGGGAAATAAATACAATTAGAAGTGGATCTAATGAGGCCTTGTTTTCAATAAAACGAATTCTAATTATTTTCTACCAATAAATAATACCTACAAATTGCACATCTTTTATCAAAAGATAGGAATTTAAGAAATGTAATAAAACAATCAAGAGAAGGAAAAATCAATACCTCATGAAACTAAATAATGCTAAAAATATTTCATATTGTCATCCATATGAAGCTTCCAAAAAGCAATGAGTTCAATTTTCCAGACCACATCCCTGCAAATACGAAAGTTTTACCCAATATCTCATAGGGACTTGGGTGCCTCCCCCTCCATCCCAATCCTCCACCTAACCAGATATTTCTCTCTTGGATTTAAACTATCTAGAAACCACTATGGATCTCTTCCTGTTGATTGTTCTTTGTTTGTGCAAGGGGATTCCCTCTTTCTCTACCACTTTCAGCCTCTGTGAATCTTTTCATCCTTTTGCACATTTTTTTTTGTTTTCTTATTTTTAATAAAAGTTTCCAATTTTATTTTATTCTATCACCCACTTGATATCCTCATTTTGAAGCTACTTCGATAGTTTATCCTATGAATTTTCTACTTCTGAGATTGAAACTACTTCCTAAAAAAATGAAAATCACAACAAAGAACATGATAATTCAATGGAGTAGAATGTTTCAAAAAGATGAGTAAATTATGATGAGATCTGATGAATTGTATATTAACACATTTCATATCATTGAATCAAACTAATAATTATCTAATACAAAGAGAGAATTTTTCTACCATGAATTTCCTAAATAATTCATTTCTCTTTGGTTTGTAATGAAGTTTTTTATTCATTTCCAAGTTAAAAAATAAAATATAGCTAACAAATTTGATTATTTTTATGAAATTTAGTTCATTTGACTCTCACTATGACATTTAATGCATCAAAATTAAATTAGAAACATGGTTGATTTTAAATAATTTGTTAATGTTTTATTTTTCTATAAAATGTGATGAAATGATTTAATGTGTGAGAAATGTGATTGTGATGTCTAAAATTATTACTGTTTAAGTATTTTAATATATGGGATTGACTCAATTTACTCTATCATCATTTTCCCTATAGTTTAGATTTGGTATTTCATATCTATCTTGAGTTTTTTGTCATTATATTACTCTAAAAATAAAGTCTTTCATCCTCATTCAAGAGGAATGGTATTTAGGAATGATCTTTTACATGGTATCAAAGCCTTGGTAAAACCTAGAGTCTTATTTCATAATTCCCTCTCACTCTATTGAATTTGATATCACACACACATATATGTATATATATTGTTGCATCTCATTATTTGACTCAATAAATTAACTGTTTCATACTCATTAATGAGTAACATTTTCTAAACCTATTTCTAAACTAATCAAAGGTTCTAGTTTTTTTTGTTTTTTTAATTTATTTTACATCAACCACATCATGTGGTGGAACAATTGTTTTTTATTAAACCATCTTCCCATAAAAAACTAGTTCAATAAATCATTTTAAAAATGGTGATAAACAATATAGAATACGGAGAAAAGTTTTAATGGGGATACTAAAATTAAGGAGTGATGGTAAAAATTTCACTAATGAAACCACGTTTAATCTCTAGGTTAGTTCATGCCTCTAGGTTTCTATCCTCCCAGATATTTTGGTTAAAACTTGGGATTTTCCCATTTATAGGATGAAGTGAGAGCCAACATATGAAAATTCATAATAAAAAAATTTAATAAATAATTTTTTGTTTTATTTTAGCATTATAATATTATGATATATTTATTCTCTATCTTTATTAATCCTAATATATTTTTATCATCATTTTAATTATAATAATTACACCTCTTACCATCATGAAAAAACACAAATTTTTACTTTTTTTAGTATATTATATGTCTCATTTATTTTCATTTTATTTATTTCATTTTCATTATATATACCAAATGGGCTCTATAAACACACTCTGGACCAAGTATGGATCAATCAATCTCACTAATGGGTGTAAATATTGAATTTACGAGAGAGTGGGAGATAGAGATAGAGAATAGGAATAAAATTGAATGATAGTTTTATATCCATATCGATTCTAATCTTATGATAAAAATATCTATGATGTTTGGGAGTCAATTGAAAATTTTTAATCCTCTTCAAGGATATCCCTCCTAATTTTTCATCATCTTCACTATTATGGTGTCTCACATTTTCACTATACAACTACTTTGTAGCTTCCTTTACATTATATGTTGCTTTAACCATGTGAATCTAATTTTTAAAGAAAAAAATACACCAAATAAAAAAATATTCAAATAAGACAATTAATATTATGAGGTGACAATTTCAGAACATGATATTAATTATAAACTAATAGGAAGGCATATTTTCCAATGCTACTAAGACAATGATATTCGAATAGATTACTTTACCCATTAATGAGAGTAATTAGAAAATTTTAAACACTTTTAAGGATCAAGTTTTTCCATAGTTCTCAAGGGACCCTAGAATCCTTCTTACAAGGCACATCAATTATAAATGATATTTCAAAAAAAATTAGTTCTATTTGCTTATGGAAATAATTTTATTTTTTATTTTTACAAAAAAAAATTTATTTTTTTGAGTGAAAACCCAAATTACACATTAATTTCCATAATGAATGGTTTATGGATTATAATTTTGGGTGGGATACTCCTCCAATCATAAATTGGTTTTAGGATGGAACCAAAAAAGGGATTATTTGTTGGTTCTTGAAGTTATGAGCTAGAGGAAAGGGTCATCAAAAGTGGTATGAAATACATGGTGTATCCCAGGTGTGATTTGGGTGGCACCAAATAGTTTTAAAGAGATAACTGTGGCTTTATTGAATCATTTAAATCTATTGTAATTTATGTATAATGTATTCCTAGTAGCAGCAATTAGTCGGTGAGTCCCAGGAATGAAAAATGGTTGTGTGAGATGTTGGGAACTGATGGATTATCACCAAAATTGAGGTTCATTTGTGTGATAATTGGTTACAAGGGAGGATGTTTGGGTGAAAACTCATATCCCACGTCATTTTCTATAAAAAATAGTGGCTAATATGTAATCTTGGATGGGATAATCATACTATATCTAATTGGTTTTAGGATAGAGTCCCAAAAGTTCTTATGTGTTGGGCCTAAAAGTTCTAGGTTGGGAGGAACGATCTTGAAAATATTATGTAAATGGAAAAAAATTTATATAATGAAATATTTTTTGAAAAAAAAAGATTTCATATTTTCTCAGAAATGAAATAAAAATAAAATCAAATATTATCTTATTTTTTCTTATTATCTGAAATATTTTCTAATATATTACTGGAAAAGGAGAAAATAAAATGTTTTCCATTATCAAACATCACATTTATAATACAAATTTTGATCCTAACAACATCCAATGACTTTTCACACTGTCTAAATAAAACAAAGATTCCACCTAATGGAAGTTTAACCTACCAAACAATTATAGATCTATTTATTAAACCAAGCAAATGGATTTATATGGATTCTTTAGTTCTATATTTTTTTGTTTGGATACAAAAAATACATAGAACTTGTTTTATCATAGTTAGTAAATGTGGATACACAAACTTGAAATAGATCTTGGAGGCTCATCCCAACCCATTGATATCATTTATCAATTGACATAACAAGTCGTTGGTTGGATTTAATCGTTTAGTCATTGCAAATAAATTCATGGTTTAAGCCTTTCCTGAAAACCTTCTTATCAATTCCTACAATAGCATACCACTAGGAAAATGTTGGCTTATCTCCATATCATTCTTCAAACTCCTTGAGAAAATTATCTAGTTCCAATAGGACCTTCATATAATTAAGGTAAATAATATATTAGGTATAATTAATAATATCTCATATAAAGATATATAATTTATTATTTTCTAGGATATTTAAATTCTGATTTTCATTATGAAGTACTATATAGAATAAATGAATGGAATTATGAACTGATTTTTTTAAAAATATTATAGTTTTAAGGATTTGTTGGATGGAACTACTTATAGCACTTATCACTTATGATAATTTCTTCATCATATTTTTTCTAGTTTTCTTATTAAAAATTTTATTTCCTACCACTTATATAAGTGGTTTTCATTTTTTTGAAATAGAACTAACACAACTTATTTTTTTAAACTTTCATAAGAGAATAAAATTAGAAAAATTTAAAAGTTTAAAGAAGTAAATTTAACCAAAAAATAAATAATAGGGTGAAATATTTTGAAAAAAATTAGGCAACATTCAAAGCTTGAATAAATTTGAAAAGAGACAACCCAAAGGGTACATAGATATTGTTGTAATATGTTCAAATTACAAACAAAAAACTAAAGATGATAAATGAAAGGAAAAAAATATATTTTTAAAGAAACTATTTCATTTGATTGGTTATTTTGGACACAAAGGGTAGTGTTAAATAATGAACCACTCCATCCATTTAGAATCATATATCCTACAGATGATGAATTTTGAATGAATTGAAAAGTTTCTTTCCTTTCTTAAGGTAAGTTTAATGTGATTAAATTGTTTATTCTAATTCTCATACCTATGATCTAATACACTTAGAGAAACTCAAAAAATATATTTTAATAAAAAAATATTAAAATGAAAGACACTCCTATATTCATTTTGAAAGATCATGTTCTTTTATCATGGTCATATTCTTTGAAGCAGTCTTTCTTCCTTTCAAGTAACTCAACTAATCACTATAGTCAACATATTGTGTGTAAATATGTGTTTTATTTTGGGTGAAACCATTATTAATAGTCCAACCACTTGTAGAATTATTTTTTAAAGATCTCTATTTTTTAGATTTCATTTCTAATCAACATCCAGATATTGTAATGACACTTTTCAAATTATGGTCTTATAAAGTCTCAATATCTCTATATATTGGTTCCAAATCATTAAAATCACCATATTCTAGATTTTTTGCTTAAGGGTTTCCTAATATGAAAAAATTGTGCTTATAAGTCATCTATTGTATAGGAAATTATTAGGTTTGGATGAAAAATTCAAAGGATAATATTTTTTGTTTATCTCCTTGTTATTATTTATCATTAAGGAAGAATCCATTGAAGCCCTAATAACTACTTTAGCCAAGTAAATTTATTTATTTTTAGCTTATTCTATTACAACATATTCATTTCCAAGAAAATATTCCTGATCCAATACTTCTTGAAAATTTTCGTAAAAATAAAGTGAAATCAAGGTGTTATATTCATTTGTCAAATGATTAAAAATATAATGTGAATGTATAATAAATATATCCCTTAATGATTGATAAAAACATTTTACATTCAATTTTCAAATACTACCTCCGATAAATTGTACATATTTTTTTCAAAATTAACATTCAACCACTCTTGAAAATGTTTTTTTGAGTGTAAGGTGGATATAAATTTGTGTAAGGGTTGAATTAGGGATCATTAAGTATTTTTATAGGATTCTATGAATCTAGAGCAATTTTTCTAGCATGGGAGGTGGAATATACCTGGTAATAGAAATGTTTTCTTCTTCATTACCCAATGTAACTGTAATTCTATACTACTAAATAAGGAATCTCCCTCTCTTACCACCATCTTCCTCACTCAAACTAATCTTTCTTTTAAAGTTACGTAACAATTTGAGGCTTTCATTAAAATCCACAATCAAAACCTTTATTAGCTTATCCATCTGAAGGTAGATCAAATTAGGATGAGAGATTCCATGTTTTCATATCTAGATAAAAGGAAATAAATAAATTAAGAGAATATTTTGGTGCATAAAAATCAATACAGGCTATTCAAACTTGTTTGGAAAAATTGGTAAAAGTCTATGATGAATTCCAATGTATTATACATGTCAATTAGAAATTTTTTTAGAAATTGGTAATGCAAAGGAAACATGTCTTAGAGGATAATTGACCAAAATGATAAAGTAAATTGTGTTGTTCATGGGATAGGGTACTACCATACGTAAACAAAACAATTTATCAATGATTTTTTGTATGATGAAAAAGAAAAACATGAGAGTGTTCATATAGAAAAAATGATTTAGTGTTTGAGGATATGAGTGTGTCAAGAAGGGTAGAGTTACCTTATTTTTTCATGTGAGGGTCTATTTGTATGGATGGACAAGATTAAAACTTATTTCTTAATTAATTAGACTTTAAAGGACATGATTTTTACTATGTTGTATCTTTCTATAGAGGAAAAAACTCTTTACTGGTTCTTATTTTGTAATAATTCTAATCTAGGTAGAAAATTGGTTTGTTTAAGTCAATAATCATGGATTTTTATTGAAATTATATTGAAGGTAAGCCATTGAGGTTATTAAAATATTTGAACTATTTAGGTAGTGTATATGGTTATTTTGATTATTTTTAATGAGTTTTATTATGGATTCCTAGTTGCTCGAGTCATAGTACTAGCGAATGTTTATGGTAAGCCTGTGACCTTAAATTGAGAAATGTGTTTCAGCTTATGAGCTTGGTGATAATATCAATTTGACTAATATCACAAGGTAAATTGATAAGGATCTAATAATTTAGAGTGGTATTATAGAATTCATAAATAAGAAGTAGGTATACCTGTAGGTAACAAAGTCTAATTCCAATCAAGTTGTTTAGAAAAAAAGGGATAAAAAAGGAATATGACTCAAGATGATAGGTGGAGATAAGTAGAAATGTGTGATAATTATTAGCTCAAAATAAATGAAGAAAATAAAATTGAGGGGGTTATATTTCCATTATCGATAGACCTTTAGTCCTCTATAAAAAAATCATAGGATTTCGGAATGGGTGTATAAGGATCTTGAAGGATAAGAAGTTATCAAGATCAATATTCATAATTTCATAGAAGATACTTAGTGAAATAAGGAGGAACAAATGGAATTCATAAGTATGGGGGAAGATAATTCATATTAAATAGTTTTATTAGGACAAATATTTGGAGTTCCAACTGTGATCATAGTTGACATTACTGCAAGATATAATTTCATATTTAATGGATTGGTCAAGGTGGATAATTTGAAAGTCTATCCAAAAAGTACCTTTCAAATCAAGATGGGACATGGGTCTATAGTAGTGTCACAAGTCATGTGAGGTGGAACTAGGAATGAGAAATATCATAATGAATATATAAGTCTAGATCTTTGACATATAAGGAACAAATTTTGTTTTTTGGGATGAATTGGTTGAAAAACTTAGAGTTTTTGGTTATAAATTAGATTCAATGGAGTTCTTATAGGGATTAAAAGAGGCCAAGTTGAGGGTTTTTTATTTAATTGGAGAACCAATAAATTTACAATAGTTTAATTTTTAAGAATTTTTTTGGAGGATTTAATTATCAAACATTTTGGAAGGACAACATGGGAAGGTGTAGTGACAATAGTTGGATTGGGTATTTGTAATTTTCCAAACACTTTGATATGAAAACATGGTTACCTCCAAATAGACTTATATAGCATGAAATAACTTTAGTATAATGTGTTTCCATGATGAAAATAAGTTCATATAATCTTGATCGTTATCTTAAGGATAATTTTGAAAGGAAGGTCACAAAAATGATGGAAAATTGTATAATTAGTCAAACAACGCCTGTGTGAGTCCCATGAATTTAGTTACTAATAAATGATATAAGTTAGTGAATATTTGTGGACTTTAGGGATTTTAAAAAGTTTTCTATGCTATAACAATATCCAATATCAATTATCAAAGAGTTTTTGGATGAGTTGGATGTGGAAAATTATTTCAACAACCTTTATCTGAATTATGGATTTCAATGGGTCAGGGTAAAAGAAGGAAACTTTAATAAGACATCTTTCAATATTCATGAGGGATATTATGAGTGACTTGTTATTCATTTTAGACTAATGAATGTGGTAGCTACATTTCAATACAAAATGAACAACATAATCTTTGATGATATTCTTGAGATTCAAAATAATTATGTTTTATTAATAAATTAACAATTATAAATAAATAAAGAAAATCAAGAGATCAATTTTTTGAAGATAGTTGATAAAATAAAATCATTTTTATCAATATTTCTCAGTCATTAGTGTTTAGAATATAAAGTAAGGAAATTAATTATGAAATATAAAATAAGACTCAGTTTTATGGACATTGTCTTACTTCCCATTGAACGTTTTAGTCTTCTGACTGAATTCAGTTTTAGAATTAATGCTCATATATGAGATAATCAATAAACTACCTGACTATTATTTTTATATGAAAGATATGAAAAAATCACAATCTTTATATAAAAATGGTAAAATAAATTTAAAAACAAAAACAATAATTATTCATCATCAATAGTAAATAGTTAAATTAAGTTCCACCCTAATCTCAATATTGAATAACTTATTAATACATATATGAAAGATAAAATAAAAAGAAACTAAGAATAAATGTAGGCATGTACACTCCCCTTAAATTATTCAATCTCCATTTTCATATTCCTTTGATATTCTCAACCATCCTGACTCAATTCTTTTATAATCTTCATATTTTCAATCTCTCACACTTTTTACCTTTAATTTAATTTTAATTCATCCAAATATATACTTGGCATTCCATCTTGTAATTCATTGCATGGAACTGGTCTATCTTCATAATAGGCCATTATACACATTTTCTATATAAATGTAATTAATTATAAAGGTAGTATTTGTCAAGGAACTATGCCAAACTGGTACAAAAATCATAATAATTTCTGTTATTATTTTCATTTTCTCATTTTGGGAATGATCCCATGATAAAATGTCATGGGGGAACACATATCACTATAAAATTCCCTGAAATTATTTTTTCCTACTTTATGTTCTAAAATCCTACTAGGGAAAATTCCTAAAATAATACACTAAAATAACACACATTAGTTCTAAAAAATATAAAAAAATTAAAATAATACTAAAAACATTATAATTATTACTACATAAATTATCATATATAGTAGAACAATGATATGAATCTTAAGGATGGGGGTCCTCTTGGAAAACTTCTAGGTTTTCGATCCCATACACCCTTACTCTATAGGTATCAAAGAAGGAGAGGGATGAAAAGGGAGGAGTCTAACTGCCAAGGGTTAGTGTTGTAAATTTCTTGTCGAAATACTGGGGGTATTAGTAATGTCCTAGGATTGAGAATTCATTCAGTTATTTTGTAGTTTAGGCATGCTAGATATTTGTATTTTAATGTAGTGATCTCTCAAGAGTGAAACTAAGTCTTTCATCCTTATCCCTATAAATTATAAAGATATAAAAACATTGATCATTTTATTCTAAATCTCTAATATTCTTGATCAAGATCCCACTAATTAGTGATTTTATTAAGATCCCCTCTAGAGATCTGATTAGAAATGATTCTAGTGACAAGATATATAAAGAGGTTCTTGATCAAGATTATTTGATCGTACACTATTTTTACATGCCCACATTAATTGATAACTGAATCACAATATTGTAAGTCATGACCTTGGAAATGAAATCTAGTTTTTAGAAATAGGACATTTATATATTAGATATTTCAGCAGTAATTTCCAAATAGAAAAGTGTCAAGCAGATTTCATGACATAGGAATCTAGTAAGGAAAATTTTTCTATCTTTGAGGAAGGTGACCATAGAAACAACTTTCAAGTTGAAGGTGTCAACATGATGAATACTTCCTATGAAGAGGGAAAAGAAACATGGCCATTAGAGCAGGAAAAGATGCATGCACTGACCAAATATATTGAGATGTTGTCCTTTTATAATGAAGATATAGTGTATTAGATAACCAAATCCAAAACTTATTTTCTCATTCACTATACATAGTATGAGTTTAAGGTGTCTATGGCACATCTTTACATAGAGAGAATGGTGTAGGATTTGGTGCCCAAAAACCAACTTCTATATACTTTCTGATAATGTATATTCATTGTTTTTAATATTAAAAAAATATATTATCACGTAATTATTGTTCTTCTATGTGACATAGTATATTATAATGTCTAAAGAGTTGTTTTCTCACTGAAAGGTTATATGTAGAACCCCTGGTTTGAGGTATTTAGCCTTTGTTTATGCCTTTTTATGTGTTTAAAGTGCATGTGATGAGTTGGGAAGAGGTTTGGAGAGTTTGAAATGGTTTTGAATAAGTTTGGATGCTCTTCTAAGTGCGCACGGTTAGGGGAAACCATGAAAGGGGAGATAGTAGGCTTTGCATAGCCTGCACACAGTTTTCGAAACCGTGTGGACCCCCTCTCTCAAGGTAGTGTCTTGCGCACGGTTAGTGCACAATTTTCCAAACTGTGCGGGCTAACCATGTGGCCATTTAAAGGAAGGTTTTTTAAATTTGGCCTCCCTTGGGCTTTATCTATTTCACTCCAAACTCTCTCCCACTCAGTCCTCACTTATTATTTTTGGTTCTCAATGGTTGGAGGGTCTCTCCTAGATGTTTTGGAAGCAAATAGAAGGGATTTCTTGGTGGATTGAAGTCGGTTCTTCTTGGGTAAGTCTCTCCTCTTGGTTTCTCTTTGGTTTTCTCTAGGTCTTCTCTTCCCTCTCTCTCGGCTATCTAGATCTACATCCATTTCATGTAGATCTAGTGTTGGGGTTGTCTTGGGTGTTGATTTTAAGGCTTATAGATGATAGTAAATGGGATCTAGAGTGGTTTCGGTGGTGCGTTTTCCAGTTTTGGGGCATTATTACTTATGAGTCGATTTTGCGGGAACCCTAAAGGTAGGTGGATTCTCTCTTGACACCACTTGGTTAGAACTAGTGGTTTTGGTTATAATTAAATTGTTTGGATTGAAATTAATTATGAATCTGACGTGTGAAATTCATATGATAGAATTTCTTAAAATAAGGTCTTTGGAAAATTGTAGGTTTAAATTTTTATAAATTTTAGTCCACCCCACTCTTGTAGTATTTTTATTACTCTTAAAATCTTAAATGGACTTCCATTTCATGGAATGACACAAGGTATTAATTCACTAATGGAAATATCATATATTTTTTCAACCACAGTTCTACCTGATCTTCTTGAACACACTCTTGAGCATCCCTCAAACCCTAAAACCTTTATAAATAGGTAAAATAAAAACATTATAAGAAAAAATAAATAATTCATACATAAAAAAAGGTTCAAGGACTTATAAGGTACTTTTAAAATAAATCCATTCACCACAAATCCCTTAAGATTTACATTCATATCTATCAAATAAACTAGTTTTATAGGATAATAAGGATTCGATATAGGCTTCATTCCTAGTATGACATCAATCATAAAATTAATTTCCATTTCAGAATGTACTCCTAGAAAATATTTTGAGTTGAAATTTACTTTCAACTTTTACATTACTTTAGTTTTGTAAATCAAAAACACATTCTTAAAATTGTGTTTACTAAATTTTAATTTCCCAAGTGTTTTAGTTTATTTTTACAGAAAACATTCTTTTATACCGAATGATGAAATAATTACAATATAATATGAATATAAAATTATATTTCTCAATATGATCTATTGGACTGAAGGATTGTATGGTACATCAGAAAAACTTATTTTCTGACCAGTGGTTAGACTATTGTCTTGTCTATCAGACTAAAAAAAGTAATGACCATCAGACTAATACAAGTACTAATACATCATACTGACCTTTATTAGTTTATCAGATTGAAAAATAGTAAGGAAGTCCATCAAACTATCCAAAGTTTAAAATTGGAGTATATAGATTGGTTTCTATCATAAAAAAATAAACACACTATAATGGTGACATACTAAATGAAATCAAACATTCTGTTACCACTTAGATGTCAATTTGAAGATCCAAATCATTTTGAGTTTTTAAGATCTTGTTATATGAGGTCATAGTAACTAAATCTGAAATATGAATGTTGGAGGTTCACCTATAAATATCTGGTCATTTAAAGATTCAGGAGTTGATTCATTTTAAACTCAAATCGTTTGAATATTTCTCTACATGAACTTCTTGTTCTAAGTCATTTTAATTATTTAGAGAGTTAAAGTTATACGAAACCATTTTTAGGGTTATAATTACTTTATAATTTTTTTATTTTCATTCATTGTCTTATTGTGATACTAATCAAGGGATTCTGAGGATACGAAGATGGTGAATCTAATCTACTGGATCAAGGTATTCCAGGTCTAGGAAGATAGAGTCTAATCATCATATTGAGAAATTTCGGTGGTAGGATGACATAGCCATACCGATCATCATATCGAGGGATTACCTAGTTAGGAAATAAAAACCCTATATTCGGTATAAAAACCATGGATACCTTTTTTTGGGGTTTTTTAATACCTTAACTCTTAAGGTTAAAGACATAATTCTTTTATTAAGTTTGTAATTAATTCTCACTTTTATAAGATTTATATGTTTTTCTTGTTGTTTCTAATTAATATTTCCAATGTGCATGTGTGTTAGAAAGTTAGTTTTTATACTTATCTTTTTTACAAACTATTTTATCAGTGTTTCAGTGATGTTTCTAAAAAAATATGATATAATCAGATAGATTCTGATTATTATTCCAACACAATGATTATCAAAAAATATTTAGGTCCGAACATTTTTGACTTAATGGGTTTTGTGTTTTGTGTTTTGTGTTTAGTTTATATTTTTTAAACTACAATTCACCCCCTCTTATTTTCATTTTAAACTCTTACTATCCAACAATTGGTATCAAATCAGGTTCTACTTCTTATATTTAATGATTTTTTACTTTCCTTATCAATTTCAAGTTTATTAAGTTTTGATATAAACTTTTTGTTATAATTTTTTTCCACTAACGTGTTTGTAGAAAAAGATTTTGTATTTATTTTAAGATGGTAGGTCTTAATGTTGGAATCATAGAAAATATAAATCTTAGTTAACCACCTATATTTTATGGTAATGATTATGAGTACTGGATATATTGGATGAAAGCATTTTTTATCAATGCTATAGTAGATAATTTTTTGATTCCAAATGGTGATTACAAGATACCTAAATAAAAAGTTTCCACCTTTAATCATCAAGAGAAACAATAATATCAACTGAATTATAGAGTAAGAAAAACTATATTATGTTTTATTAAAAGGAATATATATAGCTAGATATCTTCATTTGAATCCACTAATAGTATGTGGAAAAAGTTAGAAGCTACTCACTTTGGTACTTATAAATTTATTGAAACTAGAAGAGCTATGATGAGAGAAGACTATCAAGATTTTGATTTTCAAACTGGATAATCAGTCTCTAAAATGCATCAAATATTTACGAATACTATCAACAATTTGTATTCTCTTGGATAAAAATATTTTAATGATGTAATTTTGGTTGAATAGATTATAGAGATCATGCCCAATGAATGGGAAACCAAAATGACTTCTTTGGACGATAGAAGGAAGATTAAAAAATTGAAACTAGATTATCTTATTGGAACCCTCATGAAATATAAAGGTATATTAAATAGAAATGATGAAAAGATGAAAAATAAGGATGGTTTAGTTTCTTTTACAACAAATTCTATTGTTCTTATGAAATATTAGTCATATGAAAAAGTTGTATAGTCATCAAATAAGATGAAAGTTATTGTTGAATCTGATTTTATTTCATCAACACCATCTAAGAATTAATTATCACATCTTTCTAGATGGTTGAAAAAGATTTTGGGTAAGAAGAATTTTTAATATAGATAGAAGAAAATTCATAAAGACGGGAAATAAAAGAATGATTAAAATGAAGTCACTTGTTATGAATGCAAGAAGACATGACACATTCAACCGGATTATACTAAGCTAAAGTGTAAATAAAAGAAAGATAAATATACAAAAAGAAATACAAATACGTATTAAAAGAATAAGGGAAAGAAAATTTTGAAATATTCTAACACTTGGAGTTCACGTGTATGATATATTTATTCATATTTTTTTTGGAAAATAATAATTCCAGATAGAGGAATATTGGCTTATTTGATAGAGTACCTATGGTAAAAAATGTCTTATGGATAAGGTAAAAATTTTCGAATCCCTTACTAATATTTATTTGAATTTACACTATCTAGATAGTATTAGTGACAAAAATTATTCTATTGAAGAATCTTCCTTAGATGAAAAAAATAATACTCTACATAGTTCTGAAGAAGAATCTAGTTATAAAAAACTTCTCTAAAATGAAAATTCCAATGTTTTTAAAAAACTTGATAATACGAAGGTAAAGATTATTAAGCTAGATTCAAGAATATAACTTTTAAATAATTAAATATTAGATCTTTCAAAATATCTTGATAAGAAAAATATTGAAAAGGATAGCATTTCAAAAGATCTTGAAAATTCTATTTTAGAGAAAAATAGTATACAAACTAATTTTGAGAAACTTATTTCTAATACTATTATTAATGAGGATAAAAATTTAGTTATCAAACTAAAATCCAAAATTTCTAATTTGAAGAAACTTATTTCCATGTTTACCTATGAGAAGTAAAACTTTGATAAAATGTAAAAACAAACTAGACCTCAAAGTGATATTACTAGAATGTTTTTTACAAATAAAAACCCTATTTTTAATAACAATTACTTTGTTCCTGAATGTGATACATTTTACACTAAGTTTCAAAGTGGTTAATATTGAAAGAAATAATTTTCTTTGAATAGAGTTAAATCTTTAGGATTTCATAAACCATATTTTATAAATAAATGACATTTTCTTAATGAGGTAATTTTGGATAAATGTAGTTTCCTAAAATATTACTTTCTAAAAATACTAAACCTAAGAAGGTTTGGGTTCCTAAACACTAATATCTTTGTTTTTAGGAAAAGAAATAAATTACCAACAAGAATAAAATTTGGTACATGAATAGTGTTTACTCTAGACATATGATTGGAAACAAATATTTCTTTAAGAAGATTATCAATATGAAAGGTGGAAAAGTAACATTCCTAGATAATTATCAAGGGTAAATCATGGGTATAGGTAACATTGTACTTATGGTAAGAGATTTGATTTAAAGTTTGTTATTTTTTTTGTAATTAAGAATAACCTCATGATCATAAGTCAATTATGTGATTAAGGTCATCTTGTGAACTTTAGGAATAAAAAATGTATTATACATAGTTCAAAAATTAATTTATTTTTTCTTCCATTTGTCATGAGAATGTTTACACTTTAAACATAGAATACTTTAGGATCCAAGATCTACCATGCCTTAGTAAAATGTAGGATCGGTCTTGGTTATAGCATAGAATGTTAGGATTCTATAAACTTGTAACATTAGCTAAGTTAACTAAGAAAGTTTATATAAAGGATCTATAAGAACTTAGGTTTAATGCTTCAAAAATATATGATACTTGTTAATATATTAAGTAACATAAGTTAAGTTTTAAATTTATTAGTGTAGTCTCAAATTATGATTATTTATATTTAGTTCACATGTAGTTATTTGTTCCTACAAAAACTAGAAGTATTGGTGGAAAATACTATGTATATTTCTTATTTGATGATTATACTAGATACTCATGGGCCTATTTTTTAACATAAAAATCATAGTCCTTTAGTTATTTTAAGACTTTTGTAGCTAGAGTTCAGAATGAGAAAAACCTATCCTTGGTAACTATTAATAGCAATCATGGTGGAGAATTTGAAAATTTTTATTTTGAAACTTTTTGTAGTAAGAAAGTTATTATATATAACTTTTTAACACCAAGAACTCAACAGAAAAATGGTTTAGTTGAAAGAAGAAATAGAGTTCTCTATGAAATTACTAGAACCATGATGATTTAATACTCAGTTGATAAATATTTTTGGGATGAAGCTGTTAGTACTTCCTATTATAATATAAATCAACTTTTAATTAGACCTTTTATTAATAAAACTCCATATGAGTTATAAATAGGAAGAAAACCAAAAGTTTCTTACTTCAAAGTTTTTGGATGAAAAGTATTAATATGAATAATAAAGATAAATTATATAAAATTTTCGAAAATATAAATACGAGATATTTTTATGTTATTCTACAACTAATAAGGCTTATAGAGTTTTTAATAAAAACTCAAGTACTATTGAGGAAATAGTGTATGTTAAGTTTGATGAAACATACCCATTTGTTTTCAAATAACCCCAAACTAAATATTTAGGTTTTATTTATTAAAATTATTTTCAACCAATTTTTGAGGGAAATAGTTTTTGAAAATCTAAAAAAGTAGTTGTTTATTAGGAATCAACCTAGTGATACTATGACTTGTGATGTAGATCAACCAGTTAGGACTAGAATTTATTTAAGAAATGAAGTTAAATATCTAGCTTTCTTATCTCAATTAAAACCTAAAAATACTGATAAGTCTTTAAGAGATGAAGATTGGATAAAATATCTGCCAGATAAAATCAATGAGTTTGTAAGGAACCAAACATAGACTTTAATTGAATACCGTAAAGATACTTCTATAGTTGGAGTAAAATGGGTTTTTGGACTAAACGTGATTAAAATGGCCTAATATTTATAACTAAATCTAGATTTATTATTAAGGGTTATAATAAATAAAAATAAATAGAATATGAAGAAACCTATACTCCATTTTCAAGACTTGAGGCTTTTCGTATACTTCTATATTATACAACAATATTAAATTTAAAACTATTTCAAAAGGATGTGAAGTGTAATTTCCTTAATGGATATGTCCATGAGGAAGTTTATGTAGAAAACCCACATGGTATTGAACATAAAAAACATCCAGAACATGTTTATAAACTTTCCAATGCATCTTATGGACTTCAACAATCCCGTAGTGAACAGTAAGATAGATTGACCATATTTTTGTTATAAAAAAAGATTCAGGGAGTTGTGGAAAAAAATATTTTTATAAAATAAGTAAATAAAAATATTATGAATTGAAAAATATATGTTGATGGAAATATATTTGGTTCATCTAAAAATCATTAATATATTTATTTTTGGATCTTATTAAGACAAAGTTTTAAATGAGTATGATGGGTGAGTTAACATACATTCTAGGTTTTCATATTTTATAAACACTAGAGTGAACTTTTATATCTCAACATAATTATATAAAATATCTTCTAAAAAAATTTAGGTATGGAAAAACTAAATGAATTAATACTTCTATCATAACCTCATATACTTTATATCTTGATGAAGTTGGGAAACCAGTTGATCAAAATACTTTTATAGGCATGATTTAAAGTTTACTTTACTTAACAACTATTCATCCTAATTTAATGTTTTTAGTATGCATATGTGATAGATATCAAAAAAATACAGAATAATCCCTTCATAAATATGTTAAGTTAATTTTTCATTTTCTTAAAGAAACTATGGATTTATTCTTATTCTATTCCTCTGGAATTGATTTTGAATTAATTTTTTTGAATACTAACTTTAGTGGATGTAGAATGGATAAAAAAGTTTATTCATAACTTTTAATTTCTTAGGATATTATTTAGTTTAATGGTCTTGTAAGAAACAATATTGAGTATAACTTTCCACTTTTGAAGCTAAATATGTGGTATCTGGAAGTTGTTGTGATCAATTGTTGTGGATGTAACAAACACTCAATGACCATGACATGAGTTTTACTAAAACATAAATTCTTTGTGAAAACACAGGTTCCATTTCCCTAAGTAAAAACCCAGCACATCACTCACGTAATAAGAACATAGACATATGAAACCATTATATTTAGGATCAAAAGAAAAAAAGAGGTATAATTTTAAAAATCATCAGAATGAAAGATAAAATTACTGATATTTGTTTTAAAATCCCTTAGTTTCGATAGATTTTAATACATTAAATATAATCTAGGAATGATCCATATTAATTGATCATCTATATCTACTTCTAAATTATCAATCTCTTTATATTAATGAACTCCTTTTCAAAGGGGATTACATATGTTTTTTAGTTTTCTAAAAACTATTTTTTCCCTAAAACATTTTGTTTTCTAATAAAAATTTATAATTTTTTTCTTAAAAAAATTATCTTAATAACTTTTCTGCACTCAAATTTTTTAGAAAATTTTCAGAGTCAGGAATCTACAAAATTTACTGGACTCAAATTTTTTTATAAAATCTCTCGAGTATTTGATAATTATAAAACTATATTAATCTATTTTATAATAAAAATATCATAATCAGTTTTTATAATAAAACTTTTGTAATCTGTTTTACTATAAAACTATCATAATCAACTTTTGTTAAAAAATCCAATAATAATGGGTTATTTTTACTGATGAAATTTTATTCTTCAAAAGGTACTATTATATTATTTTAGTTTTGAGCTAATCATTTACTTTAATTTATAATTTTTTTGAACATATTATTTTAGTTTTTAATACTTTCTAATGCTTTGAAACATAAAAGTTTTCTAATCTGATTTTTTCTCACTTCGATAAAAAAATCTTAAAATATTTAAGAGTTTAAAATTATCTTTAAATTCTTTATTCAATTAAATCTTGATCACATGATCAGATAAGGAAATATAATCTAGTCCATTTAAAATTATTGAATTCCAACCGTCACTACCCGCACCTATATATTATTGGGACATCTTGTGTCCCACATCATTTCTCATCTTGTGTGCACCAAATCTCGCCTATCCTTAAAGTACTCAGTTTGAAGTATTGGTATCAATTTAATCATAGGTAAAAATATTTTTATAATGGACACTATAGACTATTTCACAAAAAATATAAGTTTTCAGAGAATTATTTTTTTAAAGATCATGGTATAATAAGTTTGTAACTATTATTAAAAGGATTATTTCTTTTTAAGGATGGGAAAATGTTTACATAGAAAAAACTGCCAATTATTTTGATTTAAATTAACATAAAATCATTATTTTATTATTATATTTAGTTTTTATCAAAATATGGTAAGAAATTGAGTTTATTTTACTCTATTTTCTATGAAATATAAGATTTCATACAAACAAGTAGAAGATCTGGTTGTCATTCCTTCAGAAGGTCAAGCTTTTTTACCATCGCATAAATGACCAAATAAACTTGGAACTTTTTGAGAAATATAGGGCAAAAGAATCATTATTTCCTACTTATGATAAAGTTAAGAAAGTATCACACCTTTCACCATATGAAAAGTTTGTAAAATTATGGATTAAAGGGTATCTTATACTAAGGAAGGTTGATAGGTACACCCTAAAGGTTTCAAATATTTTTGTTTAGGATTACCTGATAAGCACAAGTCAAGTTAACTTGGTTAAATTTGACTTCATTATGGTGGAATAAATTAAGAACAATTTGATAAATTCTAATATCATAATTTTACATTCTTTTATGAATAATTTTCTTGTGAAATGTATGAAACTCTTGAAGTTTGATAACAAAACTTATCCAACGATAGAAAATATTTCATTTATTAGAGAAGAAACAATCTCACGAATGAAGTTAGTATTTGATTCAAAGAAAAATAATTTTATTGATAATATTAAAATAACTGTATCTGAAATTAAATTTTTTAAGATTGCAGAAATTGTAAAGGGAAAAAAATTCCAAATATTCCTCGCCAAAGAAGCATAAGAAAGTAAAGAAAATAAATGATAAATAATTAATATAATTCATGGAATTTATGGATCATAAGGCCAAGAAGAAACCTGGGGATCTATAATTCATGATTGATATAAATGTGGATAAAACCTTGAAAATAAAAATAACATATTAGTTATAATAATAAAAAAGATAAAGAATTATAAAATGAGGCTAGAAGAAAAAAATGTGATGTAAAGACTAATGAAATATGTTGATAAGTCTTCTAAGAATCCACTATTATCAGTTTCACCACTTTGAGTATGCTATCTATCTCAAACAAATCAGATCATTCTTGATGTAGGTCTATAATGTTTTAAAAATTCAACTATTATACCAATAGTTCCTTCAAATTTTGATAAGGGAAAATGGAAATATGTTGCTAAAGAATTAGTCCCAGTGGTTGTTTAGAAATAAAAAAAACCAATTTCCAAAAAGTTTAGTAAAATTGATACTAGGAATGAAAATTATTTAGAAAAATAACTTCTAGAAGAAATGGAATAAGAAAAAGATAAATAATAAGAATAAAAATCATAAGAGGATGAAGAATAAGAAAAATACAATGAAGAGAAAACAGAGATAAATGAAGAAATAAATGATAATAAAAAAATTAGTCTCATCACCATCCTCAACTCTGTGACCATCATAGTTAGATAAGGATGCTAACTTAGAAGTGTCGCAAGAAGAAAAATATTCATTATAAGAAGGAAAATTATTAACAAAATAGGAAATAAAATATTTATCAAAGGAATAATAATAAGACCAATAATACCATATAAAATTTTCTCATAAATTTGAATCAGATAATGATGTGAAAATAATAAAAGTTTATAAAGATTAAATTTTTTCTAAGGAAGTAAAAGAAAAGGTTAAAAAAATAGAAACTAGATCTCATATCCTCCAAATAGAAAGCTTCTAAAGTTTTTTTTGGGTCATTAGATGCGGATGCTACAGTTTCTCAAAAAGGTTTTGATTTTATTTCCCAAACTTTGTTAAGGATAAGTGACTCGATTCCTTATCATCCAAATATATAATAAATATGAAAATATTTCTGAAATTTTTTATTGAGAAATAAGATTCTCTAAAAATTTTAATAGAGTTAGTTGTTCATATGGAGTCAGATTTTAAAACCTTCCAAGAAAATTCAAAAACATAGAATAGATCCAATAATAAAATGATTAAATGTTAAAACATAGTAGATAGTTATATCAGGGATAATGATGATGTTATCATGAAAGTAAAGAAATAATATTTGAAAAGGGATGATTATTTTGAAAAAATTTCAACAGACGTATTGAACCATTTGAAGATAGTGGAAGAGTTTAGGGATGTAAAGACCCGTAAAATTTAAGGGAAATTTTTTCTTAATTTTATTTGGAATTTTACAAGAACGCGGTTTCAGACGGTACTTGATTCGGAGGCCCGGAGGGCCCGGAATTTCTATCCGAAGTTTATCTCGGGTACGTTCAGTGAACGAACGAGAGGGAATTTCTAACTTTTGAATCGATGCCCGGAATCGAATTCTGAGGGCACTGATGGAACCGCAGCGCCGGTAATTGCTTAGGAACTCCTGTTCCAGAGTTGCGTTTTCACGAGAGTTAATGATAAAAATTGTGGAAGTTTAATTCATAATTATTCTACAATTTTTATCTTACCCTAAGTGATTTATCCTTTGGATAGAAGTTGGGTAACTACCCAACCTCCCTTGGGAGGTTATGAGGGTGGTGGGGCCCACACGAACCCCACCCCTTCATATCCTCTAAACCCCCTCAACTCCCATTTAAATGTTGATAACTTAAGTTTATCAAACTTATGGTTTTAATGTTGAGTGTTTAATGTAAGTTTTTGAAATTCAAACCTTTGAATTTCAAAAGGCTTATTGTGTTAAAAAATTAAGAAAGGAGCTTATTTTATTTTGTTGTTAGAGTTTTTTCATTGAGAGGTTTTGGGAAGAACATCTTCTCCTTCGATGAAGAACGTGAAGAACACCTCGGACTCCAACGAAGAACACCATTCTTCAACGAAGAACATCTCCGCCGAAGAACGCGGAGAACTTCTTCCAGGACGTTCTTCTTCCGCGACGTTTACTCTTTGGACGCACCTCGACGACAACGGAATCGACGTTCGTTTTCTGTGACGCCCGACCTCCACGACGCTCGTCTTCCGCGGCTCGTTGACGTGCACCGTTCTTGAAACAGAGGTAGGGGATTTATTTTATTTAATTATTTCCGTTCATGATTCTAGTTTGTCGATATTCGTGGATATTCGACTAAATGTTATCGTTTAACGAGAGGGGGCCAGACCGCACAAACACGGCCGACCCTCCTTTTTATCCTTGTTGATACTTTGTGGATTGGATGGAATGGCGTGGTGCCGTCGCACCACGCGCAAATCGCACGGCAAGAACTTCGCGGCGCCGTCGCGCCGCGCCGTGAAGTTGAACAAGGAGGCGATGCCGTCGCGCCGCGTTGAATAAAACCGAAGACGCCACGGCTGGAGAGGGGCCGCGGTGGAGGGGCTCGGTGTCATCGCACCGCACTGGACGACAAGGGTCGTGGCAGAGCAGGGTGACCGGCGGCCGGTGCTAGGCCGCCAGCGTCGGAGCTGGAAGGGGACCGACCATCGCCGGTCCCGTTAGGCAGGAACCGGCCGGCCAGGTCGGGCCGGCCGGACGAGGAGAAGTCGGGGGAATTAATTCCCCCGGCCGACCATCATTGCGGCCCCCAATTAAGGGGCCGCGGTTATAAGAAAAGGGAGGGGCATCGCACCCCCCCCCCCCCCCGCGCGAGCCAAAAAACGGCTCGGCCGTTTTTGCCGAGCACCGACCAGCGCGCCCAGCGCGCGGGTCGCCAGTCCGGGCCGCGCCCAGGCCGGGTCGGGCCGGGCCGACCCGGACCTGGGGCGGGTCGACCCAGTTCGGGCCGACCGGGGGGGTCTCAGGCCGGGTCGGTCCGGGCCCGAAACCCCCGTTTTCGGACCGTTTAAGTTCAATTGCCCATAACTCGGGCTACGGACCTCCGATCGCTACGCCGTCAGTGGCGACACGATCCTTGGAACGAGATGGTCGTTTCGGTATATTGCACTCAAGGTTTCAGAATACTTTGAGATCGGCCGGGTTGGTTCGTACACGAAACCAACCGGGCCCTCGGAGCAGAAACACTCATATCTTAAGCTCCGGACATCCGAATGACGTGTCGTCGACTTTGTTGGTTTACTCTTAGTGAGAAGGATCTTTTGGCTTAATCAGCCTGAGGTTTGGACGCAGGTGGAGTACGGTCGGGTTGGTTTTTCCTTAAAAACCAACCGGGGCCCTGGGACGAAAAAGCCAATCACTCTCAGACCGGGCGTCCGTTTGACGTGCTATCTGTGATTATGAGTTCCTGTTGTCGATACGGAACTTTTGGATACATCAACTCTGGACTATGTGTCAGTTGATGTATCTGCCTCTCGGCTTGTGGAGCGGACCCTCCCGAACGAGCTTGCTGTGTGGGAACCCTAGTGCTGGCTGCGACTACTATTATGACTGCGACGACGACTGTGCAGAGATCCTCAGTGGATTCGACGACGACGACTACAGCACTCAGCGATCCTATGTGGATCAATGCTATCGATCCTGTGTGGATCTGATCTTGTGTGGGTCAGCGCTCAGCGGTTCTGTGTGAGCCAGTGCCTACAGGTCCTGTGTGGGCCTGATCCTATGTGGGTCTTTGCGCGGGTTAGTACCTATCGATCCTTTGTGGGTCCGACGACTTAGATGGATCAGTGATCATCTCTATCGTCTTTCGAAGAAGTATACCTGTGTGAGCTGAATCCTGTTTTACTTTCCTGTGTGCATTGTGTAGTGCTATCCTATGTGGATTTTGTTTTTCTTTCCTGTGTGGAATACGTATGCTTACCTGTGTGGACTGGGTTGTACTTGGGCTTGGAGGTTGGAGCGTATTGGAATTGATGACTTAGGTATATGTATAGGCATATACCTAAGCAGTGTCAGTTGTTACTTTGTGATTGTGTCTTTCCTTTGTGGTTTATCCTTTGTGTATTTTGGGAGACCTTCGGGGGTCTCGGGGTCCCTACTGAGTAGCTTATACTCACCCCTGCACGGGCTATGCCCGCACTACGTTGTGTTGGTTGCAGACGACGGACAACGTTGATCGTGGTGGAGGCTTGCGGAGCAGGACGATACCTGGAGGTGGACCACTGGGCAGGACGTACTCGGAGCGGTCGACTGGACCTGAGGAGCAGTGGAGGCTTTCTTAACCCACCCTTCAGGTGGGATTCCTAGTGGACAGCTCGTCGTTGTGGCTTTACCTTTCAGTTGTTGTTTTCCCTTTTGAGTTGTCCTTTACATTCAGTTTGGGTTTGTATACTGGCCCATTTACTTTTTCCGCTTGCTTACTCTGTGGTGCTTATTTACTTTACAAAGGCAATGCCTTCCCTTTACTGGGATTTACGCCTTGGTGCTAGTCGCCAGCCCCTAGCCTATGGAAGGTGGGCTTGGGGTAGTCACGGCACGGGCCCCGAGGACGGGTCGTGACAAATTGGTATCAAAGGAGTTCGGTTCTACCGCGAACTATGATCTTTTCTATGTGAAGCAATATTGTTTAGCGTATTGGGTGTGGTTATCAGTCCAGGGAGTCCAGTGTTGGTGCGGCGGCCGACGTATCCGTACACCAGGACCTTGACTTCTGATTTCCGACTTAATGCACGAAAACATTGGTTGCATGTGTGTTTCAAGTTTTCTTTGTGATTACTTTGTATCATCTCACCAGGTATACTGTTCTGACCGTGGCGCACCTGTTTCCTTTTTAGGATGGCCCCATGATGGCAGCCAGCTAGGGTTCCGAGAGTTGAGTGTGATGACAGCCCACCGAGTGACGAGGCCTCGGTGCAGGGCCCTTTGTCAGCAGTGGCACCGGCGGTAGCTCTACCTGCCGAGCCACCGATGCTTCCAGCACCAGCCGCTGACGATGCACATCGCCTCAGTGCACTGCATGAGTTCCAGCACCAGCGACTGCCCAGGTTCCGTGGGGAGATGGACCCCCAGGCAACCGAGGACTGGCTGGAGGCACTGGTGATAGTTTTTCGGTTAGTGAGGACACCAGAAGACCTCATGGTGATCCTCGCAGTGAGCCTACTGCACGCAGCAGCAGGCAGATGGTGGAGCTTTATGCTCAAGGTTCACGATGAGGCATCTCTTCTCTGGACGGATTTTGAGTGCCTCTTCCGCTCTGAGTTCGTCCCAACCACCCTCCGTGCGGTGCGCATTCAGGAGCTTCTTCAGCTGCGGCATGGAAGCATGACGGTCGCCCAGTACTCGGAGAGATTTACCGATCTCTCGCACTACTCTACCGACATGGTATGAGACCCATTATTCCGGGCCCGGACCTTTGAGCAGGGATTGAGACACGAGATCAGGGCATTGCTGATCTCCCTCAGCATTCCGACTCAGACAGGAGTACTGGAGCGAACCCTTTGGATCGAGAGTTTTCTTGCTGAGTCTATACCAGCGGCGAGACCTACCGTAGGGAGACACGTGGCGAAGTCTTCTTCAGCCGGCAGTAGACCGATGACGCAGAGGTCCAAGAGGGCTAGGCCAACGGGCGGACGACCACAGGATACTGGCTCGGAGATGTAGGGCATACGCAGCAGAACCGGTCTTACTAGTGGAAGACAATGCTATGCATGCGGCGGGCAGGGCCACGTGGCTCGTGACTGCCCGACCCGCCATGCAGAGGAGTAACAAACGGTTGAGGAACCACCTAGGTAGAGGAAGAGGTTCGACCATGGCGGTCCGCAGGGAGCAGGCGGACGAATCAGAGGAGCTGGCCGAGCAGCAGGTGGTGGGCGACGCTTTGAGGCTCTACCACCACCACCACCAGGAGGTCCACCTCGACCTCAGGGGAGAGCACAGCTTCAGGAAGCTGAAGCTTATGATCATGGAGCTCCAGAAGTGGGTGGACTAGTGCGGGACTAGCTCCAGGCATAGAGGCCCTTGACCATAATGCCTCTAGATTCTTTGTTTGTGTTGCCTTGTGTCCTTGTACTTTGAGTTGAAGTAATAAAAGACGCTTGCAATAGTGACATTTTCTTTCTTGTATTTTTTTTAATACTAAGAGGTACCGGTTAAAAACTATTGAATTGACCCTCACTTGCGATATTCTTACTGGAGGAGACCCAGTGACCACACACGGATGCCGACAGTGTGACTCAACCCTTGGAGGCAAGAGTAACAGTTGGATCTCTTGGTAGCAGTGTCGAGGCCTTACGACGTCATCCATGCCATGAATTAACTAATCATGACGGGATTGACTGTATTAGGCAAGGAACGTGTTTCATCCAGGGGATGAGACCGGATTTCCCTTTTCGGCAAAGGAGAAATCATTGCAGCTTTGCAGAACGTTAAGGAGGAAGGGGAAACCCTTCGTGTGGTCAGACAGATGTCAACAGAGCTTCTAGGAGCTGAGACAGAGTTTGACTAGCACCCTAGAGGCGTGGATAGAGAGGGAGAAGCCTTCCTTCAGTCTCTCACAGTCACCCCTCCACTGCTGCAGCGGGTCAGAGAGGCACAACATATGGACGCTGACTATGAGACGCGGCGTGCATAGATATCCTTAGGACAGGCACCTGATGATTTCTCCTTTGGAGCAGAGCACGAAATCCTTTTCAAAGGACGTACCTTAGTACCAGTCGCTTTATGAGAGGAGGTGCTGAGAGAGTTTCACACTTCTCCTTTGGCGGTTCATCCTGGAGTGGCGAAGATGTACCAGGATCTCAGATGACAGCACTGGTGGCCGGGCATGAAGAAGGTTGTGGCAGAGTTCGTTTCTCGATGCCTCACCTTCCAGCAGGTGAAGGCAGAGCACCAGGTACTAGCAGGCTTGGTACAACCCTTGGAGGTTCCGGAGTGGAAGTGGGACGACATATCTATGGACTTCATGACTGGACTTCCACGCACTTCCAGAGGTCACGACTCCATTTGGGTGATTGTTGACCGACTCACCAAGTCGGCTCACTTCTTACCCATCAGAGAGCAGGGCTCAGTGGAGAGATTGGGACGTCTTTACATTCAGGAGATTGTGCGGCTTCATGGAGTGCCATCATCTATCATCTCTGATCGAGATTCTCTATTTAGTTCCCGGCTATGGAAGGGATTGTAGGAGGCATTCGGGACGCAGCTACGTCTGAGCACAGCCTTTCAACCTCAGACGGATGGTCAGACGGAGAGGACCATTCAGACTCTCTAGGAAATGCTTCGCGCATGCGTCCTCGACTTTGGTCGTAGCTGGGATGACCACCTACCCTTGGTGAAGTTTTCGTAAAACAACAGCTACCACTCCACCATCGAGATGGCACCATACAAGGCGTTGTACGTCCGACCTTGTAGATCTCCTTTGTGCTGGACAGACCCTAGGGAGTCAGCACTTGTGGGACCAGAGATGGTCCAGGCCACGACAGAGAAAGTCCAGGTCATCCAGGAGCAGATGGGGACAGCTCAGAGCCGGCAGAAGTCTTATGCTGATAGGAGGCGGAGGCCACTAGAGTTTGAGGATGGCGACCACGTCTTTTTGCGTGTCTCACCTCGACGTGGATTATGGAGATTTGGCCGAGGCGGCAAGTTGTCTCCACATTTCATCAGACCATTCCAGGTCCTCAGCAGGATTGGTTAGGTGGCTTATTGCCTGGCTCTACTACCTCAGGTGCACCGGGTGCACGACGTCTTCCACGTATCTCAGCTGAGGAGATACGTGCACGACCCGACACACATCATTGACCATGGGGAGCTAGACGTTGATGATGGGGAGACTTTTGCGGAGGTCCTGGTGGAGATCGAGGATCGACAAGAGCGGGTCCTACGTGGATGGTCGATTCCTCTAGTGCACATTAGATGGCAGCACGGAAACCTCCAGGAGAGCACTTGGGAGCAGGAGGCTCAGATGCGTGCTTAGTTCCCTCGTTTGTTTCCCTAGTTATGATGTATCTTTACGGGGACGTAAATCCCTGATGTGGGAGTAATGTAAAGACCCGTAAAATTCAAGGTAAATTTTTTCTTAATTTTCTTTGGAATTTTACAAGAACGCAGTTTCAGACAGTACTTGATTCCGAGGCCCGGAGTGCCCGAAATTTCTATCCGAAGTTTAGCTTTGGTACGTTCAGTGAACGAACGAGCGGGAATTTCTAACTTTTGAACCGGTGCCCGGAATCGAATTCTGAGGGCACCGATGGAACTGCAACGCCGGTAATTGCTTAGGAACTCCTGTTCCGGAGTTGCGTTTTCATGAGAGTTAATGATAAAAATTGTGGAAGTTTAATTCATAATTATTCTACAATTTTTATCTTACCCTAAGTGATTTATCCTTTGGATGTAAGTTGGGTAACTACCCAACCTCCCTTGGGAGGTTATGAGGATGGTGGGGCCCACACGAACCCCACCCCTTCATATCCTCTAAACCACCTCAACTCCCATTTAAATGTTGATAACTTAAGTTTATCAAACTTATGGTTTTAATGTTGAGTGTTTAATGTAAGTTTTTTAAATTCAAACCTTTGAATTTCAAAAGGCTTATTATGATAATAAATTAAGAAAGGAGCTTATTTTATTTTGTTGTTAGAGTTTTGTCGTTGAGAGGTTTTGGGAAGAACATCTTCTCCTTCGACGAAGAACGTGAAGAACACCTCGGACTCCGAAGAAGAACAGCATTCCTCAACGAAGAACATCTCCGCCGAAGAACGCAGCGAACTTCTTCCACGATGTTCTTCTTCCGCGGAGTTTCCACTTCGGACGCACCTCGACGACAACGGAATCGACGTTCGTTTTCTGCGACACCCGACCTCCGCGACGCTCGTCTTCCATGGCTTGTTGACGTGCACCGTTCTTGAAACCGAGGTAGGGGATTTATTTTATTTAATTATTTCCGTTCATGATTCTAGTTTGTCGATCTTCGTGGATATTCGACTAAATGTTATCTTTTAACGAGAGGGGGACGGACCGCACAAATACGGCTGACCCTCCTCTTTATCCTTGTTGATACTTTGTGGATTTGATGGAATGGCATGGTGCCATCACACGACGCGCAAATCGCACGACAAGTACTTCGCGGCGCCGTCGCGCCGCGCCGTGAAGTTGAACAAGGAAGCGACGCCATTGCGCCGTGTCAAAGAAAACCGAAGACGCCGCGGCCGGAGCGGGGCCACAGCGGAGGGGCGTAGTGTCGTTGCACCGCGCTAGACGACAAGGGCCGCGGCCGGTTCTGGGCCACGGCGGAGCAGGGTGATCGGCGGCTGGTGCCAGGCCACCGGCGTCGGAGCTGGAAGGGGACCGACCATCGCCGGTCCCGTTAGGCAGGAACCGGCTGGCCAGGTCGGGCCAGCCGGACAAGGAGAAGCCGGGGGAATTAATTCCTCCAGCCGGCCATCATTGCGGCCCCCAATTAAGGGGTCGCGGTTATAAGAAAAGGGAGGGGCAACGCACCCCCCTGCGCGAGCCAAAAAACGGCTTGGCCATTTTGGCCGAGCACCGCCCAGCGCGCCCAGCGCGCGGGTCGCCGGGCCAGGCCGCGTCGGTCTGGGCCGACCTGGACCTGGGGCGGGTCGACCCGGTTCAGGCCGACTGGGGGGGGGGGGTCTCGGGCTGGTTCGGTCCGAGCTCGAAACCCCCGTTTTCGGACCGTTTGGGTTCAATTGCCCATAACTCGGGCTAAGGATCTCCAATCGTCGTGCCATCAGCGGAGACATGATCCTTGTAACGAGACGGTTGTTTTGGTATATCTCACTCAAGGTTTTAGAATACTTTGAGATCGTTCGGGTTGGTTCGTACACGAAACCAACCGGGTCCTCGGTGCGGAAACACTCATATCTTAAGCTCCGGATGTCCGACTGACGTGTCGTCAACTTTGTTGGTTTCCTCTTAGTGAGATGGATCTTTTGGCTTACTTTGCCCGAGGTTTGGATGCAGGTGGAGTACGATCGGGTTGGTTTTTCCTTAAAAACCAACTGAGCCCCTGGGACGAAGAAGCCAATAACTCTCAGACCGGGCATCCGTTTGATGCGCCGTCTGCGACGTTGAGTTCCTGTTGTCGATACGGAACTTTTGGATACATCAACTCTGGACTATGTGTCAGTTAATGTATCAGCCTCTCGGCTCGTGGAGCGGACCCTCCTGAATGAGCTTACTGTGTGCGGGAACCCTAGTGCTGGATGCGACTGCTACTATGACTGCGACGACGACTGTGCAGAGATCCTCAGTGGATTCGACGACGATGACTACAGCACTCAGCGATCCTATGTGGATCAGTGCTATCGATCCCGTGTGGATCTGATCCTGTGTGAGTCAGCGCTCAGCGGTTCTGTGTGAGTCATCGCCTACAGGTCCTGTGTGGGCCTGATCCTATGTGGGTCTTTGCGGGGGTTAGTACCTATCGAATCTTTGTGGGTCCGATGACTTAGATGGATCAGTGATCATATCTATCGTCTTTCGAAGAAGTATACCTTTGTGAGATGAATCCTGTTTTACTTTCCTGTGTGCATTGTGTAGTGCTATCCTGTGTGGATTTCATTTTTCTTTCCTATGTGGAATACGTATTCTTTCCTATGTGGACTGGGTTGTACTTGGGATCAGAGGTTGGAGCGTATTGGAATTGATGACTTAGGTATATGTATGGGCATATACCTAAGTAGTGTCAGTTGTTACTTTGTGATTGTGTCTTTCCTTTGTGGTTTATCCTTTGTGGATTTTGGGAGACCTTCGGGGGTCTCGGGGTCCCTACTGAGTAGCTTATACTCACCCCTGCACGGGCTATGCCCGCACTACGTTGTGTTGGTTGCAGACGATGGACAATGTTGATCGTGGTGGAGGCTTGCGGAGCAGGACGGTACCTGGAGGTGGACCACTGGGCAGGACGTACTCGGAGCGGTCGACTGGACCCGAGGAGCAGTGGAGGCTTTCTGTACCCACCCTTCAGGTGGGATTCCCAGTGGACAGCTCGTCGTTGCGGCTTTACCTTTCAGTTGCTGTTTTACCTTTTGAGTTGTACTTTACTTTCAGTTTGGGTTTGTATACTGGCCCATTTACTTTTTCCACTTGCTTACTTTGTGGTGCTTGTTTACTTTACAAAGGCAATGCCTTCCCTTTACCAGGATTTACGCCTTGGTGCTAGTCGACAGCCCCTGGCCTATGGAAGGCGGGCTTGGGGTAGTCATGACACAGGCCCCGAGGATGGGTCGTGACAAGGGATATAGTCGATGAACATTCTGTGGAAGTAAATGTTCTTAAAGAAAAAGTTCACAACCTATAGTTGGATAATATAAGACTAATAATTATTTAACATGAGATTTTTGTTATCAAAAAAAAATTAAAAAGATCACTAATGAAGTTTAAAGACATATATCAGAAGTTAAAAAGAAAGTGGTAATGTAAGAACAATTTGTGAAGCACCAATCATTGGTGGAAGTCTCATAACGATCATGAAGAGTTCAAGAAGATGAAGGAAATTTTGAAAATGTTAATTAATAATGATTAAAGTTCTTCATTTTGAACTCGTGATGTAATATTTTTAAACATTTTTAATGGTTGTTGAATATTAATAACTTTTTATCCAAATATTTTTCTCTTTGAGTTTATTATAATTGTTTTTTGATATAAGTTCTTTATTTTAATTCTTGGATTAATAGATTATTCATTTAAAATTTTTTGGTATGTTATCTTTTTCTAACATTTTAGGTAATACAATTTTCATATCCTTTCTGAAAATCACAACGGCGAGAAGGTTTTTTAAAAAAAATTAGAAGGTTAAAATATATTTTTAAAGGGATAAGTTTAAGGGAATATAATTTTGGAGAAGTTCTGAGGAAATTATAAAAGGGGGAGAAATATCTGATAATGACTTTCACTAAGGGGAAGAATTTAATATATGAATACTTTCCATCAATTTATAAAGTAGTTATAAACTTAGGGGGAGTTTTTATATTATTTTTATATTAAAAGTTCCTAAAAATAAAAAGTGATGTAATTTTTTTTCAAAGTTTCTATTTTTATTTAAGTATTATGTTTTGTGATTTCCAAAAAGGTGAATATTATTGAGTTGAAAGTTACTTTATGATTTTGCATTATTTTTATTTTTTAAATCAAAAAAACCTTATTAAAACCATGTTTACTAACTTATAATTTCACAATAATTTAATTATATTTTTGTAGAAAAAATTCTTTTATATTGAATGATGAAATAGTTATAATATAATATGAATATAAACTTATAATTATTATTCTAGTCCAAACAACTGATGGATTTTCTAGTATATCAAAACAATATTTTTTTTACCAATGGTTAGAATATTTCATTGTATATAAAACTGAAAAAATTTACGACCATCATACTGATACTGGTTCTGATACATCGGACTGACCTTTATTCGGTTTATGGAATTGAAAAAAGTAAGGAAGTCCATCAGACTATAAAAAATTTACAATAAAAGTGTATATAATTGTTCGTATTAGATGAAATATAGAATATATTTATAATGGTACTATACTAAATGATGTCAGAAATGCAGTTACTACTTAGCTGTCAATTTGAAGATCTGAATCATTGTGAGCTATCAAGAGTAGTTTGTTTGAGGTTGTTGCAACTCACTATAAAATATTACCACTAGAGGTTTAATTATAAATAGCTAGTCATTTGAAGAGTTGGGAGTTGATTAATTTTTAACTAAAATAGTATAAATATTTTGATCCATTGGATTGAGTGATTATAGGGATAGGAAGACATAGTATGATTATTATATCTAGGGATTTTGGTGATAGGAAGACAAAGCTAAACTGATAATCGTATCAAGGGATTTCCTATTAAGGAAAGAAAAAACTTATAGTAGGTAAAAAAAAATTGAATACCTTTAGTTAGGGTTTATTACTACCTTAAATATTAAGGTTAAAAAGTTAATTCTTTTATTAACTTCGAAATTTATTCTTACTTTTATAATCTTTATATGTTTTTATTGTTTTTACAAGTTAATATTTATGCTTTTTTGTGAGTTGGAAAGTTAGTTTTTATACTTATCTTTATAACAAACTATTTTATCAGTGTTTCTGTGATATCAAAAAAAACTTTGATATAATCAAATAGATTTTGATTATGATTATGGCACTCTGATTATCAGACAATATCTGATTCTGATCATTTTTTACTTAAGATGATTTTTGTTTTGTGTTTAGTTTAAATTTTTTAAACTACAATTCACCCCCTGTTTCCATTGTAAACTCTTACGATCTAAAAAATTCATCCCTGAATACATCCTAGAAATATTTTACCACAATAGGGGATGCAACTATAATAGTTACTTGATCTACTGCATAAACCATAACCACCACCTTCTTTTTAATGGATATCATATGAAGAAAGTTAGGTCATACTATACCTACCTCCACATACCACTCTATCATAAGAATTTACTTATCTCCCTTAAGGGAGGTAAATTTTTTCCACCTTTGAAATCAATTGATGTGAGCTTAAAAGTGAATCATCTGATCCATATTGAATAATCTGTAAAGACTTATTATATTTATAACAAATAAATACCATAAGTACATATTTCCTCCAACTACTATGTTGCGTTTTGGACACCTATAATCATGATCCAGCCAATTTATGAGAGGTTTTTGAAGAGATAATATTAAATAGAAGAACTATAACTTGGAACAAATCATATAGAAATAAAATAATATAGAACTATAATATCAAACTAAGAAATTTAAAGCATCTAAGCAACCAAAATTTCACCGCTAGTAGTAGAAGATCCCTCTTTTCCATTACAAAAAACTTGATTCAAGTCATATACTCTAATTAAATTAGATCCATGGCCTTAACCCCAAAATCCATGGCTCTCCTAAGGAACCAAGCCTTGAGGTTCCTTTGGATACTGATACCCCTAAGGTCATAGGGAAATTACATGGGATGACCTCCCAGGTAATGCCATATTATTTGTCTAAGGTCCCCCTAATAAAGCCCTCAATGGAAGTTCCCACCCAAAAAATCATCCCAAACTTGAATGATATATCCTATTACTGAACCAATATAGAAATAATATCACATCACACACATGGAAATCCTTTGGATGGATACTACATGAACAACAAAAATGCCATGGATACCCTAACTAAAAATGAATAGGGGAAGTCCCTCCTGAGGAAGGAAGTGAAAAACCTCTCCCTTACCTTGACTCTCCCTTGTTTCACTATAGTATCCATTCATACCTCATATATATACAACTAGAAGAGGTACTGATAAATCTATTGGAAATTACACCACCAAACCCACTAATCTCAGGAAGGGAACCTGCTATACTCTCCTGTGTTAGGACCTTCTTGATGATGAGGTCCTTACAAACTAAATTTCAGTAAGACATCATTTTGAATGTATATACCTAGACCGATCCCACTATTCATAGATAATTTCAAATCTGTAGGCCTTCTGAGCCTCATTCCCTACCAAGAAATTGAAAAATCATACAAACATAAAAAATTGATTTCCATATCTAGTCATGGACAACATCCCCTAATAAATCTCCATAAACTCTCAAAATCGGTCTAGCCTCTGTGGATTGGGGTAAAATACTCAAAGAATAGACAATTGAATCCATACCATGACAATACCTCACAAACCTAGCCTATACCATCACACCCAACCACTTATTGGTGGGTCCTTGAAGCATATAAGCTTCTATCTTTACTCTCTAGTCATCGGGTGTCTCAACCAAATCAAAGAAACCTTTATAATCTCAATCCAATCTTATGTTTCCTAATAACAATTCCCTGGAAATTCAAAGAGTTTTGCAGCTAAAAATAATGGATTAAGTATACCATTGTAGGTTTATCTCTATGTATACCTCTGCATCCCATAGATACTATATGAAACACTCTAAGATGAAGAATCTCTACTGCCTGGACTACTGGGATAACCTTAGGGGAATTATCATCCCCACCCTATTAAAAATTTATAGTTATAATAGGAGTATTATTTATCTCAAAAAAATCCTTAACATGACCCATGGTTTGCATCACAGGTCATTATTGAGATACTATTTTATGAAATGAAAAAATAGACTTAGAAACGCCTTTAACACCTTGAATCCTAACAAAATTTAAGCTATAAATAGGCACAAACATAAGAAAAAACCCTAGTAAACATGCTCTGAGGGTCTACCCACAACCATTAGGAATAACCACACACTACTCACCTAATTTATAATCTTAAACCACTTTCCCCTTCATCTTATTCATAGTCTATATGAATATAATTATATCATTTATAGCTTAAATTAATTTTGTTTTCCAATAATGTATTCAAGATAACACAATATATATTATTGTTATAATTTTATTAATTTAATCTAGTATCAACCATGGTAAAATCAAAAAAATGACATCTGAAACTATGTGCCTATTCATGATGAATGAACTCACCCAGTATTTCCTCCAAGGATAAGAAGAAAATTATATAAACCATAACTACGCAATAACAATAAAAACAACATAAAACCATAATTGTAACATCCTGGCCTAGCTCACTCCATGAATAGTAACCAGATCGGTTTACTACAAGACCTTAGGTGTGACTCCCCATACTCCACAGGATATAAACTAGAGGAAGGGTCCAAGGAATACATTGTGGGGAGACTATTCCCTCATATAAGAGTATAATAATAGTGGAAATAATAATAAACAAATAACATCTATATATACGTAACAATCAGGGAATGTTCTGATAAAATAGTACAACATCAGATGAAATAACAAAATGAATGTTCCATACACACCATTATAACATCCCCCATGGGTGGATCATATTCAAGTAGTATTAAGAGAATATAAATAAAACTACTTCCAATGGTCTATCCCAAACTGGTCCAGAGTCTTGCATGATCCCATCATTCATACTGCCCTATAATCAAACATCATGCAATGGCCCTCACTTTATAAACCATAATCCATAAACAAGTAGAATCTACTCAGGTACCCAAGTGTCATGGTGGCTTGAGGAGGGTGTGAGTAGAACTCAAAAGGATGACAACAATTGCATCCCAAAATATACCAGTCCACCAAAAATCAATGCATACAAGGATACATTTTAGATGTTTGATAATTAATTAATTTAAATAGAATCTATAAATAACCACTAAAACCTGGACTCTATGGTGACACTTGATATTGGTCCATACCTACTCCATATAGTGTTAGGATGTCTCTAATCACGTCGCATTGATCGTGAAAACCATTGTATCACATACCTCCACTCAAGGATTATTCTTAGCTATTACAGACCACTACTCAGGGAGTATTCTTATTTATCATGGACCTTCACTCTATAAGTATTCAATATTCATCACATTCCAACCCTATAAGTGTTTTCTCATTATGTAGTAATCCATCAAGTATCACTGGCCTCCCATAAGTAGTTTTCTATAACTATCACAGACCTCCCCGTTGATGTGGATTTTTCTTATAATAATCAAGGACCACTTTTTTAAGCATTTTATTATACCATTTATGTCATAACCACCATTATGATCAAATACTTAATAATATGAGTGATCCACTCACATACCCAATATTAAAATTTAAAAAATAATAAGACAAGTATCATAATTAATCACATAAAATATCATTCAACTATTTCAAAAACCTATTCAATATCAATCCCAAATTGTTTTCTAAAATACTATTTCAAGTTCCAATTCCAATTCCATTTCAAAATCCATTTCCCCAAAATATCATTTTTTCCATTAAAATCATAATTAATTATCCCACTCACATGTGTTGACATACTATCAATGTGTTCCACTAAGAACCACCATGCCATAAAACACCGACATATTAAGGGTTCTAACTAATGCTAGCTTTCAATTTAAAATATTAAATAAATTTCTAAGGCCAACAATTAGAAACTAGTGTTACCACCACCTCATGAATTATAGGAATAAATAAATACTATGGGTTAATTTAGTGACCAAATACCATTATATAATTCTCTCTTAATTATATCGAAGGTTCCACAACCTTTCTAAGGCCTACTAATTATGACATCATTAACTAAGAACCTAAATCAATCCATGAAACCATAAAAATTAATTATAATCAACAATTATAATTAATTAAAAAACTAAACAAATATCATAATGTAACAACACTTATTGGAAGCTATCTCTACATCAGAACTATAACCAAACACTTATCAGAGGCCTATATCAAACCCTTGCAACATCTCCTTGTAAAATACCTAATAGAAAACACCATTTACAAGTTTAATTAAAACCCAATGTGAAGGAAAATTTAATAAAAACACTACATCCCCATAAATTAACAAAACACTAAGAAACGACGTGAAAAAGTCATATTAGATACTCCTAAATGCAATCCAGTTAAAAGTCCCATGAGAAATGAGTGATTCCAAATTCACCTATGGGATCTATAATAAATACCTAAACCATAGAACTTATAAATTATATAGGGGAAAGAGAATAGTAAAGGATACCACAAGAGTTTAAACCTTACTTTAAAATGATTAATATTTGAGTTGGAACCACCTAAAATAAAAGGGGTTGAAGGGGAGGAGAGGATCTCAGTCATCTTAGAGAGGGTGCATGTGAGGGAGAAGGAAAATTGTTTGAAGGCTTAAATGTTAAGAGGGTGAAAATGATTTTTTTTTAATTTTTAAAGGGTGCACAGTTTGGCCTCATTGTTTTCCAAACCATGCACCAATAATTCATCTAGTATTATCTCAAAATACACACCTCACATGGTTAGGTGTGAGATTTTAAAAACCATTAGCCAACCATGTAAAACACATTATAATATACTATCAGTGCTCGCACTGTTGGGTTGAACAATTAGAAAAAACCATAAACTAACTGTGTTTCCTATTCTGTTTCCCCAAACATGAAACTTTGTGGCCCAAACATCGAGACACTCCTAATACCTCTCAAATTCCTATAGAACTTCATTCCAGAACTAAATTACGTCTTTTGAGGGGTTACAACCCTCAT
The DNA here is from genome assembly GCA_963277665.1 of Viscum album. NCBI lineage: Eukaryota > Viridiplantae > Streptophyta > Magnoliopsida > Santalales > Viscaceae > Viscum > Viscum album. Next base: position 990,374,717 of record OY728136.1, on the reverse strand, counting down.
ATCCTATTTTTCGATGGTCAGTTCAAAAACTGTCCCATACACTAATTTGAAAATTTGAATTTTTCATAAATTTTGAGTACCCATACATGCACGACACCTTATAATCTCTCTATCATAATACTTCTCATCCTCAAGAGGTTTCTGTGTTCATCCATCCACATCTCCAGACTTAATCCAATCACTAAACAATCTAAATGGCCTAGTTCCTTTTCTGAATTCCCAAAAACACGCAAAGTAAAACTTCCACCTCAAGTCATTCAAACCCCCAAAACCCAATCCAAATCCCATTATCAAAACTGAAATACCAAGATGGTTCATACATGAGCCCATTTTTCCCAAAACACTAATATTGTCATAATCTAAACACCTAACATGGCTATTGTCCCCCCTACCATAAGATTTATCTTAGAACCTCCAATTCCAATTTCTCGGTGCTTCTACAATCAGAATGAATTATTGAAACACCGGTCATAATTTATAGGGATACACCTAGGGATGTTCCTAACTCACTGCATCCAAACATCAATGAGAATACCAGTAGAATGTTAACTCCCATCCTTATTACCAAAAACCAACTGAGGATGGACATATAGCCACTGCATATACCTAAGATAGTGAAAAAAAGACCCTGATTTGATTTCAAAAACATATAAATCATCTCCAAAATTTATTTTTCATATAAAAAACAACACGTTGGAGGATATTTACAAACTATAATGTATAATTTCATACATAAACCAATTTATACTATCCTCGCTCGATTCATCCATAAAATTCCCAACTCCAACTATTGATGCATCATTAACTTACTCGACCTCAATTCCTTTATTCCCAAAGGCATCATGTTATCACCTGAACATGTTCGTTGGATTCGACACCTAAATCCTAAATTTTTTTCATAGTTAGGTCATCATCGATCAAAAACCACCTTTATTCCCTACTGCACACACTGACACACCTTAGATCCAAACATTCTAGATCATTTTAAAACCATCTAGAGCCTGAATCCAATGCTCGGTCTCAATACACCACTACATCTGATTTATCATTTTTAATTCCCATAGGAATCCAGACATGCACCTTATTTTTCCTCACTCTCATACAAATTCCACCACAACCTCTCTATAGTCAACTCCACATGCATCTGACCCTTCCAGCATAAGAGACCATAATCCCATGTTTAATACATCACTCCCCACATTAGGAGTATTTTATCGTCATTTCACTGAATCACTCTCAATATCTATGGCCCAAGATATATTTATCAATAAACCTAAGGATTGTACATGGTCTTCGCACTTCCACCTGAGTGACAAAAAAATACCAAGAACTACTCATTATTGTATTTAGAGAATAGATCCTCCCATCTTTCACTGAAATTTGGTCTATAATGAGGACCTCTCCCTTCAACAACTGATGGTTCACTCTCCACCATAAGGATTCACTTATATCTCTCCATAATCATAATTCAAAGGATCCATCTAAAAAAGGTGTGTGTCCCCCTTAAAAGCTATTCTTAATTAATCCACAATACTTGACACCTATGTTTGGATCCAAACTATGTGTAATATCTCAAGATTTTAAGAACACTATGTTTCATAGCATATAAAACAGGAAACACCGAGCTTAAATAAACCATGAAATATTATTATTTAAATATGATTTTTATGACCTAGTCATTGAAATGGTGAGTATAAATAGGAATAACCACCTTATGAAATATATATGAATGTAACAATCAATAAATATTTATTTATTAATTATTAGAAAATAAATTCTCAATTTTTTTATTAAATCTATTTTATTCTTCAAAAATATGTTTTATTCAAAAATGATTTTTATTTCTTTTTATGAGAAAATAATATAATTTTTTTTTTCAAATTTTAGAAATTTTATTTGATAAAATTAAATTCATTTTTTAAATAATCATTTGAAAATTATTTTTTGGCAAATTTTTGGAATTTTCTGAAAAAGTTATATTTTTATAAATAGTGAATAAAACTACTTTTTAATGAAACCTATGTTTTTTAGAATTTAAAAAAAATTAAAACATTTTCAATGAAAAATTAGTTAAATTTTATTATTAATAATATAATTATGGTATTTTTAATGAATTTTATATTTGAATTTGGTTTAAAAAAATTTTATACTTAAAAAGACATTTTTTCTGAAAAACTGTTTTTCGTTGCTTTTTGTGTTTTAATAATAAATTAATTTTTGAAAATTATTGAAATTGAATCTTAAAAATTGGATTAAATGTTTTTAATCAAGAGGTCTAAATTTGGTAAAAATGTCTCTTTTATTTCTAGTCATTATGAATAATAACCATAGTAAATAATTTTCCCCACGGTAAGGGTAAATTGGGTAATTAAGGTTAAAAATAATGTGATAAGGCATTAATAATCAACCCAACACTTTCCTTAATTTAATTTTATGTTTAAATTTTATCTATAATTATCCAAACTTCAAAAATATGACCTTTTATATTTAGATATGGTTTTGACCTTGATAATATTTAAGTGAGGGATAAAGTAAAAAATGTAACTTTTCTTCTTTGAATATCTATAATATTATATGATAGGTAATAATATGAATTATGTTATGTTTTAAATATTAATTTAAAATAAAAATAATTTTTTATCTTGGTAATTTATTTATAATTTTTAATAATGAAAAAAGTTTCTTAAATGCTTGTGCAACACCGAAACCACATTTAAATAATTAATTAAAAATAAAATAAATTAATTTTAAAATGTGAAAACTAATATAATTTGAAATAATTATTGTGTTTTAGGAATTTTTTAAATTAATATAACATTTTAGTAACATGTTAAAGGATTATATTTTAATTCTCATTTTTCTTGATGTATTTAAAGTCAAATTAAATGAGCAGTGTCAAAAATGCTATTACTGATATTTAATAATATATAATATTTTATTAAATTATTTAAAATTAATAAAAATATTATATTAGTCTAAATTAATTTTATATGGTTTATAAAATAAACCGTGGTCCATTTATGTGTCTTTTTTCATTTTATAGTAACATTATTGATGCTTAAAGTGTAGAAAACTTTAATATTATGGTAATTTTCAAAATGGTTAACGAGGGAAAAACTAAAATATAAGGGTAAAAACATAACATAAACTTGTAAAAAATTTATTTTATGATATTATTTAATTAAATACTCATTCTATATTCTAATTATATTATTTTGGGTCAATTTGAATATGAAAATTATTTTATGTTAATTTAACACTTTAATAAATTCAAAAATTGTCCCACCCCTCACTTATAAAAGGGAACCTCCACTCCTCTTCACACTTAAATTTTTTTTTGGCCAATAAATACCTAGATAAATTTATGATATCACTTCCTAAATCCTATAGTCCTTTTATTTATTATAAATTCAATCTATGAAATCTGTAGGTATAATCTTAAAGAGGTTGTCTAAAGAAGAGGAATCATTCTTAACCGAATGTTTATGTTTTATTTTTTTATTCCACCACCTTAAAATATTGTTCAACCATTCAAAATATAATAACATTAGTATATAATATATAATGAGATTTTATTATGTTAATTTCATAACCTACATCTATCTCTTCTTCCATCAAATAGGAACTGAAACAATCATCCGTGTGTAAGGCGGACTACTGCCTCGTGAACTGATATAATTTATTTTCCATCACCGCCTCTCACGGTTGGTCATAATGATGGGTTTAACACACATACATATATATATATGGTATTAATTTAATGTTTATTATTTTCTAAAATTAATATATCATATATTTTCTTAACTTTTCAATCATTGAAAAATGATAATGTTGTTTGTGCATACATTAGCCTACCACCTCTATGAAGCGATGTGATTCATTTTTCACCACCACATCACATGGATGGTATATATAATTTTATTTAAATAAATAATATGGTATTTATGCTATATTTATCATCCAATAAAGTTAAAATAATTCTTATGTTATTTCCATCATGATCATTGAAAAATGAAAAGCATTACTCATACATGTGTATGGCCTACCGTCTTCAAGAATGTAACGTAGTTCATTTTTAATAACCATATTTCTGATTATTTTTAAAATTATAATTAATGTATAAATATGATAATTATTTCATGATTATTATTCTATATATCATGAAATAATTTTTTTACTAGAGTCAACCCACCAAATACATTTGAATATATGAATTGAATATCATCAAAACAACCAATGTGAACTTAATTGATTGAGTAAATAAATATAACATAGTATTAAATAAAATAGAAGGAATAATAAACATAAAAATTTTTATTAATAAAGTAAATAATTAACATAATTTCACTACTCTGGAATATAAATAACTTATGTGATGATTCAGACACGAGGTAAGGGATTTTGTCGTAATTTCTACTCCATTGAGACATATTTGGTAATATAAACCTATTTACTTTTATATGATATATATATTGAAACTTTTAGTTATTTAACATTAAAATATATTTATTCATAATGATTATGGATTCAATTATAGTTACTCATTCAAGAGGAATGTTTTATAGAAAATATGATCTTATTTATCTTCTTGATCAGGTATATGTTTCGTCTATATCCATATTTTTCAAAATTGTTTTAAGAAAATTATTTTTAGTTACAAAAATTATTTGTGAAGGATATTTTGATTTATCCTTGAATTTTTACATGGAATGAAATGAATATTTCTAATTTTTTCCTAAAAAAGGTCATTTTCAACTTTCTTTATAAAAAAAGTCAAAAGGAATGTTTTTTAACTTAAAAAAGACCTTCCTACTATCAAAAATGTTTTTAAAATATTTAGATTATTATAAAATATTTCAATAGTATTTCAAATAAAAATACTTAGAGAATATTTTTCTCATACATTTTATTTTATTCTATAAAATAAATGAATTTATTTCAAAACCTGTATTTCTCATGAATAGTAGTTTACCTTTTATCTCATATTAATTTTTTGGTTATTAACTTTCTCTTGAAACATTCAATTTATTGTGATCATTGGACATTAAATTTTCATTAAATATAAATATTCCTTATATCATAGATATTATTACTACATAAACTGTATACCATTTTTAAATACAATGTTTTACTTTGAAAGTTTTTTGATTGACTGGGGAAATATTAATATTCTATATTCTTTTATCAATGCAAATATTTATTGATAAGCGATATTGTTCATGAATTAAATTGATCATTTCATATATGAGGAATAAATTGGACATGTAGTGATGGGTGGGGACCAAAATTATATATCCCCTCATGTATTGAAATATCTCATTAAACAAATTAGTTATCCAAATTAAATGGGTATTTTCCCAAATTTTTAAATTGTCTTGACACATGGTCTTAATAGTAGAGATATCATGATGTATGAGATCATGACATACAATAGTATGAATTTAATTAATTGATAATTTATTTATTATTATACATGATATTAATGAATAAATATTATTCATAGATTCATTTCTTACTCAAGTTATTTATTAAATTTAATATGTTTCCAGTTATTTACCTTGTTAGATTGATTATGTCTTATTTACTCATGATAACTTTTGTATATGTAACCCTTACTGAGAATTTGGGATCACCCTTTATTTTTTTCCTTTCCCCTAGATATGAAGAAGTATATTATGAATAATATCAATGATGAAAAAATATTTCATATTCTATGTATTTTATATTTTTAATGTAATATAAGAATCATGTATGCATCTAGTTTTCCAAGACTCCTAAACTGATCAATCCTATGTGGTGAGATCCCTTATCACTTATTCAAATTTAATAAATTGGAAACCAAATTTGGGTTAATATAGTAGGTATTTTTATAGTTGGTATTAGATAAATTTAGTAGAAACCTTGGGAACTAGATTTTAAATAAAAATAGCTAACATGAAATTTATGATAATACCTTACAATGTTTGAAAACTTTTACCATAAGAGGGATTTTTTATTTTAGCTAAATATTCATGATTATTATGATATGAGGAAACTAAATGTGTTATATTATTTAGTTATGGTTCATAATGGAAGAAATAAGATCAATACCCATGGTCAATGTTGGGATTACCCCACTAAGAAATCCAATACAATTGGTGTTAGAGATGAGAAGATCATTGACATATTAGGGAAGATGACCAAAGTTATGCATAATAACCTTGAACATATGAATAAAAATGATGTTTCATAGAATTATACACCTATATTAGATCATTTAATGTGATAAAATCCTCCATATACTATTTTAACTACTAATCTAGTGGTGACTAGGTAATGTATAAAGCCTCTTGAAAATAGATTTCTCACCTTGGGATGTAATTAAAGGGAAAAAGTTTTTATAATAGTGTATTTTCTTAGAGGTGATGATGATAAATGGTGGTAATTGATACAAAATAATATAGAGAAATAATAAATAGAACATATTGAGTGGAGAAATTTTAAAGTAATATTCTTCGATAAATATTTCCCTCATGATAAATTAACTAAAATGAAGAGAAAGTTTCTTAACTTAAATAAAAAGGAGGAAAAAAGTATTATGTAGTATGAGGATACCTTTATAAGAATACCTTGTTATGATACATATTATCTATGTAATCCAGAGATATATATTGACCATTTACTCGAATTCTTTAAGACAAACCTCCAAAAGGAACTATTTTCTCAAAATTTTTCATCATATAATGAAAAAGTATTTTGTAACATAAAAAAGAATTAATTTTCTATAACCTATATTTTCAAGGGAATTAAATATAATAATAGGTTAGATAAGTTCCATGAATGGGAAAAAACATCAAATAATAATAGGGGAACAAATTAATTCCAGTCATATTAAAATTTTAGAAAGAAACATCCTATAAAATGCTTGAAGGGAATGCGATTTTCTTATAAGTGCAGAAATGAGGGTCACCTATATAATGAATGTAATGTGAAGAAAAAAAATCAAGGATTTCTAGTGATTCAAATATATATAAATTTGGATTTATTCACACAAATTACCCAAGTGTTAAAGGAACATATCATATAAGAGTATAAGAGGAGAATTCCAAGCATATGTTATCACTATAGCTGAGGTTAAATTTCCTAATATTGTTGTGGAATGTACATTAATCAATTCTCAAATTTAGCCAAGGATTTATTTAATTTTGGATCTTCTCAATTTTTATATATTCCATTTTTTCCATGAAAATTATATATTTCCCAAGAACCATGATAATAGATTTTTCAGTCATAACTCCAAATGGAAATATCATCACAACAATATCGTGTTAGTTAGTTCCCATTATAACCCATAAATATGATCTATTAACAAACAAGATTGTTATAACTATGGTTGATTTTGATATAATATCTGGTATGGATGTTATTTAAAAATATAATGAAAAAATTTATTATAAATAGAATTAAATTATGAATGAAGACATAAAATTCTTTATCTTTAGAGGGGAGACATCATCATATAATTCATGTAAAGATCTACCTCTAGAAGCTATTCTGAATGAGAATCTTGGGTAGGTAGAGAAGAAACACTATATAGATTAAAATGTTAACATTTGAATTTAGTATTTACTGATTATATAAGAATACATTGCTTCATTTCTTAAGGAATTACCTATACATCCACTAGAAAATGAAGCTAGGGTTTCCATTGATTTAATTCCTAATACAAGACCTATATCAAGGAATACAAATAGAATGAACACTATATAATTAGTGGATTTAAAGAAGCAACTACTTGATTTGAATAAAAAAGGATTTATACACCATAGTGTTTTACCTTGGGAATCCCCTGTTATTTTATTTAAGAATAAAGAAGGATATATAAGGCTTTACATTGATTATAGGGAAATCAATGTTATTACAATACTGAAAAGGTATAATATGCCTCATATTGATGACTTATTCTATAAAATTCATGAATATTAATAAGATTTATATTCATTATGGGTATCATAAATTATTTTTAAATAAGTAATATATTTGGAAGATGGAATTTAATACGAGGTATGGACATTAAAAATTTATGGTAATTCTATTTGGATTGACTAATTAACCCTATATTTTTTTGATCTAATGAACATAGTATTCAAGGAATATCTAGATATTTTTTTGTATTTATTGATTATATCTTTGTATAACCTAAAATATATAAGGATATTAAAAATCACTTGAGGAAAATTCTTGAGACACTTATAGAAATAGATTTATATGAAAAATTTAACAAGTGTAGATTTTAGCTTTAGAAAGTTTCTTTTATTGGCCATATTGTCTTCGGGGATGGAATATCAGTTGATCATATAAATAGAAATGTAGTCAAAAAATGGGATGCACTAATTAACATAACTTAGGTACATAGTTTCATTGGTTTTGTAGGTTAACTTTTGTAATTTATTCCAACATTTTTCTAATTGGATAACTCATTAACCTAGATTACATATAATGGTGTTATGTTTTGTAAGGAAAAATAAATTTAAATAATGTTTTGAATAATTAAAGAGTAGATTGATCAATTATCTAATTTTTAATATACCATCAATAAATGATGGATCTATGATATATAATGATGCATCTAATAAAGTAATTGGTTGTGTCCTTATACAGAATGATAATGTTATTTCCTATGGATACCTTCAGTTAAATATTCATGAATAAAACTATCTTATGCAAGATCTTGAGTTGGAAACCATAATATTTTATCTGAATATACGGAGATTTTATCTCAATGGTAAAATATGTGAGCTATACATAGACCATAAGAGCCTAAAATACATATTTTCACAAAAGGATATCAATATGAGGAAAAGGTGATGGATCTAACTACTAAAGGATTATTATTTACTCAATAAACTACCACCCAAGGAAATAAAATAAGTTATAATATGTATTGAGAAGGAATGATCATGGAGTCCTGACCAAAATAAGGACCGAGAGGGATTATGTGTTAATTAATTTAGTAAATATGGGTATAGAAATTATTGTGGAAGGGGAAAAATCACTCATTTTTCAAATGATTATTAAACTATATTTATTGGAAAAGATAAAAAGTTCTCAACCTAATGATGAGAATTTTCAAAAGAAAATTAAAGTTATGGATGATGGGAAATTGAAAGACTTTGTATATAAAGATGGATTTCTAACATTTGGAAAGAGGCTATGTGTAGCATTTATGCCTGAGATTAAAAGGGAATTATTAGATGTTGCTCATAGCTCAAATTTCCCTATACACCCAAGTACCCCCAAGATAAATATATATATATATATATATATATATTAAGTAATATTTCTAGTAGAATAGTATGAAGCATAAATTTGCTAATTATGTGTCAGGATGTTTGGTTTGTCAATAGGTGAAGGCTAGGAGACAACATCCTAGAGTATTTATGAAACCTATGCCTATTCTTATATGTAAACGTGATGAAATTACTAAGGAATTTGTCATTGTATTACCAAATACTCTAAGAAATAATGATTCAATATGGTTTATTATTGATCACCTTACCAAATCTACACTTTTACTCTCTATAAGAGAATATTTACCTATTGGGAACCTTATACGACTCTATATTAATGAATCTGTAAGACTTCATGGTTCACCTATTTAAATTATTTCTGATTTTGATCCATTATTTACATAAAAATTATGAAAAAGTCTTCAAAAGGATCTTGATATTGATCTTCATTTGAGAAATACCTATCACCATCAAACTAACATGTAGTTTGAAAGGACTTTTGAAACATTGGAAGACATATTAAGGTCATTATCAATTGATTTTCATGGTATGTGGGATCAATATTTACCTTTGGTAGAGTTCTATAATAAAAATATCTTCCATTCATGTTTTCAAATGGCATTATATAAAGCATTATATAGAAATAGATGTCTCATTATAACTTGTTGGGATGATGTTGGTGAAATAAATATTGTAGTCTCATAATTTTTTTAGGAAAAAATGATGAAGGTAAAGACTATTCAAACCCATATTAAAACATCTCAAAGCAGGAAAAAGAGTTATGCTATTAACCGAAGGAAATATTTGTAATTTCAATAGGCTGATCATGTTTTCTTGAAAGCATATTTACGGAAGGGTGTTATAAATTTTGGTAAAAAATTATCCCTAGGTACATCGAACCTTATGAAATTTTGAAAGGAATTGGAAATGTGGATTATTGATTGCAAATGCCACCAAGCCTCTCAAAAGTACATGATTTGTTCCATATCTATTTTAAAGTATATATACCAGACCCAACACATATTATCACCTATGAAGAAATAGAATTAGAACCTAATCTATATTATTGTGAAGATACTATCCAAATTTTTTACATTAGAGAGAAAGTGTTGAGGAATCTAACAACTCGACTAGTAAAGATTCATTGGAGATATCATAAAATAAAGGATGAAATATGGGAACCTAAGGATGTTATAAAGAAGAACCAACCTCATTTGTTTAAAATGTAATATTGATGAAAATTAAAATTATTATTTTTTAGGAGGGAATAATGTAATATCCTAATATTTTAATGACACTATATTCGATAGCGAATACAATATGAAACATCGAGCATAAACGAACCACAAAATATTATCATTTAAATATGACCATTATAACCTAGTCATTCAATTGGAGGGTATGAATAGGAATAACTAAATTATGAAATATATATATATATGAAATTACAAATAAATAAAAATTTATTGATAAATTCATTGGAAATAAAAACTCAATTTTTTAGTAAAGTTATTTTTATTCTTAAAAACATGTTTTCTTCAAAAATGATTTTTATTCGTTTTTGTGATAATATAATATAAATATTTTTTTATAATTTTAGAAAAATTATTTTATTTTATGAATTTTAATTTTTAAATAATAATATGAAAATTATTTTATGATTATTTTTTGGGATTTTTTTTAAAAGTTTTATTTTTCAATGAATGGTGAAAAACACGACATTTTATTGAAAAATTTAATTTTGTTTCAAAAATTTACAAAGTTAAATTTTGTTTTAAAATATTTTAAAAGAAATATTAGTTCAACTATATTATTAATAATAAAATTGTGGTGTTTTTAAGGAATTTTATACTTTAATTTGGTATAAAAACATTTTTATAATTAAAAATTCATTTTTCTGAAAAAACTGTTTTTATTGCATTTTGTGTTTTAATATTTAATTAATTTCTACCAATTAGTTGAATTTAATCTGTAAAAATGGATTAAATTTTTGGAATCATAGGTTACAAATTTGGTAAATAAGACTCTTTTATTTCGAGTAATTATGAATAGTAATTAAAGAAAATAATTGTCGCCATTGTAAAGTAAATTGGTTGATTAAGGTTCAAAATTATCTGATAAGGCATTAAAAATAAACCCAAAACTTTCATTAATTTCATTGTATGAGTATAATTCACTTATAATCATAAAAAATTCAAAAATATTACCTTTTTATTCCATTTATCTTGTATTTTTACCTTTATAAAATTTAAGGGAGAGATAAATAAAAAAATGTCACTTTTCTTCTTTTAATATATATAATATTTTATGATAGGGATAAATACAAATTATTTTAGGTGATAAATATTAATTTGAAATATAATTTTTTTAAAATTTTAATTTATTTATAATTTTTAGTGCTGAAATAATTACCTAAAATGCTTGTGCAATGATGATACAACATTTATTTAATTAATAGAATAATAAAATAAATGATATTAAAAGTACTAAAACTAGTATAATTTGAGATGATTATTGTGTTACATGAATGTTTTAGATAAAAATAATATTTTAGTGTCTTTTTAAAGGATTATGTTTGGATTTCCTCTTTCTCTTGATGTAATTAAAGTTAAATTAATTGAATAGTATCAAACATGACATTATGATATTTTATAATAAATAATATTTTATTAAATGATTTAAAATTTATAAAAATATTATATTCATAAAAATGAATTTAATAATTTTTTAAACATAAATTAGGGTCCATTTATGGGTCTTTTGTGATTTTATAGTAACATTTTTTCTTTTTAAGGTCGTAAAACCTTAATATTGCGGTAACTGTCAAAAGGGTTAACGAATGGTTAAAACTAAAATATAAGGGTAAAAACCTAACCAAAAAATTTATTTTATGATAATATTTCAATAAATAGTAATAATATATTCAAATTATATTATTTCAGATCCATTTTAATTTTAAATTTATTTTATATTAATTTAATATTTTAAGAAATTCCAAAAGTGCACCTCCGCTCACTTATAAAAGGGAACCTTCTCACCTCTTCACACATAAAAAACCTTTTTTTTCGGCCAAGAAATACCAGAATACATTCCTTAAATACCTTCAAACACCGTATATTAATTTATTTGATTATAAAACCAATCTTTTTAAGGATTTAGGTGTACACCTAAAATGGTTGTCTAAAGAAGAAGTATTGTTATTAACCAAGCATTTTTCTTTTATTTATTCTACCACCTATTATTAAATCGTGATATATATAATTAAATTATTATCTACTATATACTGAGATGTTATTTTTTTGGTTTGATATCCTAAATTCATCTCCTCTTCCACCAAATGGTAAATGAAATCATTGTTCGTGTGTACAATAGACTACAACCTCACGAACCGATATAATTCGTTTTCCATCACCGCCTCTCACCACTGGTTAAAATGATGGATTTAACACACAAAAAACACACACACACACATATTATATTAATTACATATTTATAAATTTTTAAAAGTTAATATATCTTATATTTTCTTATATTTCCATTTATTGAATAATGATAACGTCGTTTGTGCGTACGTGTGAACTACCGCATCTATGAAGCGATGTGATTTTTTTCACCACCATATCACATGGATGGTGAATATGTGTTTATTTAAATAAATAATATAGTATTTATTATATAATGATATTATTGGAATGATAAAATAATAATTACATTATTTCCATCATGATCATTAAAAAATGGAAAATGTTACTCATGCGTACCTATGGTCTACCGTCTTTATGATTGTAATATAGTTAATTTTTCATAAACATAATTATTTATTTGTTTTAAAAATATAATTGATGTATAAAAATGATAATTTTGTCATGATTTTTATTTTGGTGATAATGTAAGAATGATATATTTCACCATAGTCAACCTACCAAATCCATTTTCACATACAAACCGAATATCATGAAAAAATTCAATGTGAACTTAATTGATTAAGAAAATAAATATAATATGGTAAAAAATAAAATAAAAGTAATAATAAATTTGAAAAAAAAATATTATAAAAGTAAATAATTAACATAATTTTATTATTCATGAAGATAAATAATGTTTGTAAAGAGTCAGACTTGAGGTAAGGGATTCCATCACAATTTCACTCTATTGAGACATATTTGGTTATATGAACTTATTTAATCTTATTTTGTAGACACTCTAATTTTTACTTGAAATAATTAAAAAAATATTAAGAAACATTTTCAGAGCCAAGTGCTGATATGGTGCACCATTATGAGGCTCAGAGAGACCAAAATTAATTTTATAAAAATATTAAATATATTTTATATCATGCACACAAATTTTTTTAGAAATAATGGAATATCACCTGAACAGAGTCTTGGATCAAAAATCTAATACCACGGTTGAATCTTGAGCATGGATTTTACACTATTTGAGAACTATTTTTGGTTGGAATCATATGTTTGGATAAGTTAGTCATTGGTGGGTACGTTAAGTGAATTAATTAATTAATTAATTAAATTAATTCATGCAATGCCCAAAACCATTTTTCCTCTATAAGTATCCAATTGTGGAAAATTCCCACGGTTATCCATATAATCCAAAGATCACTAATAGGAATTTACACTAATCTTCATTAGAGGATCAGGATCATATGATGATCGACAATTAGATCGAGGTAGTTTGACAGACAACGAACACAATAAATCATCCCCATTTTTGGAAAACACATTCTTCACCATCAAAAAATCCAATCTGAGGTAGGGATTGTCAATTATGGATTTCAATCCCTTTTATTAAATCGTTGAATCATTTTAATCTACTTTTGATTCTATGTTTTCACACCCATCACATAAGCCCGATTGATGAATAATTTTTTTTATTATATTGATTAAATCTAAATGCCATGATTTCAAACAAATTATCCTAGATTATGAAATTTTTAGCCAAGAATTGCTAGAAATGATTATTTCACCATTGTTATTGTTATTTTCCTCTACCATTATTATTTTTCTTCTTTATTGGCCTATTAGGTCATGTTTTGACATTGTTGGATGGGTTCAAGTGCAATAGAACACCTGGATTTGTGGTGGATGCTCGTACGATGAATGAATCAATGTTTGTGGAAATATCATGATAGAATAGAGGTGATACTTTTTGGATCTAGGATCTAGAGTAGTGATTATGATGGTAGGTGTAGAAGAGGTTCTACATCCTCATATGAAAATTTGGATTCCTGATTTCTAGCCAACGAAGCCTGAAAATTGATGGTCGGTGATGGTTTCTTTATTTTTAGCAGATTCGATGTAGTCAATGGGTGGATTTGTTGGCAGTAAAATTGGATCTAGAAGCCTCATAGAGAATTAGTTTTTTTTTGAAAAAAAACCTGACTACATGGTGTATACTAGGATGAACACATGTCATTTAGTCCCCTAGATATGGTGGCTAGGGTTTCAAGTTTGAGTTAAATATCACATGCAGTGTGGAGGGACCACACATCTTGTGACTCCCATCCATTTGAATCAGTATGTATAGAGTGTGTTCACCCATTATCCCATGTTTCCCCACACGCTGTGTACTCTAGGAGTACATGGGAATGCCCTGAGGTATATGGACATGGACTAACTACATAGGTTAGGACATGGCCATATACAATGTCATGGCCCGAATTATATGGGAACAAGCATGAGAACAAAGGAAGGACCTAGAAGGTCGATACATTCCATGTGATAGAACAACATGCCATGTGCTGAAACATGACCAACCAAGACATTTTCTAGAATGGATATGACTAGGCGGTCGGGTGAGGTAACAATTCATTTTATCACTCATACACGTTGTGTACTTCTTCCTAAAACTTCTACCTATCATACCTCCTTTGTCTGGACTTAGATTTTTACCAATGAGTATCTTGTCTTGAGTTTTTTTCATATAGAACATGATGGTATCTTTAGTAGTGACTTTTTAGATATTATGTGAGATGTTCTAATCATGAGGTTTCCTTCAGTGATGATTTAATATGGTATTGATTACAAGGATCATTGGATATATTGAAGATACAAAGGTATAACTCCCTTGTTACACTAGAATGGAGGTCATATATCAATAGAGATAGTATTCCCCATTCATACTAGATAACAGGTCCTCCATACTCAATGTACTGATACAGAGGTGGAACTCCCCTATCACACTAGGGTGTGGGTCCTCTATCCATATATATAGTACTCCTCTATCGCACCAGATCATTGGAACTCCATGCTCATTATACAAATACATAATCAACACTCCCTTATCGCACTAGGGTTCAAGTCCTCTATCCACAAAGATGGTACTCCCCTATCATACTAGAGAGTAGGCTATACATACCCATTGTACAGATATAGAGGTGGAACTCCCCTATCACACCAGGGAATGGGTCCTCTATCCACAGAGATGGTACTCCCCTATCGCACTAGGAGAAGGTTCCTCCATACTCTTTTTAAAAATATAGAGATGCCACTCCCCTATCGCACCAGGGCACGAGTCCTCTATCCACAGAGAATGTTTTCCCCTATCTCATTAGGGTGAGGTTCCTCCATATTCTATGCAAGGATATAGATATGGTACTTCTATTTCATACCAAGGAATGGGACCTTCTCACGACTTAATTGGATATACATGCAAGATATCAGGCATTGATGATAGACCATTAGAGATACTGGAAAAATCTTTCTTGATCCTGGCATTGAAATGGATATCCCCTTTCTCTCTTTTATGGGTTTCTTATATTACCATATGTATCTTAGTTTATGGGTTTCATTCCCTACTACTTTGGGTTTAGATGACTACTTCTATCATTTTTATTATTCCTCCACCTTTAGTATTCAAGGTGTCCTACAAGGTAGGCATATACTCACCCCTATATGGTCTTTTCTGGAATATTTCATATCTTATGAAGATGAAAGACAGGTTTTTGGTGATTTTAGAGGAATATTGGGATACTTATGTTCATATACCACATAAGTTGGTCGGTCTTGGATATCATGAGTCGAGCTATCTCAAATTTTTTTTTGAATTATTTTCATGTTGGGACATCTTTTTTGTTGGGTGTGTATCTTTCTCTTTACTTTTTATATTGAACTATCACACTCTATTGAATTTACTAGAGGCTATTACATTCATGGTTTTTACTCTAGATTTTACTAGATTTTATTTTTATTCCTTTACACTTTTAAATGGATATGGTTGGGTGTGTGTGTACAAGTAATTTAAAAAAATGACTCCCATTTTAGTTATTCCTTTTAGTTTTTGTTGTTATCCCATGACCTATATAGGTGGGATTGCAGTAGTTTTGGCTCAGTTTTCCACCATCCAAGTGGGCCTCGGTGGGTTGGTTCATGAAAAATTGGTATCTGAGGTCGTTCGGTCTTGGGATGGTGTTTGGAGTTTTTTTCACTTAGGAGTTTTGGTTGGGAATTTTGAGAAATAGTTTCAAAGTACCTTGAGTTAAGCTTTCAAGAAATATACCCAGTGTTGGTGCAATGGTCAATGTATCCGTTCACCAAGAATCTGACTACTTGTTTATTGAATTAATATAACGAGACATTGGGTATATGGAACTTTGGTACATATATTATATAGGATTGAGACCTTTAACTATCCTTATTGAGTCAAATCACCACACATATATATATATATATATTCTCATAAAACCATGGTACATATTGATTAATTTTCAGGATTCCTCCATGAATAAAGATAGTGAGGTTACTAATTCAATATTGTGATGATGATTCAATGAGTGTTGAGGCCTTAGTTCAGGGGACATATCATATGATCATTCCTCTAGATGGATAGGTTACATCACATCTACCTTTATAGAAGTAGATTATACCAGAAAAGAAATATGCGGATACACATAGGATTATCAAACTCTATGAGTTTCAGTTCTATAGGCTATTGAGGTTCTATGGTGAGCCAGATCCACAAGAATTGGAGGATTGGCTTGAGTTGGTGATCTTATTTTTTCAGACATGTGTAAGCCCTGAACGATTAGATAGTTGTACTGGAAACCAATATTTTCCATGGAGTAGCTGGAAAATAGTAAAGTTTAGTAACACAGATGCATAATGAGTCATCACACACATGGTCTTAATTCCAGTAGCTTTTTCTTGAGGAGTACTACCCCTCATGCTTATGCTCAGTTCAGATTCTAGAGCTATTGGAGCTATAGTTGGAAGGGATGATAGGTTATGAGTATGCCTCAAGGTCCAATGACCTTACACAGTACTCCATAGACCTGGTTCAAGATGGTTACATTTGGGTTTGGAAGTTTGATAAGGGTCTCCAAAGAGGAATCTATGCCATTATGGAACCCCTATGCATTCCCACATATGATGGATTGTTGGAGTAGTCACTAGTGACATGGATATTCCTATCCGAGGGATGCTATATAGATGGAGCCTTTATTATGAATCCTAGGGCATAGTTTTCTATGGAAATCGGCAGATGAAAGTTGTCGATACATAAGAGGCATACCCATGCTCAGACTTAAGCACACGGTCATGTGGCTAAAAGATAACATAGAGGATCATAAGATCCTGGAGAGGGGATATGTTATGCATGTGATGGGAGAGGTCACATGGAATGTGATTGCCTAAACCAACATTTTGAGGAGGGAAGGAAAATAGCAAATAGACCACCATGGTAGAATCATCTTTATGATCAGGGTTCTCCTAGGCGAGGCCAGGCATCCCCCAAGGAGGCAGAGCTGGTAGAGGAGAAGGTGGGTTCCTAGAGGATGAGCTATTAGTGGTGAACAATGTTATGAGCTCCTTCCACCACCACCCCCACCACCACTAAAAGGTACAGTCCAAGATTAGGGAGTTTACAATCTGGGATGTGGGAAGTTGTAGGTTGTGGATCCATATGACCCGATAGCTCATGAGATGATTAGAGGTATGATCTACATTTATTATAGTTTTATTTCAGTACTAGTATACATAGGTATGAGTCATTCTTTTATCTCCTTAATCATAGTGTGAAATCTAGAGCTCTTGATTGATACTTTATCCCAACATCTTCAACTTAAATTTCCTATAGGGAATGGCACTTCATTATCGTTTATCTACTTATTGTGTGAGCTATCACTTGGTTGAGATATTTTATCATGGGACCTCTTGGTCATCACTATGAAAACATATGATGTAATTTTGGTATGGAATGGTTGTCTATAATCTAATCCCAGATTGTATGTCACTATATACAAGTCAGATTCTTTCAGAATAATAGGATGGGATTCTCCTTTGGGGGTGAGATAAATCTCATGGCGAAGCAAGTGGGTCTTTTTAGTAGGAATCTACAACCCATCACCCATTAGTTAGTGAGTTTATCCATTGTCACAATGGGATCTTTAGGAATATGGATTCCTTCATTCATGGAGGATTATATAGATATATTCCATGAGGATGTTCTAGGAATAACACCAAGGCGGGAGATAGTTTTTTACATTAACTTGAACCTTAGTACCACTTCGATGTCTTCTATATCATATCATATGGATCCTACCATGATCTGAAAGATGAGGGTGTAGTTGGAGGACCTTCGAGATAATTTTTTTATCAGACCTAGTGTGTCCCACTAGGCATCTAGGGTTTTTGTGTGTGAAAAAGATAGATGGTAGCTTTTAGATCTATGTTGATTATTGTTTCTTGAATTTGGCCACATTAAATAATAATTAACCCTTGTTGGGGATTGATAACCTCTTTGATCACTTTCAAGGAGCGAAGTGGTTCTCAAATATTGATCTCAGGTTTTGCTACCACTGATTGAGGGTTTTTGAGGATGATATTACAAATCTATCATTCTGATGTCACTATAAACAATATGAGTTTATGGTGACACCTTTCAGTGTGACGAGTTCCCCCATTGTGTTTATGGATTTCATGAATCGGATATTCCAGCCATACTTGTACTGATTTGTGGTTGTCTTCATTGATGACATACTCATCTAATCTGCATCAGAGGAGGAGCATGTAGATAACTTGTGGATGGTTATAGACTTTCTTTGAGAGCATCAAACTTATGTTAAGCTCTTGAATTTATATTTTTGGATCCATGATATTCACTTTTTGTGGTATGACATTTCTTATCATGGATTAGTTGTGGACCTGACAAAGATAGATACAATTCTTTCTTAGGATCCACCCAAGATAATTTTAGAGGTGCAGTGTGTTCTTGGCTTGTAGGAGTACTACATAAGGTTCATGGAATAATTCTTCAGAATTTAATCCCCTTTTACCACTCTAACATGGAAAGGGTATCCATTTACATGGACTGAGTAGTGTTAGGGAGCCTTTTGGGTGTTTTGGTCGAGCCAGACTAGTGCTCCAATTTTGAGATTACCAGAGGAGGGTATAGAGTAAATAGTGCATTTCAATTCCTCTACAGGTAGTCTTGGATGTGTTTTGATGTATAATTAGAAAATTATTACATATGTTCAAGGTAGTTGAGACCCCATGAGAATAAATATGAAACTCATGACCTTGAGTTGGAATTGGTGGTATTTTATTTAAAGATTTGGAGGCATTATCATCTGGGAGAGAATTTTTTTATTTACTCAAACCATTTAAGTCTCAAGTATGTATTGATACATAGAGATATAAAACTGATACAGAGGCACTATTTTGAGTTATTATAGGACTATGACATTGAGATATTCTATAATCTTGGGAAGGTAAGTGTGGTGGAAGATTCCCTCAGTAGGAAGTATCGTTCTTATTTTATGGATGAGGTGTCTAATCAGATGGATTCCTTAAAGCTAACCCTGGTGGAGGAGAGGGGTGCATCTTATCTTCAGTAAATGGCTTTGACTCCATCACTTATACAGCATCTAAGGGATTTTTAGTTGGGATACATTAACTATAAGGTCCTATATGACCATATATCCTCAAGATATTCACAAGATGGATTATCTAAAAAAGGTTATCAAAAAATATTTTTCTAGGGATATATGGTGGTTTTAATTGCGATGTGAGAGGAGGTAATGATGGATTTTCACAATTCTCCTTTAGCTATATATCACAGTGTAGGGAAGATGAACATGTACCTTCAATGTTAGTTTTGGGGGGTTGGAATGAGGTGGATCATGGTTGAGTTCTTCTCTTGATGTCTCACATATCAATGGGTCAAGGCTGAGCACCAAATTTTAGCATGTTTTTTGCATCGTATTGAGATTTTGAAGTGGAAATGGGATGACATATACATGGATATTTTGATAGGGATTCCATAGATAGTGAGACGCCAAAATTACATATAGGTGATAGTTGGTTAACTTACCAAGTAGGCACACTTAACTGCTATTAGGGAGTAGGGTTCAGTGGATAGTTTGGAGCAGTTGTACAAGTAGTAGATCATATGCCTCCATGGGTCACCCTTGATGATTATCTATGAATGTGATGTGTGGTTCATGTCATGACTTTAGAGAGGTCTACAGGAGGAATTCCGGATCCATTTTAGGGTGAGTACAAATTTTCACCTAAAGATAGATGGGAATACCGAGCGTACTATCTAAGTGTTGGAGTATATACTGAGGGATTGTGTGTTAGACTTCAGCCGAGCCTGGGAGGATCACTTTGACTTGGTATAGTTTTATTATAATAATAGTTATCACTCTACTATCAACATGGGAACTTTAGAGGCCTTGTACGGAAGACCCTATAGGTCACCCTAATGCTAGACCAAGATTGGTGAGGAATATCTAGTTGGACCAGAGACGGTGTAGGAAATAAAAGAGATGATGTAACAAATAGGCCCTGATAACAACACAGAAACCCCTCCTTAACA
Organism: Viscum album; assembly: GCA_963277665.1. Taxonomy (NCBI): domain Eukaryota; kingdom Viridiplantae; phylum Streptophyta; class Magnoliopsida; order Santalales; family Viscaceae; genus Viscum; species Viscum album. Next base: position 990,353,619 of record OY728136.1, on the reverse strand, counting down.
AGGTCATCAGGTCCTGGCCCGCCAGGTACCACCAATTCCCCATAAACATGTGTTCCCCTCCCTAGGGCCCACCCATATGCCTGAACGACTCATTAGACTAATGAATGTCCCCACAGGAAAACCTATATTCTTTCTAGTGTGATTTTTCCTCACTCACACACACATTAAAAAACATCCCAGAAGGTCACCCATCTTGGTCGCTAATCCAAACCAAACACACTTAATTTTGGAGTTTTAATCAGTTAGGCTCCAGAAAATAAAGGTTCACCAAGTTGAAATGAGTCATATCATTTAGTCTTTTAACCCTTTAACGTTAGGGGGTGTTACATTCACCCCCACCCCTTAGAGCACAACTTTATTATTATGGACCCTGCATCTCAACCAAGTTAGTGTCACAACACTTAAAGATGGGTTCTTCCTTTAATAATAATTTAAAAATGGGGCCCTGCTGATAGCACAAACACTATTCTATAACATGGATGTCGGGTCCTGGCCTACCAGGTGCCACAGGTTGTCTTACTGACACATGGTCCCATCCTTAGGGCCCACCCATATGTCCTAAAAAGTCATATGACTGATTAATTTCTCCATAGGCCAACACATGTTAGTTACAGTGTTCTTTGTCCTCACTCACACACCCTAGGAAACTTCCCATGAGGTTACCCATCCTGATCACTACTACAGGACAAGAATTCTTAACAATGGAGTTATAATCAGGTTGGCTCCTAAAAAGAAAGGTGAACCTTATTGACATAATTCATATCATTTATCTTTTTAACCCTTTAACATTATGGGGTCTTACAGATGGTCTAGGTGATCCGTGAGTTTATAAGGACCACCGAGAGAAAGAAAAAATCATATTCAGATAGATGTCATAGTCCCTCAGAGTTTGAGTAGGGATACAATATTTTCTTGATAGTCTCCCCATGATGAGAATTTTAGAGATTCGGATGGGGAGACAAGCTATCCTTGAGGTTGATCGAGTCGTTAAAGATACTATAGAGGGTTAGCGAGGTTTCTTAACACAAATCCTTACCCCCACAGTTGTATTGGGGTCATGATGTCTTCTATGTGTCGCAGCTAATGAGATATATGCACTATCCTATCCATGTTGTTGATTAGGGAGATCTGGACATCGAGGATGGATCCTATAACGATGTATAATTTACATAAATTCATATTAATTCAAAATTAAATTACATTCATTAAAAAATATAATAAATCCATGATAGGACCGTATAGTTATAGTGTCTTCAGAAACTGTGAAACATAAACAACTAGTTCATAAAACATCTACATTGTCTACCACTAATTTTCTCATAACTATACTATTTTCTAACATAGAATACTTAATACCCTTCTTTATGATCTGGGGAAAAGAAACATATGAAAGGGTGAGATCAAATGATCAATAAGTCTATACAAGGGAAATATCAATCATATCATAACCATAAAACATAAGAACATAAAAATTTAAAATCTTATCTTGAATATGAAATATTGTTATATCATGTCATGGGATAAAAGTTTATAAGAATTAATGGAGATAATACCAAAAGTCATAACATAAGACATGAAGTTTTTTGGTATAAATATATGCATATAAAACTATTTTCATATTATCCAAGGCTCGTAGACAAGACCATCATAGTGGAAAAAGTCCATTACTGAACTGGGTTTACTTGTCATTTCAGCCTGTATTACTGAACTAGATTTACTTTTCATTATAGTCAAGTCTATATCATGAAATATAATTCTTTTCCCAATGTATTGGAGGGATATATATGTCCCACCCATATCATAATTAAATCATTCTTACATGTTCCACAAAAACATAAACCATTCACTATAGCATAACCCAAGTAGAAAAAAATGGGTTTCTTAAACATCATTACATCATAACATAATCCATATAAGATAAATGGATTTCATAAAAATAATTACATAATAAACAAAATCAAATAAAAGTAATAAAGGGTTATAAACATAACCCTATTCCATCTTAGATGGAAAATAAATTTGATAAAACACTTGATCTTAATTCCTGAGGAAAATATCCTTTCTTCTTCAAAAATGTTTTCTATTCTAAAAATTTCATGAAATTTTAAAAGAAAATAATTTAGTTGAAAATAAACTTGAAATATTATAGATTAATCTTCTTTTAAATAAGTAATTATGATGATTTAAAAATCCATTAATTTCGTATAAGTTAAAAAACATTCTTCTCATACTTTTTCAAGAAAATCCAAAAAGTACCTTGTACAAAAAATGAAAAAATATTCTATTCATACCATTTATTAAAAATTAACTAATGGGTAAAATTTTAGAAGGAAATAATGAATATTTTGAAATAAATATTTAGGAAACATGGACGTATATGATAAATATCCCCCAGTAAATACTTACGAATAAACAATCTCGAATAAAAAAAAGATTTGAAAAGTTATCCCTTACCGAAGGTCCGATATGATTACTATATATCCAAACCTCATATATAATGATTTAAATAATGTTAATGATTTTATCAAAAATCATAATCATTTTTATGATAACATTTTTGATCATATTTTCATCTGTTAGTTAGTAACATTTCATTATTACTCGTTATTCGGGCATTAACTGCTTTATGTTCTTATGCATGTTTTGTCAGATAAGTTCTTATTCATATTTTTTTTGTAGTTATATAATTTAATGAATTATATTATTATAATATATATCATATTTATTCATTAAATTCATGTATTTAATCATGTTTTAATGAAGATCATGTAGAAAGAATCGCATTGCATCGTGGAGACGGTATGGCGTACATACACACTTATGGTGATTTGTTTTTTTGTAGGATGGATAGAAGGTGAAATATGGTTTTTTAATATTTATAATAACATATAATTATGTGATTTATACTGATTTTATTACTTTACAATGAAATAACTAATGAAGAGGATGTATAATAATAAAGAAGTTTGAAAGAATCGGTAGAAGAGATTACCTCTTCCTCGATGTGCTTCCTCTAAATATCTTATTAGATCACTATAGTTGGTCTTTGAAGATTAAAAAAAACTCTAGAATTAAAATAGGAAAGTTGAGAAGGAAAAAGGGTAGGTTATGAACTAGATTTAATGGTAAAAATGAATTTAAGAGGTGAGGAATGAGGTGCCCTTTTATAATTGAGGTGAGGGGCACTTTTAGAAACTCCATAAATAATAATTTATAATAAAATAAAAACCTACACAAAAACCTCAAAAAAATCCCAATTTAGAATATTAGATGAGATAGGGTTTTAATCTATTCAACCAATAAATTTTGTAAAAATTATTTTGTCAATTTAAACCATATAGTTTTAATTGACACTCGGTTATTCTATTTAATTTTAATTGTGGTAATAACATTCTAAATATTTAATGGTTATAAATATTTAATTATATGGTGTTAATTGACCATAAATGTATATTTTATAACATTTTAGACCTAAAAATTATAAATTTTTAATTTTTAAATATTTTTATTATTTTTAAATAATTTAATAAAATTTTATTTTTATAAAATATCAATAGTGTCAATTTTTCCACTATTAATTTTTTTAATTTTAAATAAAATATAAATATAATATATCTTCCAAAAAACATTTAATATACTCTAAATATGTTATAATAAACTATAAAATTCATTTAGGACCTTAATTAAGTCAAATTATATTTCTTTTAATATTTTCAATGTCATTTATTTGATATTTCTATTAATAAAATAATTTTTTCATCACTATTGTGTCATCCTTAATGGTAATTATTTAATTTCTAAAAATTATAAATAAATTTATATATTTTAGTTAATTCATTTATATTTACATATGCTATATATAGTCGATATGTTTCCCTAGTTATCCATATATTAAAATTAATATACTTATATAAAATGAGATTGTGACATTTTTTCACATTCATTAGTTTTTATTATATTCATGTCATATTCATAGGTAAGTGGCCATTAAGTAATTTAATTTCAAATAATATATTATAAGGCTGTAATTTAGTCATCTAATATGATTTTTATAGGTGTTAAGGTAATTTTATTATATTATTTTTACCTTTAATTACCTGATTTACCTTCAACCAAGGTAATAAAAATAATTACCAAAGTTACTATTCATAATACCAAAAAAATAAAAGTAGACTATTAACATAATTTAGAACTATTGATTCCAAATATATAATCCATTTTAAAAAAAATCAAAACATATAAGTTTCAATAATTAATTTAAAATCAGTCATGTTGTCTGAATGAGAGAACGGGTTTTTAAAAGTTAAAACATTGCAAAAGATTAAATTGTTTTCACATATGAATTCAATGTAAAATTAACGATAATGACAAGAATTATATTGAATGATACAAATATGTTCTATTTAAATATTAAAACCATGAAATATTATAATTTAAACATATAAATTATCTTGATGAAAAAATTTGTTTTCACTTAAAATTTAGTGTGTTTTTACTATTCATAAAAACCTGAAAGATGTCAGAAAAATATAAGAAATTCATCCAAAGTAAATTTTTATATCCCCCTTAAAAATAACATGTTTATTTTGTCATATAAAAATTATTATTGTATAAAAATCTTAATTTAAAAGGGGTTCCCCATTCAAAGGTGTAAAATTAACCTTTAAAAAAAGGTTTTTATCCATAAAATAGGGTTTTATTAATACCCCATGACTAAAATATTCATTTTATGAATATAAAAAATATTTTATCAAGTATATAACACATATATATCTCATTTATTTCATTACCAAAAGTAATTCACTCAAAAATAAAAATATCTAATTGATTTATATTTTTCATAAATATTTGATAGCTCATGAATTCACAATGCATTTTCATAAGTTAGTTATAATTATTTCTGATAACCTATCAAATATTATATAACAATAATTTTATAGTAAGGGCATATTTTGGTTTATTTAAACTCATGATTTCATGTAAATAAAGCTACTGAAGAATAAAAATTATTTCAAGAAAATATTTAAAGAAAACATCTGGGTGTTACATTCTACCCCCTTAAATTGAATTTATCCCTCAAAATTAATCATTTGGAAACAAATAGATGAGGATAACTATCCTTAATAATATCATTAAGTTACCATGTTGCTTCTTCAAATTGGTGATTCCTCCATAAAACTTTAACCTAGTGAGTGGTCTTATTTTGTGGAACTTTTTCACTACGATCCAGAATCTCTATCGGTTGTTCTTCATAAGAAAGATCTTATTTCAGCGGTAAAACTTCTGATCTTAGTACATGTGAAGGATCAAGTATATACATTCTCAGGAGAGATACATAGAACACATCATGAACTTGAGAGAGATTCGGTGGAAGTTCCAATCAATAATCTACCTTTCCAACACGATCCAAAATTTCAAAAGGACTGATATACCTAGAGATCATCTTGCACTTATTTACACATCTCATCACTCTATTCCAGAGAGATATTCATAGAAACACCATATCACCAACTTCAAACTCTAGGTATTTTCTTTGGTTTTCATCATAACGTTTTTTTTTCAACTCTGAGCTTCTCTTATGTGTTGTTGAATAGATTTGACATTTTCTACCATTTCATCAATAAGATCAAGTACTAATATCTTTCTTTCCCTAACTTCATCCCAAAAAGTTGGAGTTCTACACTTCTTTCCATAGAGGTATTTATAAGGAACCATCTAAATATTATAGTGAAAGCTATTGTTTTAATAATATTCCACCAAATGTAGGAGTTGATCCCAACCACCATTGAAATCCAAACAGAAAGCTCTCAAAATGCCTTCCAGAGTTTGAATTGTCCTCTCATACTGACTATCTATCTGAGGATGATAATTCATGATGAAACTTAACTCTATATCCAGAGAAATCTAAAGAATTCTCCAGAACTTCTAGGTAAACCTCAGATCTAGACTAGATATAATGGGAAGTGGTACTATATGCAAGCTTACCACTTCATTTATATATATCCAGGCAAGCTGATCAAGAGATAAGTCCTCTCTAATAGCAATGAAGAGTACCGAATTCATAAGGTGATCAACTATAACCCATATAGAATTATTTCCTTTGTATTTTTTGGGAATTTCGATGAAAAATTCCATAGTGATGTTTTCCCATTTCTATTACAGTATGGGTAAAGGTTGTAACATCCCCTTAGACTTATGTCTCTCAGCCTTAACATACTGAAAACCCAAGCATCGAGAGACATATTCAGCGACATCTATTTTCATGACATCCCACCAGAAATACTATTTTAGTTTCCTGTACGTCTTTGTGTTTCCAGGGTTAATAGAGAATGAAGAAATATGAGCCTCATCCAATTTATCCTTTTTTAATTCTGGTATGGGAGGAATAAAAATCTTTTTCTTGAACCTAATTATTTAATCACAATTAATGTTGAATTTAGGTACATTTCTCACCTTATTTTATAGCTCTACATCTTTATCTACACCTCTTTAATATTCACCTGTATATATGGTTGAAAATTCATATGATAAAGATAATATTTCCCCCCTTACATTAAAATTTCAGGATCCATCCTTTGAAAATCAATAAACATTGGATCTTTTGTGATCCTCTTTATAGATAGGCTAGCATGGTCTTATTGACTCAAAGAATCTTCCACCTTTTTTTCTTTCATAGGGTGGTAATGTATTGAGCAGTTGTAATATTTAATCAACTCCAACCATCTTCTTTGGCACATATTCAGGTCCTTTTTTTTGTGAAAATATACTTTAAACTTTTATAATCAGAATAAATATCACACCTTTCACCATAAAGATAATGCCTCTATATATTTAAATCAAAGATTACCAAATCTAAATCCAAATCATGAGTTGGGTAATTTTTATCATGGATTTTAAACTATAGTGAGGCATAAGAAATCACCATATCATTTTGCATGAGAACACATCCCAACCCCTTCTTGGATACATCACTATAGATCAAAAACCTTTCTCCACTACAAGGATGTGTGAGCATAGGTACACTGGAAAACCTTCTTTTTATCTCTTTGAAATTCTCTCCACATTCCTCATTCCAAATAAAGTTAACTCCTTTTTTAGTCAACTTGGTGATTGGATTATATAATTGTGAAAATATTTCACAAAACGTCTATAATATCCAGCCAAACCAAGAAAACTTCAGATATCAGTTACCGTTGATTGTCTCATCCAACTTTCAACAACATCTATTTTGGAAGGATCAATATATATCCATTCTCTTGTGATTATGTGACCCAAAAATGAAACTTTCTAAATCCAAAATTTACACTTGGTAAATTTCACATAAATCTTCTCATTTCTTAGGGTCTTCATTAAAATTCTCAAGTGGTCTTCATGCTCTTCCTTTCTCTTCAAATAGACAATAATATCATCTATAAAGACTACCAAAAATTGATCAAGATAGTATCTAAAAAATCTATTCTTTAGATCCATGAAGATAACTGGGGAATTAGTAATCCCAAAAGGCATCACTATAAATTCATAATGTATATACATTGTACGGAATGTTTTCTTTGGTATATCCTCTTTTTTGACACTTAATTGATGATATCCTGAATGAAGATCAATCTTGGAGAAGTATTGAGCTCTGTGTAGTTGGTCAAATAAGTCATCAATGAGGAGGAGAGGATATGTGTTCTTGATAGTGATCATGTTAAGTTATCTATAATCAATGTAGATTCTCATTGATCCATATTTTGTTTTTAACAAATAGAACTAGTGATCCATGAGGTGATGCACTGGGTCGTATGAATCCATTATCAATATTATCTTGGAGTTGATTCTTCAATTCCTGCAACTCAATTGGGGTCATTCTAAAAGGTGTCCTTGAAATAGGCATAGAACCTGGTATAAGTTCTATTGAAAAATCAACTTTACAATTTCATGGAAGACATTGAAATTCATCTGGAAAGACATCATCAAACTCCAATACAATGGGTGTATTCTTAATCGTGAGTTTATCCCCAACCATTTGAGATAAATAACCTACATTTATAGAAATCAAGACCCATAAGATGGAAGAAATTTCTAGTGGAAGGTTATATTCATCCTTGCATCAATTGATGATCATATATTGATATGGAATATGAAATGTGACTTACCTTCCTTGGAAATTTATTTGATCTCCATATAGATAATTCCAATATATGCCAAGAATCACATCAAATTCCACTATAGGAAGGACCACAAGATTTATAGGAATAAATTTCCCACAAACTTCAACCAGAAAAGAATTATAAACTTTTGATGTGACCATTGTTCCATTAAGAGTTTTTATAGCTAACTCAACATCTAATTGTTGAGGTAATACAACAATACCCTTAGATAAATTCTTCTGAAATAAAAGAGTGTGTGGATCCATAATCAAATAAACCATTTTCTACTTTATAGTGGATGGTAAGTGTACCTTTCACCACTTCATTATCGTACTCCACATCCCTGATAGTTATTTCATGTGACTTTCCATTGTCTTTTCCCTTAAGAGTTTTTTAACATTGATCATCATCGATAACCCTTGTATTAGGTAATTGATTGACATAATGCCCTATTTCCTTGCACTTGTAGAATTGAAGTGTAGGAGGTGCATTCTGTGTTGCCTTTCCTTTGTTTGCATCACTCGAAATCTTTTTCCCATCACTTTGGCATTCAAATTCCTGATGACCTTATTTTCCTCACTTAAAATATTTACTAGTCCATTTAAGACAATACCCTATGTGTTTATTTCCACACTTTGAGCATAAGGGAAAACTCATATTCTTTTTAGTGTGGTCTTTATATTTTCCTTTGAATTCCATTTTTCTATTCTTATCAAACCCATATGACTGAGTGGTTACTCCAATATCCATCTCAACCTTGAGTGGACATAGAACAATTTCCTCATATCTATTGAAGTCCCTTATGGATAATTCCCTTTAGATACTTGGTTTTAAGCCACTAAAGAATCAATTAATTTTACTCTCAGGTTGGATAATACTTCTAGGATCATAACTTGAAAGTATTGTAAAAATTTATTCGTAGGTACCAACGGATTAATCATCATCTTATTAAGTTCAAGGAACTCCATATCCATCCTTGTTTGAATAATACGAGGAAAGTACTTGTTGAAAAATAATTTATTTAACTCATACCATTCTATAGGCTCAATTTCACCTCCTTACCTTGTATTCTTGATAATATTCTACCATTGATCAGCTTCACCTTCCAAACGATATAGTGGTAAGATGAATTTATCATGTTCAGAACATTGCAGAACTAAAAATATCTTTTTAGTTCTATTGATCCATTGTTCAGCCACTAATGGATCAGAAGACCCACTAAATGAAATAGGACGCTGCCTCATGAAGGATTCAATAGAATTTTTCTCCCTCATCTACTTTTTTAAAAGTATGGTATGATTTATAGCTTGAAAAGGTTGTGTGAGAATGGATATAATATTTTTCATTCCATCTCCCATAACATTTGGTTTCTTAGGGGGACAATCATTGCATTTACCATCACATTCAGCATTGATATGGTTCCTTCGGGTTATATCCATTGACTAAAACCAAGAACCATAATGTGATCAACACTAATCATAATGGGAAAACCACATAATTAAAGAATAAAATTTCAATTTAGGATACTTTAGGTTTTATCCTAGGTTATTCATGAACATATCTAAAACACTAGGATAGGATTGTAACCTACACTTAGACATATCCTTAGGGTTCTTACAAAGGTTCTCTTATCCTTGCTTCCAAAGGTTAACTATACCTTTCCTCTGATACTAACTATAACCACCCATACTTTACATAAATTTATATTACTTTAAAATTTAATTAAATTCATTACAACACATAATAAATCCATGATAATACCGTATAAGTATATTGTCTTTAGAAATTGGGAAACATAATAAACTGGTTTATAAAACATCTACACCGTCTTCCACTTATTTCCTCATAATTATCCTCCTTTATGAAATAGATTACTTAATACCCTTCTTCATGACCTCGGGAAAATAAAAATATGAATGGGTGAGATCAAATGATCAATAAGGGTATACAATGGAAATATCAATCATATTATAATCATAAGACATAATAACATAACATTTTAAAATCTTATCTTGCATACAAAATATCATGATATCATATCATGGGATAAAAGTTCATAAGAATTAATTTAAATAATCCCAAAAGTCATAAAATAAGACATGAAGTTTTTTGGAATACATATAAGCATAGAAAAACATTTCTATATTAGCTAATTCTCATATCCAAGACCATCACATCAGACAAAGTCCATTACTGAATCAGGTTTATGTGTTGTTACATCCCTGTATTACTGAACTGGATTTACTTGTGGTTCCAATATTGTCTATATCATAAGATATAAATATTTACCCAATGATTTTGAGGGAGATATAGGTTCCACCAATCTCATAATTAAATCGTTCTTATATGTTCCACAAAAACATAAACCATCTATCATAGCATAACCTAAGAAGAAAAAATGGGTTTCTTAAACATTATTCCATCATAACATAATCCATATAAGATAAATGGATTTTGTAAAAATAATTACATAATAAAAAAAATCAAATGAAAGTAATAATAGTGTTAGAAAAATAACCCTTTTCATCTTAGATATAAAATAATTTTGATAAAACACTTGAGTTTGATTCTTGATGAAAATATCCTTTCTTCTTAAAAAATATTTTCTATTCTCAAAATGTCATGTGATTTTAAAAGAAAATAATTTAGTTGAAAATAAACATGAAATATTTTATAGTAATATTTATGGAAATAAGACATTATGAATATGTAAAAATCTGTTCATGCCATATAAGTTAAAAAAATATTCTTCTCATTCTTTTTCCAGAAAAGTCAAAAAGTACCTCGTACCGAAAAAAACAAAAGATTCCATTCATACCATTTAGTAAAAATTCACCAATGGAAAAAATTATAGAAGGAAATAAATAAAATTTTGAAATAAATATTTATGAAACATGGACATGAATGATAAATATCACCCAGTAAATACTTACAAATAAACAATCTCGGATAAAAATGAAATTTGAAAATTTATCCCTTACCTTAGGTTTGATATGATTCGTATGTATATGAACCTATAGTATAATGATTTAAATAATGTTACTGATTTACTAAAAAATAATAATCATATTTATGATAACATTTATGGTTATATTTTCATTCGTTCGTTAGTAACATTTCATTGTTACTCACTATTCGGGTATTAACTACTTTATGTTTTTATGCATGTTTTTTCGGATAAGTTATTATTACTATTATTAGGTTATAGTTTTATAATTTACAGAATTATATTAGTATAATATATATTATATTTATCCATTCAATTCATTTATATAATCATGGTTTAATGAAGATCATGTTGAATGAATCGCATCACACTGTGGAGACGGTAGGCCGTACGTACGCACACACGGTGATTTCATTTTTCGTAGGATGGATAGAAGGTGAAATATGGTTTTTTCATATTTATAATAACATATCATTATATTATTGATACTAATGTTATTACTTTATAATGAAACAACTAATGAAGATGATGTAGAAGAAGAAAGAAGTTTGAAAGAATCGATAGAAGAGATTACCTCTTCCTCGACGTGATTCCTATAAATCTATTCTTAGAGCACTGGAGTTGGTCTTTGAAGATGACCAGAACCTATATAAGTAAAATAGAGAAGTTTAGAAAGAAACATTTACAGGTATGTCCGAGATTGAAGGATAAAAATGAAGTTAAGAGGTGAGGGATGAGGTGACCTTTTATAATTGAGGTGAGGGGAACTTTTGGAAACTTTAAAAATAATAATTTATAATAAAATAAAACCCTACCCAAAAAACATCCAAAATGTCCCAATTTAGAAGATGAGATGAGATAGGGTTGTAATATCATCAACCAATAAATTTCTGACATGTAATGTTTTCAATTTTAACTATATTGTTTTCATTGACACTTAGTTATTCTATTTAATTTTAATTATGGTAATAACATTCAAACTATTTAATGGTTATAAATATTTACTTATATGGTGTTATTTGACCATAAATGGATTTTTTATGAAATTTTAGAACTTATAATTATCACTTTTAATTTTTATATATTTTTATTATTTTTAAATAACTTAATAAAATGTTATTTTCAAAAAACATCAATATTGTCTATTTTGACTCTCTTCATTTGTTTAATTTTAAATAAAATCCACACTAAAGATATCTTCAAACCAAAAAATTGAATATACTCCAAACATATAACAATAAACTATAATATTTATTCAGAACCTTAATTAATTCAAATTCTATTTCTTTTAGTATTTTAAAAATAATTTATTTGATATTTCTATTAATAAAATAATTTCTACGTCAATATTATATCATCCTTAATGGTAATTATTCAATTTATAAAAATTATAAATAAATTTATATGATGTAGGTGATTATTTTAGATTTAAATATAATATCTATAGTCAATGTTATCTCCTAGTTATCCATATATTAAAATTAATATACTTATATAAAATGAGATTGTGACATTTTGTCACATTCATTAGTTTTTATTATATTCATCTTATATTCATAGGTAAGTGGCCATTAAGTGATTAAATTTTGAAAAATAGATTACAAGGGTCTAATTTAGTCATCCAATAGGTTTTTTATAGGTGTTAAGGTAATTTTATAATATTATTTGTACCTTTAATTACCTGATGTACCTTCAACCATGGTAATAAAAATAATTACCAAAGTTACTATTCATAATGCCCAAAAAAATAAATGTATCCCGTTAACATAATTTGGACCTACTAACTCCAAATATGGATTCCATTTTTAAAAATTAAAAACACATAAGTTGTATTAATTAATTTAAAATCAATCCTGTTGGTGGAATGAGAGAACGAGTTTTTAAAAATTAAAACATTGCAAAAGATTGAAGTGTTTTTACATATTAATTAAATTTAAAATTAATGATAATGATATAAATTATATTGAATGATAAAAATATATTATATTTATACTTTAAAACAATTAAATAATATAATTTACCCATATAAATTATCTTGATTAAAAAAGTTATTTTCACTTAAAATTTAGTGTGTTTTTACTATTCATCAAAACATGAAAGTTATCAAAAAAATATCAGAAATTAATCCAAAGTAAATTTGTATATCCTTCTTCAAAATAAAATATTTTTTTCATATAAAAATTATTAATGTGTCCAAAATATTAACTGAAAAGGGTTCTACATTCAAAGGTGTAAAATTAACCTTTTAAAAAATAGGTTTTTATACATCAAATAAGGTTTTATTAATACCCTATGACTAAAATATCCATTAGATGAATATAAAAAATGTTTTATTAAGTATATAACACATATATATCTCATTAATTTAATCACGAAAAGTAATTCACTGAAAAATAAAAATATCTAATTGATTTATATTTTTCATAAATACCTTATAGCCAATGAATTCACCATGCATTTTCATAAATTAGTTATAATTATTACCACTAACCTAACGAATAGGATATAATGGTGATTTTATATTAAGGTCATATTTTAGTTCATTTAAACTCATTATTTCATGCAAAGAAATCTACTGAAGCGTAAAAATATTTAAAGAAAATATTTCATAAAAAACATCTGGGTGTTACAGATTCACCTTCATGGAGTACCTAGTGGTGATCAAGGATCGCCAGGAGAGGATATTTCATGGATGGAACATTCTATTGGTTTGTTTGTTTTGGTAGCATGTGAGGATGCACTAGAGCTCTTGAGAGCAGGAGATCCAGATGTGGGCTCAGTATCCCCACCTTTTTTCTTATTTTTTCTTTTTCAGAGACAAAAAGATTGAAAGAGGAAATAATATAAAGAATATATTTTTTCATTTTAATAACTTGAAATATATTAAAAAATATTTTTAGGGCCATCTACTGAGACGGTGCATAATTTTGAGGCTCGATGAGCCTGAAATTAATTTTATAAAAATATTAAATGTATTTTATATCATGTAAGCACAATGTTTTAGAAATAATAGAATATCTCTTGAACAAAGTCCTAGATAAAAAATATGATACCACTATTGAGTATAGGGTGTGGGGTTTACTCTAGGAATGAAATAAAGTTGGTCAGTTATAGAAGTTCATATGATGTATCCATTTGTGAGTATGTTGAGTAAATTAATAAATTAATTTATTAAATTAATTCATTTAATGACCAATATCATTTTCCTTTATAAGTACCATGTTATGTAAAATCTCTATGGTTATCCTCATACCTTGGGATTGTTGAGAGGATGTTCTATCACTCTTTGTTTGTGTATCAAGATCAGATGATGTCTGGATGATGATTAGTGACCAGATCGAGGTGGTTTGACGAAAAGTGAATGCGGCGGATCTTCCTCATTAATGGAAAATGAATTCTTCACTAATGAATGATCCAATATCAAGATAGGGATCATCAATTTTGGTTTTCCACCCCTTTGATTAAATCTTTAAATCATGGATTTTAATATTATTTTTATTCTGATTTTTCAAACCCATCACTTGAGCCCCTTTGATGAATAATTTGTTTATTTGATTGATTAAATTTTCATGTCATGCTTTAAGCCCAATTATCTCTTGTTATGAAATTTTTTTCCAAGAAATCTTGACCAATAATTATCTCAATTTCTTTCATGTAATTTTTCCCCATAATTCCTTACTATCTTTACCGTGGGCCTATGAGGTTGTGGTTCAACATTTTTAGGAGGTTTTGAGTGTGATCGAACCCCCAGATTCATGTTAGATGCATGTTTTATGAATGAATATGTGTTTGTGGGTAGATCAGGATAGAACATAGGTGATACAAAATAGATTTGGGATGTGGAGTGGTGAATACTATGGGTGGAATGAGGGAGGTTCTACATCCTCGTATGAGTATTTGGATTCCAATTTCTGGATACCAGATCCCAAAAATCGATGGTTAGTGATTGTTCCATAAATTTTAGTGAATTACATAAGGTTGATGGGAATATTCGGATATGGTAGAGATGGATTTGGAATCAATGTGGAGGACTAGTCATTCTTCAAGAAATCATGACTACATATCATGTACTGGTATGAACATATGCCATGTAGTCCCATAACTTTGGTGGCTAGGTTTTGGGGTTTGAGTTAAATATCACACACCATGTTTAGGGACCAAAAATCATGTGAAACCTAGTCATCTGATTCAGTGTGTATAGAGGTTACATGAATAGAAGGCCATTTGTCCCTACATTCCTTTTACTCTGGGATCACACATGCACAACCTGAGGTACATGGACATGACCCAACTACTTGGGTTAGGATACATCCAGGTACATGGGCATTGCCTGAAAGGCATGGGAACAACCAATAGATTATGGGAATGCCTCTGTAGGATGAGAAATCTCATGTGACAACACTACACACTATGTACTACTACATTTCTATCCAATCCATGTGTTGGAAGGGAAAATCTAGAATTCCAGGTGAGGTAACACGTTTTGTGACCCCTCACACTTGTCATGTACTTCTTCATCAAACTTCAACATCTTGTATCTCTTTCATCCAGACTCATATTTTGCCCTAGAAGTATCCTATCCTGAGTTTTTTTCTATATATAATGAAATGGTAACCTTATTAGTGGATTTTTTAGATACAATGTGATATGTTCCAAGTGTGACAGTTCCTTAGGATATGCTTGATGTTGGTAGTGATCATTATAGATCATTAGAGGGAATACAGATATAAAGGTGGAACTCCCCGGTCGCATTAGGGTGTGGATCCTCTATCTATAGAGATTGTACTCCCCTATCATATATGTTTGGGGGTACACCATACTCATTGTATAGATATAGAGGTGGAACTCCCCTATCACACTAGGGCATGGGTCATCTATCCATGGAGATATTACTTCCCTATAACATCGGGGTGCATGTCTTCTATACTCATTATATAGGTACATAGGTGGAACTCCCCAGTCGCACTTGGGTTTGGGTCCTCTATCCATGGAGTGGTACTCCCCTGTCTCACTAGGGTATGGGTCCTCTAAACTCGTTTTACAGATAAAGAGGTGGGACTCCCCTATCGCACGAGGATGTGGGTCCTCTATCCATGGAGACAATACTCCCCTATTGCACCAGGGGAAGATACTCTATACTCATTGTATAGATATAGATGTGGAAATCCAATATCATACCAAGGAATGGGTCCTCTATTCACAGAGATGGTACTCCCTTAACACATCAGGGTGTGGATCCTCCATATCATGTGTATAGATATAGAGATGGTACTTTCCTATCATACTAGAGTGTAGTCCCATCTCTAGACTTATTTATAAAGACACCCAAGGTGCAGGGCATCAATAATGGACCTTTAGAATTGTTGGAAAACTCTTTCCTAAGATAGGATATGAAATAGAGATATGCTTGATCTCTTTTCTAGGTTTCTTATATGAGAATATATATATCTTTGTTATAATGTTTCATTCCCGCTTACTTGGGTTGAGCAGACTACTTCTATCATGTATTCTATTTCTCCCCCTTATGTTTTTAGGGCATCCTACTTGGTAAGTATATTATCACCCCTGTATGGTATTTTCCCACATGTGTTATGTCTTATGAAGATGATGGATAAGTCAACAATGATTTCATAAAAGCATAGGGACACTCAGGTACATAGACCATGTACAGTGGTCAGTCTTGGAGATCAGGATTCGGGCTCTCTTGTCTTCTTTTCTTTTCTAGTTATTACCAAGTCTGGATATATTTCTTTCTTGGGCATGTATTTTTTTACTTTAATTTTTAAATTGAACTATCTCACTATTTTGTATTCCCTAGAGGTTATTACATGCATGGTTTTACTCTAGATTTCATATTCTTTTATTTTTATTCCTTTACATGTATGTATGGAGATGGTTGGTTGTGTGTGTACACATACATTATTCAAAGGCCTCCCAATTTAGTTAATTCTTTTGGTGAATATCGCCAACCCCTATCCTATAGAGGTAGGCTTGGGATAGTTATGGATCGGCCTTCTGCTGACCAAGTTGGCATCAGTGGGTTGGGTCGTGACAAATGTGGTGTATATATTTCACCTATGAGTTTTTAAACATAAAATTATTTTTATTCATGGTGATTAATGATTCAGTTATAGTTACTCTTTCAATATGAATGTTTAAAAATAAAACATAATCTTATTTCTCTTCTTAATCGGGTGTATTTTTCTTATATAGCCATATTTTTTAAAATTGTTTTATGAAAATACTATTTATTTACAAAAATGATTTATAAAGGATATTTTAAGTTGGAATTTTATTTATATATGGTATGAAATTAATCATTATATTTTTTCCTCAAAAGGAGTAATTTTAAACTTTCTTTACAAAAAAAAATCCCAAAGGAATGTTTTTTAACTTATACAACATTAACCGAACTTCACACAACCATAACTGTTTTATGCTATTTATCTTGTTATAATAGATTTCAATCATATTAAAAGGATAAAATATTTGAGAAATTTTTTCTCATCCATTTTCTTTCATTATAAAAAATAAATGAATTTATTTCAAAATTTTATTTTTGATGAATTAAAGGTCACCTTTTATCTCTTAATAATTTAGTAGTTATTAAATTTCTCTTGAAACATTCACTTTCTTATGATCATTGAACATTAAATTTACCTTAAATATATATACTCTTTTTATCATGGATATTATTATTTCCTAAACTATATACCATTTCTAAAAATAGTGTTTTACTTTAAAAGTTACTTTATTGACTAGGAAAATATTGATATTTTGTGTTATTTACTCAATATGAATATCTGTTGATAAGGAATATTTTTCATCAATTAAGTTGAATATTTTATATATGAGAAATTCATTGGACATGTAGTGATGGGTTGGTCCCTAAATTATATCACCCCTTGATGCATCAAAAAGTATCATGTGTAAGGACCCAACCTTGAACATTACATATTATAGTGAATTTAAACTAAAATAAAATATCTTAAATTCCAAAAGTTCTTTTAGGTTTATAGTTTTAGAGAGTTAGTCCATAACTCTTATATAAAGAACTCATTATTAAAAAGTGAACACTTCTATTTAGTATCCATTTTTTCAAATTATAAAACTTTTTAAATGAAATATTTTTTATTTTCATGAAAAATATTCATGACTTTAAACATGATTTCTTATTTTTCCCTTACCCATACTTAAACATTATAAAAACATTTTAAAACATAGGATGAGAAAAAAATATTAGTAAGGGACATAAAATTAAAGAAATAAATCATTATTCTATGAATACTTATACAAATTTTCCTTCCACATAATAAACTTTGGGATCAAAATAAACATTTTATTACCCAATTAATCACCTTCTCTAACAAAATATTTTTATAAAACATTTAATGAGAAATATTAAAGGAGAAAATATCTTAATGGTTTATTTACCTGAATCACAAAGGCCTTTAATTATTTATTTTTGGGATAATAAAATTTTTAACTAGGCTGAGGGGGAACCTTACATGGATTGTAGGCACAATGTCACAAGTCCCAATACATGACCCAAAGGACCAAAGACTAGATACATAGAACAAACCCACCCTAGCTACTACTTTATGATGCACCTAAGCTTCTGACCTCACAAGAATAATTGGATATCAATGCCCCATGCAGAACTGCATGGTTCCTGGTATTGATAGAAAAATCCAAACCCAATCATCACTCACAATCTAATTAGTATATTGTAGGTTTCTTCATAATCCAAATTTATTATTATGTGGTATTCACCTAAGGATATAAACTTCCCAAGCCTAGGTTTGGCTCATGCCTCCCTAATACTTGTGATCTCGCTACCTCCATGTCCTATTTCAATAATCCTTAACTTGTTTTCATCGTTCCACCCAAAATATCTATCTATTGTCGGTATGTCATTGTTGTTGCTACCTCTTATCGTTGTCATGAGAACAAGTCGATTCACTGAACAGTTCCACCAAGATTATTCCACTTTAAATTCCATCCATAGTGACCCCACTATTTTACAAGGTCCCCCACCCTCACTTGTGTTATCTCTGCCCGACATCGAGGTCAATGGACCTATTGACCCACCACCATCATGCCATGTGACCCTCTCTCCACCTTCCATTTTTGAACCCAAAATATTGGGGCCTCTAGGATTTAATCTTGGTCTTGATATAGGATTACAGGGCTACCTTACCACTAGGCCAAACCCCAACTACCATAAAGGTTTCATTTAAATCATGAAAACTCATAATAACATTTTCAAAAAGTTATAATTTTAACTATTAAAAAGTATCATATAATTTACTTTAAAAATAAGACCATTGTATTACCTTGAGAAATAATAATATTTCTATAAAAAAATATAAGGAATAAATAAAAAATTTATATTACTTGGTACATAATTTTCATATCACTCTAACAATAACTCTTATAAATGAAATAACCATACAGTCAACCTCCATACCCAAAGCATTGTAGGGCTATGACAGACCCACCTGTCCTTGGTTTATCATGGAACCATCCATATTTGGTTAATAAAATAACCAACAATGCTTGGTTTATAACATAAACACTCACCATCATAAAAAATCTCCATAACTATAACATAATCACAACATATATAATCTTGTAATTTCCAACATTAAATTCATAAAAATATTCTTTGCATCTATAGGAAAACATTTTCAGATATTAAAATATCTGATCTATTTTAAATTATTTTTGAAAATAACCAAAACATAGGGAAATATGGATTTTATTTGAATAAAATAGGATATATTTTAAAGGAATTACAAAATTAAATAACTATTATGGAGGTAGTAAAATTCATTGTCATCATATACATTAAAATAGAACATTCCTTTTGTCTTTTTTATAAAGTCAAAACATTCTATAAAAAGATTCATTTTGAAAAAAATTCAAAGAAAGTAAAAAAAGCATCAAAAATGCCTTTTATAATTTTTTTATGTCCATATAAATACATACATAAAATAATTTTAAAAATATGGACATAAAAGAAAATGAGTTTCATGGGAAACTATAAAAGTGGATTTTTAAAAGAAAGTCTCCTGCCTTGAGTTTGACTTATCACATAAGTTATTTATAAATCTGAAAATAAAATTATGTTAATTGTTTAATTTATTGAGAATATTTTTTTAGTTTATTATTACTTTTATCTCACTTATTACCATTTTCTAACAATTACTTAATCATTTGTGTTCACATAAAATGTTTTGAAGATATTTGGTTCATAAGTGGAAAATGACTTCAGTAGGTTGAATATGTTTAAGGAGGTTATAAATCCATAATATTTAGAAAAAAATGAATTAATTATAATTTATATATAAAAATTATACTTTTAAATCCAACCAGTAAATATGGTTATGAAAAATGAACTATGTTACAATCAAGAGGACGGTAGGTTGTACGTATGCACGAGTAACGTTTTCATTTCTCAATGATCATTATGAAAAGAAGGTAGGTATTATTTTATATTTTTATAATTACAATAATATCATAAATATAATATTACATATTTAAATATACTTATATATATCATCCATTTTATGTGCTGATAAAAAATAAATCATATCGCTTCATGAGGGTGGTAGTCCACACATACGCACAAACGACGTTATCATTTTTCAGTGGATGGAAATGTAAGAAGATATATTATATTTTAATAATGATAGATTGGTCATGAATATAATTTATAAAAATTAATTACATCATTATAATCAATCTATGAGAGACAGTGATAGATGAAGAATTACATCAGTTAGTGAGGTGGTCGTTCGTGGTACACACGAACAATGGTTAAATTTCCCATTTGATGGAAGATGAGATGGATATTGGTTATAAAATTAACATAATAATATATAAGTATATGTATGATTATATTTTTATTATTATATTATGCTTTAATAATATTTTAAGGAAGTGTAAGAAAAAATAATACAAAAAAATCGGTTAAAACTATACCTCTTATTTGAAAAATCTCCTTTTCTTACCATCTTAAGGCCTTTAAGATTGTAATTATTTCGAAAATAAAGCCTATTGAAAATGTATAGGTATGTTAGGAAGTTATTTTAGTATATATTGGCCTAAAATGGGATTTAGTCATGAATAAATGAGAATAAGTGGGGTCCTTTTAAAAGAGGGGGGCACTCTTGGAATTTAATAAACTTTTAATTTAATATAAATTAATTTTGATATCTAATCGGATAAAAATTGATATTATTATAATATAATATAATTATAAGTTTAAATACCCTAATATAATACTTTTTGGAGAATTTTAGATCATATTTTTACTATTATATTTTGGGTTTTAACCCCCCCCCCCCCCCCGTTAACCATTTTCACACTTACTGTGACAACGAGGTTTTTTACTCTTTAAGGGTCAAGATAGTTACTATAAATAAAAAAACGGAACATAAATGGGTAATTTTTGATATTTTGAACCATATTTTAATAATTTTGATGAATATAGGATTTTTATGAATTTTTTATCATTTAAAAAAAATTATTTCCATAAAATATCAATGATATCAATTTTAGAACTATTCATTTACTTTGACATTTATAACCTCAAGAAAAAAAATTAACTTTTAATTAAATATTTTAATAAATCCCCAAAATTTTATATTTATCTATAAAAGTCATGGGTTATATTAATTATTTTAAATTATACTACTTTTATTATTTTTAATATCATTTATTTTATTTTTCCATTAATTGAATAATTATTGTGTCAGCAATGTGTAAGTATTTAAGGTAATTATTTATTCACTAAAAAATAAAAATAAATTAACATGATGAAAATAAATCATTTATATTTAAAAATACTATTTATAAACAAACATATCCTTTGATTATCTCTATTTTAAAAATATTATAGTTATTAAAAATAAGAGTGGTATTTTTAGCTTTTCTTTACATAAAATATTATAATGGTCATAATCACATCAAAATAGAAAAAAAGGTTATATATTTTACCTTTTCATGAATATTTATGATATATAATCATAAAATAAAATTTATTCAGGTTTTATGGTCATTTTATAGTTCTTATCATTTTATTTTTAACTTTAATTACCCGATTTACCCTTTATCATGGTAACAAAAATTACTAATGTTATCATTCATGTTGACCAAAAATAAAATGTACCTATTTAAAAAATTTAATCCCTAATACTAGATTTGAGATCCGTTTTTTAACATTAAAAAACATAAGTTTCATAATTTAATTTAAAATTAAACCAAAAAATGTGATTAAAAATATTTTTTCACACAAATTCCATTTTTAAGTATAAAAATGTTTTTATACTGAATTCAAGTTTAAAATTAATTAAAAAGGATATAATTATATTTTATTTAACTAAAAAGAAACTGATTTTATTTTAAAACTAATAAAAATTAGAATTTTACTTTTTAAATACTTGAAAATATAATAAAATGTTTTATAAAACTATGTATTTTTTACAATTTATTAAAAAATATATATTTTAATAAAATTATTAATAATTAATCCTAATATAATTTTGAAATAATAAATAAAAAAATAAAATTCATTTTTTAAAATTAAAATTATATTATTTTGAAATAAATATTTTAATTAAAACCTTATAATACCTGAAAATCCAATTTTATTAGAAATAAAGCTTTTTCATTTTGACTGAAAAATGTCCTAATATTTATATAATCAATAAAATTATAAAATATATACCTACTTAATGATTTATTTTAACATTACCAGGTTTGTTACATTATTAACTCTTTTTAAAAAATTCCCCTCACTATTTTATTCACTGGTTAAACAAATGGGGATATCCTTCCCTTATAGTATTTTCAAACTCTCATGTTGCTTCTTTAACCATTTGGTTTTTCCAAAAAAAACAATAATCTGGTAATTTTCCTTATTATATAATAAATTCTATCTATATTCAATATTATTAATATGATATTCCTCATAAAATATTATCTTCCTATTGAACTACCTCAGGGCTCAAAACACGAGATGAATTTATCACATACTTTCTTAACATCGAAACATGAAAAAAATTATTTAACTAGAAAAAAATAAGAGACAAGCATACATGGTAAGAAACTAATCCAGAAATCTCTAGGATTTAATATGGTCCAATTATCCTTAGACATTGATTCCCCTTTTCACCAAAATTCATTACACTTTTCTATAGAGATACTTTAAGAAAAATTTGATTACCTACCTTAAATGAAAGATCTTTTCTCTGGTTATCCGCATAACTTTTATGCCTGATCTAATATTTACTCATTTATTTTTGAATTAACTTAACCTTATCAACCATTTTATCTACCAATTCTTGTCCAATCAGCTTCTTTTCACCAACTTCATCCCAAAAACCTAGATTCTGACATCATTTTCCATATAATGCCTCATAATTTTCCATCTGTATACAATAATGAAAATAATTATTATAAGAAAAATCAAATAAAGAAATACGTTGATCCCAAATTACATGGTAATAAATTGACCAATCATGAATCAAGTCTTACAAGTTCTATGTTTTTTCACTCAGACTATCCATCAGAATGAGGATGAAAGTTTGCGTTGAAATTCAATTCAGTGCCAAAAAACATATGAGGCCATATAAAAAAATTTGAAGTGAAATTGGGATCATGATCAGATAAAATTGAGAGATGAATTCAATGTAACTTAAATATATCCTTGAGTATAATTAATAAATCTGACCCAAAGACATTATGTAACATCCTGAAAATTCTAAAAGAGTAACTTTTATTTGATAGCATGTATGACAAACAACACCGAACATAGAAAGAAATATAACCTCTCAAGAATTTATGGTATATTTAATACTTTAAATAAATTTAATAAATTTTATATCTTTAAATTCATGAAATACTGAGTTATCTAGCGTCACACATAACAACAACTTTCTTCAATGACTTGCGTTACATGTAAGACCGAGTTTTACAGAACAATATATTATTAAAATAATTTTATTTATGATAATAAGATAAAAACAAGATATTAAATTAGAATTTATGAATATTAATAACTAAAATATGAATATATATGATTTAATTAATTGGTTATCAATTAATTAAAAATGAATATAATAACCAATTGAATATAAAGGGGATGTTTTTATAAAAACTATTATTATGCTCACAAAGGTGTTTTATCCTAATAAATTAAATTAATTACTATTATTGAATGGTATTAATTAAATTTATATATCATATATTTAATAAGATATTTTCTATATTCATAAAATATATATTATAGGGATAAGATACGAATAAATCCAGTTTAACGCTTAAAAATTTTATTTAAAAAGACAATTTTGCCACCTTTTAATGGAATACCTATTTTAAAACTGAATTTTGAATATTTTATAAATTTTATTTGTCAAAATTAACTTAATTTTTTAAATTGTAATATTAAATTTATATTAGGGTGATTTTTTAGTATTTTCCTGCGAAGTTTCTTTTTTTTATGAATAGTGAAAAATAATGAATTTTAATTTGAAAACTAACTTTCATCTCTATAGTTTATTATGTTAAATTATATTTTAAATTGGTTTTAAATTAAAATTATATAAATTATAAAACAATTAATCCAATTTATTTCATTAGAATCAATTTCACTTTGAAATTGGATATAAAAACATATCAAACTTTTGAACATTTTTACTTTAAAAACCTGCTATGTCGTCCTATCTGGTGGATTAAATTTAAATTAATTTATGCCACTTATGTGATTAGATTTTAAAAAAATGGATTCTATATTTTTAATCAGAATAGTTTATAATTTATTTTAATTTAAACTTTGTATTTTACCAAAAATATTTGTGGAAGTAATTAAAATTAATTACAGTGATTAAGGTAAAATTAAGCTTAACAAGCAACTAATCCTCAAACTTAAGGGAAAAAATAACCTAGAAAATTTTCCAAAATCCATTTTATTAACATATTTATACAATACACTAAATTTTATAAACTTTTTACCATTATTGGATCCACTTGAAATGGTAAAAATGTGGGTGGAATTCCCTCTTTCAAAAATTTACAAGAATGCCACTCCTCCTCCACTATAAAACGACACTCACCCCTATCACTTATTACAACATATAAAGCCCTTTGTATCATAAAAAATATTCCCAAATATTATCCCAAATTACCTACCCTCATCTTATAAGTATCAATTTTTTTATAAATCTAACCAAGGAAGTCTTTTGGTATAAACCAAAAGGAGTTACCCGAATAAGAGGCAATGTTCTTCAACTATCACTTTGGTTTTGTTTACTTCTACAACCCTTAAATTATTTTTATATAATGATTATATAATAACCTAATTATATTAAATATACTAATATTTTTTTATTATAATATTTCTACCTATACTTCTACACACATCCATCAAATGTGATGTGCAGTCATCGTTCGAGTGTACGACAGACTACCGCCTCACAAACTGATGTCATTCTTTCTTACATTAAAACATTTAAAGGTTAGAAATAATTATGTTTTTATATTTTATATATAATATATATAGTATTAATATTTTATTTATTCTTATTTAATTTTTTATATAACACATACCTTTATGATTTCCATTTTTTTGAAATACGATAACATCGTTTGTGGATGTGTGGAATATCGCCTCCTCAAAGCGATGTGATTCGTTCACTCTATTCATGGAATGTATTAAGGATGATTTTAATAAAAATATGAGACATATATGAAAACAATAAGACATTTTAATTATAATATACATATATATCATTTTATTTTTATTTTTTAAAACAACAAATAAATGGAAGTAATGTTCATGTGTACGTACGGCCTACCGTCTCCATGAATAGTGAATTACATTTCCTTTTTAAAAAATCTATAAATAAATATATAATGAATATATATAATATTTAAATCATTTTTTAAATTATTTAGATGATGAAATCATGATCTAATTAATAGGAACAACATGTAACCAGTCAAAACATACTCGAAAAACTAGGAAATTAACACACAAAATAGTGAACATAATGAAATATTATTAACAAATGGGTAATAATATATTATAATAAGATAATATATGATATTATAAATATTATTATGGTTATTTTATAATTTAATTACATGCTTAAAACCATTATACATGTGATTGAAGGATGTTCACTCAAAAAGAAATGTTAGGTAAGGGATTTTATCTCAATTTCATTTCATTCAGGAATATTGTAATGTTATGCACCCAGTTTATTTTATATAGTGAATATAATACCCCTTTAAAATTTAATATCATGAATAATTAATTCTTCATGGTATTTTTAGTTTCAATTTTAATTATTTCACTTAAGGGGATTTAAACTTAAAGTTACCAAGTGGTAAAAAAATTTCACAACTCAATTCCTTTTCATTGGGTTATATGACTTCCTAGTTGTATTTAATATTATATTATTATGTTTATAATGAATTTATCCATTTATTTATGTATTTAGAATAATTATATGTTTATTTATAGTGGATAAAGATAATCAGTTCATTTATTAATTCTCACTTCAACAATATTATCATTTTAAGGGTTTATTTCACAATATCATTCTAATCAAGATTGATAATTATTGAAATTAAATTAAATGAATTTATATGGTTATTTTTCAATAAACCCTTTACTTTTATTCTCCTCTGGTTATTTGTAACCTTTTTGAATTAATATTACCATTTTCCACTCTTTGGTACTCAAAGTGTTTTAAAAATGTTCTTAAGAAAACCCAACTTCATTTCACTATTTAGTTAGAGAACCTATTTTCTCTTAACAACCCTTTGTTTTAATCCACCTAGGATAAGTTTTATTGATACCATACTTATTCTTCCTCTTAATGGTTTATGATTTATTTGGATAAAGATAGTATCGATATTCAATTCCTTGATTCATTCTTATATTCCCATTGAAATATTCAATTTCTAGTGATCATTGAATATTAAATTTCCCATAAAAATAAATATAATTTATCATGGATATGATTATTTCCTAAATTTTATACCATATTTTCATACACTGTTTACTTTGAAAGTTATTTTATGTATAGGAAAATATTGATAAATCCATACCTTTTACTCAATACAGACATTTGATAAGGAACATTGTTCATGAATTAAATCGATTATTCGATATATGAGGACTTATTTGGAAATGTAAGACATGGGTTGGGGACCATTTAAAGTAATCCCCTTGATGCATCAGTAGTCTCATGAGATGAAATCAATTGGGAAAAAACCCTTCAATTTTTTGAACAAGTATGTTATAAACATTCTTGTAAAATTTATTGATAGTAATATGCCAAATATTCTTAAGAAAGGTCTTGATAATAAATGTTCCATGTACCAGGGAAACATGACATCCAATAATAAAGAATTTTATTAATTTATATTTAGTTATTATTATCCATGATATTTTTTATTTGAAATTATCTTTGTATGAATTTCATTCTCAGTTCATTGATTAAATGGATTTTTTTCGGTTATTTGACTTTCCATTTTGATTATTCCTTATCTAGTTATTTTAATGGCATATATTCTCAGTTATTTAACATTACATATTGTTTACAAACTCCCTATTATTTTATTGATTACATGGAATGTGTGTTCATTTATTTAACTTTCCATATTGATTATTCTCATTGATTCATTATTATATCTGTTGTACTTAACCCTTACTCAGCATTTAATCTCACCCTTATTTTGTTTCCTTTCCCTAGGAATCAAAGAAGTGTACTAAGAAGGATATAAAAGGATATGAAAAGGGGGAATAAAGTTATCCTTAAAAGAAAAAAATTGTAATTAGTGTATTCAGTTGTAATGTAAGACTCGTGTATGTATCTAGTTTACCAAGAATAATAAACTGATCGATCCTTTAGGTTTAATTATTTGTAATCATGACAATGTAATGGTAGTAGACACAAGCTATGGTATTTTTGGGGTTGTTTCGCTATACATTATGTATTGAATTAAAAGGAAATGCATGGATTTAGTTAATCGATCAATAATAACCCAAATCACATTATTATCTCAATAATTATTTGGTAATCCTGCTATTAAGTCTATGTATATATTTTCCCTTTTCCACTCTAGAACTGGAAAAGGATGAAGCATACCATTAGGTAATTTCCATTATTCATTAACATATTGGAAAGTTAAACATTCCATGGTAATGTTAGAAATATCTCTTTTCATTCTATCCTACCCATAATGCACTTGACAGTATCTATATATCTTAGTGTTTCTAGGATGAACATAAAATGGGGAACTATGAGATTCACTCAACAATTCTCCCTTTAATAGGTAAGAACAAGGCCCACATAATCTCTTTCCAAATCTGATTACTTCTTTTTTATCAACATTAAATTTAGGTAGCCTACCCTTCTTAACCAATTCTACCATTTCTTATAAAATTTTATCCTACTTCTAAGATTTATTTATTATTTATGATAGATATTACTATACTAACACATGAAAGAAAACAAATGGAGTACTTGCATCCAAAAATTATAGGCCAAAATTCATAAAATAATTAACCAAATGGTTATGCTCTAAACATAACATGGTTAATGAATAATTATTTTTCTGACTCAAAGCATATACTACTTTGTTTTATTTTCTAGGATGGTAATGGATCATAAAATCACAATTCTTGATTATTCTCAGCCATATTCTCTACCTCATGTTCAATTATTTTTTAGTTAATATATACTTTAAATTTTTTTTGGCCAGTATATATTGCACACTTTAATCAATATAAATTATTCCTATAAGTTTTAAAATTAAAAAACATAGTAACTAATTATTGATCATGTGTATGATAATTTAACTCATGTGTTTTCAATTATCATAAATCATAATCAATTACTTGATAATTATGAATGAGCACACAACCAATACCCTTCAAAGAAGAATCACAATAGATAATAAATTCACCATTCCTGGAGGTAAAATCCAAAACTAAATCATTCACCAGTCAAATTTTTAATTCCTGAAAACAATCCTCACATTCTTTTTTCTAAATTATTTTAACTCCTTTTTGAGTTAACTTAGTCAGTGTGATATAAAACTGAGCAAAATTTTCAACAAACTACTCGTAGTAACCTACTAATCCAAGAAAACTAAAAATATCTATGATATTTATTGGTCTTTTACACTCATAAAAAACTTTATTTTTAGTAAGATAAAAAATTATACCATCTCTAGAAACAATTTTACCAAGGGGAAAAAATCAACCAAAATTCACACTTACTAAAAAATTTCTTATAGCTTATTTTCTTTTATAGTTTGAAAAATAATTCCTAGGTGTCTTTAATGATCCTTGTGACTCTTAAAATATTATAATATATCATAAATAAACACAACCACTAACTTATCCATGAAATCATGCAAAACTCTCTTTATAATATCCATACACACAACTGGTTCATTAGACAACCCAAAGGGCATAACTGTAAACTCATAGTGCCCATATCTAGTCTAAAATATAGTCTAAAAAATATATGTATCCTTAAAATCCAATTTATGGTACCCTAACCTGAGATAAATCTTTTAAAATTACTATAATCCTCAGATTTGATCAAGAAATTCATTGATATGAGGTAAATGGTACTTTTTCATTAACAATGATTTTATTAAAATCTCTATAATAAATGCAAAGTGTCATTGGACCATATTTTTTTTAAAAAATAATACATAATCACCCCATGGTGAAGTTAGATGATTAATTAAACCTTTATCTAGTAACTCCTTAAATTTATTTTTCAATTATAAAATTTTTAATCGATCCATTCAATAAGGGGGTTTTGAAATAGTCTTAGAATCAAGTACAAAGTCAATAGTAAACTCAACATCTTGATTAGGAATAACACCCAGTAAATCCTAAGGAAAAACATCCATGTATTCATTCACAATTTGTTAATCGCTAATTTGAAAAGTTTCTTTATTTTTTAAAACATGTTCTAATTAAAATTCATTTTTGTTTCTAATCAATTTCTCAGCTTCTTGGTAGATTATTAAAGGTATAAAATCATTAAACAAAACATTTTTGGAACTATAATCTATCTTAGAATGATAAATTGAAATCAAATCCATATCCAAAATAATATCATACTCTACCATGGGTAGTTAAACAATATTTTTATTAAAGACCATTACATTGATAACAATATGAATATTTCTATAAATATTGGTTTCTTTAATATTACAACTCTAGGTTTTCACCAAAAGTTATATCATAATTTTATGAGGTGATATTCCCAATTTACTTGAAAATTTATTTGAAATGAAAGAATGTGAAGATACATAGTCAAAAATATAATTGGAATTATTTGAATAAATAAGTAACATAACTTCAACTACTTCATTTGATGGCCCAACATCAACCATAGTAGTAGACATAGATTTTTCCACAACCTTTTTCTTTCGATCTAGAGGATTTCCATCCTGAGTTTCTAACTTTGAGAACATGTTAGCATAATTTCACAACTCATTAAAATTAAATAATCTTACCATCATATTTTCATTATTTATATGGTCATTTTCATTTTACTCTGGATCTATATGCTCAAAATTTTTATATCAAAATCACTTCTTGGGTTTCATAAAACATTCTTCATAGTTCCTTTTACCACACTTATCACAAGATGGGAAATTTATTTTCTAACCTCCAGACTTATTTAATGAATTCTTCCACATTTCCTTCCATCAATACCTTTTCTTATACTTTTCTATCATAGAATACAATATAATTATAAAACTCCATTTCTACTATCTCATCACATCAAACATGTTTCTCATAACTTTTAACCTCATGGGAATCAAATGCCCTTTGATATCTTGGATTCAATCCTGAGTAAAACCAATTAATTTTAATATTATGATCCCAAACACAATTTGGTAGATAACTTTCCAAATGGGTGTTGTTTTATTCATAATTAGCTATTGAATCTTTCTCTTCTTTTCTCGATTATAATAATTTATTTTCCATCCTAAGTCAAATATCCTTAGGAAAATATTTCTCAAATAAACTATTCTTAAAGTCAGCCCATTACAAGAAATAAATCACTTCAAATTATTTAGTATTCTTAACCATGGTACACAATTGATCAGCTTCACCTTAAAGATGGTAAATAACAAGGATTTCCTTTTTATTCTTTGTAAAATCCACAATGTTGAATATCATTTACAAAGCTTTAATAAATCCTTAATTTATCACAAGATATGAAGATCCAATGAAATCCATAGGGGTTTTCCACATAAAATGCTCCACTATTATAATTTTTCTCTATGGTAGATCTGAATTATCTCTCACATCCACCACCATTTATACCCTATTTAAATAAATCCATTACCACAACAAACAAATATATTCCAATTACAACCATTCCAGGCTTCGAATTCATAAGGATATCATCCCCTTGATTCCTTCCCACAATATCATTCATATTCCCTCTATGGAGAACCATTCTAAATAGACATAGTTTAGGTAAATTAACATGGTAATCCTCAATTTCTATATCATTTTAACTTAAACAAAATGTAAAATATTTTAACTAAATTCTGTTAACATTATAATAACCTATAAAGTTATCCAAACCTCACTATAATACCAACTATAAGGACCCACCCTTGAACATTACTTATTCTAATGAACTTAAACTAGAAATAAATTTCTTGCATTTTCAAATTTCATTTAGGTTTAGTGTTTTAGAGAGTAATTTCATAACACTTACATAACAATCCTATATATTATAAAGTGTACAATTATAAAAAGTATCCATTTTTTCATAATATAAAACTTTTAAAATGAAACATGTTTTATTTTCATGAAAAATCATCATTATTTTAAACTTGACTTCTTATTTTACCTTACCCATCCTTAAGTCTTATGAAAAACATTTTAAAAATTGGGATGAGAAAAAAAGGCTTAGCAAGGTACACAAAAATAAAAAACCCTTACTATAATAATACTTATAAAAATTTATTTTTTTCAAAATAAAAACTTGTCTCAAAATAAACATTTTCTTACCCAATAAAACACCTTATATTTCCAAATATTTTCATTAAACATTTCATAATAAATCATAAAGGAAAAATAAAACTCATAAAGTTTTCTTTGAGATCATTAAAAAGTCATAATAACTTTTTCACAAAGTTATAATTTTCACCCTTAAAAAGAAAAATATAATTTAATTTAAACATTAGATCAATATATTTCCTTGATAAATAATAAGATTCTTATAAATAATCCATAAAAATCATAGATAAAACATGTAGTTTAATTGGGACATCATTTCTACATCACTCTTATAATCACTCAAACAAATGTAATAATGGTCATAATGGAAAATAAGAGCATATATTCAACATTTGGATGAATATAGATGAGATATACTCATAAAATAAATTTTAGGAAAGTGTTAAGTTCATTTAACAGTCCTTGTCATTTTTTCTAACATTAAGTACCTTATTTTCTCTTTACTGTAGTGATAAAAATTACTAAGGTTATTATTTATATTGAAAGAATAAATAAAAGGGACCTATTTATCAAATATAGACCTTTGAATTCAAAATATATAATATATTTTATATTATTAAAAATAATTAATTGGATGGATTTAATTTAATATTAAACTGAAAAAATGTGATGAAAAACAGTTTTTCAGAAAAATGCCATTTCTAAGTATAAAATGTTTTTAAACTAATTTGATGTTTAAAATTAATTTCCAAAAATATAATTGGATTTTATAATTATAAGGAACTAATTAATTTTTAAAAATGATTAAAAATAGAATATGACTTTTTAAATAATTGAAACGAAAATACAATTTTCAATAAAAATATGTATTTTCACTATTTATTGAAAAAACAATATTTTCAAAAGATTCTAAAAAATTTAATCTTAAGATAATTTTGAAATTCTAAATACAAAAATGAAATTTATTTTTTCAATTTAAAATTAATTTATTTAGAAACCATGCTTTTAAATAAAACTATATAATTCCAAAAAAATCTATTTTGGTTAGAAATAAATCTTTTTCTTTTTGACTGAACAATTACCTAATATTTTTATAATGAATATAACTATATATTATCAAACTAATTAATGATTTATTATAACATTAACTATATTGTTACATCATGAAAAAAAAACCATTTAGTCAAATTAAATGAATATTTACTCTTAATTTTAAACTATCTTGGCGCAAGGTCTTGATGGTAGAGATATCATGATGTCTTAAATCATGTTGTCCAATAGTATGAATTTACATTATTGAAAATATAGTTGTTATTATTTGGGATATTACTACATTAATATTATCGATGGATTCATTTAGTTCTCAAGTCATTGATTAAATGGAATGTGTTTCTTGTTATTTACCTTTCTATATTGATTATTC
Source organism: Viscum album (assembly GCA_963277665.1). Classification (NCBI taxonomy): domain Eukaryota; kingdom Viridiplantae; phylum Streptophyta; class Magnoliopsida; order Santalales; family Viscaceae; genus Viscum; species Viscum album. Next base: position 990,320,089 of record OY728136.1, on the reverse strand, counting down.
CTTATTTACTTATGATAAATTATGTTTTACATAACCCTCAATGAGAATTTAATTTCACCCTTTATTTATATTCCTTTCCTCAGGATATAAAGAAGGATTTTATGAATAATATCAATGATGTAATAATATTTCTTATATTATGTATTTTATATTTCTAATGTAATATGGGAATCATAAATGTATCTAATTTTTCAATACTTTTAATTGGTCGATCTTATGTAGTGAGATTCCTTATAACTTATGCCAATGTAATAAAGTAAACACTATCTTTGGATTATTAGATTTGGAGTTGTTACACTGAGAATCAATGTCATCGTGCTCCAATCCTTCTATAATTTCACCTCTCACTATAAGTACATCTCAAATCCCAACCAAAGGCCCTAGGATTATTTTACCACAAGAATCTCTCCTCTCCCAGTCACCTCGATTCAAGAGGGGCTCATTAACCATAACTTAATACCACCTCACAACTCACTTCCAAACAATCATGGACCAACGTTCATCATGGAACTACCACCACCACATCATTCTAGCTCCTCCAAGACTCAAACACTTCTCAAAGGAACATAGATGATCCATTTTACCAACCCAAAACCCAAAACGCCTCATCTGTGGCATGCACACATCACCTTGTTCCCACCAAAAGCAATGACTGATTACTTTGGAGACACCTGATCCCATAACACAAATAGTTTAAATGTCTCTGTAACGTGCTTACCACCAAAACACATCAAAACTCTAGGGTAATATTCTCCCATGTGACTATTTTTGAAAACTAACTCATGAACCCATGATTCATGTATCATGATTTCTAAGATCAAGAACCCACTCAAGCATCTGACCATACCTCCTGGTTCATTCATCTCATTGATATTGAGGAATCCCTAATTCTTTCCTCTAATAAACCTGACATTTCTCATGAGTCAAATCTAACACACGTCCACCAATCAACCTATGCACCATTACAATATCATAAGCATATACTCACACTCAAACAGCCCTTGACCCATTCACCCATGTTAAATACTAATTACCAAATTGAAACAACATCCAAACTGTAGGGTCATGCATCTGAACGATACTGCCCTATGAACTTGGATTTAAAACCAAAACAATTTCATTCATGGTTCTTCCCTTATAAATGATCCATGACATGACCATAACTTTAACCAAAACCTTGATAGTATCATTCGTGCATCAATTCCACACACCAAAGAATCAAATTTATTTAAGCATATCCAAAACATACACTACACCATGGTATCCCATCTCACAGTTTCCCTTGATCACAGCTCTCACTGACTTCATACTACAACCCAAGCTGCATTCTAAGGATCCTTGGGCTCTCCCACCCTACCCTAATTCTTGGGTTCCACTGCTAACCACATTTTGAAACACACAACGTCAACATATGATTGAAAATTGCCTACTCTAGGTCCCACATTCCCACATCAATGACACTATAATACAAACATATGAACTATGTTCTAACACAACTACAAGGGTTTATAACCCACAAGGTTCACAAGGAAACATGATACAAGGTGACATCTTACCACCTCAAGATCACATCCCAATAAAAGACACATTAGGAATTATCTAACTATATAGGACTACCCATCCAAGGGACTCATTAGATGAGTTATATCTATAGCCCCAAACTACTCATACACAAGTCCATACAACAACATAAGTGATTTACAACACCTTACAGGTTCCATCATTTCTTATTTCACTTTATTTAAACCCTTCGATTTAAAAACCACGTATTCACATTTTTAAAATATTTTTATTACCCAACCTTATAAAATTTCAAATCTTTATTAGGTTTTACATTACATGGTTTTATTAGATAAAATAGCATTCAAAATTTATGTGGAAAATGAATTATAAGTTACTTAATGGTACTTTATTTAACCCAAACCATCACTTTATAATTCATTTATATCTTTATTTTAAACAAGGGTCACCAAAGGAGTTATTAAAGTAGAATTATACCATAAAATTATATAAAAACCATATAAATGGATACATAAGCATTAAATATTATTCCCTCTCTTATATAAAACAATAGGAATATACAAACTACCAGTAAACATAGTCCATAAAAAGTAAATAAAACATTGTCACACATGAAACCCATGTAGATATCAATCATAGGTAACATTTAGATGACATATCAATCCTATGTGACTAGTATTATGAATGAATTAACACTCCCTTAATTTTTATACTAGTCTAAGAGATAAAATCCAATAAATCAATAACATAACAAACAAGTATTCCACTTGAGGTGGGAATCATTCGACGGTAAAAGCACAAAGTAAGAACAATAATTCCCAGCACTGGAAATACGATTTTCCCCATTACATGGGGTTGTAGTACCCAAGAATGAGATCATTTAGAAGGCCAGAAAACATCATAGTCTCTTGTATACCATGCACAAATAGTAAGATAAGAGAAAGTTTATGATAACAATTTTTGGTGTATTATCCCAACTCACCCCATGAATTGTTAGCAAACTGGCTTTCTATGTGACCTCATGCATGACTCCATGTACACTAAAGGCTTTCAATTAGCAGTGAGGGCCTATAAAGACACCATGGGAAGACTATTCCCTCATATCAAAGTATAATAATAGAGGAAAAATAGAATAAAAAAATAACATCCAGATATACATCACAAGTAGGGAAAGTGCTGATAAAATAGTAAAACATTATACATATGAAAAAAATGAATGTTTCATACATAGTATCAAGTTATTCAACTAGAAATAACCATTTTATAAAAATCAGATGTTTCAAGAGTTCTAACTAAGTCTAGTTTCCAATTTGAAATTTTAAATTAATTTCTAAGGCCAAAATATGGTAACTGGTGAGACTACCACCTCGTCTGATATAGAAAAAAATCAAGACTATGGAAAAATTTAGGGACCTCCTACCATTATTCAATTCTATCCTAATTAATTCCATGGGCTGACAGCCTTTCCGATGGTTATTGAGGATCACATCATCTACTAGAAACCAAACTCAATCCATGAAACCAAAATAATTAATTTTAATAAAAAATATAATTAATTAAATAATTAAAAAATGAATAATGTCATAACACATACTGAAATCTCTCACTACACTAGAACCATAGACAATCACTTACAAGAGGCCCTCTTCAGACCCATGGCATAACTGCCTACCAAATCCATAAGAGGCAACACCATTACCAAGTTTAATTAAAGACTAATTTTATGAAAAAAACTAACAAAATTTCTATGGACTCATACCATAATGAAATACTGATAAAAGGTATATAGAATTCATCTTAGGATCTCCACTATGAAATCCAACCAGAATCTCCAAGAGAAACGGGTGATTCCACTATTATTTAGTGGATTCAAAAATAAATACCTAAACATGAGAATTTATAAATTATATAAGATGAATGAGAAGAGTAGATGAGGCCATTGAAGTTGTATCATTACCGTGAAACACTGATGAATCGAGCCAAAACCACCCAAAATTGAAGGGTCTTGAAGGGGGGAGAAGAGATCAGTCATCTAGAAGATATCATGTGTGAGGGAGAAGTAAAAGGGGTCAGAGGCTTAAAATATCGAAGTGGTAAAATGGCCTTTTACACTTTTTAAAAGGTTTCATAGTTTTATTTCATGGTTTTACATATCATGCTCCAATCATGCATACAACAATGTCTCATACTTCCCACCCTACATGGTTAGGTCCATGATTTTTCAAACTGTGTTCCAAATTTTTAAATCCTTATGGAATTTAATTTATATGCTCACATAGTTGGAGTACATGGATAGAAAAAACTATCTGGTAATCATGAACCCTATTCTGTTTCCCCAAAACATGAAACTTTATGCCCCAAACCACCAAGAAACTCTTGATACCTCAAAACACCCTATTGAACTTCATCCCAATACCAAATCTATCCTTTTAAGGGGTTAAAACTCACAAAATATTGTTCTGATTCTCGTTTCAAAACCAGATGGTCCACAGATTTAAAAATTAAAACTTTCCTCAGATTCTAAGCACTCATATGAACATGGGGACTTACAATAATAGAAAAACCAATAAAATCATTCCCACAACTATAAAAAACTAAAATTTCAACAATATAGGTGATGGTAAAACATATTAATAGCTTTCCACTTGAGTTTTGACCATTTTATCTCTATTCTACCAAACCTAGGATAATAAATAAGAGAAAAGGTGCTCTAACATCATTTTATAACACCCTGTACCAATTCACTATGACTGATAAGTTGTGATACATGACCTCATTCATTCCTTCTTATACCCAATATGTACCAACAAGTGGAAAGGGTCTAAGTCATACAATAGAGATATTATTCCCTTAATATTAGGTAACCGTAAATAATAACAAAAGTGTAATTAGTAATAAAAAATAACCAATAAAATATAATATAGAAGAATCTAATAGATAATAACATCACATACAATATAAAAATAGGATATGACTAGAAATACATGAAAGTAAGAAGGATCCACACATGAAACGAATCAATACAAGTATTAATAGAAGAAAAGAAGAATGTGAGAGGAACGACAAAAAAATGATCCAAGAATATGTCCAAAAATGCCTCAAACATCCCACTTACTCTACCTACATATAATTTCAACATAGGGCCTATTTTATTATATGGATCCCTAATAATATAATCTATATTCATGTCAAGGTAATTGTAAAGGTTGTGACTAATAGACCCTGTAGGACATAACCAATGCATCCTTAACATAAAATTAGATGATATATGAAGTTTTATGCTCATATGGGATTAAAAATACAAAACTCATAGAATAATGTATGATTGTATTGTGATAACTAGGATTTCATAAATCCCAACCATAGTTGTTTTGGATCCATGTCGAAATGGGGAGTCACCTCATTTCATGAACCCAACACAATTAAACATAGAGTGATCTGAGGAAGGCATCACATAGATATCCTCTCACATAAGTTGAGCCATCCTCTTAGGGAAAGGTCTCAAAGATGACAACCATGTCCATTGATAAATATTTAGTAGTCTAAGGATGGAATCTTAATATCCAAACTTCCATACAGTTCGAACCATACCCTTGGGGTAAGGCCCTATGGCTACACATCATATATTCAATCCCAAAGAAGTGTTCTGAGGATGCAATAATGATATCCAACCTCCTACATGTTCCAAATCATCCCTTTAGGAAAGATCACATGACCATGTCACACACCATAATGTAATGAACCACTAGCCTCTCACTTATTATGTGATCACATTCATCATCCTCAACTTATCACAAGATAAAATTGAAGAATAATAATAAATTAGAAAAAAAATTAACATTGTCCCATCATCCCATTCCAAGTAAAAGAACCATAGGTATATCCCTAAGGCTCCTCTTTTATTGAAATATCTTGTTACACATGTCTACCATGTCGATACACCAAACACATTCCATAATATATGTGATGAATTACACATACTAGAATACCACCTTACTATGTGACCCTGTATTTATCTAAGCCCAAAAATCTCACTCTGGGCCCAAGTCACTCAGGTAAACATCCCTAACTCTACCCACAGAACTAGACTAGGTTCTATAATTCCTAATATTCATTACCCATACTCCCCTTATTGGGGTTTGAACACATCATTATGGACCCACTCAATAAATTTGATACCAAAATCGTAACATAAACAGGCCAAATCATGCACCCACATTCTATTCAAGACATAAAATTTTATATGAATATTGTAACATTGTAAGGATTCCTACCTAAATATTAATGGAACACACTTTCTGAGTCATACTTCCTAATTAATGCTTGATAATAAAAACCCTAAATCATCCTAAAACACTCATAATTAGATATTTAATATAGGAAATGATGAAATAGTGAAATAAGAAATCGTTTAGTTCATGGATGGTGTTATAATTTCCAAGAGGAAGCTTCAAAAATAAATTGTACTTTAAACAAACAAGAACTGATGAATATAAATCAAGATGAGAGATGGAATGAGAGAGATAATATAATTTGTGTTTACTCACTCTAATTATCAATAAAATGGTGAAACTATTAATTTTTATATTTATTAAGTCAATTAATAATCATTTTAGAAAAAAACTGGAAAAGTCTTATCACACACAATTTTTGGAAAACACTGGGAACCTTACATACGGGTAACCTTATGTATGAAACCCTTATGTATTTACTATAAAAATCCACATAGTTGGGATTTAATTTATTGGTTTTGAATTTATATAGTTGAAATCTAATTTCCTTCTAGAAATCATCTTCTTAAACTTATTAACATTTTATTCATTTAGAAATCATCTTCCAAAACAACTCTATTAACTATCCAGAACTAATCTTATGAATGTTCTGGAAAATCTTATCTGACCTCTATATATTAAAAAGTTATCTTTACAAATCTCATGGAGAACCCTCATACTTAGTTGAATTTCACTACACATATGACTCTTACATATCATCCTAGTTACCCTTATATATCACAGGTCCTCCCAACACAATACCAATTTTCCAAAAAGGCTGAAATTTATATATCTAGGGTAACATTACATATCACCATAGGGTGAAATTTATGTATGAATAAGTTACTCTTACATATATCCTTTGATGGAGATTTTATTTTATGTATTTCAGGGTTACATAGAACATGGATAATTTTTACATCACAACTAAACCTTTATTCATGGGACCACCCTTACATAATATATTTTTCAAAACATATGATTCTAGAATTAGAAAATAAAATTTTCATATAAGACCTATTCTTTTGATGAATCTAATTCCATTGGATCTACATCTGTTATATCTTCTATGGTAGATCTTTCAATGGTAGATCTCATTTTGGTTGTACTTCTTTCAATGTATCTTCTTCTAGTAGATCTAATTCTATTAGATCTTCTTCCAATAGATATACTTCAAGACTTATGGAATTTTTCTACATCACTTTATCATCATCATTACCATCAAAATTTTACTTCTAAATTCCCCCCATCCAATGGTTCCCACACTCAACCTGAAAATGGTTTTCACACGGTTGTCCAATATAAAAGTTATACCATTGAAACCATTTATAAAAATATAATTCTTATATTTATTGACTTATCCAAATTTTATAAATTTATTATTACTCCCAAATTAGTCATATCATATGATATACATCCGTCATACCTGTGATTAAGAACCCTAATATTATAGAATTTCTAGAACTTATATAAATAATTATAGAATATCACTATCCATTTAAAAACATGGAAACATTAATTTATATGAGTTAAAACATGATTTTAATTTACTTTAATCCCTCACAACCCTATATAGGACCAAAATACAAAAAACACCATAACACCTCCAATGATTCATACTTAAAGAAAATGACTTCAACATTCTTCTAGCTATATTACTCTATCCCAAACCCTAAGTCACCTCCCAAGAATTGATTCATGTACTAATAATATCCCCAGTATTATGAACTCATCAAGATGCAAAATATTTGAAAAAAATTAAACAAAAAACACCTTGAAATTTTAGGGGAATTATAGTTATATTATTTATTTTTGCATCAATGGCCACCAAATATTGAACACAAATGTGTCTTGTTAATTTTGTAAATCACTTTACAATCACTGATTAAATAATCTATATAATATCTAGTTTTATATCCCTGAAAAACTAGCCCTTAATTTCTCTATATACTAGAAATTTATCCAATTGATCTTTCAGATAATACATTATTATCCATATACTTGATAGTTACCCACTATGATTTTGACTTAGAAACTATCATATTTAGTACATAACATGGAATTAATGACAGAATATATCACCCTGAACTTTAGATAATTTATTCATTCCCTTTATATTATCCTATGTATTTAATCACGTCTTCTTGAAGAGATATATTCCATATGATAATGGAAATAATTATCTCTTTTGTTGTTCCCTTTTTAGTATTTTTCAATACTTTTACACTATATATACTTTGACTTAGTCGAAGAAAATAATAAATAAATCTCCATAGATATTGTTCCACAGGTCACTAATCTAATTCAATTAGGGAGGAATAATTATCAAATCAGTTTTATCTAAATATAATACTAATATCTGTTTCCATATATTATCAACATATTTTATATTGAAAAATTTGGAACACCCACATACCTCTTGTAGACACACAAGGTAAATGAACCCAAATTTTATTTATGGATTAATAAAAATGAATAACCCATGATCTTCAATTGTAGTCTGATTCATAAGTGGATCCATGCATCTTACATATTATATAGGAGAACTTTATTACCATAAACCCTAATGATTATATATTTCAAAAAAAAAATCATAGTTTTGAAATTTAACTTTCCAAATGTAATTATCATGGTTAATTTTTATGGATATTGTAATTCAAATAGTTTTTATCATTACTATAGGAATATAAAGTTTCCAAAAAAAATTATGTCTTTACATTGTATAAAACCTTTTATAACCATTAATTATAGATTAGTGTTATATCTAGAAACCATGACTTCTTTGCTTGAATACCTACTAACACCAATAGGTTTTTATTAACTGGTGAATCTAAAAAAAATTATTCCTGATTTAGTACATAGATTAATTTTGAATTATTTTACTAATTATAATCTTGAAATTCATTTCCATTTACTACTTTCATGTAGTAAATGAATTCATTAATATCAATGAATAATATATAACACCAAACGTGGTGATATAAAAACCATGGAAATTTATGTTTTCATGTTCTCTATGAAATATATGTTACACTAGAATTGTCTTTCCATATGAACTCATAGACCTTATTCCATGATAATTAGTTGAATATTTTAGATTTTTTAAAATTATCCCACTATATCTTATGTAATTATACTTCCTTGATATAAATATGGTCTTTCCTTTGACCATCACTTCTTTTAGAAATAATATATAAAGTACCCTTTTATTACCGAAGCGTAATTCAAAGATGGAATACATGCTCCTTGATAAAAGTTTGTTGTCAAAATATTATTAACAAATTTATTATATCTTTATGCATGGTATAATGACCATACATTTTACTTATAATGTTATTTTAATATAATATCATGCATGCCATTTAGGTTAGCTTAGGGATGAGTGTTTATGACCTTATTTTCTAATTATTACTTTGAAGGATTATGAATGAATTTTGAGAATCGTTATCGACCTTTACATGTATCTTGTTAGATTAGATATTATATTAACACTTATATTACTTAATATTATAAATTTAATCCACTTTTTACTTCCTATTAAATTAATTCACACCTCTCTTTGTGAAATTATGTAAAAGGTATTATGTCTTGTCACCTTTAATGTTAAAATTTATTAATGGTCTTAATACCATTGAGTTAATCATGATGAATTAGTTAAAAAATTAACTCAATTGAGACTATCTCATTTTCTTAATATTCATTTGACATTTACTCTAGCTATTTATTGCTCAAAAATAAAACTACTAAATCTGAGTGTTTTAGGAGTCTCATGAATTATATTCATCATTTGTTTCATCTATTAGATTATGCATATCCAGTATTTTTAAACCATTATTTTAAAAGTGTAATATACTTACATAAGTCATTAAAAAATAAAAAAAAAATTATCTCAAATAAGGAATAAAATTCCCTTGTGTATAAAATCAACACAAAGAATATGTTCTAGTTACAAATTTTATATAATATTTTAATACAATAAAAATACACCATATAAAAATAATATTTCAATATTTTATGGATAACGTAGTCAATAATTATCTATATTGAAACATGAAGATTCAATTCATCCCTTTGCAATCCTTTCTAAATCTATTTGGTTATTGAATTATGATACAAACATATAAATCATAATTCTTTATCTAATACATAAGCTACTTGAAACATAAAATATTAATAATGATGAATATACTTGAAGTATAAACTATGGATTGTTTCTTCTTTAATTCATAAAAATTCCTATTCTAATTCTATTTCTTTCCAAATTCAATGAAAATGTCCTCTTTTTCATTACCCTCCCTTCTTATATTTGAATTATTTAAATGATAATGTGATAGTTTCTTTAGATTTTAAACTTCCATTGGAACATTCACCACTTTATTCTTCATTTTTAGTGTAGGTATTGAAGATTTGTCTTTCTTCATTTACTTATAAACGTAGGAAACCATAGAAAAAATATCTTTAAGTGATTTATCGATATATTTAATCTTATAATCCTTGAAAAAATTGTATAATATTTTTCGAAAGGATAAGAGAATAATATCAATTGATAGGTCTTTATCCAACTTCAATATTAATAGTGGTAATCACTCAATATGCCTGATCAACTTGTGTGCATGATAGTTGGGAATAATTTCTTATTCCAAATTATAATATAATAATTAAATGTATTTTTTATACAATTTCCACCTAATTATCTCCTAGAAATATTCATAGATATGAGATCTCCTATTTTATGAATCCATATACTTAGATTTCTCTCAAAACTTCTTATACATGGATGATAACATGATAATATACACATTAAATTCATCATTCATGTATCTCATGTGGGAATCCTTATCACCATCACCTTCTTTAAGAGGTAGTTGATCAAATAAACGGGTCTCTAATATATAGACCATCATTTCTTGTTATTGTACAATGTGTAAGTTCATGTAACACTCCTGAAAGTTTATTTCAATTAAGATATTATATTTACATAGTATTGATCATGTTGAATTTTTGGTATTACTTACCATTTTTATATGAAAATAAATAAAAAGAGATGTACTTTTATAATGATTATTATTGTAGACATGTGAATTAATTTATTACATGTTTCCTACTATTTTAAGAAAATCCCAACAGTCATTAACTATTGGATTCAAAATATCCCATCGTTGGGATATTCTAGTGGTCAATGATCCTCAAATCCCTCTTCATATCCAAATCTATTTAATTTCAAAAAATCTTATTTCAAGGTATTACTTTGAATGGACAGCTTTATTAACTCACAGTTTTGTGATATGTTGAATGGACTCCCCAATATGTTAATCCTAAATACGGATTATACTCAACACTTTCCACTATGTTTTCACCAATCTAGATATGTAAACTTCTATGATGTGTACATTATTTATGTCAAACCATCACTCTCATAATATCTCACCAATAGTAGGATTCACTCTCAACTATGAACCATGAGCGCCTCACACTTATGTTTTTATTCAAATTCAAGTGGTGAAAGGTTTTTAACTTAATATTAATTTGAGGGATTTTTCTTTTTTTTTATTAGTTAATAATATATGTTATGTTTTTTACCATGTGATCTCACTCAAACCTTAATCATCCATAAGTAAAAAAAGATTCATCACACATTGATTCATTTTTATCTATCCATGACAATTTATTATTCTATGTGATTACATATATACTATACATAAAAAATAATGAAACATTAACACTATAGAGACCCAGTTTTTTCTTTGTAAGTCTTTTAAATAATTTCTAAATATATTTCCAAAGTTAGGCGCTGATACGACATGCGATTCTGAGGCTCGATGCACCCAGAATTAATTTTATAAAAATATTACATATATTTTATATTGAGTGTGAATGGTTAGTTAAATAAAATGGTATAACTCTTAAAAATTTTATCAGATTAGGAATTTGATACCAAAGTTGGGTTCAATAATGTGGTTTTTATCGTTGGCACAACATAAAATGAGTCGGCATGGGATTTCCAAACTTCTCGCTTATTAGCGGTGCATTTAACTGAATTAATTAATTAGTTAATTAACTAATTAATTCAACTTTGAAATAATAAAATTATGTGAATAGGTAATTAGAGATAATTTTCCAAGGTTGTCTCATAATTCTTTCATCATCTATCAAGAGCTCCTCCCTTCCTTCGTTGGCAATGAATGACGAACCTCTGATTCAAGGTGGATTGAAGCGCAAAAAACATAGTTCCCTCACCCAAATTTATTGGAAAGCATGTTCATCAATAATAAATGATCTTAAAAAGAATTAGAGCTCACTCTTTTTGGTTTTACTCCCATATAATTAAACGATTGATTATATCATATTTCTTCCTTCGATTTGTGCTTAATTTTGACCTTTCCATGTGTCAAACTACTAAAACATAATTAATTATCAGTTGTTTCTAACCTATTTGCGTGTTCGTGATTGTTAGCCAAGAATTTTTGGACAAATATCACTTAAACCCTTGTTCTTGTGCTTTTTATTCCTTCTTTTATTTTTATTCTTCACTGTTGGAACCCCTCAGTTCCTAGTTTGATAGTTGATAGATGACCCGAGCTCAAATGGGTGCCTGGATTTGAGGCAGATCAATGAAACAGTGTTGTCTTTCCCTCAACAACAACACTAGGGTTTGGGAAAATCTAAGCATGAAACGATGTGTTGTCTTTCCTTAGACTTAGTGTACTACTTACTATATTGGAAAACCCACGTGACATGTCACATGGATTAATAATTCATGTAGAAGTACACATACATAGGTTGTTCACATGGGAAATATCTCATGTAGACCTACATGTCTTGTACCAAAGTACACGGACATGGGGTCTGAATACACAGACACGACCCGGTCCCGAGATAAGTGGGACACTCCATGCATTCCACATAAAAGGCATGTAACCCTACATATATGGGACCTATGTACTGACTAGAGACACGATAAGTTAGTGAAGAGGGACCACATTCCGTGTGGGTCCCCTCATATGTCGTGTACTCCTTGATCTCTTCCGAGCAATCTTTGAATGTCCATATCTCTTTCGTTTGAACTCGGATTTTGGCCCATAATAGGTATATCCTATGTTTTCTTTCTACATAGAACAAAATGGTTCCCTAAAAAGATATTTTTTAGATATTATGTTAAATTTTTTTGGTATTGAATGCATTGTGGTGATACCCAATTATGGTAGTGATCATACTGGATCACCAGAGCATCTCAGGCTTACCCTCCAGTGGGCCTGGGTAGTGGAGATCTATAATGGTAGTTTCAAGAATACCTTTTAGTAGGGCTGGGTAGTGGCATTCCTCAATGAAATCTTCTAGCAGTGACCCTCCAATAGGGCTAGGCAGTGGAGTTTCCTTAACGACTCATTGAGCTTACCCTCCAGTAGGACTAGGCAGTGGCATTCCCTGATGAACTTCCCAAGTAGTACCCTCTAGTAGGAATGGGAATTTGACTTCATCATTGACTACCATAGTAGGACCCTCCTTCCATACAAGAGAACGAGATAATTTCCTAAAACCGGTGACCCCTTGATTGTGTGGCACAGTGATGAGACATGGTTTGAAGTACCTACAAACTCACGAGAAAGAGGGATGCTTTCCCCACTAAGGCATGCCCTTGTGATGCCACCTAAATTTTTTTGAGTGAGTCAGTTATTTCCAAATAAGGTATTATTAAGGTGTGGTGATTGAGTCCCTTGGAATTGTGTGTTTTGGGCTGACACATGAGGTTCTGTGCATCGTAGATGGACCTTCTTTTAGAATTGTTGGCTACTCCTCTTCTTAGGCTGAGCTATGTGATGTATATCCCTTTAATCTCTCATTTTGGATTATTTTATTGGTTATATATATATATATATATACTACTTTAGTACCCAATCCATGGGTTTTGGTTAATCTCCTTCCAAAAGAGGAAAAACACGTGGGGTATTTCATGTGATTTTTGTGTCTAGATTCTCATGGTTGGACGAGTCTACTCTCCTTCTATAGGTAGCAAAGAATCAGCTAGAATTTCATCTCCTCACTGTGTCGAGATACTTATTTTTGGATGGATTTACTTTCACTCTGTTATTGGTTTGAGTTTTACTCTTTTACCATACCATGTTCTATCTACTACTTTACTCTTCGATTGTATCTATTACTGCTCCCCCTTTACCTTTTTTAGGTGCTCTACTGGGTATGTATATACTCACCCCTGCATGGAATTTACCCAACATGTGTCTTGTCCTTTTTAGATTAAATATGGGTTAATCATGACTTCATAGGATCTTAAGGATACAAACTTCTTGGACCTCATACGTTGGTTATAGCTTGGGATACATGAGATGTGATCTCAATTGTTTACTCTTTTTAAGTTTTTCAGGTTGGTACATATTTATGGGTGGGCGTGTATTTTTTCCCTTTTTATTTTTGGTTTACACTACTATACTTCATTCTATTTAGTGGTCCATGCATATTTGGTTTATTTATAGTAGTATTTCATCTTTTATTTCATTCCCATCTGCACTTTTTCATTGATTTTTTTGTTTTCATGTGTATAGGTACTTAGGAAAAGTCCTCCCCAAGTTAGTTTTTCCATTAAATTTTTTCACCACCCCCTAGCCTATGAAGGTAGGATAGGGGTAGTTATATCTCAAGCCTTGGCTTGGGTCGAGTCACGAAATATTGGTATCAGAGAAAGTTTATTAATTAGGATGTTGTTCAGGCATTTCCCCCTTAATAGGATTGGTTGGGTTTAGGGAAACAATATCAATGTGTATCGAGTGTGTCTCTCAGGACAATGAGTCAAATTGTGGTACAACGACTGACGTATCCATTCACCAGTACCTTGACCACCTTCTTTTCGACTTGTCATGTTGAGACATTTGTTGTAGGGATCAATGGTACATGTATAATATTTGATTGAGTATTTTATTTTACTTATTGAGTTATCTCCTCATTGTTGTTGATATATATATATATATATATATATGATCATATGACCATGGTACTCCTTGATAACTTTCAGGATTCCTCCGTGATAACAGCCGGTCAGGATACCTGCTCTGGTTCATGATGACAACCCTATGAGAGATGAGGCCTCAGTTCAGGGTCTATCCTATGATCCCCTTCCTCTAAGTGGGTAGGTACATCACTTCCACCTGTTGAACAGTATTTTGTCCCAACTGGGTAGGCTGAGGAAACATGGAGGCTGAGTACACTCTGTTAGTTCCAGCATCAAAGACCGTTGAGGTTCCACAGTGTGCTAAAACTATATGTGGAATAGGATTGGCTAGAGTTGGTGGTTTGTATATTCAGGATAATTTGGACCCTGAGAAATCATATGGTGTCTTTGGAAAACAATATTTTCCACAGAGTATCTGGGAATTATTGGATCCTGGTTGCATAGATACATGGTGAGTCAATACTCCCATGGGATGATTTACAGCAGCTATTTCATTAAGAGTACCACCCCTACTTCTTACACTCCATCAAGATTCAGGAGTTTTTTGAGATTCAATAGGGAGGGATGATATTGGATGAGTATGTAGTTAGGTTTACATACCATACATGATACTCTCTTGACATTATTTGTGATGGATACTTTCGAGCACAGAAGTTTGTGAAAGGACTCCACGGAGAGATATGATCCATTGTAGTTACCTTGTGCATCCAAACCTATGTCAGGGTGTTGTATAATTATATTATGACAGAGATATTTATTTCAATTGGAATCCAGATAACTAGAGCTGGTAGTGTGAATGATAGAGTTGAGTCATCTACAGTAGCAGGCAGGTGCCAAATATCTCAGAATCAGAGACCCTTTCATGATCAGGCTCAAGGATGTGGTCTTATTGTGTAGGTACAACTAAAAACACCATGGTATCCTAGGGAGGTATGATTCAATGCTTATTACTAGTGAATTGACATGTCATGAGACTACCCGACCAGACAAGCTGAGTATCCCAAGAAGATATCTAATGGACCGCCCTCATAGAGACAATGTCGTGATTAGGGATCTCCCAGGTGTGGACATGGTGGTCCCTAGAGAGAAGTAGTTGGAAGAGGAGCATAAGGAGCTTTAGGTGGAGGATGGTGATACGAGGTCATTCCACCACCACCACTAGAATTCCCACGTCAGGCTCAGGTAGCTCGCGGTCGGGTCCACCTATAGCTGCAAGCTTTGGATGTCTATGATACTACAATGCATGATATGATTTGAGGTGTGATCTATATTTATTATACTCTTTCCTCAATATTATTAGACACGGGTTCCAACCATTATTTTATTTATCAAATCCTAGTGTGAGATCTAAAAATCCTAGTGGAGATGCTAGCACATCATCTTTGTCTTGAGGTTCCTATAGGGAACACTTCTTCTATGTCTTTCATTATCCGGAAGTGTGAGCTATTTCTTTGTGGAGAGAGGTTCACATGGGACCTATTTTTCATCACAATGTAACCCTATGACATCATATTGGGAATGGATTATCTTTCCATTTTTCAATCCCAGATCTATTTTCACCACAGACTAGTCAAATGTCTACATGCTGATGGGATGAGGTTCTCCTTTTCTGGTGTGAGAGACCTCATAGAAGGACTAGAGGATGCTTTGAAAAACAGGTTTCATCCAATCACACATACGTTATAAAGCATAATCATTGGTGTGTAAGAAACTTAATTAATCTAGTTTCCATAAATTGTGAAGTATTATATGGACATCTTCCTTGAAGATGTTTTGGGACTACCTTCGAGGCGGTAGATGGATTTTTTCATAGAATTTCATCCTGGTATTGCCCAGATATCTTCTACGACATATCAAATGAAACAAAACATGCTCTAAGATCTATAGTTTCAGTTGTAAGACCTTTGTGAGAAAGGTTCTATCAGACACAATGTGTCCCCTTGGGCAGCTCTAGTTTTATTACTGAATAAGGTAGACAAGAGATTATGACTTTTCTTGGATTATCATTGCCTGAACCAAGCCACAATAAAGAATAATTACCATTTTCAGAGGATTGATTACCTCTTTGACTAGTTGTGAGGTGCGAGATGGTTCTCCAAGATCTATCTCTAGTCCGGCTACCACCACTTGCAGGTTCGCGCGGCTAATATTCTAAATGTGGCATTCTGATGTCTCTATGAAACTATGAGTTCCTAGTGATGTACATTGGTGTAAAAAATGACCCCGCCATATTTATGTCTTTGACGAACCAAGTTTTATAGCTACAAAATGAACATTTTTTTGTTTTATTAATCGATGACGTACTTGTTTACTTTGCAAAAAAGGAGGAGGATGCAAAGTACTTGAGGATGGTTCTTGATTTTCTTCTAGAGAACTAGCTTTACGAAAATCTCTCAAAGTGCTAGTTATAGATACAGAAGGTTAAATTTTTGGGACATGTAATTTATGAATATGTTTTAATCATGGATCTGGAAAATATTGAAGTAGTGATTGCTTGGGATCCACCCAAGAATGTTTCAAAGGTGAGAATATTTATTTTTTTGGAAGGTTACTATAGGAGATTTATGGAAGACTTATCCAAAATTGTAGCCACTTTGATTTCTCGGATGCAGAAAGGACAACCGTTTACCTGGTATGAGTAGTGCCATAGAGCCATTGAGAAGTTTAGGAAGAGTCTTATGAGCACCCCATTATTGAGACTACTAGAGGAAGGTGTTGAGTTCGTAGTGTATTGTGATTCTAGAAGAGATGGACTTGGTTGCGTGTTGATGCAACCAACACGCAACAGTAAATGGGTCCAGGAAATTAAGACCCCATGAGAAGAACTATGTGACTCATGACCTAGAGCTAGCAACAGTAGTCCTCTAATTGAGGATTTTGAGGCACTATCTTATGGTATAATGCTTTGTGGTTTACTATGACCACCAGAGACTCAGGTATGTCTCCACTCAGAGGGACCTAAACTTTAGACAATGATGCTGGTTGGAGTTCCTATAAGACTATGACTTTGAGATAGTCTATACTCAAGGAAAGGGAAATATTGTAACATATTGTAGGATCGAAATAGTAATGTAGATGCTCAATATACAAGAGGGGGGTGAATTTTATACTTTAAAAATTCCTTTGGAACCTTTAAAGTTAGTTAAGAATAACTAAGTTTTCCTTAAGCAAAGGAAAAGACTAAGTTTAACAAAGTTAAACTTAAGCAAATTCACAACACCTCTTAACACCGAATGCAAACTAGGAAAGAGATTCCGAATGAGGGTTCCGGAAATATGGTTCCGGAAATTGAATCTTAACAAATGATTACAATATGAGATTCTACCTTAAAGCGTATAGAATCTAAATGAAATAGAGTACAAATAAGGAAGTATAAGAAAGTTATACTTTCCTTATAATACAAAATGCAGCGGAATAGAAACAAGAAGTAGAACTACTAGTAACAAGATATAAGTCTTTTAACCCAAAGAGAAGGGTATCCAACAACCTTGGATAAAGGTCCCTTGATTTATACTTTCAAGCAAGTCTGTCTTACCCACACCAGGGTAAGCCCTCGATACGAAGATCGAAGTCTCTGTCTTGCTATCCCCACAAGCCCTCAACTTCAAGGTAGTTGGCAACATCTGTCTTCCTCAGCAAGAAATCCCTCGAACTTTAAGGTAGTCGGCACCTCTGTCTTCCTATCCCCGGAAGCCCTTGAATGTATTCACCAACATTCGGAGTCGCACGAAGCTTTGAGAGTTAATAAGAGCCTCTCTCTCTAGAAATCACTTCAATCAAATTAGTCAGCCTTTCAGCACTTTCATCAGCTATCAGCTTTCAGCAGCATCAAAAATCATGAGCTCTTTCAAATGAGCTTCTATTTATAGGTAAGGTCGGCTCCTTCTCCAACGGTCATATTTTCCTTAAAGATCGGAGGGACCTATACACGTGTCACTTAGACAACGGTTAGTTTATAACAAAACAGACGACATCGTTTTATAACAAAAAAATGTAACAGAATGTACGACATCGTTTTAAACTCTAACATAAAGGTTCGGAATGAAAACTTCGGAGTGAAGGTTCGGAGTGTAAAGAACAATAGTAAAGAGTAGACAAATTTTAGAAGTGTAATCAATAAAAAAGTTCAGAGTCTAACAAATATATTTTTCAGAGTCTGAATTAATTCAGAGTGTATAAAAACAAAGATACTCAAATTCTGTTTAATAGGTGAATTCGGAATGATAATTCGGAATAGGAATTCGTCATCAGAAATCGTAATGAGAATTCATCATCAGGATTGGTAATGAGAATTCGTCATCAGAATTCGTAATGAGAATTCATCATCAGGATTCGTAATGAGAATTCGTCATCAGAATTCGTAATGAGAATTCATCATCATAATTCGTAATGAGAATTCATCATCAGAATTCGTAATGAGAATTATTCATCAGAATACGTAATGAGAATTATTCTTCAGAATTCGTAATGAGAATTCAGAATGAGATTTCTTCATTAGAACTTGTAATGAGAATTCTTCATTGGAATTCGTAATGAGAATTCTTCATTGGAATTCGTAATGAGAATTCTTCTTCAGAATTCGTATCCTGAATCTGGAATAGAACTTAGTCAGAGTTCATATCTGAAATTCGGAATGAAACTTCCTTATAGTTCTTGTCCAGAATCCAAACCTTAAAACAGAATGCTTTATATCAAAGTTTCAATGATTCCGAGAAAATGAATCTGAATCTCATACTTAAGAAAAATATGGATGAAAATATGATAAGGATAATTTTTCTTATAAAAGCGATTTTCCTTAAGAAAGAAATTTTCCTTATAAAAGCAATTTTCCTTATAAAAGAAATTTTCCTTATAAAAGCAATTTTCCTTAATAAAGCAGTTTTCCTTATAAAAGAAATTTTCCTTAAGAAATCAATTTTCCTTATAAAAGCACTTTTCCTTATAAAAGCAATTTTCCTTAAGAAAGCAATTTTCCTTATAAAAGCAATTTTCCTTAAGATAAGGTGTTTGTGATTTTCAAAACAAGAAGGAACGGAAAACTCATAAGGAAAACCTTATTGACTCAACAATATCCCCCTTTTTGGAAAGCACAAACATCCTTACGAAAATGAAATTCTAAGAAGAGAGAAAAACATTAAGGCTTATCTCTCTTTGCTTTAAGGATATTGATGAATACGACTAACTCCCCCTTAGGCTTTGAAACTCTAAGGATCGTATTCAGATTTCTGGAGTGATAGATAAGAATGTCTTCTTTAATGAAAAATCTCCCCTTTAAACAAACTCTTATTTAGAGTTTTTCTTTTTCTTAAGGATCTTTTTCTTCTCCCACTTTGATAAACTCTTATTAGAGTTCTTCTTTTTCTTAAGGATCTTTTCCTTCTCCCCATTTGTGATTTTCAAAAAGAATTGGATGGAATGGAAAAAATAACAAAGTACCTGAAATATTAGTAATGACAACAAAAGAAACAACAAGCACAACTTTCATTAAATTTGAAATCTCAGCAACAAAGAAATACAACAAAAAGATCGGATTAGGTTATTTCGGATCTTTTTCCTTTGACATGAGCCCCTTTAGAATAGTCTTGATCTTCTTTAAGTCTTTATGATCTTCTTCAGCTTGCTTCTCTAAGACGACTATTCTTGCGGACTGAGCTTCAATTTTTCCTTCCTGGGCTTTCAGATTTTCTTCCTGAGCTTTGATTTTATCTTCCTGAGCCTTCATCCTTTCTTCAAAATCAATCCGATGATCCCTTTCAAATTTCCAGTTTTGAGAAACGGAATTGAGCTTCCCATTCAGATCTATCACTTCTTGAATCCGAAAGTTCTTTTCATCAGTCAGCTTCTCTTCAAAGGAGGCAGTCAGCTCATTTATATTCTTGTCCTCAGTCTCAAAAGCATCTTTAACATTGTCTTGAAACTCATCGAGCAACCTCATCTCTTCCACAGTCTTCTTCGACCAGTTTTTCATCCCCTTACAAGAGTTTCTATGAGCTTCGTAACCAACAAAGAAGGTTTTGAACTGAGCTTCAATCTCAACACACTTGTCCATAACCATAGATACGGAGTCAGTTTTCTGATTCAACGCATGTTGGAGCATCTGACATCTAGAGTCAATACTTGAGAAGGTCGGAATGGTTCCCACCAACTTCTTCAAAGATTGAACAACAAAGTCATGCCCCACTGAAGATGACTCCGAATCTGAAACTTTGCTTGGCGAAATTTCTTCTTCAACAAGTTCAAGCTTTCTCTTTGAAGAGCTACCAACTTCCTTCATCTTCCTCACTTCTGAGCTCGGATTATCAGCAAGAATTTTCTTTCCCTTGTCTTTTTCCGGAATTGAATCATGTTCTGGAGTTCTCTTCTCACTATCAGAAACCTGAACAACATCATCTTCTTCATCAGCGACTTCCTGAACACGAACCCCTACAATTTCCTTTTGAGTGACATCAAGTAAAAGATGTTCCTCTTCTCCATGATAAGAAACTTCTTCTTCACTTTTCTCTTCTTCCATTTCTGGAGTAACTAGCTTCGAAGATTCAGCTTCAGAAGTTCGGAGTGATAAGTGTTCCGAAGGTGTCCCCTTGTAATCATCAACTTGTTTCAGCACATCTCTGGTTTCACCACTTCCTTCAGCACCCTCTTCTAGTTGTTCCACTTGCTCGACTTGCTCTACTTCCTCAGTATTCTTAGCAACAGCTACTTCCGGAGCAACAAAATTTCTTCCTGGAGTCTCAGGTAGAGATTCCAAGGAGAAAGATCTCGGAACTGGAATAGTTGCTGAAACCATTTCATTGAATTTCAACAAAGCCTGAGCTACCTCAGCCTTAGAGATCTTCTTCTTGAGCTTCTTTTTCTTTGCTTGTTTTTCAAGCTCATCAGCAGTTCTCTCCTTCAAGGCCTTAGCCTCCGCAGGGTCCAATCCGAACTGCGGATCCCCTTCTTTCCTTTTCTCTTTATCAGCTCTCCACTTTGTAACAACCTCATCAGGATAGGCTTTCTTCTTCTTAGGTTTTGGAGGTGCGGAATGGACTTTCTTAGACTTAGGATTCTCTGCTTGTACTTCCACTTCTTTCAGCTTTCTCTTCCTTACTGGCTTAGATGATTCCGGTTCAGCTGCTTTCGGAGCCGTTTCTTCTTGATTTGGCAAATCGAAGAATTCACCAGTTTCCTTGTTGAAAGCCACATCCATCCTCTTCAGAGTACCATCGCTGACCAGAATGATCTTGCAAACTCTTGGCTTAGATTTGCAAGCCTCCTTGAAAGACTCAAGGCACCGAACAATCAACTTGGAGAGGATTGGTGGATACATAATAATCTGAGCTCTCAGATTTCCTTTCTTCAAATTTTCAATAGTAAGAAGAATATGCTTCACCAAGTTAAACTTCCTTAGATTTATCAGGAAATCTAAGATATAGATCTCACTTTTCTTCAAGTTATCTTTATCACCTTTCCTCGGTACGATAAGTCCTTGCACCCATAACTCCAGAATCCGGAAATTTGTAGATAGACTTGCAATCTTCGGAGCCTTGTCATCAGCCAGTCCGAGAGTTTCTAAGGCCTTTTCCTTGTTGAAGCTACCCTTAGAGTCTGGAAACACATGCGAAATAAACTCGGCTTCTCCTTCATAAGACAGCCCTACCAAGCTTGCAGCCTTGGTGTGAGAAAGCTTGTAAGTCTTCCCATAAGACTTAAAAGATAACTTCTCCCTATTATCTTCCTTGAAGAAAGAAACTGACTCATAAAACTCGACAAGTAAGTCTGAATATACTTCATCTTGGTTCCCAGTTTTTGACACAGCAACATCTTCTCAGCTATTCAACTTAATATTCTTTGAAATGATAGAATCGTAGTTTCTGAAGAAATCCGGATGGACTAACCTTTCTCTGTAAACTAACCGTTGCGAAATAGGATTAGTGGATGACATTTCTTGAGATGCTAACTCCGCAGACATTCGGATCTGAAGTCCTCTGAGAAGTTCGGAATGGAGAAGACTGAAGTTCGGAACGGCCTTAAATCAGAGAGACAGAGATTCGGGACGCGAGATCTTGAGAACAATGTGGGACGAGTATTTGGGTCCCCTTTATATAGGCAACGAGATGACGGTTCACCTTCCATAGTTGATCTAACGGTTAGAATGAGCTGAGATCATATCTGACGGTTGAAAGCTTGAATCCGATCTTTTTGAGGTTTTTATTAAAACAAAGAATTAGGAAAACTATAATCCGAAAACTTAGTACAAGAAAATTCCAGCAAGTAAAATATGACTACGAAAACTTGAGTAAGGTAATCATACCTTTTGGATTGGCTTAGGGGATTATTCATAATGGCAGATTTCGCAAAAAAATTTACTATGAAAAATAAACATAGTACGAAAAAATCATTAAGGAAAACTTAGTACGAAAAAAACAAACTTAAGACAAAAAACAGTACGAAGAACTTAGTACGAAAAATTCAATACGAAAAACACATTACAGGTAATAAAATCGGTACAAAAATCTGGTTATGAAACTGCCAGTACAGAAATTTTCATTTCGGAAATTTTCAATACGAACACTTCCATTTCAGAAGTATTCTGTACGAGAATGTCCATTTTGAAAAATTTTAGTTCCGGAAGTTGCATTCCGGAAATTTTCGTTCCGAAAAGTTTGAAAATAAATTTTGAAAAACTTTGTTAAACAAACAATCAAATGTACTCCCCCTATGAAAAGGAGTTTATTACTGTAAGGAGACTTTTTCAACAGAAAGTTAATTAAGAAATATTACCTTATGGTTATCATTACTAACTTCTGTTTAATATATTCAAATCTATCAGAAGGAAAAGATTTTGTGAAAATATCAGAAAGTTGATCTTGCATTCCGATAAACTGAAGAATAATATCTCCTTTGAGTGTGTGATCCCTAAGAAAGTGATGCCTAATATCTATGTGTTTTGCACAGGAGTGATGTGCAGGGTTCTTACTGATGGCAATGGCACTTGTGTTATCACACAAAATTTGAGTTTTAGTAAAACTCAAGCCATAGTCTGTGAGTGTGTGTTGCATCCACAATACTTGTGCACAACAACTTCCAGCTGCTACATATTCAGCTTCAGCAGTGGAGAGTGCTACAGAATGTTGCTTCTTGCAGGACCAAGAAACTAAAGAATCTCCTAAGAAATGACAAGTTCCAGATGTACTTTTTCTATCCATTCTACATCCACCAAAGTCAGCATTAGAAAAGCTTTTTAGAACAAAATCATTTCCAGAAGTATAAAATAATCCTAGATCCATGGTTCCCTTAAGGTAGCGAAAAATTATTTTTACTGTCTTTAAGTGAGATTCCTTAGGATTGGATTGATATCTTGCACATAATCATACTGAAAACATTAAGTCTGGTCAACTAGCTATTAAGTAAAGTAGACTTCCTATCATACCTCTAAAAGATGTTTGATCTACTGGTTTTCCAGCTTCGTCAAGATCTAAAGAGTTTGAGGTACTAATGGGAGTACTTATACTCTTAGTGTTGTCATAACCATACTTTTTAAGAAGATCTTTAATATACTTATGTTTATATATGTAGGTTCCTTCTGGTTTTTGAGAAATTTGAAAACCAAGGAAAAATGTTAACTCACCCATCATACTCATTTCAAACTCAGATTTCATTAGACTAGCAAAAGAGTCAGTCAAAGATTGTTGAGTTGAACCAAATATAATGTCATCAACATAAATTTGAACAATCAAAACATTTTTCTTATCTTTCTTTATAAAAAGGGTTGGATCTGCATTTCCCTTAACATAGTTATTTTGAAGCAAAAATCCAGTGAGTCTATCATACCATGCTCGTGGGGCTTGTTTAAGACCATACAAAGCTTTGGTAAGTCTAAAAACATGATCAGGATGTTTTGTATCTTCAAAACCAGGAGGTTGTTCAACAAAAACTTCCTCTTGAACATAACCGTTAAGAAAAGCACATTTCACATCCATTTGGAAAAGTTTGAAATTAAAGAATGCTGCAAAGGCAAGTAGAATACGGATAGATTCAAGTCTAGCTACTGGAGAATAGGTTTCTTCATAGTCTATTTTTTCTGGTTGATTATAGCCTTTAGCAACAAGTCTAGCTTTATTTCTTACTATGATTCCATTTTCATCACATTTATTTCTGAAAACTCATTTTACTCCAATAACAGAAGTTTCCTTAGGTCTTTCAACCAAGGTCCAGACTTTATTCCTTTCAAATTCATTTAGTTCATCTTGCATTTCTTTGATCCAATCATCATCACCTAAAGCTTCATCAGTGCTTTTAGGTTCTAATTGGGAAAGAAATGCTAGATGTTCTACTTCATTTCTTAAGGAACTTATAGTCCTTACAGGTTGGTTTACATCACCAATGATACCATCACTGGGATGATTCTTAAGAAACACCTGATTTGGGTTTTCTAAAACCTGTTCATCAACATAGGGTAGAAAGTCTTCTGGGGTAAATGTTTCATAAGTATCTTCTAGAACAATTTCCTTATCAGAAGGTTCTTCTATCAAAGGTTGACAATCAGTTTTTGAAAACACATCCGGAGATGTAAGTTGAGAAGGTTTAAAAACAAAAGGATCTGATTCATCAAATTTTACATGTACTGTTTCCTCAACAGTGCAAGTATTTTTATTAAAAACTCTATAAGCCTTAAAAGTTGTGGAATAACCTAAGAAAATTCCTTCATCAGATTTTGGTGCGAATTTATGTAAGTTATCTTTAGTATTAAAAATTAATACTTTGCAACCAAAAACCTTGAAGTAGGATAGTCTAGGTTTTCTACCATTCCATAATTCATAAGGAGTTTTATTAAGAAAGGGTCTAATCAAAACTCGATTTATAGTATAACAAGCAGTACTTATAGCTTCAGCCCAGAAATGTATAGCAATAGAATATTCACTCAACATGGTTCTAATTATCTCTTGAATAATTCTATTTCTTCTTTCAACTACACCATTCTGTTGAGGAGTTCTAGGTGCTGAAAATTGTTAGTAATACCTTTCATACTACAAAAAGTTTAAAAATCAGAATTTTGAAATTCTCCTCCATGATCACTATGAATAGTTTTCAATGGAAGGTTTTTCTCATTTTTAACTTGAGCTCTAAAACTTTTGAAATAAGAAAAATCTTCAGATTTATTTTCTAGAAAATAGACCCAAGTAAATCTAGTGTAATCATCAACTAGAATAAACACATAGTATTTTCCTCCAATACTTCCAGTTTGTGTTGGACCAAAAAGATCCATGTGCACTAACTGCAATGAATTAGTTTTTGAGACTTCACCGATTGATTTAAAACTAGATTTATGTTTCTTGCCATATTGACAAGGATCACAAACTTTAGAAGAATCAAATCTAAGCTCTGGTAGATCCTTAACTAGTTTCTTCTTAGAGAGTTTACATAGGTTTCTAATATTACAGTGTCCTAATCTTCTATGCCACAATCAAGAATGATCTTCCATTGCACTTAGGCAAGGTAAATCTTGGCTCCTAAGGTCTTCTAGATTCAAAGTGTAGACATTCTCTTGCCTATTGGCTGAGAGAATAAATTCTTCCTTGGAATTGTGAACTAAACACTTATCATTCCTAAAATTCGCAAGGTAACCTTCATCACATAACTGACTTATGCTAATGAGGTTGTGCTTAAGACCTTTAACAAAAAGAACATTTGAAATCAAGTTTTTACCTAAAAGAACAATATTACCAATACCAACAATCTCTCCCTTAGCATTGTCTCTGAAAGTTACCTTTCCTCCTTTCTTTTTGATAATCTTTTCAAAAAAACTTTTGTTACCAGTCATGTGCTGGGAACATCCACTATCCATGTACCATGTATTGTTGCTGGTACTTTCTTTATTTTCCTGAAATCAAGAAGAAAATTAGACTTTCGGAATCCAAACTTGGTTGGATCCGAGATTTCCAGACAATAAAATTTTAGGAACCCGCATTTTCTTAGAAAAGTAAGATTTGTGAAATCCTAGAGATTGGGTTTTGTTTAAGGAACAATTATTTGCCCAGTGACCACCATATTGACACTTGGTACAAAATGGGGCACTTTGAGGAACAAAATAATTGTTACTGAAAATAGGTTTTGCATGGGTATAACCAAATCTGGATTTATTTCTTAAAGGTCGTATTTGGGAATACATTTTATCAAAATTTTCCTTACCATGGGTAAAGTTTGATAAACACTTCTTTAAGGAAAAAATTTCGGACTTGAGTTTTGCAACCAAGTTTTTATCCTCAAAATCATTAGTTTTAGAACTAGAGTTAGGCTCGAAAACATTTTTCTTAGAAATTACTTTTTCTAATTCTTTAGAAAGTTTGTTCTTCTCAGAACTTACTTCCTCAAGATTTTTTGAAATATTTTCAACATCAGCATTTTTCTTATCAAGATCTTTAGAAAGATCTGATATCTCTTTTGTAAGAATAGAATTCCTAGAGTTTGCCTTATCAAGTTTCTTGTTTAGTTTGGAATTCTCAATTTCAAGAAGTTCAGCAAACCTAGAGACTTCTTCATATGTAGGTAAAGTATTTTCCTCATCAGAAGATGATTCTTCATCAGAAGAGTTATAATACTTACTATCATTTGAATTTATTGAAACATTGTTCAATGATTCAGCATTTCGTACCTTAGCCATAAGACAATGATTATTAATAGGTAATCTGGCTATAAGACCACGATTCTTTTGTCCTGAAGATTCATAATCAGAAGATTCATCTGAAGAGTCACCACCACTGGCACTCCAGGTGTCATTAGCTTTCAGAACTTTCTTAGCTTTAGCTTTATAATACTTCTTTCTGTTCCTGTCTGAATGTTTTTCCTTCCTTTCTTTCTTTTTGAGCATAGGGCAATCTGGTCTAATATGTCCAGCTCTTTTACATTCATAACAAGTAACTTCTCCATCTTTCTTATCTTTCCTTTCCTTTTTCTTATACTTAGATTGAAAATTTCTCTGGCCAGCTATCTTGTTCATCCTTTGAGCAAGATTTGCTAATTCATTTTCTGAGACTTCACTCTCACTAGATTCGGATTGGAAAATAACTTTCTTAGACTTGGATCTGGTTACTCTCTCAGGAGTCTTAGCTTTCATATGATTTGAAGTTGTAGTAAAAGCAACAGTACCATTTCCATTCTTCTTCTTGATGTTGTCAGCATCTCTCTTCATTCTGGTTTCATGTTGTAGAAGAGTTCCAAAAAGCTCATCAAGAGTAATTTGAGTTACCTTCCTGTTCTCATCTATAGTTGTTCTCTTAGATTCCCACTCATTGGGCATAATATCAATTATCTTGTCCACAAGAACTTCATCATCTAAACCTTTCTCTCCCATAGATTGTAGGCTATTGACAATAGTCATAAATCTTTGTTGAACTTTACAGATAGGTTCTCCATAAGGAAAATTGAAGCCATGATATTCAGCTCTAAGCATAGCTCTTCTAGTCTCAATCACCTTAGAGTCCCAAAGTGTGTAACCTCTAACTTCTTCCATATACAATTAGCTGCTTCACAAGAAGAAATTTGGATATATATATTTCTGGTCATTGAACATAGTAAAGTATTGCGTACCTTATAGTTTAGTTGATATTCTTGCTTTTCCTGGTTAGTAAAAGTTCTAACTTCCTTGTCAGGAATTTTATAATCACCAGTAAGCATAACAAAGTTGTCTACTCCAGTATTGATAACAAAAGTCTTCATACGATCTCTCCAATATTCATAGTCATTACCATCAAAGATTGGTGGTCTTGTAGGATTTAGATTTTCAATAGATCCAACATTGATCCCTGCCATACTTATAATAACTTTTCACACAAACTTGTTAGTAGCAAAGAATCGTAATAACAAAGTTCGGAATGAGAAAAGTTCGGAATGAGAAAATTTCGGAATGAAAAAGTGAGCAAGAAAAACTTGTATGTGAGTACAAGTATTTCAGAGACCTGCTTTGATACCAAATGTAAGATTGGTATAGAGTAAGAGGTTTCCAACCTCTGATACCAATTGTAGGATCGAAATAGTAATGTAGATGCTCAATATACAAGAGGGGGGGTGAATTGTATACTTTAAAAATTCCTTTGGAACCTTTAAAGTTAGTTAAGAATAACTAAGTTTTCCTTAAGCAAAGGAAAAGACTAAGTTTAACAAAGTTAAACTTAAGAAAATTCACAACACCTCTTAACACCGAATGCAAACTAGGAAAGAGATTCCGAATGAGGGTTCCGGAAATATGGTTCCAGAAATTGAATCTTAACAAATGATTACAATATGAGATTCTACCTTAAAGCGTATAGAATCTAAATGAAACAGAGTACAAATAAGGAAGTATAAGAAAGTTATACTTTCATTATAATACAAAATGCAGCGGAATAGAAACAAGTAGTAGAACTACTAGTAACAAGATATAAGTCTTTTAACCCAAAGAGAAGGGTATCCAACAACCTTGGATAAAGGTCCCTTGATTTATACTTTCAAGCAAGTCTGTCTTACCCACACCAGGGTAAGCCCTCGATACGAATATCGGAGTCTCTGTCTTGCTATCCCCGCAAGCCCTCAACTTCAAGGTAGTTGGCAACCTCTATCTTCCTCAGCAAGAAAGCCCTCTAACTTTAAGGTAGTCGGCACCTCTGTCTTCCTATCCCCAGAA
The DNA here is from genome assembly GCA_963277665.1 of Viscum album. Taxonomy (NCBI): domain Eukaryota; kingdom Viridiplantae; phylum Streptophyta; class Magnoliopsida; order Santalales; family Viscaceae; genus Viscum; species Viscum album. The sequence continues at coordinate 990,290,694 of OY728136.1, read as the reverse complement.
GCCCTCGAATGTAATCACCAACATTCGGAGTCGCACGAAGATTTGAGAGTTAATAAGAGACTCTCTCTCTAGAAATCACTTCAAGCAAATTAGTCATCCTTTCAGCACTTTCATCAACTATCAGCTTTCAGCAGCATCAAAAATCATGATCTCTTTCAAATGAGCTCCTATTTATAGGTAAGGTCGACTCCTTCTCCAACGGTCATATTTTCCTTAAAGATCGGAGGGACCTATACATGTGTCACTTAGACAACGGTTAGTTTATAACAAAACAGACGACATCATTTTATAACAAAACAAATGTAACAGAATGTACGACATCATTTTAAACTCTAACATAAAGGTTCGGAATGAAAACTTCGGAGTGAAGGTTCGGAGTGTAAATAACAATAGTAAAGAGTAGGGAAATTTTAGAAGTGTAATCAATAAAAAATTTCGGAGTCTAACAAATATATTTTTCGGAGTCTGAATTAATTCAGAGTGTATAAAAACAAAGATACTCAAATTCTGTTTAATAGGTGAATTCGGAATGATAATTCGGAATAGGAATTCGTCATCAGAAATCATAATGAGAATTCATCATTAGGATTCGTAATGAGAATTCGTCATCAGAATTCGTAATGAGAATTCATCATCAGGATTCGTAATGAGAATTCGTCATCAGAATTCGTAATGAGAATTCATCATCAGAATTCGTAATGAGAATTCATCATCAGAATTCGTAATGAGAATTCTTCATCAGAATACGTAATGATAATTCTTCTTCAGAATTCGTAATGAGAATTCTGAATGAGATTTCTTCATTATAACTCGTAATGAGAATTCATCATTGGAATTCGTAATGAGAATTCTTCATTGGAATTCTTAATGAGAATTCTTCTTCAGAATTCGTATCCTGAATCTGGAATAGAACTTAGTCAGAGTTCATATCCGGAATTCGGAATGAAACTTCCTTATAGTTCTTGTCCAGAATCCGAACCTTAAAATAGAATGCTTTATATCAAAGTTTCAATGATTCCGAGAAAATGAATCTTAATCTCATACTTAAGAAAAATATGGATGAAAATATGATAAGGATAATTTTTCTTATAAAAGCGATTTTCCTTAAGAAAGCAATTTTCCTTATAAAAGCAATTTTCCTTATAAAAGTAATTTTCCTTATAAAAGCAATTTTCCTTAAGAAAGCAATTTTTTATTATAAAAGCAATTTTCCTTAAGATAAGGTGTTTGTGATTTTCAAAACAAGAAGGAACGGAAAAGTCATAAGGAAAACCTTATTGACTTAACACATATTACCTTTGTAGGAAGTCACAAGCTCACCTAGTGTAGGAATCTTTTGGGTATTTAGCTTCCGTATAGCTAACCCTAATAGAATAGGAGGGTACAACTTCTCTATAGTCGATGGTGTTGACTTATTCTATCCTCAAGCATGTGAAAGATTCCCATCTAGAAGACATCAACTATGAGGTTTTGTATGATCATATATCCATAAGTAATTCACTATATGGATATTATGAAGGAGGTAATCATAAGATATTGTTCTAGAGGTGAATAGTGGTTCCAGTCGTGATACGGGAGGAGGTGATGTGGGAATTCCATACTACTCCCTTAGTTGTACATCTTAGTTTGGGGAATATGTACATAGAACTTCAAAGGCAGTTTTTGTGGTCTGGCATGATACAATTCATAGCTAATTTTATCTCACGATGCCTCACCTATCAATAGGTGAAATTTGAGCACCAAGTTCTGGAGGGTTTGTTGCAGCCTCTTGAGATCCCAGAGTAGAAATGGGATGACATATCCATGGACTTTGTCACAGGGCTTCCATGCACAATGAAGTTCAACGATGTCATACAGGTGATAGTTGATCGACTTAAAAAATTGGAGAACTTCTTTTCTATCAGGGATTAGAGTTATATGGAGAGTTTTAGGTGGTTGTATGAATAGGATATTTTTCTCCTTCAAGGGGTATCCTCGACGATTATCTTCAATCATGATGTGTGGTTTATATTATGATTGCGAAGAGGCATGAAGGAGGAATTTGAGACTTAGTTGCAGATGAGTACAACCTTTCACCCCCATACCGATTGGTAGACTGAGCACACTATCCAAGTTCTAGAGGATATGTTTAGGGACTGTGTGTTGTATTTTGTTCAGATCTAGGAGGATCTCCTTCCCTTAGTAATGTCTGCGTACAATAATAGCTACCACTCTACCAGTGACATTGAACCTTTTGAGGCCTCGTATGGGAGACCTTTCATGTCACCCTTATATTAGATATAGATTGGAGAGTCATCTCTCAAGGGCCCAGAGTTGGTGCAGGAAACAACGGAGAAAGTGAATGTCATCCATGAGTGGATGAAGATGCCTCGGAGTAGACATAAATCCTATAAAGATCATCGTCATAGGTCTTTATAGTTCAGTAAGGGATACTGTGTATTCTCAAGAGTATCCCTACAATGATAAATGTATAGCTTTAGTTAGGAAGGAATGTTATCCTAGAGGTTCATCAGGTTATTCGAGATCATGAAGAAGGTTGGTGAGGTTTTGCACTACCTTTCCCAACCCCTACTGCTAGAGCAGGTGCATGATGTCTTCCATGTGTTTCAGCTGAGGAAATATTTGCATGACCCCATGCACGTCACTGACTAGGGTGAGTCGGACATTGAGGATGGAGCACCCATTGGTGATCGAGGACTAACATGAGATGAACTTGCAAGGACAAACCATCCCTTTGGTTCGCATTTTGTGGAATCATTGAAACATGTAAGAGAGTTCCTGGGAGTGGTAGAACCAGATGTGGGATCGGTAACCAATGTTTTTTTCTTAGTTTTTATTTTTGGGAATGAAAATATTCACGGAGTGAATGATATAGAGACCCATTTTTTACCTTTTAAAACTTTTAAATATATCAAAATATATTTCTAGAGCTATGTTCTAAGACGGTATGAAATTCTGAGTCCCGGTGTTCTCAAAATTAATTTTATAAAATTATTAAATATATTTTATAATGTTTTTTCACATTTAATTAAATAAAATGGGATAAATATTAAAAAGTTGATTATATGAGGAATCTGAGACCACGGTTGGGTCAGGAACATGGTGTTTACCCTAGGTAAGACATAAAATGAGTTGGTGTGGGATGTACGAGCCCCTCGCACATTGGTAGTGCGTTTAAGAGAATTAATTAATTAGTTAATTAATTGAATAATTGAACTTTGACCTAATAAAAATATATAAATATTTCATTAAGGATAATTTTTCAAGGTTGCCTCATAATTCTCCAATCCTTTGGCAAGATATCCTCCCTTCCTCTATTGGCGACGAACTACGAACCTCTGATTCAAGGTGGATCAAAGCACAACGAATGCATAGGCCTCTCCCGAATTTGTTAGGGAGCAAGTTCTTCAAAAATTAATGATCTAAATAATAAGTAGTACTTGTTATTTGTTGTTTTTCTCCCTTATAATTAAATTATTGAGTAGATCCTCTTTCTTCCTTCAATCGATGATGTGATTTTGAACTTTGCAAGAATGAAAGTACTGAAACTTAATTAATTATTAATTATTTCTAACCCTAGATCACATTATAGATCGTTGTCCAAGAATGCTTGGCCAATGATTTCTTAAACCCTAGTTCTTTTTATTTTTATCTTTTCTATTCTTTGCTTTCTTCGTTGTTGGAACTATGAGGTTCCCAGTTTGATAGTTTTCAGGAAACCCGAGCTCAATTGGGTGCCCATATTTGAGGCGTATTGATGAAACGATGATGGTTTTGTAAGAAAATAATAGATCTAGAATCATCATGAATCAGGAATGACCGATCAGGTGTTTTAACATCAAGTGATCGAAGTATAAATCCATGGCTATGTGAATAATGAATAATGAAACCCTTCATGATGAAATGAGGTTATTTCTAGTGAGCAGTGGCCTAAAATTGTGATTCAATGCCAGATCCAAAGTTTACGGGAGAAATTTTGGTGGGATCTAAGGAGGTTCTACCAGATTCGACACGGGGAGACTGGATTTAAAAATATGAACTTTCTGGAAGAAATCCCAACTACACATCATTTAAAACTAAGAACACATGATGTGTAGCATCCCTCAACTGTGGTGCTAGGGTTTGGGAAAAGATAATGATCACACAATGTATAATCTTCCTTATATATTGTGTGAACCTTACCCGATTGGAAAACCCGTATCATGGGTCACACAGACGGGGAGTCCATGTAGAAGTAGGAAAACATGGGTTGGCCGCATGGAAAACATCCCATGAAGACTCACATGCCATGTACCAAAGTATATGGACATGGGGTCCGAGTACATGGATATATATAGAAGACATTTCTTATTCCCCAGATAGGTGGTACACGCCGTGTAGTCCACCTACACGTTGTGTACACCTACACAAACAAGACTTGTGTACAGACCATAGACACGATTAGGTAGTGAAGAGGGACCACACACTATGTGGGACCCCTCACACGTCATGTACTCCTTGATCTCTTCTGAGTAATCTTTGAACATTCATATCTAATTTTTTATCTTGTATTTTCCCCCATGAGATTCCTATCCTAAGTTTTTTTCACATATAACATGATGGTGCCCTCGAAAGAGGATTTTGAGATACGATGTGAAATTTTCTAGGTTTGCCATGCACTGAGGTGACACCCGATTATGGAAGGGATTATACAGGATCACCAGGGTATCATGGGATTTCCCTCTAGTGGGGCTGGTCAGTGGAGTTCCCTGATGGTAGTTTCAGGTTTACCCTTTAGTAAGTCTAGGAAATGGAATTCATCGATGACATCTTCCAAGTTTAACCCTCCATTAAGATTGGGCAGTGGAGTTTCCCTAACAAATCATCGAGCTTACCCTTCAGTAGGACTAGGCAGTGGTATTTCCCCGATGACCTTCCCAAGTGGTACCATCTAGTGGGATTAGGTAGTGGATTTATTCAGTGACTACCAGAGTAGGACCCTCCTGTTGTACCAAGGAATGAGAACCTTTCCTAAAACTTGTGACCACTCACCTATGTGGAACAATGGAGATGCATGGTTTAATATACCTTTGAACTCACAAGAAAGAGGGATGAGTTCCCCACCAAGACACTTCCTTTTTACATGACCTAAAACCATGAAATAGATTCAGTTCTATTCAAATAGGATATTATCAAGGTTTGGTGATTGAGCCCCTTAGACTTGTGTGTTTTGGGAAGACACGTGATTTGATGGGCATCGTAGATGGACCTTATTTTGGAACTATTGGCTACTATTCTTCTTGATTTGGGCTATGAAATGGAGATCCCATTACTCTCTCATTTGTTCTTATTTGAATAAGAATATATATCCTACTTTATTACCCGCTCCTTGGGTTTTGGGTACTCTCCTTCCAAGTGTGGCGAAGATGCACAGGGTATTCCACATGCTTTCTATATCTAGTTTATCATAGTTGTATGAGTCTACTCTCCTACTATAGGTATTGAATACTCAATAGGAAGTTAATATTATCACCATGTTGAATTATTTGTGTTTTTATGAGTTTACTTTCACTCTCTTGTTGTTTTGAGTTTTACTATTTTATTGTACCATGAACTATCTACTTATTTCCTCTTCAGTTGTATCCCTTACTACCCCCCCCCCCCTTCATATTTTCAAGGCGTTCCACTGGGTATGTATATACTCACCCTAGTATGGGATTCACCCAACACATGTCATGTTTTTGAAGATGGTAGACAAGTCGATCGTGACTTAAAATGAGCTTAGGGATACACACTACTTAGCCCTCATGCAGTGGTCATAAATTGCATTATAGGATCTAGGATCTCAACTTTTTACTCTTTTCCAATTTTTTCATGTTAGGATATTTTTTGCTTGGGTGTTAATTTTCGTCCTTTTTCCTTTTAGTTTACACTACCATACTTCATTCTGTTTATTGGTCCATGCATATTTGGTTTATTTATAGCAGTTTTGCGTCTTTTATTTCTTTCTCTTATACACTTTTTCATTAAGTTGGTTGTGTGTGTGTGTGTAGGTACTTAGGAAAAGGACTCTATAAGTTAGTTATGCCTCTAGAACTTATCACCACCCCTAGCTTGTAGAGGTGGGATTGTGGTAGTTATGGCTCAAGCCCTAGATTTGGTCAATTCATGACACATATGATAATATAAATAACATAATCATGAATTTTTTTCTCATGGTTGATCCATTTAGCAGATGATGGATCAACCGAGACCCTAGGGGTAACTCCTTGTGTTGTAATCAAGAGTTTTTGTGTTGTATTTTTTAAAATAGTTGTTTGATATGATGAAGGTGAGTTAAGGATGATATTATATGACATGATGATGGAGATATAAGAATTATTGACATTAAAATTCATGTTACTAGAGTTTCTAGATGGTCATGGAAGATTCATAGAAGTGAGGCACATAGAAGAACTTGTGGAGATATAAATATAGATGTCATTATATTAATATATATTAAGTAAAAATAAAGTAAAACATTTGAGATGATATTAAAGGTATATCTAGTTTCCATTATCTTATTAAAGAATATCTAGAAATGGAGGAAGTGTGAGCGCTGTTTGAAAATTTTAGAACTAGTCTGGAATGTGGAGATGTTTTATTGTAAATCTGAGAGTTATACTAAAATATAATCTAAGTATCTTAAAGAAGTAAATCTCAACTATGGGAGTTACATAGGAAGTATAACTAAAATGGGATAAAATCTGAAGATGTTTTTTCAAAGAATAGGAGCTTAAGATATTTTAAAATTAAACTATAAGTGTAGGTTTCATTAGAGGTAGTTCAAAATTTGTTCTATATAAGTGGATATTTTTTTGTAATTATTTTTGGCAGGATTATGAAAAATATTGCATTGAGTAGTTTTTTGTGTTTTTGTATAATTCCCTTTATTCATGAGTTTTTTTCTATATATATGGAATTTTTTCTTTACTAATTTGTGTTGGAATTTAGAAAAGTTCATGAATATTTAATATATTAAGGGAGGAAGCAGATTTGTAAAAGGTATGAAGTTATCAATGATGTATAGGATACTTTCCTTGTAGGTCTCTATAAATCATATAAATACATGGAATGTATATGATATTTTTTAAATTTAGGGAATTTTTTAAAAATTACATTGAATATTCACAATGGAATATATATTACATAATGCATAGAATATTCCTTAGAGTTTATAGGATGTTTTCAAAGTATTTTGAATTTCTTGTACATGTAAGTATTTTTGATCCGATGTGTAATAACTTTGTGGTGAATATTAATATATTTGGAAGACACGGAATTGGAAAATTTTTACCAGTTTCTTTATGTATAAGTATTTTTGGATGATATGTAACAATTTATAGAGAATATAAATGTGGAAAAGGTTGGAAAATCTTAGGATAAGTAATATCCTTTGAAGTGGTGGAATGTGGAAAAGAAATGATACCATCTCTATATGTGTAATATATTTTTCCCTAAGGATATCTGAAAAATATAAAAGGCATAAAGTATGTAATATTCTTCTCCCCATATGTAATATATTTAAGCTCATGTGTAAGTTTTTTGATGAAGTTTAATTAATTATGAGAAGAAAAAAATTGGTAAATTGATAAGCCTTATATATCACATAATGTTTTTTAGGAGTGTGTGTTATGTTTTTTAATGTAATGTAAGGTTTTCTACTTAGAATATTTTAGTAAAACACTTAGAATCCTCCTTGGTTTGTAGTGGAATATGACATGATTAAATTTAACATGTTGTTAGATTAATGACCACTCCAATATTAAAGGAGAGTCATGATGTGGTATTCTAGTGATTCAAATTCAAAATTTATGTAGATTTAGTGAATTTGATATTTGATTATTTTTCATTCCATAGTGGAGTATTTCACACTATGAATAATACAAAAATGGTTTTATCCAGCATTGTGGATTTAACATCGCTAGCTAAAAGTGATACTAAAGACCCCATTTTTTAGTGCTATAAAAAGTGTTGTTAAAGGGTGTCTTTAACATCTCTTTTTTAGTGCTGTTAAAGGGGGTTTTTAACAGCACTAAAAAACACTGATAGGGGGGTTATAATCAATTTTTAAGAAGTGATAATAAATACCCCCCCTGTCAATGCTTTTTTAGTAGCGCTGATAATGGTATACTTCAAAAAAATATTTCATTAAAAATAAAATACTCATATATAAATATATTAACATCGATATAAATATAATATATATTTTTAAAAATATGCTTTAGATAAAGTAAATAGGTATTTACACTTAACATAAATAATATATTTACTGAAAATATCTAATAAAATATTTAAAATAATAATAATTAATAATTTTCTTATTATGACCAAGTAATAGTCATTTAATATCAATTTTAAGATAACAAAAATCAAAAAATTAATAAAAGATCTAAAATAAGTTGAAATCGTAACTTGAACTTCAAACGAGTATAAATTTTGATCCGGGTGTCTATTTAGGATCTACCACATATCAAATCAATGTCTATGATGATCTCTATGCCCTTAGTGGTAGAGGTAAACCTCTTTCACATTTTTTGTGGCCAAAAAATGCTCAAAAGGCCTCTAAAAATAATTTTTTAGTCAGGGTACCCCAATTTTTTAATATTTAATGGATTTTCAGCCTCATTTAAGGGGTCTTATTGCCTTTTTTTGGTGGATAGTAAATTTATTTCTAGGTATTAAATTCATATTGATATTATGGTTTTAAAATTTTATCATTTTCACAATGTAATTTTATTTATAATTTAATATTTACATGTTTTCTTATATTTTATTATAATAAATCACTCATATAAAAACATATATCAACATATTTACATAAAAATGTATATTATAATATATTTCAATCAATACATATTATAAAAATGTTTTTAAAACAATATCTAACTATTTTTTACATTATAAAAATATATTTATAATGTTTATATATACATATATGTGTGTATTAGTAAACATATATATATTTATATTATATTCTAGTATATGTAAATGAATATAATATATAATATATTTAAATAATAATAAGTATATATATATATATCACATATATATATATATATATAGTATAAGTGTATTTAAAAATAATTATATAAATATATGAATAATATATATGTGTGTGTGTAAATATATATATATATATATATATATATAAACTTAAATATCATTAAACAGAAAAAAAACATGGTGTAGTGGTAAAGGTGTTCCATATTCTAAAGATAGGTGAAGAGTTTGAATCCAGGAAGGCGCGCATGAGGCTGTAAATTTTCAAAGCATTGATAAAAGGGTTGGTGGGGTGAAAATCACTGACAAAGGTGGTGGGAGCATTGTTAAAGGTGTTGTAAAAGTGTTTATAAAGGGGTATGACTCATAAACATCTAAAAAATTACCCTCTTTAGGAGAGTTTCCTTTATTAGCACTAAAAAAGTGTTTTTAAAGGACCCCTTTAACAGTACTAAAAAAAGCACTGTTAAACAGGCCCTTTAACAGTGCTAAAAAAAGTAATGTTAAAGGGGGAATTTAACAATGGTTTTTTAGCACTGATAAAAGCTTCAGGCTTTTAATCGTGCTTCTATTATCAGTGCTTTTTTATCACTAATAAAGACCTATTATAGTGCTATTAAAGTCTTCTTTTGTAGTAATGAAGAACGTAGAAAGTCTTGGGTGAATTCAAAATATGGGATTTGGATGAAGAATAAGGATGTGATTAATTAAAAAATATTTGGAAATTTATATTAGAGGAAATCAAACTAGAGTTTTCATGGAGTTTCCATATTTAAAATTGTAAAATATCTCACATGATTGTTCAATAATATTATGGAAATAATATATTTCCAAATCTTTGTGTCTTATAATAAATAACTCAATAATAAAGGGAGAGGTAATTATGGAGATATATATCTCCATAAATATCAGAGTCTGTGGTGATGTAGACTGAAGATATATTAATATATTATATACATAGAAAAAATAAGGGAGTTCCATCAATATATCTATTTAGAAAAACTAAAGGAAGGTAGAGGTTAATTTTGTGCATAAAAGTGAGAGAAAGATCAAGAGAATAATAAGAAGGGTTATTTCTGGTGCACCTAGCTATTAAATAAAGAGAGTGTAAAAAGATAATTTTAGTGTTGGAATTATCTTCATATGGTGGAATTTTTTAGTGTTGTGATTTGTGGAATACAAAGGCTCAACCCTCACATCAAGGAGTTAATCTCATATGTATTTGGATAAGAATAATGATGTGAGTGAGGAAGTCAAAAGATAATAAATCCAGATCTGAGGATGCACAAAATCAAGCTTACTACTCTAATCATAGAGAGAACATCAACTCTATAAACTGACCAATCCTTCACTAAATCAGTTCACAAAGGAGAATAGGGAGTGTCCCAAGGATCAACAGTGCATCCTTATTAAAAAAATTACTAACTATAGTGAATTGTATTACCTTTGGATACATTGACACTTCATAATTATATGATCCTTGAATCGAGGTTTTATGTTGAACCAAGTAAAATCTCTGTGTCTCATGCACTTTACATTTGGTATTCATGCTTGATATTCAATGAGGTTGTGTGAGAAAGTAATTAAAAAACCGATTGAAAACTAGTTCCCAATAAAATATTAACAAGATCCTAAAACAATAAAATGGTGAAATAATAAGTTTTATTTTGAAACACCATGATTCACCCCCCCCCCCCACTCAGGGTGTCTCGTGTTCCAACAAGTGGTAGTATGGATAGGTTTTGAATTAAAGTTCAACCTATAAATCAATTTTTGATTTTTTTTGCACATGGATTCAATTATGTGGCCTCTATTTTTCAAAGGAAATAACTTTTATGGTTGTAAAAATAAATGCTTATGTTTCTTTTGTCTTGTGGAAATAAGTTCATGGAGTACACCCTTTGATATACCAATTTAACCAAGAATGATAAAAGAATGGGTGATGTTAGGACCAAGAAGATCTTAACAATATCATTATCTAGTGAAGTACTCAAGATAACATATCATTATGCTACTGCTTTAGAGTATGGTAAAATGTTGAAATAATTTATGATGAAATAGTAAAAGTGAATGAGATGGAGGAACAATCCTCAAAACCTGCTGAAAACTTCCTTATATATAAATTTTAGAAGAGGATAAATTAGAACAAGGCTCCTAAAGTTCCCAGATATGGTTTGATCACTAAGAATGATATGAATCAGTTAAAACTTGTAATGAATTATTTATTTTTAATTCAACCTCTATGATTGTTTTAAATTCAATCTAGTCAATGTACATCTCTTAGAATTACACAAATATTTCAAAAATTGATTTTAATGGGACACAACAATTTTTACATAGTTAAACCTAAATGTGATAGAACACTCCTCATTTTGAATGGTTACCCCCCCCATCATATATTCTTCACTATAAATTCAAGTGGTTACACCAAGAATACTCTCAATCCCATCAACATAGAATTATATAATTCTCCTTTCAAAGTCCAACTGGAAACCACAACTTCTCATTGCACACTTTAAAATTTTCTAAATCAATATAAGAAAGATATCTATTTGATCATAGTTTCTTCTAAAACACTCGAGAAACATCTTCTTCCAAGATCCTTTTGGGTGAACAAAACTACATGTTCTCAATAACATTAGTCTTTCACTAACACTGAATAAGAAAATGTAACTGCATGAAATTCATTCATGTACTCTTCTAAATATATCAGAATATGTAACTTCCATTTGTTCTTAGATTTTCAAATAACCTAACATCCAAAATAGATAGTTGTTCTTTCTTAGTCTCTTCATATATTCAAGGATCTATTTATTTCTCATAATTTAGAAAATTCTCAGGTACTTCTAGTATTATTTTTTCTTTTTTGATAAATCTTGGATTCATTCAATTTTCCATATCTTATTCTCTCTTAAATGAAACATTAGCTTCATGAAAACCTTTGTACACAGTTTTTCTATGTGTTTAATTTCACACAACTTCAAATTCATAGTACTATTATTTATTAAATTATGAATTATTTCATGGTATACTCACTCTTATTTTCATTACTTTATTATTATTTTAGTATTGTAAAATATATCTCACAAAATTATGTGTTATCAGAATAACCTTTATGAAAATAAGATGCTTTTCATGGTTCATCAAACTCAATTTCTCAGTAAATCATGGAACTAAATCTTAAGAAATGCATTTCCATATATTATTCTTGTTACTTATACTTTTTTAAGACTCATGGTTATGGAACTTAATTCATGTAAGAAATAAGTTTGTGGAATTTTTTATGTTTCATGAAATATTAAATTTTGTGATATATTCATGAATCACGGTGTGTTGCATATATCTCTCTCAAATCATCATTTTAATGATATTATCTTTATGTAGGTGTAAAAAACAATAAGTAATTCAAGATTTTGTATATATTCCTTCACATAAAACGTAGCCACATGTATACTTTATGCAAGTATTTCTCTTGAAAATTCCTATGTGAACTGAGAGCTCACCTCCCCTCAGTAATTTATCTCTATTTTTCATATTCTATAAATGATTCATCCACTGAGTATTTATAGTCAATTTCTTCTTCTTCTATCCTTTAAAAAACATTTTGATTTGTATATTACTTCACCTCTACGAGAATTGTGTCATCAAGCCTTTTAAATCAAATACAAGTTCTCTCTAACCTTCATGCACTTTGGTATTCAACTTAACCCATCTTTAACCTTCATCATTTACTATGATAAAAATTATCAAAACATGAATGCACTTCCTTCTGAGTATCATTTGGAAAACTAAACTTTTCCCTACTCAAATGAATGTACCATGTGTCTTTTGCAATATTGGATTGAACAAACAAAAAAGCTTCAATAACTCGGAACCTTTGTCTAATAAAGGGACTTTATACATGAACCTATACATGAAAATTCTTAATAAAAACTTCATAGTATTACATATATTTAGGGTATCACATCTTAAACTTAACTCCTTCACTGGTTTGAGTAATTTCAAGTTCCACTTTGGTAACCAATGATAGTTCACTCAACTTTTGATGGTAAATATCGTATAAACAAGACAAACACTATATAAAACCAACTCATGCATTGAGAAAACCCTAGATAAAGCCTGAAGAATATGATTGAAAGAAAATTATTTTACTAATACAACATGCGATTTTTAAATTGATGAATATTTCATTCTTATAAGTTCCTAACGTCAATTATTTATATAGTAGGCACACTAATTGATAAGTTATCATGTTCCACTTTCCATAGTACAAACCCAATGGGGCCTCCCCACTCTAGTGGTCCACTCATGATGCCTCACAAGGTGTTTTTTACCCTACATATTCACCAAATTATGCACCTTCTCCTTGTATTGTAAGTTTCGACTCGTGATGGAACTAATATCTTTCATACCATGGATTCTATGTTGGATCATACCTTTGTGATCAACCAATACCCTTGGTACTAAGCTACTTGGGTTTCCTTATTGTTTGGCCCTAATTTTCTTTTAACCCATCTATAAATCTAATTTTCCAAAATAATAAGACACCCACTATCATTTTTATGTAATTTATTCCATTACCACATTTAAGATTCTTTTTCAACTTCAAGCCTTCGAAAATTTAGCTAATTTTTTACAAGGAAGCCTCAAATATTTTAATCTATCTCAACCGCTATAGATATTTATCCAAGTGTATTGTTCTTCACTCTCATTATTTTCCATGAAAAATAAACACAATAATGGTTTCTCCATTAAATATCCAAAAATAAATCTCCCCTTTAATTATCTCATCAACTTTCGCATGTGTCATGTTTTAGATAAAGTGTGTCTCTAAATCAATAAAACCAATATTTTATATTAATACTGGATCTATAGTTATCTAATGTAAAGGTTGTTGTATTAGAACCTATCTAACTAGATGTTCTCAATAGCAGTATAAATTTCCTTTTCCTACTTAAAATAGGTTGTATCTTCATCTTTTCTTATTAGATCATTAAACACATATTGTCAATTTTCTCATGATGAAAAGTTTTCCTATTGAAAGAAAATAAAATCCTTTTCTTGTATTATTTAATTTCCCCATTTTTTGTCAATACATCTAAATATTTATGTTAATATGTGTGTATATTCATCTCCCCTTTATTGATAATAAATTGACAAGAAATTTTAGGAAAGTTATTCATCTTTAACAATCTTCTAAGACTTTCAAGAAACCTTCTCCTCCCATTTTTTCTAAATTATAGAATAATCCAAACTATTGATAGAAGGGTAAAATCACTTGTTTACTATAAATGATCCATCAACCATTTAACTTTAGGTATACTTAGGTTAACCCAATTTAGAAGACAATATTGAATAATATTTGATATTAAATTTTTCCATTAATATGTCTAGTATGTGGCACCACTTCAATTTTTTATTACAGGTCTTCAAAATATAGTTTCAATAATAAATATTTAACATGAACGCATCTTGAACAAGTACATTAGAAACATTCGAGTGAAATATTTCTCCTTTGACTTTTCTTTCCCATCAACCATCACTCCCATTTATAAAAAGATTCATCATAGTCATAACATGAGTAGAAAAGTGGGATTGGTATACCTCATTTTTAAACTTTTATAGATGTTTTCTAGTTTCCAGATTCATACAAAATAAATTTTCTCTAACAAATTCTTTCACATGTATACTCCCCCTGAAGGGATATAATCCATTATTAATCATGGGAGTTAGGAAATACCATGATGATTACTGTAAATTTTCTAAAACAACCTCCAACTTCCCCTTTATTTTATCTACTTTAATTACCTACATGTTTGAAAAAATAAAAGAAACAAGGGAATAAGGATGGAGCACTTTATTCCTTAGTAAAAACATAAAGGCTGTGAGTTTCCTCTCGACCATGGTTATTTTTTCTTTATAATCTCATCATGGGGAGAATTCTATATATTCCCTTTCCTATTATGAGTCGTTATTGGTTTAATGTTCATATTATTCCTTTCATCATTTTTCAGTGTGGAGTTCTCTTCTTAACATAATCCATCGAACATAATGTCTACCAAGTTCTTGAACCACTTTTTTTTATCAATTATTATTAAGCTTGTAGGATGGTTATACAGACTTTCATTCCAAGTCCATATTGATTTCACTATCCACACAAATCATATTAAAGATTTAGGTCAACATTTTTAGACAATATCTCATGAAATTAAATCTCTTAATGTGAAATAACTAGTTTTAATTTATCACTTCTATTTTCATGTGCCTTCTCCATTTTTCTATCCATTTCCAATTAGGCTAGAAAAACAATTAAGCAATACTTTTTACCATTCTCATCTTTCTTAGTTTCTTCACATGGTTTCTTAGAAAGTACAACATAACATGATTTTTATTTCTTCACCTTATGAATACCCTTCCCTTTCACACCATAGATAATCTATCTAAGTAAGATATTAATGTTTTCCTCATCACTATGACCATGTTGATCACATCTGTGATATATTTATTTTAATCATTCATACATGTTTTGTGTTAGAATATTAGATGAATTCCTTATCACATCTTTCTTTATTTGAATATTTATTCTCATATTATCATAATAGTGCCCCCATGGTTCATGAATCTTTAATAATAGTGACATATATTACTAGTATGAATATTATTTATACCCAAACACTACACAGCACTAGTAGTATCCTCTAAACATTGATCTTTTATAGTGATTATAGTTTCATCATGAATATTATTATTATTGTCTTTCCATAAACTTTGGTTGTCATTTATCTAGTGGAAATGATATTTTTAAACTATTACTATCTTAATTTGATGTAAAATAGGGTTTCACACTGGTCTTATTATTCGAAATTGGTTCAGGATTGGTTTTAGATACTACATTATTCAAGGTAACAGTTTTCTTTTGAGATTTGTTAGGAACATAAATAACCAACCTCTTTGGACCACTCTTTTCACCAATTTTTGATGACTATAATTTAACCTCAACTAAATTTTTGAAGTATTTTGTGATAAACATCAAATCCTTTTGAACTCCAAGACACTTTGATTGTGTCTTGGAAAATTATTAATCTCTGAAATAAAGTTTCTCTTCGTGGAATTTATTCATCTTATCTTTCCAAATCACTCTCAGTTTTTATTTCTTGATCTCATTGATATAAGATTATTCATTATTAACATACTCTAAATTTCCCTCATCCACATTATTCTTTTATTGCATCAACTTCCTCTTATCATTCTTGAGTTTTGTGTTATTCTCAAAAAAATCTTAAAAATTATTTATCAAAATATACTCTAACCCAGTTCATTCTCATTCATCACCATGCTTGAGGTATCAAAACCCTTTTCAACATGATCTATAAAATTAACTACATCTTCTTATTAGTACCTTGATGAGGATTCAACTTGTTCTTTTTTTTATCATCAAGTTTATTTCTTTTCAACTAGTGTATTTCTTCTTTATTCCACCAAATTTAGTTGAATATCTTGAGATTTTACCCCCATTTCTTATTCTAAGGTTTCTCATCATATTCTTATAAATCATATTCTGCATTTTTCTTCTTTGGGAAATTTATGTCATGGTTTTTTATGCTATTTTAGTCGTATCACCTTGATTGTTTCTTGAATTTTCCTTTCTACATTCTGTGCTTGAATATTTTTTATCAAAAAATAATAATACTATTGAAATATTCATCATCTTACTCATTATCAGAATCACTTGATTCTTTAACGTCATCATCTTTGATTTTAAACTTCCTCATGGATTTAAAATTAATTTCATCTTCAATATTCTTTTTGAAAACTGGATTTTTTTTCATTTCATAATAAATGAGAATATTATTTAACTAATCAAGTGTGATATCATCTCTATCATCTAAATCTAAAACAATAGGATTAAACCTAACTGCAAAATTTCTTATTAGTTTTTGAAAAAATTTGTAACCATACAGTTTTTCTATAAATCACAACATATTGATTACTGTTTCATTTATTCTATTAAATAATTCATCAATATTTTCTTTATTATCCAATTTAATATCATCAAATAAACTTATCCAAATCTATAAGTTGTCTTCTTTGAGTTTTACATTACCTTTATGAAAAAATTTCAACTTATCTAAAAATTATTTCGTATTTTTGAGACCCATAACTTTTGTGTATACTTTTTTTGAAAGAGACGTTAAATTGGAATTTTAATGTTTTCTATAAACTTCTATATTTATCTCATCATATAAATTCATGGGATAACATTTAATAATGGATGTAAATCACACTATTTTCACTACTCTTACTTCTAGATTAAGAGAGAGAGAAGATAGGGAAACACCATATTCTTATGAATATGATAATTATCTCCATAAAATGTGGGAACACCCCTGATATTAACTAAATTCATATTTTTTGTAATCTCAACAACTCTTAGATCTGACGAAGCGATCATGGGTCTTCTCTAATAGAAAATGAAGTAGCCATATATGGTTAGATCACTGAGGGGGTGAATCAGTGAAATTTTTTTATTAATTTTTAATTTTTAATTCAACCTCTATGATTAGTTAATATCACAATCCAATAAATTTATATCTCTCAGCTGTACCAAGGTTTTTCATAAAGTAAATGGTATAGGAAACAATGATTTTTACAATTTTTGGCTTCTATGTAAGAGTTTACTCCTTTTTGTGATTTTCTCCCCCCTCCCAAATATATTATACACTATAAATAAAAGTGGTTGCTTAATGAATCTTCTTGATTCCAACTATATAAATTCACACTATTCTCCTTCTAGAGTCCCACTAGAAACTATAACTTCTCACATCCACTACAATAATGTTCGATCCCAAACATGAAAGATCTCATTTTTATTCTCATTTCTTCTACACTACTTAAGCTAGATATTCATCTTTTATCCTTATTGATCAATTGAACTATACTTTCTCACTAACACTAATATTAAACTATAACTAAATAAAAAACTCTAACTGTATATAAGTTAGTTGTGTACTCTTCTTAATATATCAAGAGATTTAACTTCCAATTATTCTTATCTTTTCAAGTAGCCAAATTTCTAAACTATATATTTTATCTTACTAACTCCCTTTAAATCCTAAATGATCTATATTTTTCTTAGAATTTATTTAATAATCGATCATTGTAATTCTTCTTATCCCTTTTTGATAACTCACAACTTTAGTCACTTTTCTCTCTCTTATTCTTCTATTCTCAATGAAGCATTAGCTTCTTGGAAACCCTAGTACATAAATTCAATTTCATTGTACTATTATTCCTAGAAATATAAATTATTTCATTGTATTCTCATTATACTTCTCACTACTTTCTCACTATTTTATTCTTCTCAAATATATATCATGAAACTACATTTTTATAGAATAACCTTTATGAAAACACGATACTTTTAATGGTTTCTCACACTTTGCTTCTCAATAATTCATGTAATTGAATCTTAAACAATATATTTTTACTATTGTGTCTTGTTAAATTTTCTTTTTGAATCCTAAATCCCAAAGAAATTACTTTATGTAAGCATCAATCATTTCATGGACATCTCTCTCTTCTTTTCAAAACCTTCATGTTTTCTGAACTTTATTTGTCAATTGAAATATCAAATTTTGTGATATATTTATGAAATTATAGTGGGTTTCATGTTCCGCAATCAAATTATCATTTTTACGATATTATCTTTATATAGGTATACAAAAACACATGGACTTCAAGATCTCGTATAAATTCTTTCATGAAAACAGTAGACATAGGTGAACTCTGTGTAAGTATTTCTCTCAAAAATTACTATGTGATAGAGAGATCACCTTCCCTCTGCAATCTCTATTGGTTTTTTATTATATACTAATGATGCAGCCTATGGATATTCATAGATGGATTTCACTACCTTTATTTCCTGAAAATCATAGAGATATGAGAAATTATAGATTCAATCCTTCACAAGAAAATCCGAGTTCGCTCTAACCTTCAAGTGCTTCAGTCTTTGATTTCACTAGTCCTTATCCTTTCATATTTTCTCTATTCAAAATTATCAAAACATGTATTAACTTTATTCTTTGTATCATTTTTAAAACTAAACATCACCGCACTCAAATGAACATATCATGCATCTTTTTGAATATTAGATTGAAAAAAATAGTTTCTAAAACATAGTGCCTCTATTTAATGAAGATATATAATTTTTTTTCTTATGTGTGAAAATTATTAATCATAAATTCATAGTATTTATAATACTCTTATAATCATAACTTGAAATTGACTCCCCCACTTTTTTGAGTAATGTTGAGTTACTCAGCGCCTCTCTGGACCCTTATACTCACTAGCTTGTGATGACTCTGATTTAACCTCAACAGACTTATTGAAGACTTTTATGATCTTATTTAAATCATTTTTAACTTCAAGACACTTTTATTCTATCTTGGAATATTATTTATCTCTTAGAGAAATTTTCTCTTTAAGGTCTTTCACAATCTTATCTTATTCAGCCACTATCAGTTTTTATTTATTGATATCATAAATATGATATGTATCTTTCTTAAGAGACTATTATTTTTTCCAAACAATTTTATCCTTTTCATTCACTATATTCCTCTAATTTTTCTTAAGCTATGAATTATGTTTAAGAAAATATTCTAACTCATTCTTCAATATTTATTTCAACTCAATTTATTATCCTTTATTATCATTATTTCTCAAGGTATCAGATCCCTTTTCAACAAGAGTCATAAAATTAAATTTAAATTTTGATTGGCTACTTGATGAGGAGTCATATTGTGCTTCTTTTATCATTAAGTTTATTATATTTCTACTATAGTATTATTATTTATTCTACTAAATTTAGTTGAATTTCTTGAGGTATTACCCCATTTATTTGTTTGAAGTTTCTCATCATATTATGTAGCCTTCTTATTTGGAAAATTTATGTAAATGTGTCCAATTCCATTAAAATTGTACAATTTAGTGGTTTATTCTCATTCCCTTTCCACCTTACCCATTTAAACCTTTTTTATGGAAGAGAAATAATTGTATTTAAGTTTTTATTATCTTCATTATTATCAAAATCACTTGATTCTACAACATCATCATCTTTGATTTTGAGTTTTCTCGTGGCTTCAAAATCCATTTCATCTTAAATATTTTTTTTTGAATGTTGGAATTTTTATCATTTCTTAAGTAATTAGAATATTATGTAATTCATCTAGTTTCAGATCATATCTATCTTCTAAAGTGTAATCTTTAGGATCAACCCTATCTGAAAATTTTCTCATCATATTTTTGATAATTATAGAATCATATGAATTTTATCTAAATCCCCATATACTAATGACTATTTCATTGACTCTAGTAAATTATTTATAAATGTTTTCTTATTTATCCATTTTAAAATTCTTTAATAATATTGTCAAAATATATAATTTTCATTCCTTTATATTTATTTTTCCTTCATAACTACTTTTTAATTTATCCTAAATTTCATTGGAAATTTGGATCCCCCTAAATTTTGTGTATAATTTTTTTGAAAGAGACATAAAAATGGAATTTTGATAATTTTTATCAACTTCCATATTTATATTATCATATAAATACATATTTGAAACTTTAGTAATCGAATGGCTCAAAGGCCTTCATTTTTATTGATTTTTTATAACCCCCCTTTCAAGGGATGAGGGGGAACCCTGATTTGAACCTTTAGTAATGAATGAAAATTTCGCTATAGTTACATATCTTATTTCCAAACCAAGATATTAAATATTGGGAAATATATTATTATTCCAACTATTATAATTTTTCCATAAAATATTGGAACATACCTGTTATTAACTAAATTCTAATTTTCCATTATTAGAAACTCTCAGATCTGACATAGGGAAAAAAGGTTTTCTCTAATACTAAATGAAATGCCTAGATTTGGTTAGATCAGTGAGAGGGGGTGAATTAGTGATCATTTTTTAATGATTTATTTATTTTTAATTCAACCTTTATGATCAGTTATGATCTTTATCCACACAATTTATTCATCTCATCCTTAATTAAATATCATAGAAAGTAAATGGAATTGGAAACAATAATTTTTATAATTTTTTCCCTTGATGTGTTGTCCATCTATTTGTTGTGAATGTTTAACCCCCCCCCCCCAATCATTGATTTTACACTATAAACACAAGTGATTAATTTATAAATAATCACGATCCCATCAGAATATAGTCACACTATACTCCTTCTAGAGTCCCATTAGAAACTACAACTTCTTGATCAATATAATGACATGTTCTCACTAACACTTTCCTTCGTCTTCCAATAAATAAGAAACTCTAACTTCATGCAAGTTAATCATGCTTTATTCAGAATATATCAGAAGATTTAACTTCCATTTATTCTCAAATTTTCAAGTAACCTAACTTTGAGACTAGATATTTGATATTACTCACTCTTATCAGATCTTCAATAATCTGGTTCTTTCTTAGAATTCACCAAATTATTGGGCACTACAGGTCTACTTCTCCCTTTTTGAAAACTTGAATGTAATGTGAAGGATGCTTTGAATAATTGAAGAGGATATTAGTGAATGCTCTGATCTTGACTCTACCATTGGGAAATGGTGGATTTTTGATTTATAGTGATGTATCAAAGAAAGTACTTGGTTGTGTACTTATGAAAAGTGATAGAGTTATTACCTATGCATCAAGGCAGTTAAAAACTCATTAAAAGAACTATCCAACTCATGATCTTGAGTTATTAGTTTTAATAGTTTCCTTAGATATATGGATAAACTATCTATATGGTGAAAGATGTGATATATATATAAATCAAAATAGATTGAAATATATCTTCTCATATAAAGAAATCAACATGATGAAAAGAAAATGGCCTAAACTACTCATGGATTATGATCATTTAATACAACATCACCTAGGTAAGGAAAATAAGGTAGAAAATGCATTGAGAAATAATGGTCATGGAGTTCTAAACAAAATGATAATTTAAAGAGATCCTATGTTCATAGATCTAGTGAATATGGGTATCGGAATTATCAATAAATGTTAAACATTGCTACTTTTTCAATTGGTTGTTCAACCATCTTTATTAGAAAGGATTAAAAGTTCTCAGTATGAAGATGAGAATTTTCAAATGAAAATTAAATATGTGAATGATGGGAATTTGGAAGACTTCATATATGAGGATGGAATTCTTAAATTTGGGAAGAGGATTTGTGTTCCCGATATACTCGAGCTAAAAAGTTATTTATTGGATGATTCTCATAGCTCTAATTTCTCTATACACCCTGGTAGCACTAATATGTATATATATTTGAAGGAACATTTATAGTGGGATAATATGAAGCAGGAAATTGGTGGTTATGTATCAAGATGTTTAGTATGTCAACAGGTGAAGGCTGAAAGGCAACATCCTAGAGGAATCATAAAACCTCTTCCTATACCTATGTGGAAATGAGATTATATTACAATAGAATTCATCATACGAATACCCAATACTCCAAGAAATAATGATACAATATGGGTAATTGTTGATCCACTTACTAAATCTGCACATTTTCTCACTATAAGGGATGATTTTCCACTATATCACCTTGAAAAACTCTATATTAATAAAGTTGTAAGAGTTCATGGAGCACCTCTTTCAGTTTTTTCTGATCATGATCCACGATTTACATCTAAATTTTGGAAAAGTCTTTAGAAATATTTAGACATTGAGCCTCATTTGAGTACATCTTATCACCCTCAAACTGATGGATAGTCTAAACGGATAATCCAAACATTAGAAGACATGTTGATATCATGCTCACTTGACTTTAAATATGTGTAGGATCGATATTTACCTTTGGTAGAGGTTTCTTACAATAATAGTTTCCATTCTAGTATTAAAATGGAACTATATGAAGCATTTTATGGAATGAGATATCATACACCAACTTGTTGGGATGAAGTTGGTGAAATGAATATTATAGGCCTAGAACTTATGGGGGAAAAATTAAAAAATTTAAAGACTATTCAAACCCATATCAAATCAACTCAAAGTAGAAAAAATAGTTATGATGATAATAGAAGGATTTATAATTTCAAGTGGGAGATCATGTTTTCTTGAAATTATATCTATGGAAGGGTGTTATAATATTTATAAATAAAAGAAAACTCAGCCCTAGGAACATTGGACCTTTTGAAATCCTGGAGATAATTGGATCTGTGGATTATCTTTTGGAGATTCCACCTAGCATTTCTAAATTCCACAATGTGCTTCACATCTCTTTGTTAAGGAAGTACATGCCTGACCCAACACATGTCCTCACATCTGAAATAATATAATAGGAACCCAGTTTATCTTAATGTGAAGATAATATTTAGATTATGGATAGTAGAGAGCAGGTGTTGAGGAATTGGACTACTTGGATGGTAAAAGTAATTTGGAAAATTTTAAAAATAGAATAGCCGAAGTGGGGACCATAGAAATGTATTATGAAGAACTACCCAAATCTTTTTATGTAGTGAAATTTTGAAGATTTTGAGGATGAAACTTTTTGAATGAGGGTATAATGTAACCCCCCCCCCAAGATTTTATATTATACCTCTTTTAAAACTTAATATCTTCAATATTTTATGATTCACGCAACACCGAGTTCAAAACTATAATGTTGGTGTCAAATTCCACTTGAAGCTAAAAATGATCATGTTTTAGAAAAATGAAGGCGCCCTTTAACTCACTAGAACATTCTGATAATCCCAACATAGTCACATACAATATCCATTGGTGGCGCGTAAGGTGTAAAATTACATGTAAGAATATTATGCACCCAATGTGACGTAAAATCCATTCTTATTCTCAGGCCTCCCAAAAATGACTATGGAAGATGTAAGCAAGTGCATAGGATGAACGCAAAGACTATCCTATATGTAACAATCTTAAACACCCAATACGATGTCAAATTCACACTTTCACATCATCATTTTTACACACCGCCACCTAAGATTTTTCCTATAAATAGAAGTGCACCCCTTTCCTTGGGGTAACCGTCTAAAAGTCAAACTATTTCTCCCGCACGTGCATGATATCCCCTTCTGCGACAGTACGCATTCAATGGATCCAAGGTACAAGATCTTTCATGATAGGTCCCCTATGGGTTCCCCTTCAGGGTCCCACAAGGTATTGACCCTCTACCATTTCATTTTTTTACTAATTCAAGTTCACGCAAAAGACCCTTCTTCCATGCAACACTTTCCCTTGTCCATCATATCTTCTGCTCGACCCTTCCTTTTTTTGTAAGCATCTAATCTTGCGTACACCCCTTCCCTTAGCCTCCATGGGTTTTATTTACCCAGAAACACCATTTTTTATCCCTTATTATATGCTACGCACACATCTTGTGCACCCCTCCTCTGTGAGTCCCTCCAAGTTTGTATATAGTGACTTTCTATTCCCTCATCTGATGTCCCATGTCACATTGTCCTACCTATTTATTTTTTGGAATAAGTATGATAATGGCTATTTTTTTGGAATAGACATGATAAAGTGGATCCCACGACTGACCATTCCCCCACCCCACTCATGTTGAGAATTTTTAATGCCTTCCCTTCTCAAAGTGTGGGTGGGTATCAATCATGTAAATCAAAGGTGTGAGGGATGATTCCTCCCCATCTGTTCTATAGGACATTAAACTGCTAATTGTCATTTTCCTCAGCACATGACATTAAACTATAGAATCACCCTATTCCATGCACATGGGGTGCCCTGCCTCAAGAATTTTCCATGCCCACTTGTCCCAAAGGGAGTGATATCTTCCTCACATGGAATGAGATCCTTCCGACATGGAAATAAATCCACCTTGTGGTGAAGGGTAGTCATCTTGGTGTAATCCCCTAGCCATTCTTGTGATAGGTATCACTCTTTATCCTCCTTACCTCCTCCGGATCCAAATACTAGAGGGGGATGGTCATCGAGGACTCTCAACACCCCATCCCTCACCCTTAGGGATTTATAGTCATGGGTTTCTTCTATGTGTAATCCCCACACCATCCCTTGCTGACACATTTTTGTGACATGACCATATGGTTTACTGCTTTCTCTTGTTTCTTACACCGAGCATGAATCACATGGGATTGGAGGTTAGTAGTGACTGTGACACCCTTGCATCTGGGAAAAAATCCTAGAGTAAGCCCAATCTTCCACCTCTGCAGGCCGCAAACCATGCGTAGGCCCTGAATATCCAAAATATGTGTACTTTGATATATTTCTTCTACACAAGGTATGTAGAAATACTCCCTGAGGTTCAAGACCATCATACATTCCCATATTAGTCTTTCCCTTGAGCAACTATATCTCGAAAGGATCATGCCCCACCTAGAGGTCACATCTCCTTTGGGTCCACCTGGGCAGCTTCAACATGTAATCCTCACACCACATGTTTGAGCCTCTAACCATGTGTAATACCCAAAGCCTCCATTATAACTATGTATACTTTGATTCTCAACCATTTGGGATACGTAGGAAATATCCCTGAGTTTTAAGCTCGATACCATCATATTCACGTCGGTTCACTCCCATCCTTACCATATGATGTTAAACTTCATGGGATTCTAGAACTACATGGACTTTGATCTATTTATTCTAAACAAGGTATGTATGAAGCCTCCTTGAGGTTCAAGCCGAATAACCCTATCACCCCTCACATTATATCCATTATATCCACTTTATTTTAACACTTCCTCTATATCCACCTGATTCTTACTCATACTACCACATCTCGGTTAGATCATGCCATCCACATCATTATTTCCTCTAGTAACACTTGGGAAGCTAACCATGCATAATCCCCACACAATCTAACCAAGGTAAATCCTTTTGAAATGGGGAGATAGCCATGTGTAATCCATGCATCATCAATATTGAACTATGTGGGTTTTGGTCCCATTCTTCTAAATAGGGTATGTAGGATTCCTCCACAAGGTTTAATCCCATCCTTTGGTAAACCTTGGTGTCCCCATCAATGGGGTCCATCTCCCTGATCTGACCTTAGTGGTGTCTGGATCATCCTTCACTATGTGACATCTTCCCTTTATGGGACACATCACCCAGGTTCGTCATTAGAGGAGTCCCCACCTAGCCAATGGTAAACCTTGGTGTCCCCATCAATGGGGTCCACCACCCTAATCCACCCTCATTAGTGTCCAGGTGAACCTTCATAATCTGAAATCTTTCCCTTATGGGACACATCACCCAATTTCATCATTAGATTCACTCCCACCCTTCTAATGGTAAACCTTAATACCTCCCTCCTAGGGATGTTCCCCTTCACAGTGTGACGTCTTCCCTTTATGAGATATGCCATTATAGGGTCTATCCTTATTGGGAGTCTTGATATGTAAATCTTTTAAACCTTCCAAGTTCTCCCTCCTGGGGATGTACCTATCTAATCCACCTTCACAAGTGTTCTAATCAGCTCGTTCCATCTCCTCAGGATGTTAAACTCACGATCCTCCCTCTCTACTGGACATTAAACTTGTGGCCTACCTTGTGTTAGACATGGGATACCCAAGGAGAACCATGGAATACATGCCTCTAGTATAAGATACATTTTTATTACTATAGGATGCCTTGGGTTCCACACCCTTGAGAATCCCTCTTATAAGGAATAATACAGGTGCTCCAATGTTCCAATATCTAGAAATGTCACTAATTCCCAACACAACTACTCTCCTAAATGAAGGTTACTGCCCTGGATAGACCCCTTGGAATGTATATATAGAAGTAGAGTTACTTACTAGCATCCACAAAGTGTTGGTACTGGGAATGAGGTTCATAAAAAATGTCTTAATCTATAAGGGATACCCAAACTATGTGACGAATTCTGAGGAGGAATCCATGGAAGTATGAACCAATATCCCATCAACCTTTTTCGATCAAGGATCAAACATCACTGAAGAAGTGGTGAATGTCACATGCCTTTCAAAAGAGGGGATGAAGGGTAAAATTTCTTCCTTCAGCGAACACAATGATGCACGATGAGAGAACGTTCCCTGGCCAGAGAATCAGAAATAGAAATAGTGAACCTAACGTGAACTCTTCTCCTTAATATGGGATTAGTAGCATTCGATACATCAATAGATGATCGTATCACTGGATCCAGCTATCTATCACTAGTTCCTTCCAAGAAAATAGTGGTTCTGGTGTGGAACTCACTAGAGATTCGTGTAGTTAATCATTGGTCATTCCAATCTATGGGATCGTCGGTGTGGATATCTATCTATTCATGGAAGAATGAATGACCTTGGGGAATTGAACATTATTTTTCTATTATTTGTACTGATGGATGAATCTTCCTACTCTGTAGGACCCAATCCATAGGAAATTAATCTCCCTATACCTGCAAATGTAGGGGCGGGAGTAATTACAATGTGGAAATCCTACACAATTCTACCTCTTCTATAACCTCATCCATGACCATAGCTACCGGGTGCCCATGCCCTGCCTCAACTTCAAAGATTATCCAAAGGAGGGTGATCAACGCCCCTGTATGATGGTACAAGAAGAAGGGGGTCATTACCATGAGGGACATGGCCCATCGGGACCTATAGTCTTCTACACCTTACCGTCACTATCTCCACAAGGGTCGCATAGGGTTCCACTGCTCCCATATTTGAATTCCAACCACTTCAGGAGTCTCTCCCTAGAATGTTATTATAATTCACTCCCCTACATCGATGAGGTAAGGGGTATCTGAGTCATCCCGACTATGACTACCACCCAAGATCCATCAAGGAGATATCCCACCAAGCCATGTCAACACCCCCATTGACCAATTCCTCAGGATGGAGAACAAGTAATATATTCCCCTTCTCCTCCAGCCCTGGTCTGGATAACCTGATGCCAATATTGGGAGCAAGCTCCGAAAGATGCATGTTAGGTGGAATCCTATTCCATGACTTCAGTGGACCATTCCACCATGGACACATACTACCATTTTTCTTCTATTACAGAGCAGGGGCACATCAATGCCCAATCAGGATCAAGACCTCAATTTCCCCAGGGGCAGCTTGGGTTGACTTTTTCAATCACCGATGCATCTATCATCCATCATGGGCCAAATTGTGATAATGATATCTGGTAATTAGGCCCCCTCATACCATCACCAACCATATTGGAGGTGCTCCCCACTCTCACGCTCAACATGGAGGTACTACCCATGTCCTCAGTGCCAACTTAAGTGGATGTCCTCCCCTCTTTGTTGACATCTAGCATGAAGATCCTCCTCATGCCTATGGTTCCCAGTATGGAGGTCCTCCCCATTCCACGGATCGTCAATGTGATGGTCCTCCTTGAATCATCTTCATCTCTAGAAGAGTTCCTCCTTATGCCATAGGCTACCAACATGGAGGTCCTCCCCATGTTCTCACCAGCTCCGATGAAGTTCCTCCCTACTTCAGCACTCCCAACCATGGAGGTCCTCCCCACACTTTCACCAACTAGTATAGAGGTCCTCCCCATACCCATGATACTCAACATGAAGGTCCTCCATATGTCCCATTCAATATATACACAAGTGATCCTCACACCTCATCTCACTAGATCGAAGGTCCACCCCACTCTCATACCTGATATGGAGGTCCTCACCATATACTTAGTGATTCAAGCAGAGGTCCTCCTTTCCATGTTATCACCTAGAGTGGAGGTCTTCCCCACTCTCACATAAATCCCAATGGAATTCCTCCACACTTCAATAGCAACCAATAAATAGGTCATCCCCTTTCCAAAAATTTACCCTACTCTAATGAGACATCCTCAGGTAGAAGAGAGAACTATTGCCTCCAAAGTAAGTACTCTGAGAAGCATCAAGTCATTGTCAATCCCATCTGTTTTTCAGATTGTATAGCAGAATGTGACTCATTGATCGAGCCTTCACCCCAATCCTCTTCATCAGAGTCTAGGGATGGAACTCAACATGTGAGTTTCATCATCCTAGAAGGTGAGATGCACCAGATCCATGAATCCATTCACAGGTACATGAAAGTGGTGGAAGATTTGGCTCCCTTAAAAATACTCATTGTTCATCCCTCTCTATCATCACAAGTTTCATTCTATACCTCAACACAAGATCATGGAGATTTATTATGAGGCATAGTAGGTGAAGGGAACCTACAATATTCACCACCAATAATTGCCTCCCTCACACATGAGTTAGTGGTAAATACCCCATCCTATAGGGTCATGATGATGTGATCGGTACCACCTCTGAGAGATGACCTAGTGAGTGGCGGACAGTCAACTTGTGTAATGTTTTATCCACCGAAAATTTCACCACCACAATTTTCTATATCAAGGTTTATCCCAATTCTTCAGCTGACCCTGATTGGAGAATGGGGAAACCAATAATTAAACCCCGCTTCTGAGCAGAGAATGTTGTCGGACACTCTAGATTCTGATCATTTGTCTGAGATGTTCTAGATGATCACTACTCCCAACTTAGAAATTCCAAGATCTCTCACTCATGATGAGGTTTCTTTATTCAACTAAACCCTTTTGGAAACATAGTTCCTTTTATGTACCCGTCAGTTGGCCTATCATAGGATTTAATAGCAATGTGATGACATTTTCCATCAATGTCGGATGGTTGAGTTATCACCACTTTCTATGGAACAACACCCTGCATCACCCAGCTATCACCAAACCCTTAAAAACAATTCATTCAGAGCTTCATCATTCTCTGTATAATTATTAAAGAGGTGACCCCATATGTTTAAATCTGTGGATGGGGTTAGTATGCTACTATTCACTTCAGTCCCATCCTATGTTAACCTAACTTGTCTAGTGATATCGAGGATATATCACTAGGTGTAGTCATAGTGAACATGGATGAACTTAATACACTCAAGGATAAGGACACGGAGGTAGGGCTTAATGAATATGACTCACCTCCTGGGGTAGCAAAGTACCATGTGGATACTCACATGATCATCATCACTTGCCATCAAAGGTAGGTACTTGGCCTTGTAGATCCCTCTGAGTCATTTCCCTTTTGTCAGGACCCCAATAAGGGTATAGGATGGATTGAGACCTCTTGTAACACCCCAAGCTTCCACGGTACGTTTCCCTTCGAATAATGCGATAGCGTGTGTTGTACGCAACCTCGAGTTCTAACACACACCACAACTAATTAAACTAGCCGTTGTGAATAGTAATACCTACTTTTTGAAATCATATATATTTTATATTTCAAAATGGACTTAATTTTTGGATTCGGAATATTGAAATTAGCCTAGGGTGAAATTTTGGTACTTTTCGGATAACTTTTATATTTTGATGAATAGTGAAAATTACTAAATTTTAATTAAAAACAACTTTTTAATCAAAATAATTAATAGTGATAAATTGTGAATTTGAGTGGTTTTAAATTATATTTAGAATATATTTTTACCATTTAATATAATTTTGGTCATTGGACATAATTTTACAATTAAACCGAACATAAACAAGTGTCAATCTTTTGATAGTTATTACCTCTTAAAAACACGCTTTTTGTTTTGACAGCGGGAATTAATTTTAAATTAATTTCTGCCACTTCTGTGTTTTGAATTTAGAAAAATGGATTCCATATTTGGAATCAGGATGTCCAAATTGTGTAAATAGGTAACTTTTATTTTTAGACATTTTGAATAATTACTGTGGTAAATATTTTATTTACCATGGTTAAGGGTAAATCCGGTAAATAAGGGTTAAAAAATAATATTATAATAATACAAAATTAACCTAAAACGTGTCCTAACCTTATTGGTGGACACATACCCGACCATGAGCATCCTTGGGTCAATTTGGGGACCCCTTGGAGCCACTTGTATGTGGTAGGGACACTTTATATTAATAAAGTTAAAATAAAAATAAAAATGGCATAAGCTTACATCTTTTAGAAGAACAATTTTTACATAGGGTTATACATGTTGGATTTTCGATTATAAATATTCATTAGAAATATAAAAAGATTTCCTACATAATGATATTTTATTTATAATTTTTAGACATCAAATAATTTAAATTATTAATGACACAATAATGATGCAATGTTTACCTCATTAATAAATCATTTAAATAAATAAGATTATAATGATTAAAATATTATCTAAAACCTATCCAATTCTTATTGGTTGATGTTATTTAGAATATTAGTCATCTTATCTTCGACCTAAATGATTTTTGGACCATTATAAACCGAATATAATTATATTATAAAGTAATACTTTCACTCTTTCCTAAAGAGCCCCTCTTCTCCCTTATAAAAGGAGACCACTTCTACTCATTCCTCACACCTCTCAAGCCACTTGACTCGTCCAAACTCTACCCAACTAAGCTCCCCACATCCCTCTCCTCCTCCTTGAAGCTTCCCATTAGGCAGAAATCATTTCAAGAAGTCCTTTGGTTCCAACCAAAGTGAGTTACCTAAATTAAAGGTAACGATTTCTCTTAAATTATTTTCCTTTATTTTGCTTCTCCAACCCCCAAACTCTTTTTATTTCCTTTCTTTTATAACAACACAAATATCCTCAATATACTAGGATGTTGTTATAAGAAGGATTCAAACTACACATACACACAACTCCATCTAATGGATGATGAACATAATGTTTCTGTGGATGGCAAACTAACGCCTCACGAAACGATGATTGTTCAAATACATCTTACCGCCTCTCATGGTGGCCATTATGATGGCACTGTAATTAAATATTATATTAATGATATATATTTTATATATAATCTTCTTTAATTCCATTTTATTTCATACCATTATTCGTTTCATGTTGTATATACATACGATAATTTCATTTGAGGAAGTGCAGACTACCGCCCCCTTAAAATGATATGACTCGTTCATACCACACATGGAACGTATAAAGGATGGTGTTAATGAACTTAAGTAACATATATAAAATATTATATTATACTGGAATAGTAATATACCTATGTATCATTTGGATTCAATTCTTTTAAAATAAAAATTAAATGGAAGTATCGTTCGTGCGTACGTACGGACTACCGTCTCCACGAACGCGGTGAGATCCATCCTCCATCGTATCCATTCAAGTATTATTCTCATTTTAGGGTTAAAAATAATGTTAATATCATTCTGATTATGAATAAGATTTAATCTATCCATTACAAACATGTCTTACGTAACCAAACATTTAAGAAGAACGAATCGATTATCACCTGAAACGATGATAATACTAAGATATTATTAATAAAGCAATGTTAAAAGATCATATATGATATCATATTAATGTATATGATTCTTGTATAATTTAATAACAATTATTTCACCATTATACAGGAGGTTAACCGACCCCAACAAAGGAAAAGTACAAGGTAAGGGTTATTTCACAATCTCTTCATTATCCGAGGTTGTTTATACGTAATAATCTACTGGGATATCTTTATCATCCACATCCATGTTTCTTAAAAATGTATTTCAAAACATTTTTACTATTTACAATAATATGGGTTAAAGTCATTTATACCCTTGTTTGACTTTTTATAAGAGGTTTATAAAGGAATCTTTCCGTCGTTTTCAAAACAAGGTCCTTTTAACCTTTTCGACAGAATTGAGGTAAGAATGTTTTTTTAACTTATACGGCGGGTGAGGTTATTTTACGCCGTTATAAAATCTTCAAAGCTTTCCTTACAAGCTTATAAGAATATTTTCAAAGAAAATGTTTTATTTTATATGGATCTTAAATGATTTCAAAATAAAAGGAGATATTTCTTTAAAAAGAATTTTGATTTCATCTACGTCAACATCCTTTGATGGATTTTAAGATTATTTGAAGTTGATTTATTATGATACAAAACTTCTATATTGTATTGAAGGTTTTGTGATATGTTTGACTATGGATGTGCTATTTTTATACCATTCATAGTTTATGGTGAAATTATTGACATTTCGTAAGCTAGTTTTAATACGAATGTTTATGTTATGTTTAAACCTTTTCATATGGGAATGCATTGGACTTAATAAGTGATGGGTGGAGCCCGCTATAGCTCCTCGATGCATCGGTAGGTCTCATGAGACAAACTAGTGTCTTGGCACAAGGCCTTGACAAAATCTTATTTGTAGTCTTGGCACGAGGCCTTGGCTATGTGGTTATGATAGTCTGGCATTATGCATTCCAACATTATGAAAGTGGTTATTGATTTTTGCATGTGATTATTCGATTAGTAGAATATCCATGTGAATAAGTAAATGGAATTATTTCATTTTATTTATGCCATACCATGTTGAAAGTTCATATTTAAAAGGCTTTTGTTTTATTTATACATTGCCTTAAATGTTTATTCTTATTTATGAAAGTTTCCGCTATATTGTTATCCTTACTGGGCATTTGAGCTCACCCCTTTTCTATGTTTTATTTTTCCCAGGAAGTGAAGATGTAAGTTATGAATGACCTATAGGGATATTATGAGGGGATTATAGTGTGGACTGTGGAAACATTATGTTGTTGTAGTAGTTTTTCATTTTATGATGTAATGTAAAACTTATGAATATATCTAGTGTTTCCAAGGATACTAAACCAATCGGTCTTTCAAGATTTGATCTTTCTTGTGATCATGCCAATGTTATGTAATAATGCACCGACTCTGGGTAGCTGGGGTCGGGGCGTTACACCTCTAAACCCTCAAACCCATATGGTTCAGTATAGAAGACAAAGGTTTATCCCATCAAGGCTACTTTTCTCCAGCAGCTTGCAAAAAAAAAGATGTTAATTGAATAAATCATCATTGAGATCCTTAAAGAGTGACAACTGTATTATGGTGACTCTCGAAGCAGTCATGTCCCTCCTCCACGGGGGTAGAAGGGGCAGCCACATGTCCTCCTTGGCCAGTTGCCTCATATCGACATGGATAATCTTCTACATCTTAATAAGGTATATACTAGAGTATATGGAAAGTAACCATGGTATTTATCACTTAATCCACCTGAGATGTATGAGAACCCTCTTCAAGACTTAATCCAAGTCTCTCCTCTAGAAACTCCACAAGTCGTTCCTCCAGTATCTCCATAGGACACTCTAGTCGCTCTATGACCCATTGATCCCACCTATCGTGTTGAAGATATTGACAATGCATTGGCACTTAGGAATCCTTACCCAAATATGAATCCTAATTAGGGTGATCTTATGGCCACTCTCATCACCCCCCTAGAGGACCTTGAGACACGACAAGTGGAAATCCCACATGTTGGAAGGTCGTATCCAACATGGGTGGATGACATGCGGGCACCTTAGATATTGGGACTCCTTCCTTTTCCCCTTCAATGGGATGGGTAAAATACTAAAACATCTATCCAAATTCATATCAAGGTGTGGACACATGTTGGGAAATCTAGTGTAGTATAAGGCTGCCAAGATCCAATGTTTTGTACAAACATTGGAAGGGTCTGAGTTTGTTTGGTAAAGCTATTTACCTATCAGTTCTATCGCTGGTTGGAAAGATATTCATAGGTAGTTACTATATCATTTCAACTCCACCACATGAAAAAAAAGTATCTATAACCTCTTAAAGTGGAATAAATAGCTAGATGAGTGATCCGTAGACTTTATCACTATGTGGAGGGACCTCACGTAATCACTCAACATGTAGCTGACTCAAGAGAAGCTATTGGCGATGTGCGTGGGGAATGTTAAGATTGAATTAGTTCCCTCTATCATTACTCATAATTTCCTAGGTGTCTTTAGATACTTTTTTTACAAGGCTTATCTCTTAGATCATGCCTTATAATAGGCTAATAAGGCATGCTTATTTACTCTAGCTCCTGTAAGAAGATCCACCAAGGTTGAGATTGTTGTCATCACACAAATAGAGGCTCCCAAGCCACTAGATTTGTTACTAGAAGAGCCTAATCCATAGCCTCTCTAAGGGAAATAGCCTCAGGTCTAGCCTCAGGCTCAGCATTTCCCAATGTATAATCGGTAGGCGCTACCATGAAATGCACCACCACCACCTAGGCATGACAATCAGACTTTGTACCCTCTTTAGGCTTCATCCCCTCATCAAGATCAAGCCCCCAGAATTCCCTTAGTAGATAGGAGAAACTATACCTATTAATTTAATGAGGTTTAGGCTCCATATTATTTCCATAATTCCCTTGATCAGTGGATTTTGAAGCTACCAGAATATAGGAAACCCCAAGAGGTTGATCTCACCGATTACCCTGACTACTTCTCTTATCACAGGTTCCTTGGACATACCATAAAGAAATGCAATGTGTTCAGGGACTAGCTCTAGGAATGGATTTCTAACAATGTATTCATATTGGTCCCTTCCTTAGTATAGGTGGCGTGCATTTATGAAAATTCTAATAGCAATAGTGAAGGTGAATGGCTATAGGTCTCCAGTTTCGAGTCTTAGAAGTATGATGATTGGTTGGCTTGCAGGGTATTTTCTTGCTCCCATGGTGTCATTTGTGCCCATTTTAAATGGATCAAGCCTCCTAGAGTTATTGTACCTCCTCCAAAGTCTTCTTCTGCATCCACATCTCATCCTTCACCACTCAGAAGATCAGACCTTGACACTGTAAGGGAAAGAAAATTCCCCCTCTTGTGATGAATCCATCTCTCACCCTTGGTGATTTCATACCTCCAGATATGGGGATCACTCCCTGAATATGAACATTATTGAAACACTCCTTATATAATGAGTAGGAGTACACCTCCATAAATATTGTTGAGTTGGTGGATCCCTATATGATTCCTAATGACGAAGAGTGTCGGGTAGGTTCTCCTAATGTTCCTGGTCGATGCCATCGTCGATGAGGCCATGGCTATGTGAATCATTGGAATGCTCAGTCTAGTGCTTCAAGCCAAGTTTTTCATGATACCAAGATCAAACAGTATGTTTAGCATAAGGCTCAACTGGTGTCTTCCTTTCATCCTATCTAGTTAGATTCACTACCACCATCATTTGTGCTACTTGACCAGAAAGATCTACCACAACAGCATCATGATTAGCCACACTCCACTACAGCCAGGATTTATTCATCTGACAGTCAGTTGGTAGTGATTTTGCATGGTTCAGCTAGTGAGCAGCAGGATATTCCAAATACTATACAAAATCGACTAGTTTGACTAGAAACTCCCATCATACCTCTTTCTAAAGAGAACTCTTCTTCCAAAAAATGTGTGCTTATAATGGAAATATGATTTTCTTAAGCATCTTTCTAGAATTCTTTCAAAGATATAGATTATATAGGTGATTCCTCTATTAGAGGATTTTTGAGAAGCCCTCACAGAGGACTTAAAGACCCCCCTACAATTTGAGACAAAGGTGGAAGCCATACATTCATTACATGCTGAGGAAGTTGAATGAGAATAATGTCAAACCATCACCTCATTCTTAGGATAAAATTAATGTTCTCCCGTACAGGGGCACATCCGCCCATTTTACATCACTATCCAGTTTAATGGCATTTAATTTTGTTGTTGTTTTTTCTACATGGGTTCTAGGATCAATTTCATCCTGATGTGGATGCTCTGCAATCTAGAACTAACTAAGGTATATTTCAGTCCCTCTAACCTAAAGATTCGGGGTTATGATAGGACAGAGCAAAGGCCATGTGGAAAAATATTCCTAAAGACCCATTTCATTGTCCTAGTTGCAAGAACTGAATTTATGAGGGTCTCATAGGATACTACTTACAATGCACTAATAGGTGGATCCTGGCTCCACCTTCATGCAACAGTTCCCTCCTCATATCTCCAATTCCTCAAGTAATCTCTCAATAGTCAAGTGGGCATGCTCCAAGGTTACTAATCTCTTTTTTCCTCTTGTAAAGCCTGATATTTGGGTGCCAATTATTACAAGAGAAAAGATAAATAGGTTCAAACTAATGTGGTTAAGCACACTGCTATTGTGGATGACCCCTAGATGGACTTGAATGATGCTTTCATCCTCTAGATTCACCAGTTGAAGGCTATAATGCCAAACTTGGGACACTACTTCGTTGATTTTTATATAAGGGGAATATATGTTCCGAAGTATAAGGAATTTCATAATATTACCTCGTACTCATACACAGAATAGGATAGAGTGATACCAGAGCCTCTTATCCCTCTGAGGTATCAGGATGTTCACCCCATGGATACAGTAGTACATCATGCCTACTTATTCCACCGATATGGGTTGAATCGACACAAACCGAATCACCGCCACTACTTTGACATCATTAAGCACGGGCCCCTCAGTCGAATTCTTGATGGAACGTGGTTTAAAGCCTTTTTCTCCATGGTTTTAGTAGTGCAGTATCCCCTAATGAAGAGTCCACCATTCCTCAAGCCAGCACAAGCATTCCTCTAGGGTCAACCAAATCAGAAAAATTTCCTCCTTCTATTGAATCCTCTATCTCAGATGATAAATAGGATTTTTAATATGACCCTCCCACAATTTATAAAGGTGTCTCAACCACTGTCGATGAGTTAGTATAGGTGAATCTTGGAACTAATATAGATTTTAGTTCAATGTTGATCAGTGTGGCCATGCTTGTAGAGGAACGATAGTAGTATGCGGACTTCCAAAAGAAAAATTGTGATGTTTTTTCCTAGAGATATAATTATAATATAGGTTTAGACTTTTAGGTCAATGTCCATCATCTTGGCCTCCCAATAAGTCATCATGGGTTCAAACAGCCTCCTAGGAAGATACACATGTCCCATAGTGCCATGGTCAAGGCTGAAGTTGATAATCCCATTAAAGAAAAATTCATTAAAGAAGTTCATTACCCTAAGTTGTTGGAAAACATCATTCCCATCAAGAATAAGAATGGTTATATCGGACACTACATCAACTTTCTGGATCCCAACTGCCACTTCCCCAAGGATGATTTTACCCTTATAGAGACAGATCTGTTGATCAATACCACTACTAGATTCTAAGATATCTCCTTTATATATGGGTATTATAGGTATAATTAGATTTAGATTCCTCCTAAAGAAGAGGAATCCACCACCTTCATATTTCCATAGGGTACCTTATGTTATCAGGTAATTTCTTTAGGTAAAAATAATGAAGGATCCACCTATCAGTGTGTTATGCACCATATCTTAGAACCAATTCTTGGGACACTAGTGGAATGTTACATGGATTATTTTGTGGTCAAATACCACCAGCATCAAAACCATATCAGAGTTCTTGAGGAAGTGTTTGGAGTCCTTCACTCTTGGAATTTGAAGATGGACCCCTTGAAATGTTCTTTTGGGGTAACCTCTAGAAATTTCCTTGGTTTCGTTGTTAGATATAGAGGCATTGATATTGAACTACAGAATATCAAAGCTATTATCCAGACTACCCCTATAAGGAACCTTTGTAAGATCCAATAATTTCAAGTCCACTTAGCCTACATATGCCGATTCATCACAAATTTTGTCATAAATTGTAATTCTTTTTCCAAACTCATGAAGAAATGTGTCATCTACCAGTGGGATGAAGAGTACAAGACTGCTTTTGAGGAGATCAAGCAGTATCTGCTACAACCTCTGGTTCTAATGCCACTTGTATTAGGGAAGTCCATGGTCCTTTATGTAACTGCCCTAGAATGATCCATTAGCGCCCTTATCACCTAAAAGAACAATGAAGTGATATAGAATAGTTCTTACTATCTCAGTCGCATGCT
This sequence comes from Viscum album, assembly GCA_963277665.1. Lineage (NCBI taxonomy): Eukaryota > Viridiplantae > Streptophyta > Magnoliopsida > Santalales > Viscaceae > Viscum > Viscum album. Next base: position 990,251,990 of record OY728136.1, on the reverse strand, counting down.
CCTCGACACAAAGTCCATATATTATCTTATTTAGAGAGCTTTCATGCACTGGTTTTCACAATGTAGAAATTGTAAAACTACCTGAAGAATCATGAGATACATCTGGTTTCCTATAAGGATCCTCTAAATTACATTATAAACCACCCCATGTTTAAAGGATAGCTAACAAAATGTGTGATTATTCTTCATTAGTTCTACATTAGATTCATTCTACATAAGGTCATCAGGGGTTAAGAATTTGAAGATTTTTTTGCTACTCATCCATCCCCCACAGAGCAGTTTATGGATCTTGATCTTCCAGATGAATAAATCATCTCAATGGATCAGTACATTCCATGTTAGAATATGCACTTCGATAGTGCCTCCCAAATCCTAACTGGAAGAAGTCTCAATGATCCCAATCTCAATAGAGTAGGCATGTGGATTTTCTTCATCACGCCTACACAGGTTGTCTTCCCCTATCCATTCTTTCTATTATAAGATTGCACCAACAATGAGGTATAGTATTAGGCTATCATCACTAGTATCAAGTTGGATCTTGAGATTGATATTATCCACCTACATGTGAAGTGGGATTCTGAGCTAGTCATCAAGCATATTAATGGTGACTACATTTTCAGGAAGCCTGATCTTGTACCCTTACTTAAGCATGATAAATGTCTAATGTCCTAGTTCCCTTATAAACCAGAGGTGAATCATGTTCCCCAATAATAAAATGGTCAAGAATATGCCTTGTCTAGTCTATTCACTTCTCTCGTAGAGGTTGTTTAGGAATATCTATTCATTCATGTGTCACATCAAAGAGTCAGCCCCCCTGTCAATTCAGACGATGGAGACAACCAGAAGGTAAACCATATTACCACCAATGTTTCCACATTGGGTTATTAAAATACCCCTACATCTAAAGAATCCTCCAATTTCATGACTCCTTTAATCGAATATCTCCATCATGACAATCTCCCATCAGAAATAGTCAAACATGAGAGAACCTGTCACCATGCAGTTTACTTTACCCTCTAGATCAGTCCTAGCATAAAGAAGACTATCTAAAAACGTGGATTTGATGGAATTATAATCTTCTATATTCAAGGAGACAATATTTCCTAGGTTATTTAGGAATTCCATGTCGGTTCTTACGGTTCTCATCAGGAAGGAATGAAGCTATCCCACCAGATTTGAAGGTTTGTATATTTCAAGCTCACTATTTTCCATGACTGTATCGAGTTCACCAAGAGGTTCCATGCATGCCAAATTTATGCCAATATCTTTCATCTACTCTTAGATACCCTCCACACTACAAATTACTCTTATCCCTTTGTAGTTTGGGGACTCGATGTCATGGGACAATACCCACTAGCAACACCTTTCCAGTGTAAGATCATTCTGACCACAATGGCTTTATTTTCCAAATGGGAATAATCTATTCCTCTCAAGTAATTCAAGAACCGGTCTATTTTCAAATTTGTGAGATCCAACATCATCTATTTATTTGTAGTCCCTTATGTTATTCTCACTGATAACATCACCAAATTTTGACAAATTATTTTAAGAAGTTGTACACCAAGTACAACATCTGGTCCAACCACACTTCTCAATACCATGAAAAATAAAATAGGTAGATCAAGGAATTCAACAAGACCCTATCCAAAATTTTAGGGAATATGGTGCTTCAGAACAAGAGAAGTTTTCCAGAAAATCTTTCCAATTCTCTCTGGGCTTATCGGAAGATTACTCACAATTCCACCCACATGACTCCATATTCCCTGGTGTATGGAACAGAGGTAGTTTTTCTCATCAAGGTTCAGTTTCCATCACTCTGTATAGATGTTTTTTATTAGAAGATTTCAGACAGAGTAGAGTAAGTCTTTATAAACAAATTTTAAGTTTTTAATGAGAATATGATTCTGGCCTTTCATAATCTAGAGAGGCACCTGAACAAGATAGTCAGAGCTTTCGACAATAAATTTCACCTCTACTCTTTTCTCCAAGATGACATGGTATTGGATATAAGGACACCAATGATATTAGGTAGGAAACCACCAAAGTTGGTGCCCAAATGGGAAGGACCTTAAATCATTCACATGGTCTATCCCAATGGTGCATAATCTCTGGTCACCATGGATGGTGAGAAAATTACTCCTCCCAAAAATTCCAAGTTCCTCAAACAGTGTATCATATGAACTGAATTGTCCAAGAAACATGATGTTAAACTATGTTGGATGATCCCACGTGACATTAAACTATTTCTTCCTAGTTGCAAGACATTAAACTTCACAACATTGATGGTCCTTTATATATAAACATAAAAGGCAAGCTCCCCTTTTTCATGCATGATGCTAAACTGCTCTATCATACATGACATTAAACTGTGACCTATCATCCTTACATCATGACATTAAACTGCATGGATCTTCAAGAACTATGTATATCCTGATTCTCATCCTTATGGGATACATAGAGACACCCAAAAAATTCATCTTTGGTTCTAGCCACAAACTCTCCCAAACCATTTTCCTCATCCCCCATGAAGTTAAACTATGTGTGAGTTCTTCTTAGTAATTTGTGGTGTGATGTGGATCTCTTTGGTATTAATTCACATTATGTTTTCTTCATAGTGCCAAACTGCATATTTCTACTTTAGAAGGCTCATAATAGGGTTTGATCTCTACAACCTTAAACTAAGACCTCCAGTATCCTTGTCAAATGAAGATAAACTACTTAACATCCCCCATCCTTACTGTATGACATTAAACTACATATTCTTTTTCCTAGCTATATGATGATAAACTACACAACATTATGATGTCTTCATCTGAGAAGACATTTCCCATGGCATCGGTCACCTACCATGCCATCTTCAAGAACTACGTGTGTCTTGATTATTTCCCTCATAGGATACGTAGCTACATCCATACATTTCATCTTTAAGACCAGCTACATAATCATAATCCTTTTTGGACTTTTGGCATAGGTCTCTTCATTGGGAAGGTGTGGTGTGGTGTGGAATTCTGTATTCCTTATTCACATTGGGTTATTTTTTAATTCCAAACACCTCCCCTTTGGGATACCTCTCCTCCCAATGTCCGAACCACGTGATGATATACTGTGTCGTGAGTATCATACTTATCGCATGACGTTAAATTTTATGGATCTTCAAGAACTACATATGGATTGATTCTCGCCCCTATGGGATACGTAGAAATGCCTGGATATTTTTTATTCGGTTCCAACCCCTGGTTCATTAACCTTCTTTACCCTCCTCATTATCTTCTTCATTTGGAACTAGTCCACTACCATTCCACATCCAAGAGCTATCTCTATTCCTCTATCTTTGATATTGGGTTTTAATCCCTTTATATAGTATTCCCCATTGACGTGCTCATATGTGTATGGAATAAAAAATATAGAGTTTTATTCTACATGAACATTCTCTCAATACCTCTATATGATTTTCATGTCCCTTTATTTGGTCCTCCATCAACATCCATGTCTGAAGAGACCCCATAACGGTATGGTACTTGGCCACATGGATCACCTATCATCCTGGGCCAACACCTTGGATGACTTCAAATGACATTTTGATAAAGGATCTTCATTTCAAATATGTTCAAAGGTCGACCCTCATGTGTTTGTTCTAACCCTAGGTAACACTATATAGATGTTATGTTTCGAACATGGTCGGCAGTTATCATCCTTTATCATGCCACCCTCATTGTGTTCCAGATATTGGGCACTATGATTCACACTTCCTTATGTTCAAATAGAACTCCAACACCCTCAGTGTTTCCACTCTGTGCACCTTTACATGTTGAGAAAGAAAATCAATGTCATTGGTACATCCTCATCCCAACTTATCCACCCCCGTGTTGTACACTTTTACATGTGATAGGGAAATCTTAACCTTTCTCCTTGTTTCCCACACCGATCATGGATCATGTGGTATTAGGAGTCTTGGTAGGGTTTTTACCCACATGGAAAGTTGTGTATACCTACCGTCTAAACTCTAAAACATTAAACTAGGATCCCTATGGTCCAAACTCTATGACCTTAAACTAAGATCCCTATAGTCCAGACTCTATAACCATAAACTGGGAGCCCTATAATCCAAACTTTATGAATTTAAACTAGGATCCCATAGTCCAAACTCTACAATGTTAAAATAAGAACCTCTCCATCATTTTCTCAAAAGTGTGTGGTGTGGTATAGGCCTCTTTGGTCCCTATTCACATTGGGTCTCCAGAAGCCACACCATAGACATCCCTTGTGAAACACCTCCTTCATCGTCCTCACTGCATGACATAACCTGCATTAAATTCAAGAATTTCATGTAGGTTGATTCCCATCCTTTTGGGATATGTAGGGACACCTAGACACTTCGTCTTTGGTCCCAACCAAAAATATATAGTACAAACATTATGACCTTAAACTAACAGCTTCTCTATGATTTCTCCCCTTGTCATATCACATGTGATTACTTTTTGTCTATTCCCCGATACTTGTATGGTGCGAAAGTCTCTTTTATCACATTCACATTGGGTTTATCTCCACTGTGTCATGAAAAAATTATAGGAATAGAACTTTTAGTCCATTAAACATAACTTTAAACTGTTTTCTAGGGTCTGGTCAGTATGACCTTAAACTATGTGCAATTTCTTAGTCACCTAATGTTAAACTACGAGACACATCTTGCTCACATAACGATAAACTCTACCATGAATCGTCATTATTGTACAATGTTAAACTATGTGTTCATCATCATTACTTTCATGAAATATATCCACATCCTAGGCCCTCATCAGATAGGTCCTCCCTGGGATATGGTTTTGATCTTTTTTTAGTGAAATTCACTTACACTAATATGCTTTAGTCATTGTGGCATAATTTTAAGAGTGATAGAATCCTTTTGAACATTACATCACTATATCCCTTTATTTTCATGCCCCATTTATTCATATCCCCATCCTCTTTCATATCTAAAGTGACCCCCTAATAGCCTGGTCTCATTCTGCTCCATCTCACCTATCGTTTTGTGCCAACAATCCAAAAGACATTAGACGACAATTCAAGATAGGTCTTGTGTTTCAAACAAGGTTAGCGGTCGACCCTTGTTTGTTTGTCCCCAATACAAGCTAAGAAATATGGATTTTGTGTTTTGAATATGGTTAATATTCATCCTATAACATGATTCCATCCTCCCTTTGTGTTCCGAATTCTAGGTATCATGATTCACACTTTTCATTTTCCTTTGTCTAGATTTATTCCAACACCCCTGGTGTTATCCCGCTCGTGCACTAGCACATGTTGGGAAAGGAAATTTGGTTGTTCAAAGAGATATGTTCTCTGGTCGTATCATCTCTTATCCTGAATGCTCTGGGGTTTCATTCAATGATATCAGACCCTGAGTATTAGATGATTATCTAGCACTCTCATACCAAATGAAATATTTTGTATTCATCCCTTGTTTCTCACATCATCTATGACACACGTGATCTTAGGGATTGATCATTATTTACTTCACAGATATTATCAAGGTGTGATAATTAGAACATGAAAGAGTGTTTCTAGGCATGTAGTTCAAAATAAAAAAGTAAATAAGAAAGTATTTTTCATGAGTTTGTAAAAACAAACCCCTTATGGATCTGCCACTTCGATGGAATGCTTCAACACCGCCACTTTCCGACGTGTGGCTTCCAGAGGCTCCTTCCACTTCTTGATCTCTCTCTCCTCATCAATTGACTCATTATAAATCTCATCAGACCCGATCTTCATCTAGTATCTATTAGATCAGAGTTCAACCACTTGATGGTTTTCCTATTTTAGGTGCTCTTGGGCCTCTTCTAGATGAACCTGTAATTAGTAAATGAGTTCTGATTGATTGGTGATAAGGGAGAAATGCTCATTCACCTATACTTAGAGGAACCAGATATCTTTTTCAGCCTCCTATATTTTCTAGATACTATTATATTTATTTAGGCACAAGGTGGAATCTAAGTTTTGACAGCTTTTCTGCATCTTCTCAGTGAGGTAGTCATGGATTGTCATTTGAAGATTGTGAGCATCTGTCCCTCCAATATAGAGACAATGCATCCAAGTTCAGAGTGACCCCATTAAGCTTATCCATTGTTCTTCTAGGGTATTAAGGAAACAATTGATTCACTTCCATGCCCTATGCTGAGTCATGTGGCACTCATCAGCTACATCCAGATCATAATTGTCAAGATCCTTAGGGTCTGTAGGTTTGTACTCTGAAAAGATCGAAAGAAGTTCAGAATTTGGATATTCCTATAGCATCCTATCTGAGGGAATGATCTCTATAAAATAGGGGATACCATATTCACTCATTTCCTCTTCAAATTCCTCCTCTCTTATTGTTTAAACTACTACTCTATTAATGGAATCATCTATGGTTTCAACCTCATTCCCACCTATCATCAAGGCTAGATCTTCTTGGATGACTAGAACCTCATGGTTAGTTTCAATCATCATAATATCTCTTGAAAATTTCTCATACTCTTCACTCTATTGGGAATGTAATCTTATAATCAATATGTGGAATAAGTCACCTTGGTTAGCTAGATCCTCAGATAACATATATAGTTCTGTGGATGTAGAGACTTACGAGAGCTAAGTGTAGCTGGATCAAGTGCCCGAGTCACTGTAGGAACTTCCATCACAGGAGAACCCTTTGTTCATGTAACTTGGTGATTGGAATGGTCACCTTATAGACAATGGTAATAACGTAGGATTCTGAAGTTGTATCCCCCCCCTCATATGAACCACCTTTGGTCATTCGTCTATGACTAGCACATTACCTTGATCAGCCCTGGATGTAGGCCTAGGGGCATGTCTCTCCACATCCATCGGCACATTATCACCCCATGAAATGAGGGATCCTTGGTCATCATCAATATACTCCTACACAATAAAATTTTAGATTAGTGGATTTGAGTTATGAAAAGAGAATGGACCACGAAGATGTAAGTTATGGATTACTTCGAGATGCTCGGTGATTCCCTTATTGGATACAGCTATCTCTTCACTCTCTCAAAGACTCCCTGGATGATCCAATGTCCCCTGGCATTCCTTACTACCAGGCTCTTCATCCTCAGCATCCTTCTCTTCTTCTTCTCTTTCCTCCTCTTCCTCAGGCTCTCTTTATTTTTCTTCTTCTTCTCATTATTCATCATCTTATTCTTCATTGTCACTATCATCCTTAGGTATAATCTCTTCCAGATCATGCTCTTGATTGAGCAACACTTTCACAAGGAGATTTGGTTATTCATATTTACCTCATTGGCATTCATAGAAATCCATGGATGTTGGGTATGCATATAGATGATGAAAGTACACCCTATCTTCCACTTGAATGCACCCGACTTCTGGAAGATCAATCCCATTATGCATTATTCCTTTCCACAAGTCCTCGGTTGATAGTGATTGTTGCAATGTCCTCTAGGAAGAACATGGGGTTGAGAAAATGGAATCAGCAGTTGGCTGCATAATATACCTTAATTGTTTCCTAGGGTCTTCTCTAGATGGTCCTTGAGGTCTCCTTCAGGACCACCCCTCCTCAGATGGTGGAGGTGCGGCCGCACCCTATGACATTCATGCCACTGAGGTTCTAGCTCGTGTTGTCCCCACTACCTAATTTTCCTTCTCGCTCGCCCCGTGAATGTCATCCCGCCTACTCTACCACCACCATGGATCCACTACCTCAATCTGTCGCATGCGTATTAACATGATCACCTCCAGGTATGCCACCACCCAGTGCATATCATATTCCGTTGATAGGCCTACATTGATATCTATAGGGGAAATTTGATCATTTTTTCAAAGCCAGTAGTCGTAAACATACACCACAACTGATGGAGGATGTAAGGGTGTTGCTTTTCATGAAATTCTATATACACTTTCTTTGAAATTTTTTGAAGGCGTCTGAACTATATAAAAAATTAGGATGGAATGTATGGTTCACAAATGATTTTAACTTTAATCCGAGTTACTAGAATGCCACCCCAGATACTCTGCAAATATTCCATGTACTCCAATGAACCTTGAAGGTCATCCACCATGTGGCTGACTAGAGTTTGTAGGGGGTGAAGTTGAAATTTGTGTGATTACCAATCCATAGATTAACCCCTACCTCATTGAGAATCAGTGGATAGAACCTAGAAATATTAAAAATATATGGTCATAGGACATCACCTAGAGAATGAATAGTGTTTGTGAAATCATATCCACTAAATTGGGTTGCAACTCAGCTATGCAGAATCTAAAATAGTCCGAATATTCTCCTAGGAATAATTTCCCTCGAGCTTCACCCTAGGATACTATAAAGCCTCACCAATAAAGGTACTACTAGATTGACCTTATTACGGGCTTCCATGATCCTCGCTATCACTAAAGTTCCTAAAAATACCCCCATCCTTGTATCCCTCACCAGCAACATCCACCTGCTTAGAAAGGTAGTGAGAAAGGCAACATAACATATTTGTTGGTCCCATATCTCATCCATGATGAACCCCCATGTATGATATTTTCCCACCACTATGACCACAAAATATGATCATGTATTTCCCCTCTTGATGCATTCATGCACTACTTCCCTCATCCTAGAATCCTCACCCTCTTATCCCTCTCAAGGAACAAGATTAACCATTCCAGTTAGGAGATGTATTTAAATATTTTCTTGATCCCCAGCTTCTCCTTCATCACATCTAGGATATGTCATGTAATGATGGTGTTTCATGCTCTATCCATCCAAATATTATTAATTGGTAGGAATTTTTTTAATTGAAATCTCTCCATAGAAATTCCTCTGATACAGTGAATGTCCCAAAGACTGATAATTACCTCTCCATGGTGGAACTGGAACGTGTTTTTTTTCAGGGTACTGCTGGTAGAACAGCTCTGGAATTAGTTATTTTTTGTATTAGAAGTTGAATTGTGATGTCCATATAACTTTGAACAGCCTCATATGGCGTAACTATGCTTTAAATTCCTCTCATGTGTGGCGCACTCAGTACTCCCATGCCCGTTCTATTTTAAATTTACCCCCGGACCTCAGGTACCAGTCCTTCTAATAGCCCATAGTTTCATTTGTGATACTTCTTCGTAAGGTTATCTTATAATGGAAGGGGATCCCTCATGTACTGGTTCATCTCCCTTGATTGTCCTGGATCTCGAATTCAAGACATAGACAGTGATGTACCGATACTCCTTGGCAGCATGGCCATTTTCAGTAATGTTGTATCAGTGGAGACTATCTTCATGTGTGACCCACGACTGTGGAGAGTCAGTCTCAAATCCCGGAATGGACACTTCATCCATAATGTTGAAGTTCCATAGTGTAAGACTATCACTCAGAAGGTAGTCTTTCTGAGGTTGTGTCGGCATGCCCAAGAGCATATGATTTTTGGGCAGCACTCTTCTGGCATGAAGTATTTGGGGATATCTAATCATCTCTACCCTCCATGCAGCCAAGGAAACCTCCCTCTCAATATTGGTCTATTCGTTGACTATGTCATCCAAGTTTTAAAAACACTAAGGTTGGGGAATGAAAGATTGAGGGTCGGAACAAAAAAATGATTCACTGCATGTAAAATCAGATAGTGACCACAAAAGATACATCCAAGTCCATAGTACACAAGATTCAACAGTCACACGTAACGCACTAACCAAATTTGAGTCTTCCGTGTAAGAATCAGGAACTTACGTGCATGATAGAAAAGTCACTTGTTGTTCAGAAAGTCCAAGTACTATGCATAGGGACCCCCCGTGTATTTATAGGCACGGACCAGGCCTTCCATGTGTGCGCAAGGCGACTTACACACCAACCATCGTATTTTTCGTGAACCTCTTTGAATTCATTATTCTCTTCATCATTTCCCTCAGAACCTGACCTTATGGTCCACATTCATATTACATTTCAAGGGGGGTTTTTTTATGTTAAATTAATCTTGAACCCATAAACAGTTATGTTTGAGAAAACTAGAGGCACCCTTCCACTCACCGAGACATTCTGATAATCCCAAGGCAGTCACACAAAAGATCCAAGTTTGGCACACAATGTGGAAAATTGCATGTAAGAATATTACACGCCCAATGCAATGTCAAATCCATTATTTCACCCCATCATCATAAAAATGGCTAAGGAAGATACACACAAGTGCTAAGGATACATTCAAAGACCATCCTACATGTAAGAATCTTACACTCCCAATGCGACGTCAAACACCCACTTCCACACTGGCCTTTTTACATGCCTCTGCCTAAGATTTTAACTATAAATAGTAGGTCACCCCCTTTCCTTAGGGTAAACCTCTCTAAGTTGATTATTCACTCTCATGCATGAAATACAACCTCTTCTGTGATAACACGTAGGCTATGGATCCAAGGTACATGATCTTTCACAATAGGTCCCCTATGGGTTCCCCTTAGAAGGCCCCATAAGGGATTAACTGTCACCCATTTCCTTTTTTTCTAATGAAACTACGTACAAAAAACCCTTCTTATGTGTGACACTTTCCCTTGTACACCACCTCTTCCTCTTAGCCCCTTCCATTTGAGCGCAAGCCTCCAATATTGTGTGCAATCCTTCCCTTATCCTCCATGGGTTTCCTTTACCCAGAACAACATGTTTGATCCCTTCTTGTGCACAAATCCAACATCTTGTATGCACCTCCTCTGTGCGTCCCTCTAGGATTTTATGTAGTGATTTACTACTCCCCCATGTGGTGTCCCATGTCGCATTGTATTACCTATTTCTTTTTGGAATAGGTACGCTAATGGATATTTCTTTCTCACGTAGCCATGATAATGTGGACCCCATGAATGACCACTCCTCCACTCCACTTCCATTGAGAATTACTGATTCCTTCCCTTCCCCAAGTGTGGGTGTGTATCAGTCATGTAAGTCCAAGGGATGAGGGATGAGTCCTCCCCATCCATGTTGTAGGATGTTAAACTTCCAATTGTCATCGTCCTCAGTACATGACAATAAAATGTAGCCTCACCCTATTCCATGCACATGGGGTTCCCCGACTCAAGAATTCTCCACACCCACTTGTCCCCAAGGGAGTGAGATATTCCTTTCATGGAATGAGATCTTCCTCACATGGAATGACATCTACCCTATAGGGAAGGGCAATCATCCTAGTTTAATCCCCTAGCCTTTCTTACAGAAGGTATTAATCTTTCTCCTCCTTTCCTCCTTTGGAAACAAATTCCATATGGGGATGGTCATCGAGGACTCTCAACACCCCATCCCTCTCCTTTAGGGATTTATAGTCATGGGTCTCTTCTATGCATAATCCCCACACCATACCTCACTGACACATATTTTATGATGTGACCGTCTAGTCTACTACTTCCTATAGTTTCTTAAACCGATCACGAATCACATGATGTTAGAGGTTAGTAGTGATCATGACACCCTTATATCCAAGAAACCATCCTAGAGTAAGCCCCATCATCCACCTCCCTGGGCCGCTAACCATGTATAAGACTTAGATATCCAAACTATATGGACATTGATCTTTTTCTTCTATATAGGGTACATAGAAAGACTCCCTGAGGTTCATGACCATCATCCATTACCATCTTGGCCTTTCCCTTGAGACACTATATCTCAGGAGGATCATGCCCCACCCAGATGTCACATCTCCTTTGGGTCCACCTAAGAAGCTTCAATGCGTAATCCCCGCACCACATGCTTGAGACGCTAACCATGTGTAATACCCAACACCCCCATGAGAACTATGTGGACTTTGATTCCCAACCAACTAGGATACATAGGTAACCTCCTCGAGGTTCAAGCCCGATACCATCATATTCATGTCTCTTCACTCCCATCCTTACCATATGATGTTAAACTACATGGGATACCAGAACTGTGTGGACTTTGATCCCTATCTTCTAAACAAGGTATGTGGGAAGTCTCCTTGAGGTTTAATCCCAATAACCCTATCACCCCTCACATTCTATCCATTCCATCCACTCCATTTCAAAACTTCCTCCATATCTATCTTGATTATTACACGACCCTCCACATATCAGTGAGATTATACCATCCACATAATCATTGCTTCTTATATAACTTGAGTGTCTAACCATGCATAATCTCCACAAAATCCAACCAAGAGAAATCCTCTTATGATGGAAAGCTATACATGTGTAATCCCTGCATCATCCATATTGAACTATGTGGGTTTTGATCTCTGTCTTCTAAATAGGGTATGTGGGATGCCTCCATGAGGTAAAATCCCAGCCAATGGTAAACCTTGGTATCCCACTCAATGGGGTCCACCTACCTGATCCACCCTTAGTGGGGTCTATATTAGCCTTCACAATTCGACATCTTCCCTTTATGGGACACATCACCTGAGTTCATCATCAGAGGCATCCCCACCCAGCCAATGGTAAACTTTGGTGTCCCACTCAATGGGGTCCACCTCTCTGATCTTACTTTAGTGGTGTCTAGATCAACCTTAGTAGTGTGAAATATTCTATTTATGGGATACATAACCTTAGTTTTTCATTATAGGCATTCCCATCCATCCAATGGTAAACCTCAGTGCCTCCCTCCTGGGGATGTACCCCTACACATTGTGACATATTCCCTTTATGGGACACATTAATCCAGGGTCCATCCTCATTGGGCATCCATATCTATCCATCTAGTAAACCTTCCAACCGATCCCTCCTAGGTATTTACCTTTCCGATCCACCTTCAAAAGTGTTTTTATCATCTGATCATGTCTCCCCAAGACATTAAACTCATTATCCTCCATCTCTGCTAGATGTTAAAATCACGGCCTAACCGGTGTTAAACATGGGATTATTGAGGAAAAACTCGAAATACATGCCTATGGAATAAGATAAATTATGATCACCATAGGATTTCTTAAGTTTTTCACCCATGATAATCCCTTATACGAGGAAGAATACATGTGATCTAATGTTATAGCATCCAGACATGCCACTAATTCCCAACATGACTACTCTCCTGATTGAAGGTTTCTGCCCTATCTAGACCCCTTGGAATGTCTAGACAGAAGCAACATAATTAACTGACATCCATAAAAATATTTAATTGGGAATGAGGTTCATGAACAATGTATTAATCTATAAGGGAGACCTGGACTAGGCGATGAATTCATAGGAGGAATCCATGGAAGGATGAACTGACATCCCATCATCCTATTTCGACAAAGGATCAGACATTAATTAATAAGTGGTGAATTTCACCTACCTTTGGAAAGCATTAATTTAGGGTACAATGCATTTTTTCAGTTAACACAATGACCGATGATGAGTGGGTGGTCCCTGACGAAAGCGTCAGAAACATGTAATATCCTATTAAGTATGAACATTGGAATACTAATGTGACCTTTAGAAATAGTGATATGACCAATATAATGGTAAATTAACCTATTAAAGTATAAATAAAATTTAGGTATTGTATAAATTAAAATATGGTATATTTATATAATGGAATAAGTAAATAATTTTTTTAAAAGCAATAAATTAAATATTGGTACTTTTTTGAAACATAAATCATTATTTAGAATTTTATAATTAATATAATGACTAAAAAGAAAATATATTTTTATAAAATAAACTCATAAATTAATATATATTTTTCTTATGATTATAGTATAATTTTATGATACCTTAATTAATTTTTTAAAGTGTCATAAAACCAGTTATAATTTTAAAATCGGTATTTTTTTAATAAATGATGATTTTAATTAAGAATTAAATTTATCATATTTAGAAAATTATTTTCATAAATTTGTTCTCATTTTTTAATTATACACATCAAAAAATGGATAGGGTGAATTTTCTAGATTTTTTTGTAATGGTTGAATTTTTTGTGAATGGTAAAATACGGTAATTTACGGTATATATACATTATAAGTTAAATACACTATTCCTTGATTAATAGATGATGTAATCACCATAATATCAATATATAATCCTCTATTTACTTTATTTAGTCATGTAATAATCACTATTTATTTTCTTGATCCAAAATGATAAACTAATGAATAAAATAATCAAAAAACACCCCTCTCCTCCACTATAAATACCACCCCTCACCACCTCTTCTCCTCACACCTCTTATGCCTTGAATATTGTCAAATTTGTACCCAATAATCTTCTTAAACCTTTTATTCATGTGCATTAGGTTCTGGTCTTAGAAAAATACCAAAACCAATTTCCCTAAGGAGGTTCTCAAGGAGAATAATTCAAGAGGTAAAATCCTCTTTCGCTTTATTTTCTTTTCACTTTCTTTTATTTTCTTATAATCTCCTCACCTCCTCTATCCAAACATTCATGATAACTCCAGTATCTTATATATACTATAATTTTATTATTTCAATGGAAAATCCATCGTCAATTCTCTTCTCCTCTTACTATTATTCAAAAAATGAAAACATCATCAGTGAGGTGCTAATTTACCACCTTCGTGGACGTTGTGTTTTTTTTCAATTACACCTTAAATTCTGGTCATAAAACCATTTTTATGGTTAAAAAATTATAATATATTTATTTCAAGTTATTTAATTTTCTTTAATCAATATATATAAATAATATTAATTAATGAGACAAAACTAGTTTGTGATGATCAAAAACCCACAAAAATAATCTAAATGATTATCACTAACGTATTATTTAATGATTCATCCTCACCCAAAATAACTAAATGACTTATATAAACATTTAATCTTATATATTTTCATTAATAACATATAATTTAAATTCTGGATAACTATTACCATTTCACATGATCTTTCATACATGTATACAAGTGAACCAATCAAAAAAAATCAAGGAAAAGAACACTCTCGAACGATGGAATTAAACCTTATAATTCATGAAAAATGTCATAAATGAACATAATAAAATTATAATAAATAAAATACATGTTAAAGTGGTTATTCACTAATTTATTAATGAATCTAATTTTATTATCTAAGATTTTAAGTACAAGTGCAGAACACTTTTAGACATACGGTAAGGGTTTCTTCACAAACTTCTATTTTCCATTCAAGCTACGCTTTCTCTCTATTTACCCCAATGTAATTATTCATTATTTTTATATATACTTATTCTAAATTCTGTTTATATGTTCCAAAATAATTTATAAAAAAAAATTAATCTTTCTTTGATTAGTAAATATATGTTTTACAAGGTTACCTTCTCAACTATTTCTGATAAACAAGCCCGATTAAAGAGAAATTCTTGATTTTTTACCCATTTTCATGTACACTTGATAATCTATTTTGAGATGCCAATATTTTTCTAAAATCACTCTCTTTATCATGAAAAAATATATTATCTATTTTATTATTTTATGTAAACAATTGATCTATTGTCAACTTTAAAGACCGTTTTATATTTTCCCTCAAAACACACTGAAGTGGACCATTTCTAAATTTTCTTTAAAAACATTTTATGTTTTAACTTTATTTGGAAATCATTTATGCCTCAAAAATAATTTCATTGTCATTCCCTTTTTTTCTGGGATATAAATGTTTACAATATGATTTTATTAAAAATAAAAATGATTTTTCCAAAATAACTCTTCTTTGCAAAGTAAAAAAAATAGTAGTTCTCTCAATAATTCCTTAATGATTTTATTAGAGTATTTTAATATTTTAAAAACAATATATTTAATCTTATTATTAATTGGGATAAATATTTTATGATATCATAAAACATACTTTATTAAAATATTTATGATCAGTTTGACAATAGATGTGATATATTGATACCATTCACCATACTACTTAGAATGGTTAGTGATTATGTTTACAGATTAGGGAAAGTTATTTACATTTTTATGTACATGTTGTTTATGTTTCACCCCATTCATATGAGTAATTAATTTTACTTAGTAAGTGATGTTTAAATCCTTCTATATCCCCTACATACATTGATAGGTCTCATGAGACAATGTGGAAATGGACTTGGCTGAGGCCTTTCCCATTTATTTTAAGATATGGATTTGGTTGAGGCCTTAACCATTTATTTTTATATGAATTTACTGAGGCCTGGATGGTATGTTTCATATGTCCATCATTATTCATTCTCTCATTATGATGCTATTAATTAATAGTCCATGTGATTATTTTACTAGTATAATATCTATGGTTAAGTTTCTTTATCATGTGATTATTTGTGGAATTATTTAATCAGCTTTTATTCCTACCATATTATGCTAAAGATTATGTTTTAATGGAATGTATTTCTAGTTATACACCATGCCATATTGTTCATTTTTATATTATCTTCTGCTGTATTGCTTACCCTTTCTGATCATCTGAGCTCACCCCTTTATTGTGTTTTATTTTTTCCTAGGATGCGAAAATGGATATTATGAATGACTTACAGCAGTTTATTGGTGTTTCCAATGGAGTTTCTTTTTTGTTTATCCTTTCAATTTGTAATGAAAATATTATGCTTGTATTTGGTTTTCCAAATCTAATAAACTATTAAGTCCTTTGGGATGCGATCACTTTTTCATAGTTCCAATGTAATTAAGGCATCGAATCCAAACTACTGGGATCGAGGTATTTGCATAAAATTCCTCCTTTAATAGTAGCTTTCAAAGGGATTGTAGAAAAATTATTGATTATGGAACATTTTTTGGATAAATTTAAAATTATAGAGCATGGGTCTAGGGATGTAATAGATATTACCTAGATATTAGAGACTTATATGTATGTTATAAATTATTTAGTTCTAGAACATTTAGATTTACCAGTTCTAAGAATAACCCCCTATTCTACTCTAGCTTCAAAAACTATTTTAGATTCAGTTTCCAAAGACTCTACTCAAACTACTTAGGGTCCTATTATACCTCCTAAAGGACCTTTTGGTCTCACTCTTGATTTGGCCTTGTACCAAATGAGACTAATTTTTTGAACTCTCACCATTCAAGGAGAATTATATATATGTTACAAATTCTATATTCTTGGAACCTTTATCTTTACTAGTGCCTAAAATATCCCCTATTCTTATCTTTATAAAACAACAATTTATGATTTAGTTTCCAAATATTCCTCTAATCAAACTACTTATGATCCTATTATACCTCCAAATTTAATTTTCAGTCCCACTCTTTCTCAGGCCTTGCACCAGATCAGACTGATTTTCTAAACTCTCACCATTCAAGGACTTATTTCTACTCCTAGTCTTGCACTTCCAACTAGTACTATTTTTGGAAAAAAAATATATCATTAACCCATCAGCTATTGTGAATTCAAATTCTAATTAAAGGTTTTGGTATGGATAATATAATTTTGGAATATTAATGAAATATTTTTATTCTTCTTTTGACTCTTAATATTAAGCTATTTATTTTCATTATTAATTTTATTTTTACTCTATTTATTTTTGATAATACAAAATGGGGAGAAAGTATGGAATTTCATTATTGTTTTTAGTAAAATTTGGCATGTTACATTTCATTTTACATCAAATTTTAATTACTTTGGTTTCTTAGTGAATTGTGTGTGACTATTAATATTGTGGTTTATGATCATCAAAATGAGAGAGATTGTTAGCTTAGTCCTGAAATTTATTATTTTAATAATCAAAAAATTTTTTTATGTTGTTTTTGATAAATTCTAGGTTTTATGAAAGATAAATATTTATCTGGATCATACTATAAATTTTCCTAAGTCCTAAAGAGACCGTAACACCTAGTAGGTAGGACTATCGACTGTGAGTCTGTAAAGTTAAAAATTACTCAATTAAATGCATCAAGAGTCCATCGACCATATGAAGAACTCTAGAAAAGCTTTATTTTTAAAAGTATCTTATAGACCACATGGAAGGTTCATCGACCATGGAAGACATCTCAAAAGACTCAAGTGACCTCTTGATAAACCTAGCTACTACACACTGTATCTAAAGTGACTACAAATATTAGTTTTTTTTTTGAAAAGGCAAGAATCGACCTCTTGATGAAATCAGAGTGACTGTATCACAATGAGAATTTTTTAAAATTGACTAAGATTCTGTAAGATTCTAATCGACTGTATGTTGAATTGAAGTGACTTTATGGAAGAACTAGATTTTTGGAAAAGTTAGGAAGTGGCCATATGACTAAGTGAAGCGGCCATAGAAAGTAGTAATAATTTGAAAAAGTACTAGATCAACCATGAGTAAAACTGACTTACCATGCATATGTTTGAGGGATATTATCAGAATTATCACAATGTGTTGAATCTACCATGGAATCTAACATGGAATGCTTAAAGTGGATGTATCTAATTTTTGGTATAATATTTATTAAATAAACTTTTCAAACAAATTTTTATGCACATAAATAAATGTTTATCCTATAAATTTAATGACCCTGGATTTCTTATCGAGTATAAATATTTCTAGTGATGAGTTTTCAATAGCACTTTTTTGAGAAATCTTTTCCCTTTATAGGAGACTGGAGATAGAGAAAAGGATAAACATGATACACACAATATGAGAATATTGGAAAGTTTTATAACGAACTAGTTCTATATTTTAATGTCTACACTACTCTATTTTTATCTTAACTTCTTCAAAACATTAGAGAACATAATTTCATATTTTCACACCATATCCTAATCAAAATAATTCAACAATAAAAGAATAATCATTATTATAAAAATACAACTCCATTATTCGCTGCACTAAATTATTTTACCTTATTTGTCTTTGTCTTCATTATATTCATGTTTTACTTAATGTAACTATTTATCTATTGAGAAAATACTCATGTACTATATTAGAGTGTACACGAACCTATTTTATATTCTTAATTCATATATGTTATCCCAAGAAAATAGTGGAATAAGATTTTTATAAGCTTAGATAGTCTTGTGTGTTGTTGACTGTAAAAACATGATCCAGTTTATGGATAAATTTATTTATTAAAAATAATTCTTAGCAGTGGGTGACTAATAATTGGAGAATATTAGGTCTAATCTTGAGACTGAACCTGTTGTGTTTAATTCCATTGTGTATTTCAGGTTTTCTTCAAATAGTTTTTAAAACATCTATTGAAATCTATTTTACAAAAATTCACTTTGATAGTTAGTTTTTACTAGTGATATTTCTTCTATTTATCACAAGTACAGTAATCTCAAAAGTGTGGAATAATTCTAAGATTATTCTATATTAGTTTTGATTAAAAAATTTAGGGGTTATTTAAAAAATTGAAAATTTAGACCTACTATATTAATTAACTGTGTTTTTTTCAAATTGGGGGATTTCATTTAAAATTGATTTCAAATGGAAATTTTTAATTATGAACTCAATTCACACCCCTATTGATTTTTCCTTTCTAAACAACATTACCATTGTAATATATCTCTATTTTTTTTAATCTTCAAATGATTCATTTAAGGGGTATTTATAGAAAAATTCCATTACCTTTATCTTTTGAAAATCACAGTGAGACACTCATTACATTTAATATCCAATAATTACATAGTCAATCCTTCACAAAAAAATCTGGATTGTTAAAATCTTCATGGTAACTGATCTTTGAATTTTATTATCCTCATCCTTCATCATTTTCTCTAATTGAAATTATCATAACATGTATGCACTACCTTCTATATATTATTTGGAAAACTAAACATCTTCCTGATCGAAAAAATATATCATGCAGTTATTGTAAGATCAACTTGAACAAAAAAATAGCTTCCATAGCTCTATGACTTAGTTTAACAAAGATACTACATGTGTGGCCTCTACATATAATGTATCAATTATAACTTCACTGTATTTATCATCTTCATCGAATCATAGGTTGAACTTGATTACTTCACTACTTTGATTAATTTCAAGTTCCTACATGATCACCAATGATATTTCACCAAACTTTTGATGGAAACTCTCAGCATGAACAAGATGGATACTTCATGAATCTAGTGCACACATTGAGAAAACCCTTGATGTTTCTCAAAGAAAACAATCACAAAAACATCATTTTACTACTATGGCACACACTTTTTAAATAGATGAAATGTACCTTCTTATAATTATCTCGCATAAATTCTTCAAATAGGCATCACACTAATATATAAGTTTTTACACTCCACTTACCATCATGAAAACCCAAATAGGCGGCCTTGATCCATTGCTCCACTCATGTTTCCCCACATAGCGGTTCTAACCCTACCTATACGCCATAATGCACAGCTAATATGTATGCTACCAATGTTGACCTACATTGGTACTAAGATCCTTCACACCATAGTCTCCATGTTGGCTACTTGCATAGAGATCAACTAGTACCCTTGGTACCAGGCTCTGTGGGTGGCCAACTTGGTTCACACTCCTTTTTTTAAACTCCTCAATAAATCAATTTTTAAAAAATAATAATAAAGACTTTATAATTTCCATGGATTGTTTTTCTTTTTCATATTGAATATTCTTCTTCAACTTCATGAATTTGAAAATTTATCCAAATTTTTCCAATGCATCCTAAAATATTTCCAAGCCATCAAAATAACTAAAAAACATTATCCAAGTGTGTATTTATTCTCACTCACTTTTTTCCATGAAAAAAAACACAATAATAGATTCTCATTCAACTATCCAATATTAAATCTAAAATTTATCTATCTCAAAAACTTTCAAATGTATTATTTTTTTGATAAAATACTTCTCTCAATCATTAATACCAGTATTTTAGATTAATAAAAACTCTATAATCATCAAATGTAAAGGATATTTTCCTAGAACCTGTCCAATAAGATATTCTTGTTAGAAACATCAATTTCCATCTATTAATTATAAAGGAAATAAACTTCATATTTTCTTCTTAGATCATTTAAAATATATTGAAAACATTCTCATAATGACATTATTCATTATTACCAATAAATACAGTCCTTTTATTAGATTTGTTTTCTCCCATGAAGATAGAATTTCCAATTGAGATGAAAAATAATAATTATTTTATTAAATTATATTATAACAATGTTTTTTAAAATAAATCCAAATATGAATACTCTAAATCAACCCTAGATATTAATAGACTTATGGATTCTAATAATGACATGACAAATATATTAAGTTTCCAATCTGTAGGTTGTTCATGCAGTGTCCAAGACAAGATAAAATCTATTTATGAGAAGGTTGATCGACTGTAAATCATTCATCAAGTGGATTATTACTTCATAGAAGATATTTTCATGGAGAATATAATACTTCATAAAGTATATATTTCCTTGAATAGAGAAATAAAAAAGATAGGTGAAAATATGAATGGTCAAAGTGATATGCTTACAGAACATACACAAAAAATAGGAAATCAAATAGCCATAGAGAATAAGTTAAATTAAGAAGTATCCCTATCAAGACACAACTTGAAGAGTGGAGAAAATATATAATAAAAACTAGCTCAAGGATAGAGAATATGGTTTTCCTATTGAATGAGAAATTAAAGAAGATCAAGGATCTTAAATTAAAACTTTGGTCCTTAAAGTGAAAAGATAATGTGGGGATTCCCTCCAAGGAAACCTCAATAGCTAGAGTATGAAAATCCCAAATCTGAAATTAGTGTATAAAAGGATTATTCCTGATAAACCCGGAATATATTTCTCTTAAATGAAGTTAGTTATGATATGCCATATTTTTTGAATATTAGGATACACTATGAGTGTGTGTTGAGAATCTCAAGGGATCAAATATGGAATAAAAATTATTTCATATGTATCTCAACTGAGGCATGACTATATAAGGTATGATTTTATCAATAGAGGCTTTAATTGTGATAACTATGGTCATATGGAAAGACAATATAGTAGGAAAGAATAAAAATAAGTCATAATGAAATCCGATGTTCTTATGACTTACAGGAAGATAATGTGCACCGAAAGAAAATTGGTTAATCTGAAAAATAGATTTACTATTTTAGAGGAGATTAATGGATATAAACAAAGGTTTAATCAAGAAATAATTATGGTACACTCATAACATAACTTATAGAGAGAATAAAAGTGAATTTAGAATAAGAATAAGAAAGATACTCTAGCTATGAATCAATGTTACATCAAAATAAGAGATATGAACAAGTGGGATGAGTCTCGCACTAGAGGTGAATCCCAATCCAAAGAAGATAGTGATTTATAAATAAAACACCCATAATAAAGTTAGTATAAGTTCCAACATATAAATAAACACTACTATAAATAATTGAAAGTAAGTTGGGAGAAAAGGGTTTGTTTAAAAATACCCACCACAGTACTTAGTATAAGGATACTAAGAAGTACCTCTCCTTCCATGTGTTTAAATATTTATAAATATTTTTTAAAGTGATGTAGATTTGAGTGGTACATACAATCCTTGGGGTGTGTATAATCTGTAAATAGATAAATAAAATAAGTTGAATTAGAATTATTGAAGTTCATACTTGGTCTAAGGCCTGAACAAAAAATTAAAATGATTTTAGGGTATTAATATGACTCATAAAGGGGTGTCAAGCAACCACTTTGGATTTAAAAGCTGAATATAGAAGTTTCATGTTGTGAGGAATAAGTACAAACAATGCAGAGACTGATATATAGTTAAATATATTTCTAAACCTAATCTGAGATATACAATGTAATCAAACCATCTATGGTGATCAACAAGTGAAATTAGGCCACATATATAGTGGTGAATGACCACTAATAAAGAGAAGGTGGATTAATGGATGAAGCATAAATGCTCATAGATTTCATGTATATTTGTTTATATCCTAAAAAATGGGGCATCTGTTGATTTTTTTAGGATACCAAAAACTTTTATAAAAGAAAATTTCATAACCAAAAATTGGAATCCTCATAATGAATATTATCTCAACACATGGTCTTGACCTAAATTCATTCAGAGGTAAGTTGGAGATAAGCACTTAAAGGTTGTTTAGCCTCATCTGAAAATGATTTTTTCATGAAAGTATTGTTTATAGATATTAAGTTGTGTCAAAAGTTTATCACAAAAAATTTTATTATCTAGTTTAATATATTGTATGGTTCGCACACTTGATACTTTCTTTTTTATTTTTTTATGTTTGTGTGTATGTGTGATTGAGATCGGGGGATGTTTTGTTGGTAGTAAAATCTTAAGATAATGGTTTTTTTTCATGTGAGTGACATGGATATCTTTGATGTTGTTGACCTAAACTCTTATTTCCTACACTGATTTTTGAATTAGTGGGATTAGAATATTTTTAAATGACTCAATACCGGGAAATGAATTTACCCACTAAAAATATTTTATTATAATAAAAATGGAAAGAGGAAATGGTTTAGAACATGAAAGGTGGAAAATCTAGAAAAACAAATTGTTCAACAATTGGTTCAAAGGATGAAGTACAAAATTTGGAATTATTCCATTGAATAATCCATATCAATAAGTAGTATCAAGGTTGAAAGGAAAAAATATATAGTTTCCTTGTAGCAAGAAGTATAAAAAAGTTGTAAAAGTTCCAAAGGTTCAATCAACAAGAAGTTTAGAGATCCTAAAGCATTGATGGTGGTGAATGGAGTCAAAATTTCAAAATCTAGGGATGATTTGTAGTTCAAACGGTCTAGTGTTTTGGAGGTAAACTTGAAAATGGTTTATAGAGCCAATTGTGGATTTCAACTAGTGGTTTCAAGAGGGATATAAAGAGGAAGAAATTTTTAGAAGTGATTGGAAGATAAAAAATCCAAATAAACTATGAAATAAGTGCTTAAAAAAGGGGGAGAACAATCAATCTAAATATGGTTTTCATAAATTAATGAAAATAATCCATCCCTAACAAGATCTGTATGGAGAACATAGATAATAGCTAGAGAAAGATGTGTGCTGAAAAAAAGTGAGTGGAACTGAGAGGAGTTTTCCTATGAAATTTTGTGATAAAGGGGGTGTATAAAAACAAAAAATGGATAAACAAACCCTTTTCAATTTTTTGACAAAGGGTGAAAAAATGAGTTGGATGGGAGTGAGTTTAATGCTCTGTAGATATGGTATTGTTGTCAACAAAATATAAGGGGGATAATTATGTAATTAATGGTTTGTGTATTTGATTTGTTGAAAATAGTTATTGGATAAGTTTAAGGTGAGTTAATGATGATATTAGAATACATGGTGATAGAGATATAAGAATATTTGATATTGGTATTCATGATACTAGAGTTTTTGGATGGTCATGGAAGATATGAAAAATTGATGCACATGGAAGCACTTATAGAGAGATTTAAAGAGACTCTTTGATATTCTATATATAAAGGACATGGTATGTGAAGAATTTGAAATAATATTAAAGGTATATATAGTTTCATGAGATTACTAAAAAATATCATTAAATAGAGGAAGTATGATTATTTTTTGAAAAGTGTATAATTTGGTCTATAATTTGTAGATGTTTTGTTTGGAAATCCCAGAGTTATCTTAAAATAATAGCTAAAGAAGTTTTAGAAGTAAATTTTATTTTTAGAAATTATGCAATAAAAAACTAAAAAAGGCTAAGTTATAGAGATGTTTCTTCAAAGAAAAGGATATTAATCTATTATGAAAGTAATATGGAAGTGGAAGTAATGCTAGAGGTAGTTTATATATTTTTCTATAGAAGTAGAGTTTTTTTTTGGAATTATTCTTGAAGAATTAAGGAAAATACAAGGATGACCGGGTTTATTTGTTTTATAATAAGTCCCAATATTCATGAAGTTTTGTTCTATATGTTAGAAATTTAAGATTTTTTGAAGTGTGATGGAATTTAAAAAATTCTCTAAATACCTAATATATTCAGGGAAGAATAAGATTTGGAAAAGGCATGAAGCTATCAGTGATGTGTAAGATATTTTCCCTATAGTTCCCTATAAATATTGAAAAGGAATGGAATGCATAAGATATTTTTCATACATAAGGAATTTGTTAAAGAGCACACTAAATATTCACAAAGTAGTATATCTTACGTAATATATAATATATTGTTTGGAGTTCATGGAATATCATATAAGTTTTGATTATTCCTTGAATACATAAATAATTTTATCTAAAACGTAATATATTTTTTCTACATGAATATGATATTTTAAAGATAGGGAATTAGAAACATCTTGGAGGTTTACCTATGTATATATTATTATTGGATGATATTTAATGTTATTTAGGGATTCAAAATGCATGAAAAGTAGGAAACTCTTTGGATATTTAATATCCTTTGAAGTGTTGGAATGTATAAAAGGAAAGATACCCTCTTTTTGTGTGTGATATATTTTTCTCTAGGGTTCTCAAAAAAATTGAAAATTCATTAAGTGCTTAAGAATATTCTCCCTATATATAATATATTTAAGCTCATGCGTATGTTTTTTTTGAAATGCATAATGAATTATAAAAAGGGGTAGAATTTGGTAAAGTTATAAAACTTAAGAATAATATAAGGTTTTTTAGGAGTATGCGTAAAGTTTTTCTATAGAACATAAGGTTTTTTATTTGGAAAAATTTAACAAAACACTAAGTTACATCCTCTGTTAGTATTGGATTATGGAATGAATAATAATTATGATTTCATGAGATTAATGATCATGTTATGATTAAAGGAGATTCAAGTCATGATATTCCAGTGATTCAAATTCAACATTTTCATAGATTTGGTGGATCTGATATTTGGCCAAGTGTTATGACATGTTGGAGGGTTTCACACCATGAATAAAACATTAAGTTTTAATTGAATTCAAAATAAGTTATTTGTATAAAGAATTAGTATGCCATCCCACCGTTTTTATTACATAACTTTTCATTACATTTTACAAACAAAGGATCTTTAAAGTCTAGTGTCTTGGAAATCAGGAACATAATACATGAAAACAACATAAAACATTATTCTAATCCAATTTTAAGGCTTCATAATAGTTTCATACTAAGTATAATTACTGTATATTATAACCTAGATACATACATCAAAGGAAATGGTGATCAAAAGGCCTAGTAAGGAAAGCAAGGGAATCAGTTTACTTGTGATATCAATAAGAACTTGATAAAAACATAAAGACATGAGAAATGGGAGTATAGAAATATCATAAAATAAATAAATTGAAACATAACTTGCATATGTGGCTACAAAATTTCATTTATACATTCATGAACACATAACCAAGGTACAACCCTGAGGTGTCATAAAATTACCAAGGTATTGTGAAACTTGTCATCTTTAGAGATAAATACTTTACCCAATGCATTGAAGCTCTATCAGGGCGCACTCTTAATATATATTTATTTTCATGTTAGCCACATAGATAATAATAAAACATTTCATAAATAACCCATATAGAATAAAATAAATGGGTTTCATTTCAAAATCGTAACGTTTTAAATGTGCTTTAAAAATAAGATCGTTATGTCATTTATAACCCATGGAAAGGAAGTGAGGGTTATATGTTTTTCAATTACAGAATCAAATATATAATTTTTTGTATTTATGATCACCCATAAAAACGAAATAGGTCTGGGTATTCACATAAATGAAACAAGATAATTTTATGAGAGAAAGTGAGAGAAATTTGAGACGAAATTTCTACAGCATAACGGCTATATAACTTGGTTTTAGAAAAAAAATAAAAAGAGAGAGGACAAATTTAAACCACTCATAAATAACTCATTATACATTAGGGGTATATAATAAAATAAAGAAGATCATTGTATGGTTATTTGAAGGAAATACCATATGAAAATGAAACTCGAAGGAAGGGAGAATATGCGATTTCTTTTACGAAAATTCGGCAGCCTAACGACGTCACTTAACAATTCAGAAAAAAAATTGATGAGATAAGAAAGTGTCTCTCATAATTTAGACATAAAATGGACTATAATAATGACATATTAGAACATATCCCCATATAATAAAATGGAAACTAGAATACATAACATAAAGGAAGTCGTTACATAAAAGAGGTGGGTGAAAGGATCCCTTACCTTGAAGAGTAACTTTAAAATCTTGAAGGTAGGGACATTGGGAGGCCTAAGGGAACCTTGGTAGGATTATAGATAGAGGAGGGAAGAGTTTTTATGAACTTAAAAGTCTTTTAGTGAAGATTAAGTGGGATATTGGGTGGGTTTATATGGGAAAGGAGAGGGAATTGTTTATTATTTAGTTTTGGGACACCTCACATTAAACTAAACAAAACCACAAATTATCCCATGGTTTTTGCCCATGGTTTCTGCCAAAGGAGAGTGGAAAACAATATTTTATAAGCTAAATGGACGAAATTCTTAAAATAATAGTGTTGCTTATGTGGAGGTGAGTCACACTCTCAAGGAAAACAATTTAAAAAGACAAAAAGTTATTTAAGTCTTGGAGGGTCCACTAAAGCTTTGTAAAATAAATCAATCAAACCAAAAATAACATTAATTTAATGGTAAAACATATATTAGACTAACATATAGTTTATAGTACTTTATTACATCACTATTGGGTCATTATGGTGTCATAAAACACATTATATATTTATAAGGTATTTAATTTTTACCCAAAACTTTGACTCTCTCAGAAAATTATGAAAAATTCACCATTTGATAATTTCGACATCTCGATTCCAGAAATAATATTCATTTTATCTAAATAATTTTCTAAATATGTTAATTTTAACTTTTAAAATAAAAACTGATAATTATCGAAAATTCATGGGTTTTGACAAAAATGGCTTTCAAACCTTAATAAAAATTTCAATTGCATTCATAAAATTATATGATCATTTATAATTAATAAAAATTAATTTAATAATAATAATAATATTTTATTAAAATATTATTTAATTCAAAAATCTATTAATTCATCAAAATAGATTTCCCAGTTGAATATTTAACTAAAAATACTATTCATTCTCTAAAAGCTATTTACAAAGTAACAATAATAAAATGAAAGTATATTCATTATTATATAAAAAAATAATGTACATAATCATAGTACTAGGGTATTGTTATATAACTCCTCAAAACACTCCCATAATACCTGAGGGTAAGGTGCATGGTGGTGGCAGACTCTTGGGGTGGCTCGGATAACATCGCTCTTGTGGTAATCTCTATCAACTTCCAATTCTCTCGTAGGCGGTTCCGCTTGAACTTAACGTATTCAAGCTCGGCTTGGGCTTGGTCAAGAGTGAATCCAAAACACACAACCTCCTATCCAAGCTATGATAAATGGGCTTCATATGGGGAAAGTCTACCAGATGAGGCCATCAATTCCTTTGTCTAAGTAAAAATAATTTGTTAAATCCTTCTATTAATACTAATCATGTGATCACTATTCAATGAATATATTAGAAACGGTCACAGTTCTTAATGGTATTTTAAAATCCAAAAACATAAAACAAAATAAGTGCATATTTTGTATAACCATTTCAAATATTAAGACATTTAATTAGATCGAGAGGGATTTTCATTAATAAAAGTTTGGGTCATTACAATCTTCCCCCCTTAAAAAAATTTACCCCAAAATTTTAAGTCATACTCTAAAAAGATAAAAGGTGTGGAGACTTCTACCTCATAGACTCCTCTAGTTCCCATGTGGCTTCTTCGCATTTGTGGTTCCTCCACAACACCTTAACAAGTTTGGTAGTCATGTATCATAGAACCTTGTCTCTATGATCCAAGATCTCCACTGGATGCTCCTCATAAGAGAGGTCATGTTCTAGTTGTACCACCTCTGGGTTAAGTACATGTGAAGGGTCAGGTATGTACTTCCTCAAAAAGGATACGTGGAAAACATTCTGAACTTGTGCAAGATTTGTAGTAAGTGCAAGATGATAGGCCACTGATCCCACGGGATCAAGGATTTCATAGGGGACAATGTACCTAGGGCTGAGTTTTCCTTTCTTCCCAAACCCCATGACTCTCTTCCAAACTGAACAAATACTTTGTCACCAACATCAAACTCCAAGTCCTTTTGATGGTTGTTGACAAATCTCTTTTTCAGACTCTGAGTAGCCTTAATGTGTTGTTTGATGGCGTGGACTTTTTCTTTCATCTCTTGTACAAGATCAGGCCCAAGAAGCTTTCTTTCACCAACTTCATCCCAACAAGTAGGAGTTATACATCGCTTCCCATATAGAGCTTCATAGGGTTCCATTTGAATACTTGAGTGGAAGCTATTGCTGTAAGAGAACACAACTAAAGGGAGATGTTGATCCCATCCACCTTTAAATTCCATTAATCATGTTCTCAGCATGTCCTTCAGCGTTTGAATATTCCTTTCATATTGGCCATCATTTTGGGGGTGATAGGACATACTGAAATTCAATTCAGTACTTAGATCATGTTAAATAATTCTCTAGAATTTTGATGTGAACCTTGGATCATGATCAGATACGATAGAAAGTGGAACTACATGCATCCTTACCACTTCCTTCACGTAAATCCTGGCAAGTTGATCAAGAGAGAAGTCTTCCCGAATGGAGATAAAATGGGCAGTCTTGGTTATACAGTCCACAACAACCCATATCGCGTTGTTTCCTTTGGAAGTTCTTAGGAGGCCAATGATGAAGTCCATAGTGATATTTTCCCACTTCCATGCCGGTATGGGTAGTGGTTGCAATACCCCTTTAGGAATTTGTCACTCTGCCTTCACTTGCTGACATACCAGGCACCTTAAAGTGTAGTCAGCAATCTCCCTTTTCATATTATTTCACTAATAATGATCACAAAGGTCCCTATACATTTTTGTTCTCTGAGGATGTATAGAGAAAGTAGAGCTATGAGCTTCATCCATCAGCTCCTTCTTTATTTTCAGAATAGATGGAACACATAGTCTTTTATGAAATTTCAGTACACCTTCTTGATCAATATTGATCTTAGGAAACTTTTCATCCTTTACAGCCTCAAACTTCTTCTGTAACAAAGGATCTTATTTCTGATATTTCTTGATCTTCTCTATTAATGACAGTTGATAAATCATTTGGGTTAGGGTTGATGATGTACCTTCCCTTATAATTCTCATGTCCAACTTTACTAGGTCATTGATCAAATGATCTTTTTGAATCCTCATCATGGAAAGAATAACTGGGTCTTTCCTGCTTAATGCATCGACAACTTTGTTTTCTCTTCCAGGATGATAATGAATTGAACAATCATAGTATTTAAGAAGTTCCAACCATATCCTTTGTCTCATGTTCAATTAATTTTGTGTGAAAATATACTTCAAACTTTGATGGTCTGTGTATATATCACATTTCTCCCCATAAAGATAGTGCCTCCATATCTTCATAGCAAAAACAACTGCAGCTAGCTCTAGATCATGCGTAGGATAGTTCTGCTCATGAGTATTCAACTGTAGATATGTGAAATCAATGAATTTTTCATTTTTCATGAGGACGCACCCAATCCCTTTCAGATATGCATCTCTAAAAATAACAAATCCTTCTCCACTTGAGGGCAGAGTTAACACGGGTGCAGTAACTAATCTATTCTTCAGCTCTTGTAAAATTTTCTCACATTCCTTTGTCCAGATGAAATTGACCCCTTTTTGAGTTAAATTGGTTAATGGATTAGAAATTTGTGAAATTTTTTTCACAAACCTCCTATAATATCCCACTAAACCAAGAAAACTACAAATCTCGGTTATTGTTGTAGGCTGAGGCCACTCCTCTAAAACTTTTGTCTTTGCAGGGTCAACTGTGATTCCTTCATTGGTAACAATGTGCCCCAAGAAAGAAACTTTTTGTAAACATAAATCAAATTTACAGAACTTTCCAAAAAGCATCTCCTTTCGTAGAGTTTGTAAAATAACCCTTAGATTATCTTCATGCTCCTCGTGACTTTGGGAATATATTAGAATATCATCAATAAAAACTACCACAAAGTTATCAAGGTAGTCCTTAAAGACTCTATTCATCAAATCCATAAAAATTGCAGGTGCATTAGTTATTCTGAAGGGCATAACAACAAACTCATAATGTCCATATCTTGATTGGAAGGCAGTTTTTTGGAATATCTTCTTTCTTCACCCTCAATTGATGATAACCAGAATGAAGATCAATCTTAGGGAAGAATTGATCCCCACGAAGTTGGTCAAATAAGTCATCAATTCTTGGAAGAGGGTATTTCTTCTTTACTATAATCTCATTCAGTTCTCTATAATCAATGCATAGATACATTGTTTCATCCTTCTTCTTCACAAAGAGCACCAGTTCTCCCCAAGGAGAGACACTCGGTCGGATAAACCCCTTATCCAAAAGATCTTGGAGTTTTTTCTTTAATTCCTCCAACTCCACATTTTCCATCCTATACAGGGTCTTTGATATCAGATGAGATCTAGGTATGAGCTCAATGGAGAACTCTACCTCTATTTCTGGGGGAGGTCCGAGTAACTCCTCAGGAAATACATCAACGTATTCCTGGATGATGGGGACATTTTATATCCTTAAACTCTCATCTCCTTCTTATTCTTCACCGATCAACTCCATAAATAAGGATATAGGTGGTTCTTCTAGACAAGGATCTGGTTGAGATATATCTCCTTGGAAGATAACTGTAGGTTTTTTATTCAAGACTACTAATATTTCCTTACTTCTATATTTGATCTTAGCATTATACTTTGAGAGCCATTCCATCCCTAGTATAATGTCGAATTCCAGCATGGGAATGACTACTAGATTTGAGATAATATTGTTCTCACCAAAGTAAATACTAGAGTTTATAAACACTGATGATGCTTGGATAATCCCACCAGGAGTCTTGACTGATAACTCTACTTTTAGAAAATCAGGGGTTGATTCTAAATTCTTTGCAAACTTGGAGGAAATAAAGGAATGCATAGAACTATAATCAAACAAACTACTTGATAGCTTTGAGAGAACAACGAGAGTACCTGCGACCACATAATTTGAAGCTTCAACTTTAGCTATTGTGATAGAAAAAGCACGACCTTTCTCTATTGACCTTTTATGAGGCTGATGGTTGTTCCCCTCCACTGCCCTCGGATTTGGACAGTGATTGGAAAAGTGACCATGTTATCCATAATTAAAGCACTGGACATCGATTAGGGCTTACACCATCTTCTCCTTGTCGTTAGTGTTTGGAATTTGAGGTTTCACCTCATAATGACAATTCCCTGCAATATGGTTGTCTCTTCCACACTTGTATCATTTCCCATTCCCAAGCAGGCAGTTCCCAGAATTATTCTTCCCACATTTATTACACGTGGGAAGTTGCACTTTCTTTCCTCCTCTTCCTTGAACAAAGGTCCTATTTAAGATGGGCTCCATCTATCTCTTCTTGTCATTTTATTTATGAGACCACTGCATCTCACCAAGCTCTAGCTCAACTTTCATCACACTTTGCACGATCTCATCATAGCTATCGTATTCTTGGTTGGCTAGATTATTCCGTAAATGATGTCTCAGTCCACCAAAGAATCTATCAACCTTTCCATTTGGATCCATGACAAAGCTAGAGGTGTAATGTGAAAGCCTTGTGAATTTTATCTCGTATCTTCCCACAGATTCATTCTCCTTCTACTTCAGCTCTAGAAACTCCTTCTCCATTCCTGTTCTCATCAATAAAGGGAAATACTTGTTGAAGAATATCCTTTTGAACTCTTCCCACTCTATAGATTCAACTTCCACTCTTGTCCTTGTGTTTTTAATCAGTTCCCACCACTGATCATCTTCTCCTTCAAAGCAATAGACATACAGGGTAACCTTCTCTTTTTCAGAACAGCGAAGTACAGAAAAGATCTTCTCGATATATCTGATCCACTGTTCGGTAATCAATGGGTCGATCGATCCACTGAAGGTTGGTAGTCATTGACACATAAAGGATTCAACAGAAATTTGTTCCATTCACGATGAGATTGGTCTCTTAGCTTGATTAAAGTTATTTCCCATAACTTGAGTCAGTTGGTTCATCATTTGCATGAATTTTTCCATTTCGGCTTCCATCAAAGGGTCGTCGGTGCATGGTCCATTGTGGTCACAATTTTCACAGTTCCTCCTATTGCCTATCATTTTATAAAAGAATAAAACCTTAGTGATAAGCTTATTTCATTTAAAAATCTTTTAACTATCAAGGATTTTATGTCTTAAAACATCATGCTTAAACAATTACATTTCTCTATAATTCCTTCATAATGATTCATAAAAATCTTGAAATTAACCAAACATATCCCCAATGAGTTTTTTAACTAAGAGTAAATCAAGTCCTATTTTAATGCACCAGTTCCTGTTTGATTCTATCTCAAAGGGGTGTTTTTGGGTTTTACCCCTATGTGCATCTGTGCTAGAGTCGCCTCTACCTGCTCGTATCCAAACATGGACGTATTTGTTTGATAAACCACTTACTCATTACTCACCAAAATACCAGGAAGTTTTATTATATTTAAAATTTTCTATAGGGTTCTTCCTAAAGTTTTCATAGACTAATTTCCATAAATAACTAAACTATCCTTTGATACCAACTATGTCATCCCACCCTTTTTATTACATAACTTTTCATTACATTTTACAAATAGAGGATCTTTAAAGTCTGGTGTCTTGGAAATCAGGAACATAATACATGAAAACAACATAAAATATTCTTCTAATCCACTTGTAAGGCTTCATCATAGGTTCATCCTAAGTACAATTACTACATCTTATAACCTGGAGACATACATCAAAGGAAAGGGTGAGTAGAAGGCCCAGTAAGGAAAGCAAGGGAATTAGTTTACTTGTGATATCAATAAGAACTTGATAAAAACATAAATACATTAGAAATGAAAGTATAGGAATATCATAATGAAAAGAACTTGAAACATAACTTTCATATGTGGATACAACATTTCATTTAGACATTCATAAACATATAACCAAGGTACAACCCCGAGGTGTCATAAAATTACCACGGTTATTCACCAAGGTATCGTGAAACTTATCATCTCTAGAGATAAATTCTTTACCCAATGCATTAGAGTGATATCAGAGCGCACCATTAATATGTATTTATTTTCATGTGATCCACATAGATCATAATCAAACATTTCATAAATAACCCATATAGAATAAAATAACTGGGTTTCATTTCAAAATCGTGATGTTTTAAATGTGCTTTAAAAATAAGATCGTTATGTCATTTATAACTCATGGAAAGGAAGTGAGGGTTATATGTATGTAAATTCTAGAATCAAATATATAATTTTTTTATTTATGATCACCCATAAAAACAAAATAGTTCTGGGTATTCACATAAATAAAACAAGATAATTTCATGAGAGAAAGAGAGAGAAATTTGAGACGAAATTTCTACAGCATAACGGCTATATAACTTGGTTTTAGAAAAAAATAAAAAGATATGGGAAAAGTTTAACCCACTCATAAATAACTCATTATATAGTATGGGTACATAATAAAAGAAATAAGATCATTGTATGGTTATTTTAAGGAAATACCATATGAAAATGAAACTCGAAGGAAGAGAGAATATGCGATTTCTTTTACGAAAATTCGGCAGCCTAACAGCGTCACTTAACAATTCAGAAAATAATTTGATGAGAGAATAAAGGGTCTATAATAATTTGGACATATAATGGAATGTAATAATGATATAGGAGAACATACCCCCATATAATAAAATTGAAACTATAAGACATAACATAAAGGAATTCATGACTTAAAAGAGGTGGGTGAAAGGATCTCTTACCTTAAAGAGTAACTTTGAAAGATTGAAGGTCGGGACCTTGGGAGGATTTAGGGTACCTTGGGAGGATTCTAGAGAGAGTAGGTCATAGTTTGGAATAACTTAAAAGGATTTTAATTATCATGAAGTGGGATCTTGGGTGGGTTTATATAGGAAATGAGAGGGAATTGTTTATTACTTAGGTTTGGGACACCTCGCATTAAACTAAAAAAAACCAAAAACCAGCCCATGGTTTTTGCCCATGGTTTTTTCCAAAGGGGAGTGGAAAAAAATATTTTATAAGGTCAATGGATGAACTTCTTAAAATAATAGGGTTGCTTATGTAAAGGTGAGTCACACTCTCAAGTAAAACAATTTAAAAAGACAAAAAGTTATATAAGTCTTGGAGGGTCCACTAAAGATTTGTAAAATAAATAAAACAAACCCAAAATTAAATTATTTTAATGTTAAAAAATATATTGTCCAAGAATATAGTTTATAGTATTTTATTAAATCACTATTGGGTCATTATGATGTCATAAAACACATTATATATTTATAGGGTATTTAATTTTTACCCAAAAATTTGACTGTCTCAAAAAATTATGAAAAATTCACCATTAAATAATTTTGACGTCCTGATTCTAGAAATAATATTCATTTTATCTAAATAATTTTATAAATATGTTAATTTTTACTTTTAAAATAAAATCCCACATTTATCAAAAATTCATGGGTTTTGACAAAAATGGCATTCAAACCTTAATAAAAATTACAATTCCATTCACAAAATTATACAACATTTATAATTAATAAACATTAAATTAATAATAATAATAATATTTTATTAAAATATTATTAAATTCAAAAATCCATTAATTCATCAAAATATATATCTTAGTTGAATATTTAACTAAAAATACTATTTGTTCTTTAAAAGCTATTTATAAAGTAACAATAATAAAATGAAATTACATTCATTATTATATACAAAAATAATGTACATAATCATAGTACTAGGTATTGTTACATAAACCCTTAAAACACCCACATAAGACCTTAGGGTAAGGTGCGCGATGGTGATAGGCTCTTGGGGAGGCTCAGATAACATCGTTCGAGTGGTAATCTCTATCAACTTCCATTATCTCGTAGGCAGTTCCGCTCGAGATTAACGTATTCAAGATCGTCTTGGGATTGGTCAAGAGTGAAGCCCAAAGATACAACCTCCTTTCTGAGCTCTGATAAATGGGCTTCATACGAGGCAATTCTACTGGATGAGGCCATCGCTTCCTTTTTCTGAGTAAACAGAATTTGTTAAAGCCCTATATTTATACTAATCATGTGATCACTGTTCAATGGATATATTAGCAACGGTCACAATTCTTAATGTTATTTTAAAATCCAAAAACATAAAACAAAATAATTTTATATTTTGTATAACCATTTCACATATTAAGACATTTAATTAGATCAAGAGGGATTTTCATTAACAAAAGTTTGGGTCGTTATAATTAGAATGTGATTAATTCTAAAACATTTAAAAAATTATCTTGGAATAAATTACGATGTTGTGTTTGTGGAGTTTCCAGGTTTAAATATGGAAAATATACCATCTGATTATTCTATGTAAGGAAACTAATCATATTATTGAAATAATATATTTCCATATCCTTTCATATTTTAATAAACTACTAAAGAAGAAAGAGAGGTAATTATGGTGAAATATGTATCCATAAAAAACTGATGCTATTATGATGTAGAAGAGAGATATATTAACATATTTTGTATCTGAGATAAAATGGGAATTCCATTGATATATATTTCTAGAAAAAAAATAAATGTAGAGTTTTCTTCTATGCAGAAAAGTGAGTGAAGGCTCAAGTAAAGGATAATAAATGGCATACCATATATTTGAAGAAGGATGGTGCAAAAATATAATTATAGTGTTTTAAATTTCTTCATTTGGTATAAGGAGTTGGTACTATGATTTATGGATGAAAAAATATCAACCCTCACATCAAGGAGTTTATCTCATCCAGCTTTGCAGAATAAAACTATAGTGAGAGTTGAAGTCAACAAAGAATCAATCCATGCTTGAATATACATAGAATTTTTCTTACTACATTGATCATGGAGATACCCTCAAGTATATATATAAGAAAATATTTCACTAAATAAATTCATAGAGAATAAGAATAAGAAGTTTACCTGTGATTGAAAGTGCATATTTACTAAAAAATTGTAATAATTAAAGTGAGTAGTGTTACCTCCTGGTACATCGACACATCATCAATGTATACTCTTTGGATTATCCCTTTGTGGTAAACTAAGTAACACCCATGTGTTATGTGTGATTTACATTTTTTCATTCATGATTGAGATTATTTGGGGTTTTATGAGAAAGTAATTAAACAATATATTGAATAAAAATTCCTATTAACATGAAAAGAAGATCCTAAAAGAATAAAAATAGTGAAAAATGAGTTTAAATTGGGAAAAAACCTGATTCATCCCCCCCACCCCCACCCCTCTTAGTTTGTCTCATAATATATTAATTCATATTCAACTTTAGTTATAGCACTCGATTCATCTAACACATCAGTCTCCCTTCTAATATTTCACCAAGCCTTAAAGTGAACTGTGTCTCATTAAACCTCCTCATTATATAATAATATCTAATCACATGTGATAGGGTCTTAGGAATGCAAGATACATAGTATTAGGAATATAGGATACATATTAATAATATATCTTGTGGAAAGGGATCTTATACATATAATGAGGTTGAGGGACGATACAAAAATCCTCATTTATTAATTAATAATTGAAAAGAATCCAAATTAAAATAATTAAATAATAAATAAATAGATGATAAATTAATGAATTAAATTTTCAAATAACTCTACTCAAGATAATTTATTATGAATTAAAATTTATTAAACTAATTTTAATTCCTAATCTACAAGTTCAATTTCCATGAAAATGGATTTATAAAATTCATAATTATTTAAAACATTTTTAGGAATTTTTTCATATTTTCAAGCATTATAGGGTCTTAAAACACCTGAATTGGCCCATCTTGGGTCAGAAGAGGGGGAACTCTATTTAGGAAAGTAGTACCCACATGGAACCACCAAGATTTAAAAAAAATTATTTCAAAAAAATTATTTTTCACCCACATGTTTCGAATAGTTTCCACTATACATTGTCGCGAGGTGACCGTTAGTCAGAAAAGGAGTATATTTTTTCACCTATGTGCCCCCATTTATTATAATGTTTTTTAGTAGTGTGTTAATTAATCCACTACCAACTCTTCCCATTCAATCCATAAATTTATTCCACATGCCGACATATAACATATATATATATATATATTATTTTTAGCTTTTTATGAAAAAATGATTTTTGAATGGACATAACTCAGTCATCCAAACTCTAATAATTGTGTCATCAATGGTATTGAGACTGTATCAACATCCACTATATGGTTTCTCAAAAAATTAAATTAAATTTTAACTTAAGGAATTACACAACTAGTCGGATATCACTTTATGGATGGGTGCCACATGGAAGCATGAAAGAAAGAAAGCTCAAATTTTTTCATCAGATAAATATCTTTACATCAAATCTGGTAGGAAAATACTTGATTATAAATTTTAGGATCTTGTGTGATTAAAATATTAATGAAAATTAAAATGAAAGGTATCTCATTCATGCATTCCATTTCGATGTGTGTGATCATTTAAGGAACATTGTTGCATTAAAGAATCTAAGTTAGGATCCCTCTAGATTATCTACACATAATCCAAAAAGAATTTAGTCCATTAGTCTTTAAACCCTAAGTGCTAAAATGGAGAATCAAAGGGGATTATGATGCACCCTTGGTTGTTGGGAAGGATTCATGATTAGATATTTGAAAATTTTTGATCTGATCACCTATAAACCTTCATATCTCTCTCTAAGAGAGATTGGGGAGGAGATTTAAGAGATTAAAATTTGTGCAAGTGAATAGATGCATTCACAAAAATGGGATAAAACCCTTTAAATATTAGGTTTAAGTTTCTAATTTTTCACTTAATCCCCTTAATAAACTAAACCTTCAATATTTAACAAAAAATATATAAACTTATCGTATTCACATATTTAGACTTAAACAATATTTATGAATACCTTGATAAATTATTTTAACACTCAGTTAATAAATTCTCATATTATTCTAATCTCGAATAATATTATTTATTTAATTATTTATTTATGATCAATTATTTTTAAAAAAAATATTACTCTCATATTCACTTAAACTTGTGAATAATGTGAGATAATAAATTCAACTGGTATTCTAAACATGAGTAACTTATTATTGAATTTATTTATTTATTGAAATAATTTAAAATTGAATGTATATCATTCCATGGTCATGGTACTCACATCACCTAAAACTCTGATTCATCTAAATAGATGAAACTTTTAGATTCACTTTGTGTGTGACTCTATATATAGAAAGTAGTGAGTCCTACTCACTGACTATGAGTGGTATCTAGAAACACATCATGACCTCTAAATAGAGAAAGAATGTCATGGTACTATGAAAAATCTCCCACAAACACACACTGCGTAATATTATCTCTGTCACATGATATCTCATAAAATATGATGTATATCTTTATGTCACCATCCTTTGTTTATTTATTTATTCTTTTTATTTTCTATACTGGATGGACTTTACTTTTTCTACCATGTCCATGAATTTAATCAATGTGCTACCATACAGGTTAAAAGGGCTCAAGATATCTCTTCCTATACTTGGAAGAAAAAAAATCCTTTTTTGATCATCAAAATTATTTCATATTAATAATTTTTACTTAGTGCATGTAGCCTCATCATGAACATAAATGTTATAGTTTTCACCATGCATAAAAGTATACAATCAAATTATATATATTAATGATGATCTTAGGTTAGGATATAATTACACATGATCATAGATAGGATCATCCAATGACACACAAAACATACAGTGTTCTTATTAGTAGGCCAATCCTCATAATCTCTCAACTTGAGATTACAATGTGCGAACTTCATGGGATGAAGTCTCAATAATCATGAGACTCCCAACACCTAATAGTAAAACAATATATATTTATATTATAATAAATTATTCAGACCATAATACATATCTTTAAGATCATTATGTTCGTATCATAAGGTCCTCATTATAGAAGGAAACTGTTATAACTCTTTGATACAACAAATGACCCAGGGAAATTACCATGCATATAGTGAACATGGTTGTAGTTACACTATGATGGTAAGGTTAAGATCATGCATAACTTGAGTTATATACATGATATAGTAATCAAAAGTACAACTCAATTTTGGTCTAGGACACCCTTACTCACAACCACCTATTCATGATATTTACTTTCACTGTGTACCATTAATCACATATAACATATTTTCTATATTAATTTAAGACTTATATCCTTAAATTAGTTAACATGGTAATGAATTTTTGAAATATCAATGAGTTAAAAGTATCAATCATTAATTTTTTATATATTTTTTAATATCCAATCTCTATAAGTGCTTTGTTTCAATATAAGAGGAGAAATTATTAAATAAGAAAAGGTATTGATATATACAATAATCGTCTCACTAGAAAAACCACCCCAAATAGAAGAAAATAAAATAAGATAGCATAATTATTAATAAAAAAACTACTCTTCCGTATTGGGTGAAAAAGATAGCAACGAATGAGTCATTGATCTCTAAAACATCCAAAATATACCACCCCAAAAAAGCATTAATTTCATCCATGGATCATTTTCATTATAATAAGTTTCTGGGATGTGTCCCATAATGCCATTTAGAGAAAAACTATGTAATTTATGTACTTAATCTATAAAGGCTATTGAACTTGAGATAATTATATTTAAAAATGTATATATTTTTAATTGAAATCAATTAAATGATATATGTAATTATAATATGATATCCATGAGCATTGTTTGGGGGTATTACAGTTGACTCATTATACAAACTTTTCATCAACATCTTATAGTAATTTTTTGAGAAATAGGGATCCACAAGAAACCATAAATCTCAAAATCCATGAAAACTTAGCATATTGACATCACTTGTCTGGTTATACACACAAAAGAAACCACCTCACCTCACCATGTTTCATCACATGATTCTTAAAGGAGGTAAAACAAATATTGTGCAAGCCTTGGGCTCACAAGAAACACAA
This sequence comes from Viscum album, assembly GCA_963277665.1. Classification (NCBI taxonomy): domain Eukaryota; kingdom Viridiplantae; phylum Streptophyta; class Magnoliopsida; order Santalales; family Viscaceae; genus Viscum; species Viscum album. The sequence continues at coordinate 990,211,123 of OY728136.1, read as the reverse complement.
TATCTAGGGAAAGAAACAAAATCAGGAAAGGATTGGATGAGACCTTATTTTCAGTACAATGAAGAATATAACATTTCTACCAAAATATAAGACCTACAACTTTCATATATTTTATCAAAATATAGAAATTTAAGATATTTAACAAAAAAACCAAAGATAAATAAAAAAATAATACCTCATGAAACCAAATAATTCTACAAAGGTTTGATCTTGTCATCTATCAGAAGCTTCCGAAAGGAAGTAAGCTTGATTTTTCAGACCCTCTCCCTAAAAATTCCCAAGGATTAATTGATATGCCATAGGGACTTGGGTCCCTCCCCCTCTATCCCAAACCTACACCTCACCACATATTTCACTCTTGTATTCAAACTCTCTAACACCCCCTCAAGATCCTCCTTCATAAGCTTCTTCAATAGCTTCTCCTCTAATGTTTCTACTTACATAATCTAAACCAATTCCTATATAAAAATGAACATCACAACTAAGAACTGACTAATTAAATGGAGTATAATGTATTTAAAATAAGAGTTAATTCTAATAAGAGATGGTGAATTTTATGTTGATGCATTTCATATCATTGGATTAAACTATAAACTATGTAATCTAAAGAGAGAATTTTTTCGACATAAATTGAATCAGTAATTCATTTCTCTTTGGATTTTAAGGACTGTTTTATTTATTTCTAGGTTGAAAAATAAAATATGGATAATCAATTTGATTATTTTTATGACATTTAATCTATTTGACTCTCACTATGATATTTAATTGATCAAAACGATATTAGAAACAAGGTTGATTTCAAAGAGTTTGTAAATGTTTTTCTTTTCTATGAAATGTAATGGAATGGTGTAATGTGTGAGAAATGTGATTGTGATGTGAAAAATAATAGTTTTTTAGATATTTTCATATATGGGTTTGACTCACTTTACACTATCCCCTTTTTTCTCTAGTTTGGATTTGGTATTTCATATCTATCTTGAGTTGTATCTTATTATCTCAGTCAAAAAATATAGTGTTTCATCCTCATTCAAGATGAATGGTATTTATACATGATATTTTTACATGGTATCAAAGACCTGTAAAACATAGAGTTTTATTTCCTAATTCTCTCCCTCTCTTGGATTTAGTTTTCATATCTATATCTGGTTGTATCACATTATTTGGATTAATAAATTAAGTATCTCTTCAACATTCAAGAGTAACGGTTTCTAGACCTATTTCTAAACTAATAAAATTTTATAGTTTTTTTATTTTATTTATTTATTTTACATTAACCACATCATGAGGTGGAAAAAATTATTTTGATTAAAACATCTTCCCATGAAAAAAACCAGTGTAATAAATAATTTTAAAAATACTGATAAATAATATAGAATATTGACACAATTTGTAAGGGGACTGCTAAAATTAAGGAGTGATAGTAAAAATTTCACTGATGACACCAAGTTGAAGCTCTGGGTTAGTTCATGCCTTTGGGTTTTATTCCTCCTAGTTATTTTAGTTGAAACAAGAAATTTCCCCATTTATGGGAGGAAATGTGATCAAACATTAGAAAATTCAAAATAAAAAAATATAATAAATATATTTTAGTTGTTTTTTAGAATTATAATATTATAATATATTTTTATTATGTATCTTTATTGTTCCTTATATTTTTTTATCATCATTTTAATTATATTTTATTACACCTCTTACCATCACAAAAAACACCATCTTTTAATATTTCTTATTATTTGATTCATTTATTTTATTTTCATTTTATTTCATTAATTTTACTTTATATCAACCAAATGGGATCTATAAACACACTTTAGATCAATTCTGGATCAATCAATCTCACAATGGGTAGAAATATTGGATCCCTAATAGAGAGGGAGAGGGAGAGAGTTGGAATAGAACTGATGGATATTTTTAGATCTATATCGATGCTAATATTCTGATCTAAAGATATAGGATTTTAGGATTAAATATAATATTATTGAGAATCCTCATGGATATCCCTCTTGTTTTTGAAACCTATTCATTGTTGGGTTGTCTCCCATTTTCACTGTACATCTACTTTGTTGCTTCCTTTACTTTATATGTTTCCTCAACCATGTGGATATGATTTTTGAATGAAAAACATAACAAAAAAATATTTAAAGAATAAAAGTAAGATTACGAGGTGATAGTTGCACAAAAGGATAGTAATTATAAACTAATTGGAAGGAGGATTGTCCTAAACTACTGAGACATCAATCTTTGAATTGACTACTTCACCTACCAGTGAGCATAGGTAGAAAATTTGAAATCATTTTAAGGATAAAACTTTTTTAAACTTCTCAAGAGATCCTGGAATCCTTCCTATAAATAAAATTATCCATCAATGATATTGTAGAAAATTTTAAAATCTGTTTGGTTATGGAAATAACTTTCTATTTTTTTTACAAAAGTGTGTTACATTTGTTGAGTGTAAACACAAATCCTACATTGGTTTCCACAAGGAATAGTTTTTGATGTATACTCTTAGATAATATACTCCTCCTATAACTAATTAGTTTAAGGATGGAACCCAAAAAAGGGATTATGTGTTTGGCCTTGAAGGTATGGGATAGAGGAAAGGATCTTGAAAAGTTTTATCAAATCCATGGTGTAGCCCAAGTGTGATTTGGGTGGCCCCAAACTAGTATGAAATTGATAATTGTGGCTTGATTGAATCATCTAGATCCATGGTTCCTTTTGTTGAAAGTATTACTAGTAGCAATGGTCAGTCAGCATGTCCGATTAACGAAAAATGATCGTGTGGTATGTTTGTATATGATGGATTATCATTAAATGAGAGGTTCAGTTTTGTGATTTTTTTTGTTTTAGGGGATAATTTTTTGGTGCAAACTCAAATCCCATATTGGTTTCTATGTGGAATGGTCACTAACATATAATCTTTGATGGGATAATCCTTCTATCTCTAATTGGTTTTGGGATGGAATCCTAAAAATGGTTGTTTTTCCTAAAAGTTTTAGGTTGGGAGGAATGATCCTAACAACATTGTATAAATTGAAAACATTTTCTAAGATATTAAATATTTTTAAAAAAAAAATTCATTTTTTTAGAAAATGAAAATAAAATAAAAATAAAATAACATACTTTCTTATTTTTTTATTAATCTAAAATATTTTATAATTTATTATTTGAAAATAAAAACAATTTTTTTTCCATGCTCAAACATCACCTTTATTTCTAGTTTTTTACCCCAACATCATCCAATGACTTTTCACATTTTCTAAATAAAAAAATCTTCCATATAATGGAAGTTCATCCAACCAAACAATTAGAGATCTATTTGGTAAACCATGAAAAGTTATTTCTCTAGATTCTTTAGTTTTTTATTTCTTTATTTGGATATAGAAAATGCATAGAAATTATTTCATTTAGTTTATTAAATGTGGATAAAAAAACCTGAAAAAAATATTGGAGGCGCACCCCAACCCCTTGATAGCATTTTGAAATTGATATAATAAGGAATTGGTTGGATTTAATCATTCATTATTTGAAAATAACTCCATATTCTAATCATTTTATGAGAACCTTATTATTAATTCTTGCAATAGCATCCCATTGGGAAAATGTAGTCTTATATCTAGATCATTCTTTAAACTCCTTCAAAAACCTCTCCAATTCCAATAGGTCCTGGATATAATTAAGGTAAATTCCATGTCAAATATAATTAATTATCTCTCATAGCCAAAAATATTTTCCTATATATTTAAGTTATGATTTTCATTATGAAGTAATACATCATAGAATGAATGAATGGAATTATGAACTAATTTTAAAAAAAAAACTTACAGTTCTAATAAATTGTTTTATGTAACAACTTATAAAACTTATCACTTATGATAAGTGATTCTGCATATGTTTTTATAGATTTCTTATTAAAAATATTCTTTACTTCCACTTATTTAAGTTGTTTTATTTTTTCAAAAACAGAACAAACACCAATTATTTTTTAAAACTTTCATAAGATAATGGAATTAGAAAAATATAAAATTTAAAATTATTAAATTTAACCAAAAACTAAACTTTATGGTGAAATATTCTAAAAACATTAGTCAACATTCAAAGATTCAATAAATTTGAAAAGAGACAACCTAAAGGGTACCCAAATATTGGTGTAACATGTTAAAATTATAAACAAAAAATGAATATTGGAAATGAAAGTCTGGAATCTGATGTCAAAGAAACTATTTAATTTGATTAGTTAGTTTATCCATAAAGGGTAATGTTCAATGATTATTCACTTCATCCATTTATAACCATTTATCCTATATATGATCCCTTCTGAATGAATAAACTAATTTATTTCATTTCTTTGGGTAGGTTTAATGTGATAAAAATTTTCAATATCATTCTCATACATGTGACCTAACACTCTTAGAGAAACTAAAAAATTTATTTTAATAAAAAAGTGTAAAATTAAAGCCACACCTATATTCCTTTTGAAATCTCATGTTATTTTCTCATGGTCAGATTTTTAGAAGTATTACTTATTTCTTTCAGGTAACTCAAATGATCAGTATAGTCAACATCTTGTGAGGAAGAATTATTTTTCTTGTGGGTGGAACCATTATTAAAAGCCACACCACTTACAGAATCCTTTTTTGAAGCTCTCTCTCTCTCTTTTAGATTTCCTTTCAAATTTATGGTTAGATCTTGAAATGATGCTTTTTGAAATTTGGGATTTAAGAGTCTCAAGATCTCCATGTTTTGGTTCCAACTCATCAAAATCACCCTCATCAAGATGAGTTTCTGATGGGTTTCCTAATATTAAAAAATGTTTTATTCTTCTAAGTACTCTCTTGAAATGGATAGTATTAGGTTTGGATGAAAAATTGTATGGTTTATATTCTGAATTTTTTACCTTTCTATTTTTTATCATCAGGGTAGCATCCCTTGAATCCTTTGTAGCTTCTTTATCTAAGTCATTTACTTCAGTTACAACTTTTTCTATTAAAAATACTGCTTGATATTTTTCTTTAAAATAAAGTGCAATCAAAGTGTTAAGTTTATCTATCAAATGCTTAAAAATATGATGTGAATGGATAACCAACATATCACTCAATTATTGATAAAAAAATTACATTCAATTTTCAAATACTACCTCCAATAAATTATACATTTTTTTCAAAAATAACTTTCAACCACTCTTGAAAACAATTCTTGTGAGGGAAAGTGGGATATAAATTTTTTGGAGGGTTTAATAGGGGATCATTCAGTATTTTTCTAGGATTATGAGAATCCATATAAATGTTTTTGGCCTAGGACGTGGACTCTCCTTGGAAATAGAAATGTTTCCTTCTTCATTACTCAATGTACCCATAATTTTTTACTTCTGAATAAAAAATCTCCATCACTTACCACCATCTACCTCACTTAAACTCACCTTTCTATTACAATTAGGTTACAATTTAGATCTTTAATTAAAAGTCACACTCAAAATATCAGTTGGCCTATCCATATAAAGGTAGATTGGATTAAAAGGAAACATTACTTAGAGTCAACTCAAGAGAATAGACAATAAATAAATAAATATAATATTTTGGTGCATAAAAATCAATGCATGCTATTCAAACTAGAATTGAAAAATTGGTTAAAGTCTAAGATGAACTCCAACATATTATACATATCAAGTAGTAGAATTTTTAGAAATTGGTAATGAAAAGGAAACATGAATTGGAGGGTAATATGACCAAAATGATAAAGGAAATCATGTGTTACATGGTATAGGGTTCTTCCATGGGTAAACAAAACAATTTATCAATGGTTTTTTGGATGATAAAGAAAAAAGGAATAGAATTCATCTAGGAACAAATATTTAGTGGCTAAGGATATTAGTGTATCAATAAGGGTGGAGTTGCCTTCTTTTTTTAGGTTAGTATCTATTTGTATGGATGACCAAGATTGAAACTTATTTCTTGATTAATCAGGCTCTGGAGGACATGAACTTTGTCGTGTTGCATCTTTTTATGGAGGGAAAAACTCTTTACTAGTTCTTATCTTGTAAGAATGATAATCTAAGTCCAAAATTGGTTAGTTTAATTCATTGGTCATGGATTGAAATGGAAATTATATTGAAGGGGACCCATTGGGGTTATAAACATTATTTTAACCACTCATGTACTATAGATGGTTATCTTGATGATTTTGAATAATTTTCATTAAGGATTTATAGTTACTCAATTCATGGTATAGAAGAAAGTTAATGGTACGCCTACGACCTTAAATTGAGAAATTTGTGTTTGCCTATAAGAATGTTGATAAATTCAAGATGAATAATCTCACAATAAAAATCAAGTGTAAGATTATAAGTGAGGGTTTTATTAGAGGATTCATAAATAAGAAGTAGGTATACCTGTAGCTAACACAATATTATTACCAATAGTCCATTTTCAAAAAAGGATTAAAAGGAATAGGAATCAAGAATATACATGGAGATAAGTGTAAGTTTTGAGAATTATTAGCTAGTAATAAATAAAGGAAATAAAATTGAAGGGGTTATGTTTCCATTATGGACATGCCTTTAGTACTCTAGAAAAAAATCATAGGATTTTGGAATAGGATCAAATGGATCTTGAAGGAGAGGAAGTTGTTGAGAATAATATTAGTAATTTTATAAAATTTACTCAGTGGAACAAAGAGTAAAATTTATAATTCATAAGTATGGGGGGATAGAATTAAAATTCAAGGGTGTTATCAAGAAAAAAAATTGGAGTGCCAAATGTGATCTTAGTTGACAATGGTGTAAGACATAATTTCATATTTAAAGAATTGATCATGGGGACTAATATGAAATTATGTCCAAAAAGGCCCTTTGAAATCAATATTGAAGATGGGTGTATTATTTTTATAAGTGATGTTAGGAGGAAGTAGGAATGAGAAATATCACAATCAATATTGAAGTCTAGCTATTTAAAATAAAAGGGCTAGATCTTATTTTTGGGGAAGAATTGGTTAAAAACCTTGGAGTTTGTGGACACAAATTAGAGTCAATGAAGTTATTCTTGGGATAAAAAGAGATCAATTTTAGGTTTGTTGATTTAACTAGGGAACTAGTATATTTTCAGTAGTTTAATTTTTAAGAATTTTTTTGAAGGAATAAATTTATTAAACGCATTGGAAGGACAGTATGGAAAAGTGTAGTGATAGTATTTTTATTGGGTATTTTCAATTTTCTTAACACTTTGATGAGAAACAAATGGTTACCTCCAAACAGAATTATAGATCATGCAATAAGTTTAGTATAAGGTGTTTCCTAGATCAAAATAAGGTCATATAATCTAGCTTATTATCTTTAGGATTCATTTGAAAGGAAGGTCATAGAAATGATGTAAAATTTTATAATTAGTCAAATAGATCCGTGTGTTATTCCCATTATCTTATTTAAGAAGAAACGATTGAAGTTGGATACTATATGTGGTCTATAGGTATTTTAATAATATTTTGTGTGCAATAAAAATATCCAATATCAATTATCAAAGAGTTTTTGGATGAGTTTCATGTGGACAATTATTTCACCAAGATTTATCTGAATTCTGGATTTCAATAGGTCAAAGTAAAATAATAAAACTTTAACAAGACATATTTTAAAACTCGTGAGGGAGATTATGAGTGCATTGTTATGCCTTTAAAGCTAATGAATATAGAAACTGAATTTTAATTTAATATGAACAACATATTCTTTTATGATATTATTGGGATTCAAAATAATTATGCTTTATTAATAAATGATCAATTATATATAAATAAATAAATAATAAATAGATCATTTTGATGAAGATACTTGATAAACTAAACTTGGTTTTAGTAATATTTCCAAGTTATTTGTGTTTAGAATATCAAGTATGGAAATTAATCTGGAAATAGAAAATAAGACTCAGCTTTAAAGAAAATTTCTTAATACCCATTTAATTTTTTAATCTCATAACTGAATTCAATTTTAGTAGAAATGTTTAGTCAGAAGATAATGAAGATATCACTTGACTAATATTTTTATATAAATTTTTTTAATAAAGAACAACCATTATTTGAACATAGTAAAATCAATTTAATAATAAAAATAATAATTATTCATCATCCCTGGTAAATTTTTCAATTATGTTCCACCCAAATCTCAACATCAAATGAATTATTAATCCATATATACAAGATAAAATAAAAATAAACTAAGAATAAATGCAGGCTTGTACACTCCCCTTAAATTATTCAATCTCTATTTTCATCCTCCTTTGATATTCTCAACCCTTCTGAGTCAAGTCCTTCCTAAGCACCCTATTTTCAATATCTCACATGTTTTTCCTAAAATTTAATTTTAATTCATCCAAATATGTATTTTTAATTCCATTATTTCTTGTATGTAATGGAACTATGCCATATTCATAACAGTTCACCAGATGCATTTTCTCTATAAATGTAATTGATTAGAGTGTTAGTATTTGGATGGTTCCATGCTAAACTAGCACAAAAAACATAATAATTTCATGACTTCTTTTTATTTTTTCCTTTGGTAATGGGATGATTCAAAAATGGAATGGGGGTGCACATATCACTGTAAAATTCCCTAATGTCATTTTTTTCTATTTTATCCTCCAAAATCCCCCTGAGGTGAATTTCTATAATAATACACTAAAATAATAAAAAATAGTTCTAAAACATATAAAAATATAAAATAAAACTAAAAACACTAAAATTATAATTATATAAATTCTCATATATAGTATAATAGAATAATGATAGAAACCTGGATGAGGGGTCTTCTTGAAAAAAATTTAGGTTGCTGATCCCATCCACCCTTTCTTTACACATATCAAAGAAGAATGGGGATGAAAGGTGAGGATTCTAACTACCAAGGGGTAGTGTTGTAAATTTCATGTTGAAATAAATGGGGGTATTAGTAAGTTCTTGGGGTTGATAATTCATTCAATTATTTTATAGTTTAGGCAATCCGAAGCTTTGTCTTGTAGAGCGGTGAACTTCTAGAAGTGTAACCGAGTATTACATCCTTATCCCTATAAATTATCATGATGTATAAACATATAGAGTTTTATTCTGAATCCCTAATCTTATTAATCAAGATCACACTAATTGGTGTTTTCATTGAGAACCCAAATTGATATTCGTTTGGAGAGGATTATAGTAAGGGGATTTAGAGTAGGTTGTTGATCAAGATTCCTGGATCGGATGTTGTTTTTATATTCACACACAAATGAAGAACCAAATCACAATAGTGTAAGATACAACCTGGGAAATAAAATCCATTTTTCAATGATATGTTTTACATATTCTAGAAAAGATATGGTAAGAGTTCATGGTTCAGCAAACTAGTAAAGAAAAATCGGTTATCTTTGAGGAGGAGATATTAGCCACAACATGAAAGTTGAAGGAATCAGCAAGATGAATGCTTTAGATGAAGAGAGAAAAGAAATGTGTCCAGTATATTAGGAAAAGTTTCATGAACTAAACAAATAGATCAAGATTTCATTTTTTCTGATGAATATCTGGTGTCTTGGATACCAAAGCCAAAACTTATTTTCCCATTCACTAAACACGGGATGTGTTTAATGTGTCAATAAAATAGTCGTGAATGGATGGAATGGTGTTGGATTTGGTACCCTAAAACAAACTTTTGTGTACTTTATGATAACCAATATTCATTTTTTTTAATATTAATAAACTTCTTATCACATCGTGATTGTTCTTATATATGACAAAATATATTATAATTTCATAAGAGTAAATGTAACACTGAAAGGTTATAGCATTTCGCCGCTATGATGAGAACCCAGAAGTACCATGATAGTATTATTAAATATATGTTATATATTTAGATGAAATCATTTTATTTGCAAAAATTATATAGGCTATTTGTGGGAGGTGACTCATGGTAATTTTAGGCACATTCTCATAGTCTATACCCTTGGAAATTTATGGTGTATAAAATTATAAGAATGGGACCCTCCAGTAAGAAAATCAAATTTATATGTGTTATTGAATGTTTCTATCTACGTATTTTCATATTAGTCCTTATATTTTAAAATTATTATTAATGAATGTTATGAGTCGTGTACTTTGATGTATTGATGAAAAACATGATGACATATGTTCATGGAGAAGTGTGATGTGTTTGGTGCATCGCGAGTAATATTTCATTAATGGATAATGTGAGAAAGGATTTTTCTATTTTATTCTTTAATGATAGTTAATATCTCAAGACCTTTTATATAAATGACATAACCTAAATAAATCCATGGTCATAGTACTCTGTAGGTAAGTGAAATTTTCTAAAAGTCAAAGAAAATGACATCGATCATATAGGTTGATGGCACCAGCATGTAACTTTCTTGATAAAATATATCAAGATAAAGGAATTATATTGTACAGTAAGTGTTCATATGTGGTTTTAAGTCATTGTGACATTAACTTCTTTATCTATGGGAGCCTTATCATGTTACTAAATTCTAACCTTGTACTTTGGGTTAGTTCACCTAATTCCACAAGAAAGAGGCCTAAAGGGTCACACACTAAGTGTATCCAGAAACTTAGTTAAATAATATTATTATTTATCATTTAAAAAGTTCAATAGATATTATTATCATACATGGTTTAATAATTATTTATGTTTTATTGATTGTATATATTCTATCTCAAGATATTCAAGAGAATAATTTGTGAGTAAAATATTTAATAAATAGTTATTTTCTATTTAGTGAATATAATATTTATTTATTTATTGGAAAATAATGTAGTGATATTTATTTATTAAATAAATATTAATTATTCAATTTTTGATAAATATTTTCGAGGAATAGTGAACTGAGATTAATAGTTCGATGAGAAATAATTATATTTAATATTATTTGAATAAATAATATTTCATTTAATTCACGAGTTTAGAATATCTCAAAAAAATAATATTATTATTATTATTAACATGGGGTTCCATATAAATTAACAAAAATAATAAGGGTGTTTGTGCAATTAATATTTTCTAACTTTATTGGCATATAAACCCAATTATATTATTTACATAATGGGTTTTCAATTTCTTTTGGTGGTGCACAATGGAATTCACAGAGAATTCTCTTAAAGACCTGGAAATATTCCTCTATAAGAACTCTATTAATAACAAAGTGTGGTTCTCATCCACCAACACTCTCGAGTCTAGATAGATCAAAGATAATCCTTTATCCAGTGATTCCCAAGGTGATCAAAGGTGAATGATAGAAGCAACAGGATCTATCTTTATATCACCCATAGATTCCTAAGGCGTTGTTTGGAAGTTCATGGAAAGCATTTGGATCATTTTTGTAGGTAATCTACTCTTAATTTCTACAAAGAAATGATGATATGACATAGAAATATTATCAGATCCATCATTGAAGAAATAATTAATGGAAAGGTATTTCATTAATCATATAAATAAATTTTAAATAATATGTGATTATCTTGCATCTTCATTCCAATGTTCAATTTTCAGTTATTCTTTGATTCATTTTCATTGATCACAACATTTATTATCATGTAAATCTTGGATTAATCATCAATTATGAAAAAAAAGTTTTCCATGCCCTATATGGTGCTTATGTTGTGCCTGAAACCTTTACCCTTTACATGTTATGTCACGAATCATTTATAATTCATGGTATTTTAAGTTTCAATTCAAATTATTTTATCTTAGGTGATTTGACTCAAAAGTTACCAATTATTAATGGGTTTCATAACTCAATTTATTTTCATTGGGTTATATTACTTATAAAATTTATTCGATATTATAATATTTCTTATATAATAAATTTTGATTACTTTATGTTGTATTTAAAATTATTTTATTTGGATTTATATGTAATACACATAATTAATTCATTGATCAATTCTCATTTCAGCAGTATGATCTTTATAAGGTATTTTTTCTCAATGTTCATTCCATTGAGTCGTATTTGTTATTATTCAAATATTCCATTTCATTTGGTGTATATAATACCCTTTTATATATTTAAAATGAATACTTATTTATTCATGATGATTAATGTTTCAATTAAGGTTTATTTTTTCAAGGGGTTATAATTTAAAAGTTACCATGTATGTAAGAATTTATTTTACAATCTCACTTTCTTTTGGGATTTTTATATTTTCATTGAAGGAATCTTATCATTTATACTTCATAAGCTCTAATAGTTTTCTTGTTCTCTTATTATTTAATGAGGTTCCATATTTTCTTCCAAATTTTCCTTCTCTTTTTCACTTTAATCAAGAAAATAAATGATTAAAAGAATAACCAATTTTATTTCTCTTTTAATCATGTGTATTTTTATTCTATATTCATATTTTTTAAATTGTTTTACAAAATCTATTTTTAGAAATAAAATGATTTATTAATGAAATTTTAACTTATCTTTTACTTTTATAAAATTTATGAAGGGATTGTTTCTAATGTTTTCTAAAAGTTTCATTTTTTACTTTCTTTATAAAACTTCAAAAGGAGTGTTTTTTAATGTATACAGTGGAATTTCCCATTGTCATAACTATTTGACGATTTTTAGCTTCTTCAAAACATTTTCAATGGTTTTCAAAAGAAAAATATTAAATGAAATCTTATTTTAAAATTTCACTTTCATTTTATTTATTCCTCCAAAGGATATGATTTTATTATAGAACCTATATTTTTGATTAACCGATAGTCATCTCTTATAACTTATTAATTTTTTTGGTCATTGAATTTCTCTTAAAACACTCAATTTATTTCCATCATTTTACATTAAATTTCTCTTAAATATTTATATTATTTTTATCATGGATATTATTATTTCATAAAACATATACCATATTTACATATAGTGTTTTATTATGAAACTTATTTGATTGACTGTGGAAAATATTGAAAATTTTATATTATTTAATAAATATAGATATTTATTGATAAGATGTATTATTTATAAATTTAAATGATAATTAAATATATGAGGAATGCAGTGGACATGCAGTGATTGGTGGGTCATGGTTATAGATAGCCTCTCTATGCATTAACGAGCCTCATGAGACAAATTAGTTGGCCAAATTAAATGGGTTTTCGGTGAATACTTATTAATCAATTAAACTATCTTTATGCAATATTTTGATGGTATAGACATAATGATGTCTTAGATCATGACATCAAACATTGATCATTTCCACCATTAAGAATTCAATTATTTTTAACCATGTAATTATTACATTAATACTATCCATGAATGCATTTCATGCTCAAGTTATGGATTAAATTGAATGTGTTTTCAATTATTTACCTTTCCATATTTATTATGCCTTATTTACTCATGATATATTCTATTATATGTAACCCTTCTTGAGAATCTTATTTCACCCTTATTTTATTTTATTTACCCAATATATAAATAAAGAATCTTTGAATGAGTTCAAGGATACAAGATATTTACTTTCACTATTTTTTATTTTTATATTTTCAAATATAATGTGAAATTCAAGTATGTATCTAGTTTATCAAGACTATTAAACTATTCATTCCTTTAGGATGTGATCTAATGTATTTTATGCCAATGTGATAAAGTAACCAATGGATTTAGACTATTGGGGTTGGGGTCTTTACCATTATTCTGGATCCAAGATGGGGTTCCCTAATAAATTCCAAAGAAAATTTCATCATGAATCCAATGGGGATTTACTGAAGTTATTCCAACCAAAAAACATCATTAATCCAAGGGGTTTTTCCCCAATACATTCTAAACAAAATTTCATCATTAATCCAAGTGGGGTTTCCCCAATGCATTCCTAATCAAATGTCATCAAGAATACAAAGGGAGTTTTCCCAAGGTATCCAAACCATATTTCATGAAAAATATAAGAGGTTCTTCCTCCAAGGAATTCCAAAACCTTAATAAAAATAAAATACTCAATAAATTTAATTAAAAATTCTTTAAATTTATTCTCAATGGGTCTCACATGAAAAACATGTACCTTGGTTCCTAGGGAATGCTCTATGAATCCCACAACATTCACTCACATTCAATTTCTCATTTATGGGGAACCCCTAGAGTCACCCCTTTCATTATTTTATTAATTTACTAATCCAAGTACTTCACATGGTGGATAAATTTATGGTATTCTCTCCAATATATTATTTTTGTCTTGTGGAGAGTTTTAATCTTAGGGTGGAAAGTCACACAACATTTATTTATCATTTTTAGGTCAATATAACAGTGTGTTGTCATGAATTCACATCACACACATAATAAAATGTATATAATTTTAAGTTATAGCTTATAAACCACCTACCTTATACTCATAGACATTTATTCACTGAATATTGGCCTTTGAATCGAGCTAAAATGGGAAAAATTAGAAAATTAGAAGAACACCTTGGAAATAGAGAATATTAGATAAAAGCCTCATGAGACCACTTTATGGAAGACTAAATCAATAAAAGGGTACACTGATGGTTAGAATCACTACTATCTTCTAATCATGATGAATGAAGATTGATTCCATAGGGAATTTATTGAAAACTCCATATGAAGGAGGAAGAAACCCAAAGAAGAATTGGGGTGTGTCACGTGTTTTGGTTAAGGGGGAAGCCCTCCTATAAATTTAAAAACATGCCCCCCCCCAATTATTAATTAACTAATTAAAACTAAAAAGTATATATACCATGTTCATGGTGTGAAAACTTATTCATTACATGAACAAGTCAAGGCAGGGGGCTTTCACCTCGACCATATTGAGTTGAAAGAGCTATTTCTAATCTCACATATGAAAATCACAATTCACTCTTTAAATGTTTCCATATTTATTATATTTATATTTTACAAAGTTATAAAGTTTCTGTAGGAAAGTAATTAGTTTATTGGATGTAGAAATACAATACTATTTTATGAGCATATACCAAGTATATTATATGGATGAGTACCAATAACATCATACAGACATGTACAAAGTACATTGAACTATTGTAAATGAAGTCTATCAAATGGAGGATTATGAATTTTATCATAAAAAATTCTAAAAATTCTATCATATGGGGTTATACAAAGTTTATTGGATATATTTTTATGAATTCCATCAAACAAATTTGTATGAAGTTCATCAGACATAGTTGTATGAAGTACATCAGATAGAGTTTTATGAAGTCTATCGGATAGATATGTACAAAGTCCATTGAACAGAGCGTTAAAAATTCCATAGGAAATAGTTGTATTAATTCCATCAAATGAAGACTTACAAAGTCTATCAGATAGGGTTTTACTAGTCCTACTAGACTAAGATGTATAAATTATTCCGAATAAAGACTTATCATTTATACTAAATGTAATTCTTAAAAGAATTGTAATGATAATAAACCTGATGATCATTGGACAAAAAAATATTTTATTGAACTAATAAATGGAATAATATGTTTTTATAATGTCATTACAACTAATACTGATAATTGTGGAATCTATTTGTTAGATTCTTGTCTATAAATTGGACCTCAACCTTAAGGATAAGAAATTATTGACAATCCATGATCTAAATTTGTTGTAAAAGTTTTTCAATGTCTAGTTATTGAGTGCACTTCAATTGTAATATTTATATTTTTTTCAAGCATCATTTGTAAGGATTTTATTTTAAATAGATTAAGGTTTTTCTATTTTAATAGTTTTTTTTATGAATGTATGATCAAGGGCTCCCAGGGATAGAGAAATATAAGTTTGTCTAATCTGTTTGATCGAGGGATCCCGAGGATAATGACATAGATATTTCAATGATCATGATAATTAAGGACTTATAAGGCTTTGAAGATAGACCTTACTATGGGTTTAATTAGGGAATACCTTAATTCTAGTTCATGGATTTTCTTATTTCTTTTGGTGAAATTTAAGACCTTTCTTAGGAATGGTTCTGTAAATTTTGTTATGAACTTTTATAAAAAAAATTAATTTTTTAATCTCATTTAGATAAGTTTTAAATTTTCACTACGCATTTTATATAAATATTATATTGTGAAATATAAACTTTTTTGTAACTCTATTATTATAAAATATATCATAACAACTCTTCATATATAGAATTTCTTAAAACAAGGTGTTGGAAAATTTGTAGGTTTAAATTTTTATAAACTACAGTCCACCCCCCCCCCCCCTTATAGTATCTTGAGAACTCTTTCAATATTAAATTCCCAACCTTTTCCTGAAATGATACAAGGCATCAATATTTAAAAGGCTATAGCATACATTTTTTCAATTGTTGGCCTACCCGATCTTCTCAAACACATTCTTGAGCTACCCTTTAATCCTAAAAACTTCAAAAATAGGTAAAATTCACACATTCTAAGAATAATTAAATAATTCATACATCAAAAAAGGTTCTAGTACTTATAATTTAATTTTAAAAATAAATCCCTTCACCTCAATGTCTTCAAGATTTACCTTAAACTCTCTCAAATCGACTAGTGTTATATGATAATAAGGAATCAATATAGGTTCAGTTCTCAGTATGCCATCAATATGGAACTCAATATCTCTTTCAAAAATTACTCCTTAAAAATAATCCATGAAGACATCCTAGAAATGGTTTACCATAATATGGAAAGTTTCTATAAATATTACCATGATCTACTACAAGAACCATACCCACCACCTTCTTTATAATGGCTCTCATATAACTAAAGTTAGGTCCTTCTATACCTACCTCCACATCCCACTCTCCCATAAGAATGTAATTCTCTCCCTTAAGATATTTAAAATTTTTCCACCTATGAAATCAATCATTTAAATCCTAAAAGTGAATCATCCAATCCATCCTGAAGAATATGTAAACACACATCATATTTATATCAAAGAAATCCCAAAAGTTCATATTTCCTCAAACCACTATAGAACATGTTAGATGCCTTTGAACATAATACAACCAATTTATGATAGTTTTTTGAAGAGATAATATCCAAGTTAAGAACTATAAATTTACACAACTCGAGAATAAATAAAATAATATAGCATTCTAGTATTGAATAAAGCAACTGAAATCATCTAAGCAACCAAAATTTCACCTCTAACAATTGAAGGACCCTATTCTACATAATTCAAAACCTAATCTAAGGTATATACTCTACTTACATAAAATACATGTACTTATACCCACAATCCATGTCTCTCCTAATGAAATAATCCTTGAGGTGAATTTGGATATTTATGCCCCTAAGATCACATGGTAGTTTCATGGGCTGACCTCCTAGAAAATGACCAATTATTTTTCTAAGGCCCCACTGATTAATCCCTCAAATCTAGTGCCTACCCTAAAACTCTTCCCAAAACTTATTGATAAATCCTAATAATTAACCACCATATGATTCCTATCATGTCACACACATGGAACTCCCTTGGATAGATAATACATGAACAATAGTAATGGAATAGTTTCCCAAACTAAAAATGCATGGGGGAAGCTCATACTAACGAAGGAATAGACAAACATATCCCTTAACTAGACTCTATATTGTTGACCCAGATCATCTTTTCATCTCTTATACTTCTACCATTATAAGGGGAACCAATAACTCTATTGGGAAGGCCACCACCAAACCCACTAATGATAGGAAGGGAACCTACTCTACTCTACTCTGTTAGGTCCCTCTTGATGGTGAGGTCCTTACAAACCACATTTTAGTAATAAATAAGATTGAACATATGGATATAGATCCACCCCAATATTCGTAGGTAAATCTAAAATATATTGTCTTTCCAGACTCATTTTATTCCATAAAGGTGGTAAAGTATAAAAATTTTAAAAAGTGATTTTCTTATTCTATCATGGAAAACAGCCCCTACTAAATCTCCATGAAATATTGAACTTGGTCTATACTTAGTGTATTGGGTGAAAATCCTAACTGAATAGATCATTGAATCCCTCCCATGAAAATCCCTCATGTAACCTATCCTATACCATGAAACCCCACCACCTCATGGTGGGTCCCTAAAGCATATAAGCTATCGGCTTCACTCGCTAGTCATCGGGCATCTCAACCAGATCAAAGACACCCATGATGATCTTAATACAATCCTCAGTCCCCTAGGGACCATCCTCTATAAAGTCTAAGGTTTTTTGTAGCTTAAAATAATGGTAAAATTTTACCATAGTAGGTTCATCACGATGTGTACCTCTGCCTTCTAAGGATACTAGACAAAACACTCTTAGATGAAGAATCTATTCTACCTAAACTACTAGGATAACCTTAGGTGAATTGTTAACCCCACCATCCTAAGAATTTATAGTTATAATAGGTGTATTTTTTTATCTCAAAAACATCCTTAACATGATCCCTGGGTGTTATCATAGGTTGTTACTGAGGCGGTATTTTATGAAATGAAAAAAAGTTGACTCAAAAATGCCTTTAACACCTTGAATCTTAAAAAATTTTATAAAATATATAGGCAAATACACATGAAAAAACTATAAGAAACATAACCTTAGGGTCTATCCACAAACATTAGGAATAACCTCACACTACTCACCCATTTAATAATCCTAAACCACTTTTGATTTCATCTTAGTCATTTTCTAGATGGATATAATTATGTCATGCATAGATTAAATTAATTATATTTTACTAATAAAGTATTTAGGAAAACACCATATATATTATTATTATCATTTAATTAATTTAAGATAGTATAAACCATAGTAAAATCAAGTACATGACATTTGAACCTACATGCCTATTCATGATGCATTAACTCACCCACTCTCACCACTATGGACAAGAGAAAAATCATATAAACCAAAACTTCACAATAACACTAAAAACAACATAAAACCATAATTATAATGTCCTTTCATGGATCACTCTATGAAAAATAACTGGACTGGTTTTCCACATGTCCTCAGGTGAGCCTCCCCATACTCTAGAGGATATCGACTAAAAACAGGGGCCTAGAAAGACATCGTGGAAAGATCATGCCCTCATGTAAAATTATAATAATAGAAGAAATAATAATAAACAGATCACATCTAGATACACATCACAATCAGTGAAAGTGATGATAAAATAGTATAAAATCATATGTAAGAAAAAAAATTAATGTGTCATATATAACAAAATAAGATCCTCTAAAGGTGGATTATATCCAGGAAATTTTAAAAGAATATAGATAAAACTAAGGCCAGTGGCCTATCCTGAACTGGTCTCGAGTCCTGTACGGTCCCATCATTCAAACCCCCCTACAATCAAACATCGTTCAATGGGAATTTCCTTATAAATTCTAACCTATAAACAAGTGGTTTCGTCTTAGGTACCCGCGTGTCATAGTGGCCTGAGCAGGGTGTGAGTACAACTCAGAATTCCACCAACAATGGAATCCAAAAATATACCTATCTGGAAAAAAAATCAATGCATACAAGGATACAATTTATCAGTTTAATAATTAATTAATTTAAATGAAATTTGTAAATAACCACTAAACCCCAGACTCTATGGTGACACCTGAGATTAGTCCATACCTGCTTTATCTAGTATCGGGGTGTGTCTAATAACGTCGCGTGGATCATGACAACCATAGTATCACAGACCTCCACTCAGGGAGTATTCTTAGCTATCAAGGACCTCTACTCAGAGAGTGATATTAGTTATCACATACCATTGCTCTATGAGTATTAAATAATCATCACATTCCATCCCTATGGGTATTTTCTCATCAAGGAATAGGCCATAAAGTATCACCGTCCTTCTATATGGAGTATTAAAATGTTATCACAGACCTCCCCCTTGATGGGAATTTTTATTATAGTTATCAAGGACCATATCTATGGTAATTTTATTATACCATTTATAACATAACTACCCCAAAGATAATTTTCCTTAATAATTGGAGTGATCCACTCACATACACAATATTAACATTAAACAAATAATATAAAAAAACAATAATTCATCACATCAAATATCATTCAACTATTTCACAAAACCTTTTCAATATCAAGCCCAAAACTTTTTTTGAAATACCATTTCAAGTTAAAATTCCAATTCTATATCAAAACTATTTTCCCAAAATACCATTTTTCATTTAAAATAATAATTTATTATCCAAATCCCAAGTGTCAACATACTATCAAGGTATTTCACTAGGAACCACCAAGACATAAAACTCATACATATTAAGGATGATAACTAATTCCATATTTCAATTTAAAATGTTAAATTAATTTCTAAGGTAAACACTTAGAAACTAGTGAGACCTCCACCACATGAATTATAGAAATAAATAAATATTATGGGTGAATTTACGGACCATATAATTTTATTTAATACTCTAATAATTATTTCTAAGGGTTTGTAGCCTTTCCTGGGCCTACTGAGTCTCGCATCATTAACCAAGAATCTAACTCAATCCATGAAACCATAAAAATTAATTATAATCAAAAATTATAATTAATTACAAAACTAAGAAATAAATCATTATAGCACAACACTTACCAGAATATCTCGTTGAAATGGAACTATTAACAACCACCTACAAGAGGCCTGTATCAGACCCCTTCCACAACTCCCAAAAATCCTTAATAGGAAACACAATTTCCAAGTTTAATTTAAATACAATTTCATGAAAAATATAATAAAAATTACTAAAACCTCATACCTTAATGAAACGTTGACAAACAGTGTGAAAAAGTCATCTCAAAATCTCCTCTATGGAAGCCCACTAGAAGACCCATGAGAAATGGGTGATTCTGCCATTTTCTTATGGGATCTCTAATAAATACATAAACCATAGAACTTAAAAATTATATAGGTTAAGGAAAAGAGTAAAAGAGGCCACCAGAGTTTAATACATACATTAAAATGTTGAATAATCCAGCCAGAACCACCTAAAATAGAAGGGGGTTGAAGGAGAGGAGAGGATCTTAGTCATCTAGGAGAGGGTGTGTGTCAGGGAGAATGAAAATGGGTTGGAGTCTTAAAATATGAGGGGGAAAATATTGTTTTTTTTCACTTTTTAAAGGGTACATGATTTGGCCACATGGTTTTCCAAAATGTGTTCCAATTGTATGTCCAGTACTATCTCAAAATAATCATCCCACATAGTTAGGTGAATGGTTTTTTACACTATGCTCCAACCATATAAAACCCCTTACAATATACTATAGGTGCTCACATGGTTGGTATGAACAATTATAAAAAAACATGTGCTAACTATGTGCCCTATTATATTTCCCCAAACATGAAAATTCATGCCTCAAACCCTTGGGAAACTCTCGAGACCTTTAAACTCCCTAGATAAATTCATTCAAAACCCAAATTCAATTTTTTGAGGGGTTCCAACCCACAAATCCTATTTCATTGATTAGTTCAAAAACTATCTCATCCACTAATTTGAAAATTTAAATTTTTCTCAAATTTTGAGCACTCATACAGACATGAGGTCTTATAATATCTCCACCATAATACTTCTCATCCTTGAGAATTCTAAGTGGTCATCCATCTACATCTCTGGACCTATGTTAATCATTGAACAATCCAAATGACCTCATTCCTTTCTTAAATTCCTAAACACATCCAAAGTACAACTTCCAACTAAAGTTACTCAAATCACCAACACCTGATCCAACACCTGTTATCAAAACCTAAACAACAATATGGTGCTTACCTAAGCCCGTCTATCTTAAAACACTAATGGAATCATCATCCAAACAACTAATAGACCTATGGTGATCCCTACCATAAGCTTCATATTAGAACCTCTAATTCTAATGTCTCAATGCTTCCTCCATCAAAATGGATTATTGAAACACTACTCTTAATTTACATAGATACACTTAGAGATGTTCCTAACTCACCACACCCAAAAATTAATGAGAATGATGGGAAAATGTCAGCACCCACCCTTGTTACCAAAAACCAACAGAGAATGGACACATATCCACTAACAATATACAATATAGTGACAAACGAGACCTCGATTAAATTCCTGAAACATATCCATCATCTCCAAAATGTATTTTTTATCTCTAAAATGACATGTTGAAGGATATTTATAACTTATCACATCTAATTTCATACATAACTCGAGTTAGACTATCCTCGACTGATTCATCTCAAAAATTCCTGAATCCAACTGCCGATGTGTAACTAACTTACTCAACCTTGATTCCTTCATACTTGAAGGAATCCTTTCATCACTAGAACATTATTTTTGGATTCAACACCTGACTCCTGGTGTGGTTCCATGGTTAGGTCATCAATGATCAAAAACCACCATCATTCCTTGCCGAACACACTGACTCACCTAAGATCCAAACATCCTATATCATTTTAAAACCATATAGAGCCTGAATCCAATGTTCGGTCTAGATCTTCCATTATATATTATTTCATATTTGTAATTCCCATAGGAATCCATGCGTGCATATTATTTTTTCTTACTAGAATAAAAATTCCATCATGATTTATCCACAATCGACTCCACATGTCCATGACCCTTACATAACAAGGGGTCATATGCCCATGATCAATACATCATTCCCCACCTTAGGATTGTTTTTATCATCATTTCACTAAATCACTATCAATATCTATGTCCCACACTCCATTTATCACAAAACTAAAGGATTATACATGGTTGTTCCACTTCCACCTGAGTGAAAAAACAAAAGACCAAGCATGGGTCATTATTATAGTTAGAGAATAGTACCACCCCCCAACTTTCATAAACAACTAGTTTTTAATGAGGACCTCTCCCTCTGATGGATGATGGTTCACTCCCCACCATACGGGTTCACTTATATCACTCCATAACCATAAATTTTGAGGATACATCTAAAAATGCATGTCACTCTTCAAAGATATGATCAATGCATCCACAATACTTGATTCCTATGTTTGGTCTAAAACTGAGTGTAATATCCCAATATTTTAAGAGCACTATGTTTGATAGCATATACAATATGCAACACCAAGCTTAAATGATCCTCGAAATATTATTATTTAAAAATGATCATTATAACCTAGCCATTGAATTGGCGGGTATAAATAGGAATAAACACAATATGAAATATATATAAATTTCATACTCAATAAAAATTTATTTATTAATTATTAGGAAATAAAATCTCAATTTTCATATTAAATTCATTTTATTCTTCAAAATATGTTTTATTCAAAGATGATTTTTATTGCTTTTTATGAGAAAATAATATAGTTATTTTTTAAAAATTTTGAAAATATATTTTCTGAAGTGAAATTAATTTTTGAAATCATCACATAAAAATTATCATTGGGTGAATTTATGGTATTTTTTAGAAAAGTTATACTTTTCAATAAATAATGAAAAATAATTCTTTTTATTGAAAATTGTATTTTTGTTTCAAGAATTTAAAATTTTATTTTAAAATGTTTTCAAAGGAAAATTAGTTAAATTATATTATTAATGATCCAATTATGGTCTTTTTAATTAATTTTATACTTGAATTTGGTTGAAAATATTTGTATACTTAAAAAGGCATTTTTCTGAAAAATTGTTTTTCGTTCCATTTTTTGTTTTAATATTAAACTATTTTCTTAAAATTATTGAAATTGAATATTAAAAAATATTTTTAATATTTTTAATAAATAGGTAAAAATTTGGTAAATAGGTCCCTTTTATTTCTAGTCATTATGAATAGTAACGATAGTAAATAATTGTCACCATAGTAAGGGTAAATTGGTTAATTAAGATTATAAATAATGTGATAAGACATTAAGAATCAACCAAACACTTGACATAATTTCATTGGATGAGTCTAATTTATCCATAATCATCCAAAATTACAAAATTTTACTTTTTCCACTAATCTATGATTTTGACCTTTATAATATTTAAGTTAGAGATAAAGACAAAATTGTCAATTTTCTTATTTTAATATATATAATATTATATGAGAGGGATAAATATAAATTATGTTTGGTTATAAATGGTAATTTTCAAGATAAATTATTTTTTAACCATGGTAATTTATTTATAATTTTTATTAATGAAATAATTAAATTAAATATTTTCACAACACAGACACAACATTTATTTAATTAATTGAAAAATAAATAAATTATTTTAAGAATACTAAAACTAATATAATATGAAATAATTATTTGGTTTCCTGAATTTTTAAGATGAATATAAAATTATAGTGACATTTTAAAGTATTATATTTGAATTCCCTCTTTCTCTTGATGTATTTAAAGTCAAATTAAATGAATAGTATAAAAATGACATTAATGATATTTAATAATAAATAATTTTTTATTAAATGATTTAAATGTCATATAAATATTATATTTGTAAAAAAGAATGGGATATTATTTAAAACATAAACCATTATCCATTTATGTGTATTTTGTCACTTTATAGTAACATTATTGACACTAAAAGGTTAGAAAACTTTAATACTACATTAATTTTCAAAAGGGTTAACAGGGATTACAACTAAAATATATGGGTAAGAACATAACAAAAACTTGAAAAAAAATTATTTTATGATATTATTTCAATCCATTATCATCCTATATTCTAATTATATTAGTTTTGATCCATTTGAACATGAAAATTAGTTTTTATTAATTTAATACTTTAATAAATTCCAAAAGTGTCTCTCCCCTCACTTATAAAAGGGCACCTCCTCTCTTCTTCACACTTAAAAAACCATTTTAAGGGAAATAACTACCCAAATACCTTAATTATATACCTTCTCAGGTCCTACAGTCTTTTTAATTTTAAATTCAATCTATGAAGGCTTTAGGTATTATTCTAAAGAGGTTGTTCGAAGAAGAGGAATCATTTTTAACCAAGAGTTTGTGTTTTATTTCTTCTTACACGACCTTAAAATATTATTTAACCATGAAAAATATAATAAAAATTGTATCTAAAATATAATAATATTCTATTATGTTAATTAAATGACCTATATTTATCTCTTCTTTAATCATATGGGAAATGAAATCACTATTCATTTTTATAGCGGATTATCGCCTTGCGAACCAATGTAATTTATTTTCCATAACAACCTCTTAAGGTTGGACATAATGATGGATTTAACATACATATATGGTATTAATGAAATATTTATCATTTTTTAATAGTAATATATCATATATTTTCTTACCTTTTTATTCATTTAAAAATGATAATGTATTTCGTGCATACGTGTGGACTACCACCTCCATGAACCGATTTGATTCATTTTTCACCACTGCATCACATAGATGGTATATATAAGTTTATTTAAATTAATATTATGTTATTTATTATATAATAATAATATAGTAAATAAAAAATAATACTTATTTTATTTCCATCATGATCATTGAAAAATGGAAAATGTTACTCATTCATGTGTATGGTCTACCGTCTCCATGATTGTAACATAGTTTATTTTTAATAAACATAATTATTGATGGGTTTTAAAAGTATAATTAATGTATAAAAATGATAATTATGACATTATTATTATTTTAGAGATTATTTAACAACGATTTCTTTTACCATAGTCAACCTACGAAATCCATTTGGATATATGAACCGAATATCGTCAAAACATCCAATTTGAACTTAATTGATTAATTAAATAAATATAACATGGTAAAAAATATAATAAAATTAATAATAGACTTTAAAATTTTTATTAATGAAGTAAATAATTAAAATATTTACATTATTCTAGAATATAAAGAATGTATGTGATGATTCGGACCTAAGGTAAGGGATTTCGTCTTAATTTCCACTCCATTGAGACATATTTGGTAATGTGCATCTATTTAATTTTATTTGGTTTATATATTGACCCTTTGAGTTATTTAACATGAATATATATTTATTCATAATTATTAATGAATTTATTATAGTTACTCATTCAAGAAGAATGCTTAAAAGAAAAAATGATCTTATTTCTCTTCTTGATCGGGTATATTTTTCTTCCATATCCATATTTTTTAAAATTGTTTTACAAAAATCCTTTTTATTTACACAAATGATTTATAAAGGATATTTAAATTATCCTTGAATTTTTACATAGTATGAAAGTAATATTTCTATTGTTTTTATAAAATATTTAATTTTCAACTTTCTTTACAAAAAATCAAAAAGGAATGTTTGTTTAACTTATACGCTATTAACAGACATTCTTGTAATAATAACTATTTTACACTCACTCAAAATTCATTTTTTATTATTATCTAAAGTGCACACAGAAAAACCCAGATTTAAGGGGGTCAGAAATTGTGTAGCCCAAGGCTTCCCCCCTAAAGATAAGGTAGTAATGAGAAGGTAAAGATCCAATATAGCAATAAAAAATGATACCTTCACTTGGATTTCCTTTACTGGACAAGAAATCAGCAGCATAATTCCATTCCCTCCATATGTGGTTCAAATTAATACCTGGAATAATGAAATTTCTATATATTCAAACAAAATAAATCAGATCCCATTGATATATGGTTTTTTCCTGGAGGAGACCAATTAACATGCTTGAATCGGATTCCACCTCTTCCAGATTAATATTATAAAGCCTGTAAAGATAAATGCATGTGTTTGTGGATCAAACCTCTTCTCCCAATGAATTTAACAGGCCATATAAATTACCAAATCGCATGATCATCAAACCTCTATTATTCCGCATGAGCCACCCCCCCCCCCCCCCCTCCTCATGTTTCTAGAAATGCAGGATCCATCCGCATCCAGCTTTAACCCCATACAAGGTGGGATCCATTTTACCTATCTACCTCGGTTTCTTCTTCTACTACTCCTCATAGAAAAAACAAATATTAGGCCTAAAAATTTTGAACAGCGCCAAAGACTCCCCTCCCTTGATGATTGTCCCTAATTCCACATCACAAGATTTCACATAGACCTTGAATAAAAGTGACAAACAATTTTTTCATTCACTAGCCTTGTTCCTTGCTCCCAATGAACCCAACACACTATAGAAAAAACAACTTGTAAACCTTATTGTCCACACCTTGGTTATCTTGTCCTTGAAACTAGTTGTCCATAAATTGAGCAATATAATCCTTAACTCCCCTCAAGCCCAACTCATGTTATAAGGATTTATAGATCCTAATTTCCCAATATCTTTTGAAGAAAAAGTGGCAAATGGATTCGTGTCTCGGAGTTTCATAGCATCTGTATCGCGATGCCATGGATATACCTTTCCTTTTCATATTTTCATCAGTTTAAATCACCTTATTTTCCACCCTACATACTAAAAAATTTATCTTCATCAAAATCTCCTTGCACCAAGATTTTAAAACCCATTTATCATGCTCATGATTCCTTCTTAACAGCGCTTGAAAATCCTGTATATTGAAGTTTCCATCTGCTGATTTTGAAAAAAACACACATATCAGGTTCATCAGTCATAATGATATTATCATGAAGGTTTTTTTGGTGATAAAGGATGGATCTGACCAATTTTGGGAACTAAATCACTTCTCAGAAAGATATACCTAGGGCAGGGTAGCCCAGGAAGAATAGAGGTTTCCCTGCCCAATTATCCTGCTAGTAGTTGATATCACTACGGCTCATAACCCATCAAACCTCATCTACCAACACCTACAAATTCTTTATCATTTATTTTTCAAGATTTAGAGTCCCCTTCTACCATTTACCCATTGATTCTATATGTATCTGTACCTATTCCTTATAAACATTGCCCATAAAGTCTTATCATAAATGAGTTCCCATGCCAATCTCGCCTGCATGGAATTAAATAGTATTACAAAGAAATATCCTTTGATAAATTTTTTCACATCTGTTTTATTTTATTATCTAAAATACATGAAATTATTTCAAAACCTATATTTATCATTAATTTAAGGTCACCTTTTATATCTTATTAATTTTGTGGTTGTTAACTTTATATTGAAACATTCACTTTCTTGTGATCATTGAATATTACATTTCGATTAAATATTCATATTATTTGTATCCTGGATATGATTATTGATTAAACTGTATACCATTTTTTCATATGGTGTTTTAATTTGAATTTTATTTTATTTATTGTGGAAATATTGATATTCTATATTCTTTACTTAATATGAATATTTTTTTGATAAGGCATATTGTTCTTAAATTAAATTGATCATATTATATGTGAGTAATACATTAGTCATGTTGTGATAGGTGGGGCCCAAAATTATATATCCCCTCAATGCATTGATGGTTCTTATAAAAAAATTAGTTTCCCAAATTAAATTGGTCTTTTCCCATATTTATAAATTGTCCTGGCACATGGTCTTGACAGTAGAGATATAATGATGTCTGAGATAATAACATCCAATAGTATGCATTTACTTCGTTGAGAATTCAGATATTATTATCCATGATAATACTACATTGATATTATCTATGGATTCATTTTTTACTCAAGTTATTGATTAAATGGAATATGTTTCCAATTATTTACCTTATTATATTGATTATGTCTTATTTACTCACGATATCATATACTCTATGTAACCTTTACTAAGCGTTTGAGATCACCATTTATTTGTTTTTCTTTCCCCAAGATATGAATAAGGATATTATAAATAATATCTAGGATTCCAAAATATTAATTATTATATTTATTTTAGGTTTCTAATGTAATATGGGAATCATGTATGTATCTAGTTTTCTAAGGCTACTAAACTGATTAATCCTATGTGATGAGATCCCTTATAACTTATGAAAATGTAACAAAGTAGAAACCATATCTGGGTTACTAAAGTTTATATTTTTAGAGTTGGTATTAGATAAATTTTAGTAGAAAATTTTGGAATTATATTTTAAATAAATATATCTAATATGATAATTATGATAATGCCTTATAGTGTTTTAAATCTTTTACCATTTTGGGGATTTTTTATTTTTGATCAATATTCATAATGATTATGATATTAGATAACTCAATGTATGTCATTATGTAGTAATGGTTCCTAACAGAAGAAAGAGGATTAATTCCCATGGTCAATGTAGGGATTGCCCCGCTGAGTAATACAATACAATTAGAGTTGGACGTGAGCAAATCATGGCTATATTAGGGAATTTAACCCAAAGTTATATCCAATAACCTTTCATATATAGAGAAACGTGAATTTACAAAGAATAATACACATATATTGGGTCATTTCATGTGAAAAAATCCCCTATATTTTATTGGAACTACTAATATAGTGGTAAAAGATAAGTGGATAAAATCTTTTGAAAAGAGATTTCTAACCTTGGGATGCAATGAAATGGAAATGGTTATGCTGGAATTGTATTTTCTTATAGGTGATGATGATTGATGGTGGAATTTTATCTAGAATACTAGATAGGAATAATAAATAGAACATATAAATTTTATATATTTTAAATTAATATTATTCAATAAATATTTCCATTATGAGAAATGAACTAAAATGAAGATAAAGTTCCTCAACTTAAAGAAAAAGGATGAAGATATTTTTGTGGAGTATGAGGGTACCTTTAAAAGACTATCTAGGTATGATACATATTATATATATAATCTATAGATAAATATTGACCATTTCTCCGAAGGCCTTAATCTAAGCCTCTAAAGGGCATTGGTTTCTCAATATTTTTCATTATATGATGAAATAGTATTATGTACCATCAAAAAATAGAAGGAATTTTCTAGATCCTATATTTTAAAGGGAAATAAAGAGAAAAATATGTCAGTAAGAACCATTAAAAGGGTAAAGAACCAAAAAATAATATAGGAATAAATAAATACCCATCATATAAATTTTTTGGAAATAAACATTCTAGAAAATTCTTGAAGGGAATGTGATTTTGTTACAATTACAGAGATAAGGCTCACCTGGATAATGAATGTAATGGGAATAAAAAAAATAAATTATGTTAATTGTTTTGTCTATAGAGAAATTGGGTATTATTAACACTAATTTCCCAAGTGTCAAGGAAACATATCATAGAAGATGTTGAGTGGATAAGGCCAAGATTATGTGATCACTGTAATTGAGGTTGAAGTTATCAATAATATGGTGCCAAGAACTTTAATCATAGCCTTAAATTTAGCTAATAATTTATTTAATTTTTAATATTCTCACTATTTTTCGTACATGTTTTCCAAGAAAATTATTTATTTCCCTAGAACTTTAATTAGGGGTTTTTTGGTCAAAAATCATAATGTAAATCTCATTACAACAAGGTTATGTCAGTAAGTTCCCATTATAACCCATAAATGTGCCATATTTACATACTTGGTTATTATACCTATGGTTTATTTTGATATGATATTTGGAATGGATTGGATTTAAAAATATAATGAAAATTTTTATTACAAAGAGAAGTAAATTACTAATTAATACCTATAATTATTATCTTTAGAGGGGGTACTTCATAATATGAGTCATGCCTAGATCCACCTCTGATAGCTCTTATTAATGATCTTCTTGGGGAGGAAGAGAAGACACAATATATGGATGAAAAATATAATCTTTGAATTGAGGATGTACCTACTATATAGGAATACATATATGTATTTCTTTAGTAATTAACTATACATTCACTAAAACATGAAGTTTATTTTTCCATTGATTTAATTCCTGATGAAAGGCCTATATCAATGACTCCCTGTAGAATTGACACAGTGGAATTAGTGGAGTTAAAGAAAAAAATAAATGAGTTGTGTGAAAATGGATTTATACACCCTAGTGTTTCACCCTAAGGATCCCATGTTATTTTATTTAAGAATAAAGATGGATCTATGAGGCTTCACATTGATTATAGGTAAATCAATGTTATTACAATAAAGAACAAGTATCATTTTCCTCATATTGATGAATTATTTGATCAACTTCACGAAGATCAATATTTTTAAATAATTGATCTCAATTATGGGTATCATAAATTATTAGTAAATAAGGAAGATATTATGAAGATGACATTTCATACGAGGTATAGATATTTATAATTTATGGTAATTCTATTTGGATTGGATAATGCACCCTCTTTTTTTATAGATCTAATAAATAGAGTATTCAAGGAATATCTAGATAATTTTATTTTGGTATTTATTGATGATATATTGGACTACCCTAAAATATATAAGGATAATGATAATCACTTGAGGATCATTCTTGAGACTCTTAAACAAAATAAGTAATATGGAAATTTTAACAAGTGTGAATTCTAGCTTTAGAAAGCTTCTTTTCTTGGTTATATTGTCTCCAAGGATAGAATATCAATTGATACTATGAAGAAAAAGGAAAAAAATAATGTAATAAACTAATGAAAATAATTGTGGTACATAGTTTCATTGGTTTGGTAGGTTAATATCGGTAATTTGTTCAAAAAAAATCTTTATTGGATAACCTATTAACCAAGATTACGTGTAATGGTGTTAAGTTCATATAGACAAAGTAATGTAAAGAATGTTTTGAAGAATTAAATAGAATATTGGTTAATAATCAATTTT
Organism: Viscum album; assembly: GCA_963277665.1. Lineage (NCBI taxonomy): Eukaryota > Viridiplantae > Streptophyta > Magnoliopsida > Santalales > Viscaceae > Viscum > Viscum album. The sequence continues at coordinate 990,179,659 of OY728136.1, read as the reverse complement.
TGAATATACCATTAGTAAATTATGTATTTATGATATATATTGATTCATAGAATAAAGGAATTGGTTGTGTCCTTAAATAATGTAATACCCTAAAATTATAAAGTAAGAACATTGTATTCAATAGTGTGTATGACACGTAACACCAAGCGTGTAAGGAAATATAATATCCTGAGACATTATAATATATTTACTATTTAAAATAAAATAAATCTATGGTGTATCTTGAAATTCACATGATACTAAGTTAGCATGGGTCTCATGTAACAACGAGTTTCTTTGATGACATACGTTACATGCAAGACTGAGTTTTACTGAACAAAAATATGTTATTAACATATTATTATTTAATATAATAAGATATAACTTAGCTATGAAATTGATGGTTATGAATAGAATAAATAAAATATGAAAATATATGGTTTAATTCATTGGTTACAAATTAATTATAAATGAATATATGAACCAATTGAACATAAAGGGAATGTTTTTATTAAAAACTATTTTTATGCTCACAAAGTCATTTTATCCTAATAAATCAAATTAATTACAATTATTTAATTATATTAATTATATATATATATATTATATTCAATCGAATATTTTTTAAATTTATTGAATATATTTGATAATCATAAGATAAGAACAAACCCAGTTTTACACATTAAAACCTATATTTTTATAAAAGTTTTTTACCACCTTTTAATGGTGCACCTAATTTAAATCATAATTTTGAAAATTTTATAAATTTAATACAAAAATAAAAATTATTTTTTAAATAAAAACATAAAAATTAGGTTAGGGTGATGTTTTTGTATTTTTCTGTGAAGCTTCATTTTTTGATGAATAGTGAAAAATACTGAATTTTAATTCAAAACTACTTTTTCATCTAATTTATTTATAAGTTTAAATTATATTTTTAATTATTTTTAAAGTAAATTTAGATAAATTATACATCAATTAATCCAATTAAGTTCATTAGAATAAATTTCTCATTGAAATTTGTTATAAACACATCTCAAACTTTTAAACATTTTTACTTTCAAAGCATGCTTTGTCATCCCTTCTGCGAGATTAAATTTTAATTAATTTATACCAATTATGTGGTTTAAATTTGGAAAAATTGATTCCTTAGTTTTAATTATTTTTTTTATAATTTATAATAATCTCAACTTGGTTTTTTTACCAAAAATATTAGTGAAATTGATTAAAATTAATCACACTGATTAAGAGGAAAATTAGCTTAACAAGGGACTAAACCTTAATCTTAAGAGCCAAAATGACCTATTAACTTGTCTAAAATCCATTTATATTAATATTTAGACCATATAATCACTTTTATATAATATTTACCATTATTGGTGGCACATTATGTAAAGGAAACCTCTCAATGGTGTTTACCTTTTTATATTTACAAGAATGTCACTCCTCCTCCACTATAAAAAGGCACTCAACCCTCCCACTTACTCACACATCTAAATCCCTTTGTCTCACCCAGACTCTGATAAAATAATCTCCCAAAATATCTGCCCTAATCCTATAATCCTCACTTTGGGAAGAAATCCAACCCAGTAATCCCTTTGGTGCAAACTAAAAGGAGTTACCCAAAGAAGAGGTAATATACTTCCTCAATCTCTTTTGTTTTATTTTCATTATCCACCCAATAAAATATTTTTATTCCATGATTAAATAAAAAAATAAGTATCGTAAATATAATTAGATGTTTTTATATTGAGTTTTATACCTAATCCTACACACACTTCTATCTAATGGGTAACGAACTTACCGGTCATGTATGGCGAACTACTGGCTTATGAAATAGTGATTATTCGTCTTTCCTTTACCACCTCTCATGGTTGGAAATTATGATAGACACCCTATTTATATATTATATATATGATATTTATAATTTATTTATTCTTCATTAATTTTTAGATAACACGTACCTTTATGCTTTCTATTTTGTATAAATGTGGTAACATCGTTTGTGGACATGTGAACTACCGCCTCCTCAGAATGATGTGATTCATTCACACTATACATGGAATGTATAAAGGATGTTTTTGATAAAAAATATTCAACATATATTAAATATATATGATAATGGAATTATAATTACATATATATCATTTATTTTTCATTTTTTTTAATATGTCAAAGAAATGAAAGTAGTGTTCATGCGCACATACGGCCTACCATCTCCATGAACGGTGAATTTCATTTATTATATCCAAATATTATGGATTATTATAAATACATATACTCTAAATATATATGATAATTAAATTATGATTTAAATTCTATATATTATTAAATCATGATCTAATTAATAATATCAATAAGTAACATGTCAAAACATACTCGAAAAACTAGACAATTAAAACCTGAGATAATGAAAATAATGAAAGATTATTAACAAAAGATTAATAAGATATTTTAAGAAGATAAAATATGATATTATTAATATAATTATTGTTATATTATAAATTATTAAAATTATTTAAACCACTATACTTCATCTTAAATTAATTTCACCTGAAAATGAAATATAAGGTAAGGGATTTTCATATCACTTTTTATATCCGTGAGACAAATGTCATATTCACCAATTAATTATTTTCTGTGGTGTATATACTTTCCATTTTGGTATACTATATCATTATTTATTTTATCTTTATATTATTTAAAATTTTCATTTGGTGACTATTATTTTTGGAGTTTCTGATTCAAATGTTACCATAGTTGTAAGTAACATCATCTCAAATTCCATTCTTTGAGGCATAATTTATTATTGTGCATATAATTTATTATATATGTTGTGCATAATTCCAATTTTAATTTTAATATAATGATTTTTTAATTATTCATGGTATCTTAACTTTTAAATTGAATTATTTATTCTAATGGGATTTTAATTAAAATTTACCAAGTTGTAAAGAATTTCATAACCTGATTCCTTTTAATTGGGTTATATTACATCCTTGTTTTCACTAATATTCTAAGATTATGTGTGTAATAAATTTTTAATATCTATTTTTTGTTTCAACTTATTTTATGTGGATTTACATTTAACACACATAATCCATTCCTTTATTGATTCTCACATCAATGTTATGATCTTTTCAAGGGTTTACTTCACAATCTCATTTTGTTCAGGATTATTCATACTTGAATTTCTATTAGAGGAAATTATTTAATAATTATTTAATAAAACCTTTAATTTTATTATCTTATAGTTATTAATGACATTTTCTAAGAAATAGTTCCATTTTTATACTCTTTGGTACTCAAAATATTTTATAAAATGTTTTTAAAAAAACCTGACTTCATTTCTCTCTTTGGTCAGTGAAACTATTTTCTTCTAAAAACCCAATTTAAAAAAAGATTTTCAAAAGTGTTTTTAACCTTTACAAAATGTTTTATCAATTAAATTTTCACCCTTTGAAAAAAAAAATCTATTTTCAAAAGTTATTTTCAAAGAAAAGTATTTTCAAAATGTTTTTCAAAATAAAAAGGATATTTTCCTCAAGAATATTTTTTAAAAAAATATTTCTTTAGTATTTTCATTCATCAATGATAACAACCCTTTATTTTTAAACCACTTAGGATATGTTTTATTGATACCACCTTTATTATTTCTCTGGATGGTGTATGATTTCATTGACTAAGGATATTATTGACATTCACTTTCTAGATTTTTTTTAGTCCCCTTGAAATATTCAATTTACTATGATCATTAAATATTGAATTTCCCCTAATTATCCATATCATTTATCATGGATATTCTTATTACCTAAAATATATATAATTTTATATATAGTGTTTACTTTTAAATTTAGTTGATTATCAAGAGAAATATTGATAAATAACAATTCTTTATTCAATATAAATATTTGATAAGACATATTCTTTATTAATTAAATTGATTACTTAATATGAGGAATGTTTTGGACATGAAATAATAGGTGGGATAAAATTTATATATCCCTTTAATGCATCGATAGGTTCTCATGAGGAAAATTACTTTCAAAAATTAAACATTTTTCTACCTGTTGTTTTAAACTATATGATGGATAGATCATGACAGTAGAAGTTTTCATATGCCTCATACATGACTTACAATAATTAATCATTGCCTTAATTTTGATTCAGTATTTATTATCCATGATATTTTCACTATGAAAAAGTTTATAGATGCATTTCATTCTGATTTTATTAATTAAATTTCATGTTTGTTTAGTTTCTTACATTTCCATATTGATTTTACCTTGTCCAATTATTTAAATGGCATGTGTTTTAAATTATTTACCTTTCCATAATATTTACTCATTTCCATCTTAGTTATTCATTACAGGGAATGTGTTCTTAGTTATTTAACTTTTCAAATTGATTATTCTCATTGATTTATTATTATTTTTCACTATACTTGACCCTTACTGAGCATTTTATCTCACCCTTATTATGTTTCCCTTCTACATGATTCCATGAAGTGTACTTAGAATGATATGTAAGGATATACTAGATGGAATAAAGATATTATCCATGAAAAAAATTATATTGTAATTTTAATATTCATTTATAATACAAGACAATTATATATATCTAGTTTAAAAAGACTAATTATTCATTCGGCCCTTTTGGATGTGATTTACTTGTATCTTATGCCAATGTAATGGTAGCATGACATTGGCTCTGGGCTTGCTAGAGTCGGAGTGCTACATTTGGTATCAGAGTAAGTTTAGTATAAAACTTGGGAACTAGATTTAGAAAAAAAGTAGATTATAGACCATAACCCTAAGGTATACATTGAGGATATTTCTAGAATAACATCCTATAATTTTGTTAAGGTAGAGATTATATGGGTCTTCCAAGAAATACATCCATACCTGGATACTATAAGTGGACGTGGTTTTGGCTAATATGTAACTAGGAGTAACAACTCTGAAAAGGTGTGTTGGGCCTAACCTTATCGTAACCTGGTAAACGAAAATAGTACTTACTACACATCAGGTTTGACAGTCCTAGGGGATATTCTTAGGATAATTAACATTTTCTTTACAAACCATTTTGATGGCTTTTAATAGATAATGATAATGGATGACCTAGGTTAAACCTGAGGTGTCTTAGATTGAAAATAATGTGTCAGTATTTAGAAATCCTAAAAATAATTATATGGTTTTTCTAATATGATAATTAATTCTCACAATATGGTTTTTGGTTTTAAGAAATGTCCTCTTCTAAAGGATAAACTTTAGACCAAGGAAGGACTTATTTGTAAATAAATGGATAAAGTAATTATGTATTGGGTTTGTATTAAAAACTTTAGTTAAAATGATATTTAATGATTAAATTTCAAGGATGTACATCATATTTATTTTGGAAATTATATTAATATAGTTTTATAAAAAGGATAACTTATAAGGTGGTGCGGCTTGAACCCATGACTAGTGGATGATAAGGGTTTCATGACTACCACAGGCCTATGTGATGTCCTTGTTAATATGTCATTTTTTTAGATAAATAATTTGATAAATAAATATTAATAATAAAACATTAGTATTACTTTTAGGATTAGAGATTAATTTATTAACAATATTGGTTTTGGAAAATAGTTAGAGGAAAATATAATGACTTGTTTTATGGGTATTATGATCCATTAAAGGAATATTTTATTGCTTCAAAAATGGGGGGGTTTATTCTAGGATATCCATTTCATGGAATAAGGGATTAATTATAATTTTATCGAATCAAAACAAAAAGATGGAATTGTTCATATGAAATTGAAATGTATCAAGTAAGAAAATTTCATTATATTTTTACACAGTAAAATAATTACTCAACAATAGTAAAACGATCAAAAAAATGTTATCCTAGTACCTTAATTTTTGTAGGACCGATGGCCTTTTAAATCATTATGGATTTATGGATTTGAGGCCCTAAACTTTCCATTGATCATTAACTTGTTTATGATTGATGACCTCAATCTATCCTTATAAATATTTACACTTTTCCTCTAAGTCCATATCTCCACTTGGCACTAATGTTCTCCTGCATAGAAACCTAGTTATATATTAGACCATGTGAACTCTATACTTCCCATTATCTCTTTTCTAGTGGATTATTTAAGAACCCTTATCTTGATGTGGGATTTCAACATAGTAAATATCAAAAAAATACTACCAAGGTTGAGTTTAAATTTCCATGATGAAATTTATTTAAGGTGGGGAGAATGTAACACCCTGAAATTATAAAGAAAGAGCATTGTATTCGATAGTGTGTATGACATGAAACACCAAGTGTGTAAGGGAATATAATAACCTGAGACTTTACAATATATTTAATATTTTAAATAAAATTAATCTATGATATAGATTTCAATGCATGTGATACTTAGTTATCATGCATTATACCCAACAAAGAGTTTATTTGATGACTTGTGTTACACGTAAGACCGAGTTTTACTGAACAACAATGTGTTATTAAAATATTATTATTTAATATAATAATATAGAACCAAATTGTGAGATTTATGGTTATGAATAGGATTAAATATCTTATTAAAATATATGGTTGAATTCATTAGTTAAAAATTAATTAGAAATGAATATAAGAACCAATTGAATATAAAGTGAATATTTTTATAAAAAAATATTTTTATGCTCATAAAGTTGTTTTATCCTAATAAATTAATTTAATTCTAATTAGTTAATGATATTAATTTAATATATATATTATATATATAATAAAATATTTTTTACATTTATCCAATAGATTTGATGGTCATATGATAAGAACAAACCCAATTTTACACATTAAAACCTATATTTTATAAAATTTGTTTTATCACCTTTTAATGGCGTACCTACCTTAAATATGAATTTTAAAACTTTATAAATTTAATATGAAAAAAATTCATTTTATAAAGTGAAACATCTAAATTATATTAGGGTAATTTTTTTATTTTTCTATGAAGTTTTGTTTTTTGATAAATAGTGAAAAATACTGAATTTTAATTCAAAACTACTTTTTCATCTAATTTATTTATAAGGTTAAATTATATTTTAAATTGGTTTTAATGTAAAATTAGATCAATTATACATCATTTAATACAATTAAGTTAACTGGAAACAATTTTTCATTGAAATTGGATATAAACACATCTCAAAATTTTGAACATTTTTACTTTAAAAACTCGCTTTGTCATCCCATCTGCGGGATTAAATTTATATTAATTTCTGAAACTTATGTTATTTGAATTTATAAAAATGGATTCCATATTTGGAATCATCATAATTTATAATTTATAATAATATCAAGTTATTTTTTACCAAAAATATTAGTGAAAGTGGTTAATATTAATTATAGCGATTAAGAGGAAAATTAACTTAACAAGGGCCTAAACATTAATATTTAGAGCCAAAATGACCTAGAAACTTGTCTAAAATCCATTGGAAGCTCATATTTTGACCATATAATCACTTTTATTTAATATGGATCATTATTGGATGCACATTATGTAAGGGATACCTCTCAATAGTGTTTATCATTTTATATTTACAAGAATTCCACTCCTCCTCCACTATAAAAAGGCACTCAACCCTCCCACTTACTCACACCTCTCAAACCCTTTTTATCACCCAAAATCTGATAAAATAATCTCCCAAAATACCTCCTCTTTGATAGTTCATAATATACAAAGTAACACAAGAGGGGGTTAATTGTGTCTTTTCAAAAATCTTCTACAATTATAGCTTTTGACACCCACTATGATTTATGCGGATATACAGTGTTTTTATTATATATGAAAATATTAAGTGGATAAATAGAAATAAATAATATAAATTTTTATAGTGATTCAAGGCACAAATATCCCCTAGTCCACTATACCAATCGCTCTCTCTACGAACTTGGAAAATTTCACTAGAATGGTCCTCTTATCACAATACCATAAATCCAAAACTGAGTGTAGGAAGTTGACACCTTTATAATAAGACTAATAACAAAGACTTATGGTTCTATAACAGAGAACCAGTTATCCACATCTTAGATTTAGAAGCTGATAATCCACCACAACTGAGTATGATCAGTTGAAGCTCTAATAAATCAAAAGAGTTTGATTTGAAAGGTTTGGGTTGTTCTTCATAGTTACAGCAACAAGAAATTGAAAATTGATGGATATTATTCTTTAGAAAATAATATCTTCAAGAATGAAATAGTATAAAGTGATCCTTATTGAAAAATGATCTTTAATAAGGTAGTAACTAAACAACACTAATATTACATCAGTAAAATATTGAACATGTATATCTCCAAAGTGTATCTTCTTTTAGAATCGATCGTTAGTTCTAGTAGCACTGTAAAAAATATTTTCAATAATACAGTCGCATATGTGAATCGCTTATCACACACACATACATATATGTATTTGAATATAAACTCTGATAGAATATATAAAATATAAAACTTTATTTGGTATACCATATCCTAAATAATATCTTGATTGATCGTGGAAATTAAAATCCCAATTGACCATGGGAGTTTTAACTTATCTTAGAAATAGGATAGATTTTATCTAATGAACACAGTTCTTTGAAACAATCAAAACAATCCTTGAATCAGTCTTTAATTATGACTTGACCAATGCAGTAATCTCGGATTGAAAATTCATCTTGAAAAACTTGTCCATTGAGAACACAACATAGGGTTTAGCTTTGTAGTGTAGAGTTCCTTTGCATAGAATAGGGTTCCTTAATCATACTTTTACCTTAACATAACGTAAAGAACAAAAGTATCATAGGTATGATAATCCATAAATTTATCCTTGTCAGTATAAAATCCCAAATATAGCATTAATTAACCATACATTTAACTTTTCCACACATAGGGTATGAACAGTAAATCCAGACTCTAATATAGGGTTGTTGATTCATATGCGTGTCGATTTTCTAAATGTAAGGATGTTGATCCAAAATCAAACTTTTTAGCATAGCATAGAGTTGATACCATACTCAAGCGTTAACTTTTCATCATACTGTATGTTTGATACCATACGTTCATTTACCTAATGTAGGGTTTTGAAACAGTGTTTCCAGAGTAATTCCCATAATTTCAAATTACTTTAACCCATATATAAATTTCTAAAAACTCACTCAAGAAAATATTCATTAGAAAACAAATAAGAGTATTTTTGAGAATCAAAATCACCATAATTTATAGAGTATTATACATGTCCAAAAATCTCTCCCTTTTTGATGATCACAAAACCCATAACAAAATTTAAAGAAAATGTAAGATTTGTAAACATATAGAAATAGATATAGAAAATATTTTGACATTTGGATTTCACAGTATTATTTAGATAAAGTAAAATAGATACTTTTAAATTAAATATTTTCTATATTTAAATGTTGTGGTTTGAAAATATTCTCCATAAATGTATCCCAAATATTATTTTCCACAAATTTATCCCCCTTTTTGTTATATCAAAAAGAAAGTTTGAAAGAATAAATGATATAAACCACATTTAATATAGCACTGAACTATAATTAATAGTTATAAACACTGGAATAAGTAAAATAAATCTAGGATTAGAAATTTAAACATTGAACCAAAATAAAATATGATAAAAACATAATAATAAAGTAAATTGAAATTAAAACGAATTTAAATGTTTTTAAAAATAAATTACAATCCTCAGTCAATGAAAGGGTCTTCAAAATGAAGGGATTTGGTTTGAATCGGCAAGGATGGAGGGTTCATCAGGATGAGGAAGGTCTTGAACTACACCTCTAATATTCATAAGCTTCAAAATAAGGCTTTATAAATGGTTATTGAATACTCATAACCATTATTGAAGAATGTTATTTGAATCATTTCCATCCATTAATTTCTCAAGTAGATTGACCATTAAAAACTCATTAATAACTTACTTTGATTGAATGAATGAGGTTATCTTGTCCTTAATCTGATTAAGCAATGGTCATAACCAGGATTCACTTGAAGTCAGTTTACTAATCATATGTCTTTGATTTTCCAACAGCACACTTAAAGGAGTACTATCACACAGAATAGTGTGTAGTCTATTGTTGAAATCAGCCAGTACAAAGGTAATTGATTCAAACTTTCTGAGTAGTTCTGGTAGTGTATGTTGAGAGGAGGTTGATGCTTGACTACTTTCCTTAAGAGACTAAAATTATGTCCCTATAATTATCTTAAACTCATCAAACTCTAATTTCTTAAAAGATTTATCTCTTAACAAATTTAACTCTCTATACATCTTATTGATAATCTCTTTAATGTCTCCAATAGAAATAATATTTTCTTTGAATTCCCTTAAATGGAGCTTATGAGATTCAAACTCATATATTGGCACTGAAGAAATATTTTATTCTTCAAATTTCTTTTTCTTAGCCTAAAACTGTTGTCTGAGAAACAAATTTTGAGCCTCCAACAAATTGATCTTTATAACGAAGGCTTCAGCATGAGAATAAAAAGATCTAGGAGATAGAGTGTCAGGGTTGGGAATAACTTTCCTGTGATGAACTTCTACTAATTCCAAAATTATATCTTCATTACCAAATAATATGTTTCCTAAGTAAGGTCCTACATCAACTCCAGAATCAAGAACAATAAGAATTTTAGTGTTAGTAATAGCTTCCCAGATAAGTTCTTGACTGTGAGCCTCTTACTCAACTTTCTCATCCACTAGATTCTCACGCCCAGCTACTCCAAGTGTTTCATTGACAGTCTTTGGATTGAAAAATTCAATTCTTCTTTTTTTAATAATAGATTCTTCTAAACTTAAATTTCCTTCTCATCGGGCCTTTAACAAACATAACCAACTAAAGGAATTATTCTTTTCTCCCCCTGAGTAGCTTCCAACAAATTTTATTGTTGTTCTGCACCAACTGTAAAAAGGCTGTTATAAGAGTTTATCTAGATAAATCTAAGATTTTTAATGGTTCCAGCATTAAAAGTGTTGTTGTGGTGACATGTTTTTACAATAAAACATATTTAAAAAATTTCCTTTCCTTTGTAGCAAAAAAATAAATAATCCATCCATAAGGAAAATATCTTATCTTCGCATTTGTGTGGTAGCAATGGTTCAGATATCTTACCATAAACTGATAGAAATTAAACTTTATGTGGTTTAGAAACAAAAACATGATATATATGTCAGGATATAATACTTTCTCTAGCTCATAAGTCCTAGGAAAAATTCCATATTGAATAAACTTCATCAAAACTCGATGATCATGTGTAAGTTCTTTTATCATTAACTTCTTGACAATTCTTATTCCAAACAACAAAAACATAATATCATCTTAAGAATGTCTTCCATTACTGATATTTCTAAAATCAAATTGAAAATCCACATCATGGGGACAATGTAACATACTATTCATTTCCATAGAATACAAATAAAACTCAAAATAATTAATCTTAAAGGAAATTTAATCTTCTTCGAATCCATGCCTAAATAAATCATTTTTACAAAATTCCCTTACTTCAATGTCATAAAACATAGGCATATTATCTTCTCAAAAATCATAAATGAAACATTGAAATCTCATTTCTTCCTTGAGTGAAAGATTTGTACAATCTAAACAACCAAAATCAATTACCTTTCCTTAGAGAACTTTGTGGGATTTCCCTAAAGTGTAGACATTGTTTTCCAACTCATCATCTATAGATCTTTGAGAGGTTTCCATATCTAATGGTTTTGATATTTAAGGGATTGAAGTTTTAAGTTTTCAGCACATGGGAATCAAAAGAACCTCTGTAAACCGAATGGATGTATAGGAGGGGAGGATGAGAGCGGGAGAAGAAAAACGGTCTTCTCATACTGATTGAGAATGTACTCATTAATTTTTAATTTTGAAAAGAAAAATAAAATAAAATCAAAATGAAATTATAAATTAAAATGTAATCGAATAAAACATATTAAATAAAGATTACTAAAATAAAAACAGAGAGACTCAGAATAAATTAATAAACAATCAATTAAACTCAATTATTCCTAACTCCCCCTTAATAAAATCAAAACTAAAACAGGGAAGTGATTTAGTAAAAATATCAGCTAATTGATATTCAGTATTAAAAAATTCTAAAGATAAATATTTTTTAACGACATTATCTCTTAGAAAATGATGTCCTATATCAATGTTATTAATCCTATAATGTCTTATAGGATTTTTTGAAATATTTATAGCACTAGTATTTCACATAAAATAGGTACACTATTAAAGTTTAGTCCAAAGTTTAGTCCAAAGTCTAGTAGATTTTTTTCATCCACAATACTTGTGCACGAAAACTTCTAGTATATACATATTATACCTCAGCAGTTGATAGGAAAACTGAGTGTTGTTTCTTAGTAGAGCATGAAACTAAAGATTTTTCTAAATAGTGACAGGTTCTTGAGGTACTTTTTATATATAATCTACAACCTCCAAAGTTAGTATCTGAGTATGAAATTAAATTAAAATCAAAATTTTTTGGGTAAAGAAGAGATTGAAAAATAGTTCCTTTTAAATACCTAAAAATTCATTTAACAGTAGTAAGATGAGACACTTTTGGATTTGATTGAAATATAGCACATAAACATACAGAAAACATAATGTATGGTCTTCTAGTAGTAATATATAATAAACTTCCAATCATACATCTATATAAATTTTTGTCAACTACTTTTTTAGCTTCATCCAAATCAAGTTTTATATTAGTACACAAGGGATTTGTATATGTCTTGTTTTTTTCAAGTCCAAAATTTTTCAATAAATCAATAATATACTTACTTTTATTTAAAACATTTCTATAATAATTTTGGTAAATATAAAATCTTAAAAATAAATTCAGTTCACCCATCATAATCATTTCAAATTATTTTTGCATTAAATTTGAAAAATCATGACAAATATTTTTATTAGTTGAACCAAAAATAATATCATCAACATAAATTTTAACTAATAAAATTTTAGAACAAATGGTTTTCTTGAAAAGTGTTAGATCTTCCAATGAAACTGTAACTCCATTTTCCAAAATAAAAGAACTTAATATTTCATAACAAGCTCTAGGTACTTATTTAAGGCCATAGAGAGCTTTAGTAAGTTTAAAAAAAAGTTTGGTTTTTGATAATTTTCAAAACCCACAGGTTGTTCAACAAAAACTTCCTCCATTAAATAACCATTTCAAAAAGGCATACTTAACATCCATCTGATATAATATAAAATTTATATGAGATGCATAATCTTAAAGGATTCTAATGCCTTCTAATCTAGCTACAGGGGAAAAGGTTTCATCATAATCTATACCTTCTTCTTGATTATATCCTTTAGCTACTAATGTAGATTTGTTTTGGGTTATAATCCATTGATCATCCTATTTATTTCTAAATACCAACATAGTTCCCATAACTGGATAATTAGTTGGTCTCTCTACTAGTTCCCAAACTTTATTTCTTTTTAATTGTCTTAGCACTTATTTCATTTATAACATCCAACTCTCATCTTTTAAGTATTCTTTAGTAGTCTTAGGTTTTAACTGAGATAGAAAGGCAGATAATTCAGCTAGGTTTCCTACATTTCTTTTAGTTATAATTTATTTGTGTAGGTCACTTATAATAGTTTATAAAGGATAGTTCTTTAGAGTTCTAGACTTTCTAGGAAATACACTTTCAAATTCTTTAATATCTTGTTCTTCTGAACTGGAATTAATTTTATTAATATCATTTTCAAAATCATTTTTTGGAATTTCAAGTCTCAAGTGGTCAAAAGAGTCAATGACTTCATCTAATAGATATTTTACTTTAATAAAAGGTTTAGTTTCATAAAACTTCACAAAAACTGATTCTTCAACAATCCTTGACTTTTTATTAAACACTTTATAAGCTTTATAGGTAGCAGAATATCCTAAAAATATTCCTTTGGATTTTAGATCAAACTTACCAAGGCTTCTCTTATTAATCAAGATATAAACCTTTCATCCAAAAAATTTAAAGTTCCTTAATTTTGGTTTTCTATTATTCCAAAACTCATAGGGTGTCTTTTTGAAAATATTCCTTATTAAAACTCTATTCATGACATAAAAGGTTGTACTTGAAGCTTTTACCCAAAGATAGTTATGAATATTGTATTCATTTATCATATTCCTTTCCATTTCTTGAATAGTTCTATTTCTCCTTTCAATAATTCCATTTTTTTGAGGTGTTATTGGTGTAGAGAAAGTGTGTTTAATACCAAGATTGATCAAAAAGAATTGAATTCTTGGTTCTCAAATTCTCTACCATGATCACTTCTCAATTAAATTATTTTAAAACTTTTTCATTTTGAAAAATTTTAAAAAAACTTTCAAAAATAGTGAAAACTTAAATTTGAGTTTTAGAAAATAAACCCAAGTAAATCTAGAATAATAATATAATAAAACATAAACATATAATTTATCTTCTAAACTTTCTAATCTTGATGGTCCAAAAAAATCCATGTGGATAAGTTCTAAAGGTTTAGATATAGTAATTTTTTTAATGGATCTGAAATAATGTTGGTGCTGCTTTCCAATTTAGTATGCATCACTGAATCTATCATGGTAAAACTTAAGACTAAGAAAATAAGAAACTAAATATTTATTAGATAATTTATGTAAATAATATATATTATAGTGTCCAAGTATTCTGTTCCAAATCCATTATTCATTTGTCTTAGTACTTAAACAATTCACTTTTTGTTTACACAAGGAATTTAAATTAAATGTATAAAAATTATCAGTTCTAGGTTGTCTAAATTTAACAAACTTATCTTTAAACATGGAGTAGAAAATTCTTAGAAAAATAAACAAAAAATCCATCATCAAAAAGTTTAGAGATGCTTATTAGGTTTTTCTTTAACCCTTAAACATACAATACTTTGTTGATTGAGATAGTATTTGGATATCCAACAGTTCCAAATCCAACAACTTTTCCTTTGGAATTGTCACAAAAAGTGACTAATCTTCCATCTATTTTAGTCAGTGTATAAAAATTTTTTGATTCCCCACTCATATGCCTGGAACAACCACTATCCATATACCATATGTCTTTTCTTTTTCTGTGACATGTTTCCTTTTCCTCTTCATCCATAAAGCACATGTTGGCTTTTAGATTTTATTTCTCATTATCTAAATTGGAATTTGAATGGTTGTTGGATTATTTAGATACAGTCAATTTAAATTTCATTACTCTTTTTATTTTGTGCTCATAATCATAATTTTTCTGATATCTCTTTTCTGGTATTTTTCTTTCATCTTTCAGTTGAGGACAATCAGGTCTGATATGACCCAATTTATGGCATTCATAGCATTGAACTTCTCTTGGTTCTTTTTCATCCTTCCTGAAGGATTTTCTGAATCCTCTTTTCTTCTTGTAAAACATGCTAAAAATTTTAGCTAGTTAATCTAATTCCATTTCAAAATCTAAGGAATCTGAATTCTTTTCTTCATTGGATTCTTGCTTTAATCTTCTACTATGCTTCTGAGATATCAATTTCATAGAAGTATTTTCATTATTTACTATAATCTTATGATCTTCAGCTTCATCATGAAATTATACTTCATACATTATTAGTGTTTTAATTAGTTTTTTCATTTTCAGATCTTTGACAGGTTATGATTAGTGAATTTCAGTAGATATTCTATTCTATTTAAAAGGTAGTACTCGCAGTGCTTTCAAAGCTTGATCAGATTGTTTGATGGGTTCACCTAAAGCTATAATATTTTGGATAATTTATATAAGCCTTACATTCATCTATATGATACTTTCACCATCAAACATTCTAAATTTGTATAATTTTAGTTTAGTTGTATCATATCTAATCTTTCTTACATTATCTATTCCTTCATAATTGATTTCAATAGTTTTTGACATTTCATATGTAGTTGGACATTGTGATACACGATTGAATTCATTTGGTCCAAAACCACAAATAATAGAATTCATTTCTTTAGAATTTATATCATACTCAGCTTCTGTTTCAGCAGACCAAGTTTCTAGTTTCTCAAGAATCTTATAAGGAGTAATGATTTTTTAGTATACTTTAAATCCAAGATTTTTCATATAGATAATCATTCAAGATTTATATAATTTGTAATTTTCACCATTAATATATGGAGCACGTATCATAGACATTCCTTCTCTAGGATCATCCATTGTCATCTTTGTATAAACCTTATACTTTTCATCTTGATATAGATTTATCCAAAAATATCTCCTTCGATACCAATTGTTAGGTCAGAATATACAAAGTAACACAAGAGGGTGGTGAATTGTGTCTTTTCAAAAATCTTTCACAATTATGGCTTTTTACACCTACTATGATTTATGCAGATATGTAGTGTTTTTCTTCTGTATGAAAATATGAATCGGATAAACATAAATAAAGAACACAGCTTTTTATAGTGGTTTAGGGCACAATGATCCCCTAGTCCACTCTACCAATCACTCTCTCTGTGATCTTGGTAAATTTCACTAGAATGGTCCTCTTATCACAAGACCACAATTCACAACTGAGTACAGTAAATTGATACATTTACAATTGTTGGACTCCTCATGTTTTAATAATGTTTTAATGATCAAAAATCATGTTAATCCTATTAATCTATCTCATATCATGTGTAGAGATGGTTGGTTTCTTTATGCTTTAAATAATCTTTCACTAAATCAGGATTCCTATAAATCATGTTTGATTATTGTAAAATATACTTAATTTTGTTCTATAATGATTTCTTATATGAATGATTAAGTCTAATTCATTCTGTGAATATTACTGCTTAAGAATGTTTATAGATATTTGGCTAAGTTTGAGAAACCGTGAGTCTGCCACCGGTTCTGATTTCTCGCAAAGGACCCAGACATCGTGACCAAGACACCGTGACCTAGATACTGTAACCCAAACACTGTAACCCAGAAAATGTGACTTAGACACTGTAACCCAGACACCATGACCCAGACACCTTAACCTAAACATTGTGACCCATACATCATGACCCAGACACCGTGATTTGGATACTATAACCAGTTTCAGATCTCATGAAGTTTGTGACACTAGTTCCTTGCTTCCATCATCAAGAAGTTTTTCAAATAACCAGACACTGTGATCCTAACACTGCATCTGTGCTACTGGTTCTTGATCTCAATGCAATTGTGGAATCGTGACTGTCTCACCGCTCAAAGGAAAAGAAGAAGACACCATTTTCTGGTGACACTATTTCCAAGTGATAACATTTCTAGACAAACTGTGACACCGTTCTTTAATCTGTTTTGTATTTTTCAATTTAATTTATAATGGTCAAATTTGATTCATTTAAAGGAACTAACATAATTAATGTTTATTTGTAGACATTTCACCTAACAGTACAAGGTATGAGGTGTAGAATACATGTATCCTGTCATCTCCAACACATGCACTCCAAAATAAAAAGAAAAGTGTGGTATTGAAACAAGAAGAGTAGCAGTATAGGGATCATTTGAAAAAGATAACTGATACATGAAATAATAAACAACTTAATAGAACATGAAGAACTCTCGATACCAAAGGCTGGACTATCGTAGATCAGATCCGAAAACATCTTTGCAGTACCAACTCTAAGAATAATATGATCTATACATCTTACACCATCAATCTGAAAACCAAAGCACCAAACTTGTGATACTCAGTTTTTCAAAAGAGGACTATATACTTTCATCTGCTTCATTCTATAATTACATAGATGTATAGAATAACACTCAAAGCACATATAACCATTTCTTACCATTCTTGCTCTGTTGTGTACTATTTTTAGCTTTTGAGCAGTGTGTGTATGTGTCTGTATTAACAACACACACTATCTTCTATACTAAACTGAAGGATACAAGATATCCTTTCTCTCATATTTTTTTACATCTATTTACTCCCACAGGTAAGTGTGGAAGAGGTCCTTGTATGACATGGTAGTCTATACCCACTAAGAACAGTGGAAGAGGTTGTGTGACATGTACAGTCCTATGCACTGTGGTTTCTCCAATCCATGGTGTGGATAAAGTTTATTAATATAAACTGCTTGGTGGTAGGTGATCACCAAGTGGAGTTTATTAGGTCTCGGCCTGAGATTGAACCACTTGTTTTATCTGTTATGTTGTGTAATTTAGTTTTTCTCTATTTCACTATATATTTCATAAAACACTAGATTTTACTTTGATAGTTAGTCTTCGATAGAAGGTATAATTGTTTTTTCTTATTATAATAGCTTCAAAAGTAGTATCAATAACTCATATTGATATTACTGCGAATTAATTAATCTTCTGAGAGGTTATTTGAACAGTCAAAATTTTATAACCATATTACCTTGATTAACTGGTCGGTAATAATTTTTATTGGGGAATATTTTTAAGAAAAAATTTTAATAGAAATTTTAATATATACTCAATTCAACCTCCTCTTGAGTACTCTACTCTGACCAACATTTGGTATCAAAGGAAGTCATTAAGACTCTATTTTTAAAATCTGTTCAACTATGATTTTAGTTGTACTTTAAATTTATTTAAATTTTTGTTAATTATAAATTTATAACTCTTCAAAAGTATTTCTTTATTATGGATAATAGACTTGAATGTGTTGTAACAAATAGGACACTATTCTTTAATGGAACTAATTATTCCCAATGGAAAATTAATATGAAAATGCATTTGGAAAGTATGAGCTTTGAGATTTGGTCTTCAATTATATATGAGTATAATATTCCTACTACTGATAGAATTACTTAATATGACCCAACCAAGACTTCTTACAATAGAAATTTCAAAGCCATGAATGCATTATATTTCTCTTTAGGAGATGAGAAATTTAATAGAATATCTACTTGTAAAACTATCCATGAAATTTGGGATACTTTGTCTGTTTCACATGAAGTAACTTCTAGTGTGAAATAAATGAGACTCAATACTTATAATATTAAATATGATAACTTTAAAATGAATCATGATGAACCTATTCTTGACATGTATCTCAGGTTCAACAAAATTTTCAACATAATTATTTCTCTAAGAAGAGAAGTTATAGCCAAAGAAAAAATTATAAGGATTCTCAGATGCCTATCTGATATATAGAGATGAACCTCTGTCTCAATTAGAGAGTAATGTGACATCAGTAAATTACCTATAAAATAACTCATTGGGAAACTAATGATGTATGAATAAGAGCTGATAGTCAATAATGAAGAGGAGGATAAACCCAATAGAAAATTTATAGCATTAAATACCACTACATCTAAACATAAATAAAGGGATAAACTGAAAGTCTTTGTACAAAGTTCCAGTAGTGAACAATATTCACCTAATTATGATGAGAATATTTCTCAATTAGCCAGAAGGTTCAAGAAATTTTACAATAGGAAGAAATTTTTCAAAAAGCCTAACTTCAAAGGAATATATGATAAAAATGGAATCTAGAATAAATCTTGGAAAATGAATGACAAGCCTGATGAGATAGTATGTTATGAATGTAAGCGAAAGGTACATGTAAAGGCTAACTATCCCAAGCTCAAGTATAAAAATAAATATGATTACAAAGATAGAAAGTATAAAAAGGCAATGAAAGAAATGTGGAGTGCTTATGAGGAAAGTTCAAGTGACTCAGAGTCTTAGAGTGATTAATAGGCTAACAGATCCAATATGTTTTTCATGAGAAACACATCTGAGGTAACCCTGTAATCTCTTGTACAAAATTCCTATTATTCTAGATATGAAAGTGATTATAAAAATATGTCTAAAGAATAAATGTTTGAGTATTTCAATATGCTTGAAGATACATGTAATGAACTAAAAGATAAATACAAGTATTTAAAGAAATAGTATACTCTTACCTCAACTGTTGAACTTGAACTTACTATATAAAGAGAGAAAAATGTTCAATTACTCAAAGAAAACAATGAATTAAAGTTATCTAATGAGAAATTGAAGAAGGACCTTGAAAGGTTTGCTAATAGTAAAGATACCTTGGTACAAATTCTAGGTAAGTAGATTTCCCCTAAATACACTACTGGTATTGGCTATCAACCTGGTAAAAGAAATTTTTGAAAAACCAATTTTGTTTCTAAATCTATAACATACAGCTTTAGTCCTAGTTTTGGAAAGCATTCTGCTAGTTCAAAGTATGATACACTCTCTACTGTTTCGAGCTTTTCTAGACCAAATAGAGTTTATTTCTCAAATACTTTACATAATTTTTATAGGAAATATATGAGGAATATGTGGGTTTCTAAATCACTAGTTACTAATATTATTAGACCCAAAAAAAATATGGGTACCAAAGTCTGTTTTTATTTGACTATTTTGTAGGAAAATTGTTTAAAGACCTTTTGTAAAATCTTATGGTTCTTGGATAGTGGGTGTTCAATATTAATGACAAGAGAATATTCATGATTTAATAACTTAATAAAAATTGATGGTGGACAAGTCACTTTTGGTGACAATGCCAAAGGAAAAATCATTGGACTTGGCCAAATCGGTAACTCTAACTCAGTTTTAATTTCAAAAGTACTTTTTATTAATGTACTGAAATATACATGTTAAATTTGAAAATTTTTCTTGCAATGTTTTTAATTCTAAAAATGAATTAGTATTTTCTGCATTCAGAAATGAAAATGTACTCTGTTAACATAGATTCTTTAGTTTCTCAATATGATTCATGTTTAAGTGTATTTCACAAAGAGTCTTGGCTTTGGAATAGAAGACTAGGACACTGAAATATTCACTCCCTTATAAAGTTAACTAGAAAAGTTTTAGTCAAATACCTACCCAAACTTGAGTTTCCAAATGATAAAGTGTGTAGTCCTTATCAAAAGGTAAAGCAACACAAAATTTCCTTCAAACCAAAGAAAAAAGTTTCAACTTCTCAACCTCTCGAGTTGGTTCACATGGATTTGTTTGGACTATCTAGAGTTTCTAGTTTAAAAGGAAATAACTATGTTTATGTTCTTGTAGATGACTTTTCTAGGTATAATTGGACCTTATTTTTGGATCATAAAAGTTAAGCCTACTCTCATTTCACAAAATATGCTAAAACTGTAAAAAACTTTAGTGGAATTAGAATTAAATCCTTAAGAAGTGGTCATGGCTGTGATTTTGAAAATAAAGAGTTTGAATCCTTTTGCTCAGAAAATGGATATAGTCATAATTTATCTGCCCCTAGAACACCTCAACAAAATGGAGTTGTAGAAAGGAGAAATAGGACCTTATAAGAAATTTCTAGAACCATTCTTAGTGAATATAACTTGCCTATTCATTTTTGGGTTGAATCTGTAAATACAAAATGATATATTATAAATAGAGTGTTGATTATACCTATTCTTGAAGGAACCCCATATGAATTGTGGAACAATAAAAAATTCAAAGTAAGTTACTTCAAAGTCATTTGTTTTAAAGTCTATATCTTTAATACTAAGGACAATCTTGACATGTTTTTCATCCAAGAGTGATAAAGGAATCTTTCTAGGATACTCAATCTATAGTAAATCCTATAGAGTGTTTAAAAAAAGAAAAAAAAATGTGTGGAGGAATCTGTCCATGTAAAGTTTGATGAGATAGATCCACATGAGCCTAAGACCTCTCTAGAGAATATTGAGGATGATATGTTAAATCTGGACATCAATGCTAAACCCTCCAATGATCCTATAAAGGAATTTGTGAAAACTTCCAGATCTTGAAATTCTCTAGATTCAAGTCATAATAAACCCATACCTATTGAAGATCTTAAAATCACTAGCCCCTATTTTTCTAGAGTTTTTAGAACCCTTAAGAACCATCCTTTAGATGCTATTATAGGAGATTTAGATAAAGGAAATCAAACTAGAGAATCTCTTAGAAATCAGGTTGAACATCAAGTTTTCTTGTTGCAAATTGAACCTAAAAACATTAATGGTGCTATCAATGATGAATTTTGGGAGATGGCTATGCAAGGAAAAATTAATCAGTTTGAAAGGAACAAAGTTTGGAAACTTGTTGATAGAACCAAAGACATTTTTACCATAGGCACTAAGTGGGTGTTTTCAAATAAGGTAGATGAATCTGGTAATATAGTTAGAAACAAGGATATATTGGTTGTACAAGGCTATAGTCAAGAGGAAGGAATTGAATTTGAGGAGACATTTGCACTAGTAGCTATACTTGAATCCATCATAATCATGATTTCTTATGCTACACATATGAATTTCAAACCAGATCAAATGAATTTCAAGAGTGAATTCCTAAATGTGTATATAGTTGAGGATGTTTTTGTTGAACAACCCCCTAGTTTCACAAATCCTCACCTTCCAAATCATGTTTTAAAATTATCAAAAGATTTGTATGGTTTAAAGAAAGCTCCAAGAGTTTGGTATGATATATTAAGTACTTTTCTTATTTCCAAAGGTTTTACAAAACTTATAGCTGATCCTACTATTTTTATAAAACAAATTTCTAATGATTTTTTAGTAGTTCAAATTTATATAGATGATATTATTTTTGGATCTTCAAAAAATTCTTTATGTATTGAGTTTTATAAAATGATGAAAAATGAATTTGAAATGAGTTTAATGGGTGAACTAAAATTCTTTCTAGGGTTTCAAATCTTTCAAAATAATGATGGTATTATTTTAAATCAAATAAAATATACTAAAGATATTCTGAAACGTTTTGGATTGGATAGTACTAAAAGTAGTGATACTCCAATGAGTACTACTTGTAAGTTGGATCTTGATGAAGATGGAAAATCTATTGATCAAACCACTTGGAGAGGAATGATTTGAATCTTACTCTACTTAACTTCTAGACGACCTAACATTATTCTTAGTGTATGTATGTGTGCTCATTTTCAAAAAAAAAACATAAGGAATCTCATTTAAATTTTGTTAAAAGGATTTTCAAATACCTCAAAAATACACCCAATATAGGACTATTCTATCCTAGAGGAAAATAATTTGATTTATTTAGCTATTTTGATGCTGATTTATGTGGTTTTAAATTAGATAAAAAAATCACCTCTGGTACATTTCACCTTTTAGGAAAGTCTCTATTATCATGGTGTGGTAAGAAACAAAACTATGTTACATTATCTACTGTTGAATCTGACTACATAGATTATAGTAGTTGATGTGAAAAAATTTTATGGATGAAACACACATTACTAGATTATGGATATAAATTCAAGAATGTACCCATAAATTGTGACAATAAAAGTTCTATTAACATTTCAAAAAAAAACTTGTTTCATGCTCCAGGACAAATAATATTAATGTAAGACAACACTTTTTGAGAGACCATTATCAAAAAGGTGATATTAGTTTGTAATTCATTAGAAATGAATATCAACTTGTTGATATATTCACTAAACCATTAAATTTTAAAAGGATAGATTACATTATACATGAATTAGGAATGATAAATCTCAAGTAGAAAATATATTGTTTTCAAAGACTTACTATCACACAGCTTACTATTTCACATTTTACAGTTTCAAGAGTAAATGTCTTAATATTACTGTATCACTCTCACAGTTCTGAAAGTTACTGTCTTAAAGTTACTGTTTCATATTTATGGTCTCACAGTTACTATCTCTCGGTTACATTTTTTCACTTACTATTTCAAATGATACGGTCGCACCATTTGGAGTCACATAGTAAATATGAAACCGTGAAAATATGTTCTGGTCTCACCGTGACAGCCTACTCCAGTTTCACCATAATAACACTTTTTCGTTTTATTTGTATTATGTTACTCATATCTATGTGTTGATTATTTTATTTTTTTTATCCATCGCTTTTGAATTTGTAATGATTGAAATCCCAAAATGATAAAATCAAAATATCTTTCACTCTTTTCTTCACTTGAGCTCTCTTCTCTCGAAACTGAAACCCTTTATCTCTCTCTCAAACCCTCGTTGAATGCCTAGAATGATGCATCCATATTCATCAACTCCTGATAATCAAAAATCTAATAAGAAATTGAAAAGAGCGCCAAAAGTAGCGCTCGAAGGACCATTGAACCCGAATCTTGTTGATATAATAGTAGTACCATAAAAGGAAATCTTCCCTACGTGGTTGTTATCAAGTAAGTCTTTAGTTTTAAAAGTAGTGTAAGAACATGAATGACTAGGTTGGTTCACAAAAGATAAAAGTCCAATTTACCTAAAGCTTGTTGCTCGGTTTTATCAGTTTGTCCAGTTTTCTTTCAATTTTGAATATGGTTTTGTTGTAAGAAGCTGGATTAATTGCCAAAGATGCACTTTTTCCTCAGGGTTATGGGATACTTGCCTAGGGATACCCCATGAAGGAATTTTTTAGTACTACCAGAGAGGTCCACCACCTCCTAGTGATGTTCTTGTCTTATAAGAGGCCTTGGGAAGTTTGACTGACAATAAAAAGAAAAGAAGAGCAATTTATGTTGAGTTAGATGGTGAAACCAGGTTACTGTTTAAGTTTATTTAGAATCTGATTAGTCTAAGGAGAGGAGTTTTGGCTACCCTCAAGTATCAAGATGTATTCTTGATACATATTATGAAAAATGGACACAAGATCAATCTGTGTAAGTATATCATACTTCACATATGTGAGTTGATTAAGACAATATCTGTAATGGTCCGGGTTTTTGGGGTCCATTACTTTGTGAAAATCTCGTTTTGGGTTTCCGGGTCTGGGAATCACGGTGGTGTAGGTCTACCGGTAGCCTTAGCCTACCGGTAGCAGGCCTACTGGTATCTCGGTCTACCGGTGGCCATAGCCTACCGGTAGCTCTGTCTACCGGTAGCTCGGTCTACCGGTAGCTGCAGCTACCGGTAGCTATGTCTACCGGTATCTCGGCCTACCGGTAGCTGCAGCCTACCGGTAGCTCGGCCTACCGGTAGCCGCCACCCACTGGTAGCTCTCAGCTACCGGTGGCTCTGGCCTACCCCGTGGGTTATTTCCAGTAGCGCTCCCTTTTGCGAAAATAGGGTTTTAAACCCTATTTTGACCTGTTGAGCGTGTTTTAAAGACCCGTAACGCACATAATAGTTTTAATTAAATACTTAATCAATTAATGAGTCAGTTTAAACCATCCGACCCCCTTTAATGACGAGTGTATCCATGTGTTCAACCCACGACCCCCACTCCTTACGTGGTTTCGCGTTCTCACCTCAACCGTTCGCGGCTCTTATAAACTAAGGGTTAGTCGTGGTTTCTCCTTTCCTCGATCGTGGCTTTTCACAAACAGCTTCTGGTGCATCGGGCGCGCCACATTGTTATCCGTAAATTTCTGTGCCCTGCCTAAACGTTGATCATCTATCAACAAGTAGGGAATTTCTCATTCACCTCTCTCTTTTGTGATCATGCGGGGTGGGCGTGTTTCTGTTCTGTAGAATTGGATAAACCAGACCTAAATGAAGATAACGAACTGGATTCTATAAAGAAAGAGTGGGTTGTGATAATTGATGTTGTTTATATTATGACCATCTTGTTGATTTGCGCTGGCTTATGCCTTCTGAAAATCGAGGCCATTGGTGGTCGTTGTTTGTGCACTAATGAACCCCCGCTGATGTTTTAAATGGCCTGTTTGTGGTTCTAAACTCCTGCTGTGAAAAGTAAATTGGTTAACCACGTATATCCGGCCAAATAAATTGAGGCATCAGGATCAATCCTTCTATGATAACCCCAGTTAAAACACACGAAAAATTGAATCATTAAGTGTGTTAAGTCGTTTAAATCTGAAAATATCGGCATGGCCCTAACTTGTGTTGGTGGTGGTAGTTGGTTTTTTTCTTTTCAGGCTGATTGCTGGAGATGTGTGAGGGGATGGGATCCCATGTCTTTATACTCTCGGTGGTTGTGTGAATTTGGGGATGTGATCCCCTCTGGGTATGGATTCGGTGGTTGTGAGTTTTAAGACCGGGTGGGTACTTGTTTATATCACGAATTGGGGTGGGATCCTCTATTGTTGAGAATCGGGTGTGGGCCTTACGGTTGATGCTTGACTATTTGATTTCCTGGACTTGTGCCTATGCCTACTAGTTGCCCAGTAGTGCTTAAACTTAATTAAACATTTTCATTGAACTTGAAACAAGAATGGGACAGATGGGTTTTGTTGGCGAGAGTTGTGACTTGTGACTTGGACGCAGTGGTGTTGTGTTCTGTAGGCTGGTTAGAAAAACCTGATCTTTGGGTGAGTGCTTGTTACCTATATCTATACTTGTAGATTTGTGTTTCTTATTTGCGGCCCACCCAAGTTAATCACTTAGTGCCGAACACCCCCATTTCATGGGGGAGGTTGTTTTTCCCAACACTATTCATATGGCTGGATATTAGCTTTTTTTCTGATCCCTTTCCCGGATAGCCCAAGTATCTTCGGGCAGGCTGTGATGGCCTGAGATCCATTATTATCCCAAGAACCTTCGGGCGGGGCAGTGTGATGGCTGGCCAGGTGTGTGCGGCAGGTGGTTTCCCAAGCGTCTTCGGGATGAGGCCCAGGTGTCTTCGGGCATGGAAGTGGATCTTCCAGCCCAGGTGTCTTCGGGCATGGTGGTGGTGGTTATGGCCTAGGTGTTTGCAGGCGTGGTTACGTGTGACAGTTGTAGACCAGGTGTGTGCGGGCGGGATTTCAGCAGTGGGACTGCGTGTGGTTGTGGCCCAGGTGTGTGCGGGCGGGTGTGACAGTGGGACTACGGTGAGAATGGTGGGATTGGTCCGATGCGTAGGATGTCTCAATAATCAGTGGGAAAGTGGCGCGAGGTACCCAAACATTTATGTGCTCTTAATATATATATTACTTGAATTATGTTATTTGGGGAGTGTGCCTTGGTGAGGGCTGGGGTGGATAGTTTACCTTGATAGGTGTTTAGTTTACTCCTTTTCTCACGGTACTTTAGTCCGTTCCCCCACTTGTGCACGAGAGTCTTTGGTTTTCCCTACTGAGTGTACTTGTATGCTCACCCTACGTATATAAAACTGCTTTCAGGTTTCCAGGAGGACTTCGGGGATCACGCAGGACCGTACTATCTCGAACCCTTGGGGTAATTGCAGTTGCTATTTTTTTTCTTCTTTGGTACTTACCTTTGTAGTTGCCTTTTTACTTTGTGGCTTTACTTTTAGAACATGCATGTGGGAATGGTTTATTTCTTTTTGGTTTTACTTTTCTTTTACCTTGGTGTTGTTGAGTTTCATCATCTCATCTCTCGATCTTATAAAACAAAAAGGGGTAATGCCTTCTATTTGTGAGAAATTTATATACCCTTGGTGCTAGTCGCCACTCCGGGACCTATTTAAGGCGGGTTTCGGGGGTCATTATCTCTCCTTCAACTTAAAGAAGGAAGGGTCTGGAAATCTGCTGACCCTTCCCTCCTTTTGGTGAAGGCGGGTCGTGACAGAATGGTATCAGAGCTGATGGTTGAGAGATAGGATGGATTCTGGAGTTAGGCATAGTGAGGATTGCATGGGATGGTAAGGCAACAGTGTTGGGTGACCTTGGTGCGTGAATTAGGCCAGGGAAGACTGGCTAGGACATGGGATTTTAGGGGCCCCCGTGATCTGATGCAAGGACTCTGGACCTACCGAACGACCAAGTGAGGCCACACTGATTGCAAGGTAGAGACCCTAGGAAAGGTACATTCATCATAATGACTTGTGTTCTTATGTTTCTGGGATGTCTTGGGAATTAAGAGTAAATTAAAATTTTAAGAAGTTTTAAGAACAATATTCTGCACTACTTGGGCTTAGGCATTCCTTGTTTACCTTGCATCTATGGCACCTGGAAGGCGACCACATGTGGTACGGGCGATCGAGGCCCCGGAGACTACTTTGGATGATCGGAAGAGAGATGATCAAGAGGAAGAGGACAACCAGTGGCAGAAGACTCTTCGGGCCTTCCAGTGACAGGCCCTCGAGAAGTATGAGGGCAGCACCTCCGACATGAAGACGGAAGGCTGGCTAGAGGATTTAGTTATATCTTTCTGCCTAATTCAGGCCCCGACCGAGTATTGGGTTCCTCTGGCCGTCAGCCAGATGCAGGGAGCGGCGCGTTAGTGGTGGATGCTTTACCTGGGGGAGAGGAGAGAGTCCGAGGTGGCTTGGGCGGATTTCTAGAGGGAGTTCCGGGCGAACTTCCTCTCCTCGACAATGAAGGCAGAAAAGAGGCAGGAACTACTCTCCCTCCAGCAGGGGAGTATGTCCGTGAGGGAGCTAGGGATCAAATTCAAGTACCTCCTACGTTTTTCTCCGGACCTCTTTCCCGACGAGCAGTCTTGGGCAAGACGTTTAGAGGAGGCACTCCGACCCTCCCTCCAGTATGTTGTTACCCCCTTCACCCTGCTGACGTACTTGGAGGTCCAGAAGAAGGCCGAAGTGGTGGAGAGGATGCATGCTCTAGGAGGAGTGTCACGAGAGTGGATCTAGCTGGGACCATCAAAGTGAAAGGTCGTCAGCATCAGGCCTCCAGCGTCAGGACCCTCGAGGTTCCAACCAGCAGAGAGCAGATCGTAGCAGTTTCAGTTTTGATCCCCCGGCCCTCGCCCTTTTCCTTCGAGCTCGGGACCGCGGTGCTTCATCTGTGGGAGCCCTGGACATCTCCGGAGTCAGTGCCCGGACCAGGTGCAGTACGGTGGTGGTGGACAGCCCCACCACCCACCCTAGTATCAGCTTCCAGCCAGACCTTTCTAGTAGCAGCAGCAGGGACAGCGAGCTCCCGCTCCTCCGAGGGCAGACGTAGGAGGAGGAGGCTGACCTCGGGGCGCTCCTCAGGGACCTCGACTGGGGCATGGTCGGAGAGGTGGCCGGAAGCCGAGGGGCAGAGGAACTGGGCGTGGACAGTTACACGCCGTAGAGGCAGCAGTTCCGGCAGGGCCAGAGGTTGTTCGAGGTATGATCAGTCTGTTTAGCACTCTTGCTTATGCCTTGTTCGATACCGGAGATTTTCACTCCTTTGTTGCACCCAGTCTAGCCCGTGCCTTGGGTTTAGATGCAGAGAGACTTCCAGTGCCCCTGGTATTGAGCACACCAGTCGGGGGTCAGACCAACTTTTTGTTTGTTTGTCGGGGATGTAGACTGATGATAGGGCCACATCAGTCGGTTAGGGATCTTCTTCTGCTACAGATTCATCCATACGATGTCATCCTATGCATCGACTGGCTATTCTCTGTGTGTGCCTTCATCGACTATTTTCGAAGAAGGGTGGTGTTCTCGGACTTGGACGGCCGGTGTGTTACCTTCACCGATGAGTGGAGCAGTTAGAAGGGAAACAGGCGAGAGGAACCCCTCCTCTCCTTGTGGACCGAGCTGACAGTGGAATTAGTAGATGCTGAAATGGTGGAAGTGCCAGAGATCATCCGTGAGTTTATGAACGTCTTCCCTGAGGAGGTGATGACTCTACCCCCTCGGCGCGATATCGAGTTTGGGATAGACCTGCAACCCGGCGCTCGACCAATCTCGATGGATCCTTATCGGATGGCGCCTTCAGAGCTACGGTATTTGCGGATCCAGATTGACGATCTGATGAGGAGGGGTTATGTTCGCCCGAGTGCGTCACCGTGGGGTGCTCCAGTCTTGCTCGCAAAGAAGTCATATGGTGATCTCAGGTTGTGCATAGACTACAGGAGGCTGAATCAGGTGATGATCAAGAATCGCTACCCTCTTCCGAGGATAGACGATCTTTTCGACCAGCTGAAAGGGGCAGGATGGTTCTCGAAGATCGACTTGCGGTCTGGTTACCACCATTTGAGAGTGAAGGAGAGAGACATCCCGAAGACGGCCTTCAGGTGCAGGTATGGACACTTCGAGTTCGTAGTCATGCCCTTCGGTGTTACGAATGCCCCGTCTGTGTTCATGGGGCTTATGAACTCCATCTTCTGGGAGTACTTGGATCGGTTCGTGGTTGTGTTCATCGATGATATCCTGATCTATTCGAGGTCATAAGAGGACCATGAAGAGCACCTGAGGACAGTTTTGGAGGTCCTCCGACAACACCAGCTCTATGGGAAGTTGTCGAAATGAAAGTTTCGGGCACGTGGTGTCCGAGCAGGGGGTATCGGTGGACCCGTCAAAAGTTGAGGTGGTTGTTTCTTGGGCAGTACCCAAGAATGTGGCAGAAATCTGTAGTTTTCTTGGGCTGGCAGGTTACTATCGGAGGTTCGTACCCAACTTCTCCCGAGTTGTGGCCCCTTTGACAGCCCTAACCAAGAAAGACCTGGTTTTCGGGTGGAGTGAGCAGTGAAAGTCATACATTAGTTATCTAAAAGATAATTTGGTTAGTGCCCCAGTACTGAGATTACCAGAAGAAGGGGAGGCTTATGAGGTGTTCTGCGATGCTTCAGGACAGGGCCTGGGATGTGTGTTGATGCAGCGACAAGGGGTGATCTCTTATGGGTCTAGACAGCTACGCCCTCATGAGCGTAATTACGCCACCCACGACCTGGAGCTTGCAGCAGTCGTTTTTACGCTAAGGTTATGGCGGCACTACCTCATTGGGGAACGCTTTGTGGTCTTCATGGATCACAAAAGCTTTAGGTATATCTTCCCCCAGCGGGACTTAAACTTGCGACAGCGGAGATGGGTGGAGTTCCTCCAGGATTACGACTTTGAGATCTCTTATACTGAGGTAAAGGGAAATGTAGTGGTCGATGCCTTGAGTAGGAAGACGCAGAAGGATGCGGTCCGAGAGTCAGCGGATGCCTGGAAGGCAATGGAGGAGTTGGCTGCCTTACACCCGGATGCAAAGATGGATAGTGGCAGAGGCTGCCTATATCAGATGATAGTGCAGTCATCTCTATTTCGACAAGTGGAGGAGTCTCGGTGGGGAGACCCGGAGTGCGAAGTGATGCATGACCGAGTTGACCAGGGCAATGCTCCGGAAGGATGGACAGAGGATGGTCAGAATCGGATGCTTTTCTAGAAAAGGTTGTTTGTTCCAGGAGTGATGCACGACAAGGTTCTCAGTGAGTTCCACAACTCACCCCTGGCGGTACACCCAGGAGTTTCCAAGATGTACCAGGGACTAAAGAGGCAGTTCTGGTGGCTCGGAGTTAAGTGAGCGGTGGCAGAGTTTGTGGCCAAGTGCTTAGTGTGTCAGCAAGTGAAGGCTGAACACCGAGTTCCAGGCGGCCTACTGCAGTCTCTAGATGTCCCCGAGTAGAAGTGGGATGACATCTCGATGGATTTCATCATGGGACTACCCAAGGTCCAAGGGGGATACGACGCCATCTGGGTGGTAGTGGAAAGGTTTATGAAATTGGCTCACTTTCTGGCAATCAGGGAGTCGAGTACTATGGATGCTTTGGCACGAAGGTACGTGGATGAGGTGGTGCGGTTGCATGGAGTTCCGAGGTCTATAGTCTCGGATAGGGATGCATGGCTTACCTAGCGAGTCTGGAGAGGATTGCAGCATGCGTTTGGCACCCAGTTATGCCTTAGCACTGCTTTCCATCCCCAGACAGATGGACAAACAGAGCGCACCATCCAGACCTTGGAGGATATGTTGTGGGCATTTGTTCTGGACTCAAGAGGATCATGGGTGCGACACTTTCCCCTAGTAGAGTTCTCCTACAATAATATCTATCACTCTACCATTGGAATGACCCCGTTTGAATCCTTGTACGGGAGGCCATGCCGTTCACCTGTGTGTTGGGCCGAAGAAGGGGAGGCAGGCATCCTTGGCCTGGAAGTGGTGCAGAGCACGATAGAAAAGGTTCAACTCATACGGGAAAGGATGAAGGCGGCCCAGGACCGACAGAAGTTGTATGCTGATACCAGGAGAAGGCCCTTGGAGTTTGAGGTTGGAGACCACGTGTTCTTGCAGGTCTCCCCTCAGCGTGGGCAGCGGAGGTTCGGCAAGGGGAGTAAGCTTTCTCCTAGGTTCATCGGACCCTTCGAAGTGTTGCAGCGGGTTGGCGAAGTGGCTTATCATCTAGCGTTACCACCGCCACTACTGAGGATACATGATGTCTTTCATGTGTCCCAGCTCCGTCGGTATCTGCACGACGATTCACACATCCTTGATTGGGGTGAGTTGGACATTGAGGACAACGTGACCTTTGTGGAGAGACCAGTGATGATCGAGGATCGTAAGGAGAAGGTTCTTCGTGGGCAAACCATTCCCTTGGTTCGCGTGTTGTGGAGACATGGTGGGCTTGAGGAGAGTACGTGGTAGAGGGAAGCACAGATGCATACCCAGTACCCAGAGTTTTTTTGAGTTTTGTTCCTTGTTGTACCTGTTGTTGTAGAACATTTTGTCCTTTTTGGCTATGAAATGTACTGGTTTTCTTTCCTCTATTTTTGTGTGAAAAGCCATGGCTATGGGGGAGGAGAGAACCCGACCCCTAATCAAGACGCATTAAGGTGGATGCGATTAAACCCGTGTGGGAGAGTCAGTGCCGCCCAAAGAGGATAATATCTTTACATGGGGAAGGAGACTCCCCAACCTTCATGTCCGGGCAGTTTGGCATGGTATGTTGCTTGGTTCTTGGCAGGGAAATGTTTTAGTTAGCATGGGTTTGCTCCTAAGAGGTATCTTTCGAGGTGGTTGTTCGGACCCACTCTTCCCTTCTGTTTTTTTTTTTGATTCTCGAGGACGAGAATCGTTTAAGAGGTATCTGATGTAATGGCCTGGGTTTTTGGGGTCCATTACTTTGTGAAAATCTCGTTTTGGGTTTTCGGGTCTGGGAATCACGGTGGTGTAAGCCTACCGGTAGCCTTAGCCTACCGGTAGCTCGGCCTACCGGTAGCTACCACGCACCAGTAGCTCTCAGCTACCGGTGGCTCTGGCCTACCCCGCGGGTTATTTCCAGTAGCGCTCCCTTTTGCGCAAATAGGGTTTTAAACCCTATTTTGACCTGTTGAGCATGTTTTAAAGACCCGTAACGTGCATAAGAGTTTTAATTAAATACTTAATCAATTAATGAGTCGGTTTAAACCACCCAACCCCCTTTAATGACGAGTGGAACCGCGTGGTCAACCCACGACCCCCGCGCCTTACGCGGTTTCGCGTTCTCACCTCAACCGTATGCGGCTCTTATAAACTAAGGGTTAGCCGTGGTTTCTCCTTTCCTCGATCGCGGCTTTTCACAAACAGATTCTGATGCATCGGGCGCGCCGCATCGTTATCCGTAAAGTTCTACGCCCTGCCTAAACGTCGATCATCTATCAACAAGTAGGGAATTTCTCCTTCGCCTCTCTCTTTTGTGTATCATGTGGGGTGGGCGTGTTTCTGTTCTGTAGAATTGGATAAACCAGACCTAAATGAAGATAACGAACTGTATTCTATAAAGAAAGAGGGGGTTTTGATCATTGATGTTTTTTATATTATGACCATCTTGTTGAGTTGCGATGGCTTATGCCTTCTGAAAATTGAGGCAGTTGGTGGTCTTTGTTTGTGCACTAATGAACCCCCGTCGATGTTTTAAATGGCTTGTTTGTGGTTGTAAACTCTTGTTGTGAAAAGTATATTGGTTAACCACATATATCCGGCCAAATAAATTGAGGCACCAGGATCAATCCTTCTGTGATAACCCCGGTTAAAACACACGAAAAATTGAATCATGAAGTGTGTTAAGTTGTTTAAATCTGAAAATACAGGCATGGCCCTGACTTGTGTTGGTGGTGGTAGTTGGTTGTTTTCTTTTCGGGCCGATTGCTAGAGATGTGGGAGGGGATGGGATCCCCTGTCTTTATACTCTCGGTGGTTGTGTGAATTTGGGGATGGGATCCCCGGTGGGTATGGATTCGGTGGTTGTGAGTTTTAAGACCGGGTGGGTACTTGTTTATATCACGAATTGGGGTGGGATCCTCTGTTGTTGAGAATCAGGTGTGGGCGTTACGGTTGATGCTTGACTTTTTGCTTTCCTAGACTTGTGCCTATGCCTACTAGTTGCCCATTAGTGCTTAAACTTAATTAAACATTTTCACTGAACTTGAAACAAGAATGAGACAGATGGGTTTTGTTGGCGAGAGTTGTGACTTGTGACTTGGACGCAGTGGTGTTGTGTTCTGTAGGATGGTTAGAAAAACCTGAGCTTTGGGTGAGTGCTTGTTACCTATATCTATACGTGTAGCTTTGTGTTTCTTATTCACGCCCCACCCAAGTTGATCACTTAGTGTCGAACACCCCCATTTCATGGGGGAGGGTGTTTTTCCAACACTATTCATAGTGGCTGGTTATTAGCTCCTTTTCTGCTTCCTTTCCTGGATAGCCCGAGTATCTTCGGGCAGGCTGTGATGGCCTGAGGTCCATTATTAGCCCAAGAACCTTCGGGCAGGGCAGTGTGACGGTTTGCCAGGTGTGTGTGGCAGGTGGTTTCCCAAGCGTCTTCGGGATGAGGCACAGGTGTCTTCGGGCGTGGCAGTGGATCTTCCGGCCCAGGTGTCTTCGGGCGTGGTGGTGGTGGTTATGGCCTAGGTGTTTGCAGGCGTGTTTACGTGTGACAGTTGTGGCCTAGGTGTGTGCGGGAGGGATTTCAGCAGTGGGACTGCGTGTGGTTGTGGCCCAGGTGTGTGCGGGCGGGTGTGGCAGTGGGACTGCGGTGAGAATGGAGGGATTGGTATGATGCGTAGGATGTCTCAATAACCAGTGGGAAAGTGGCGTGGGGTACCCAAACATTTATGTGCTCTTAATATATATATTACTTGACTTGCGTTATTTGGGGAGTGTTCCTTGGTGAGGCCTGGGGTGGATAGTTTTCCTTGATAGGTGTTTAGTTTACTCCTTTTCTCACGAGACTTTAGTACGTTCCCCCACTTGTGCACGAGAGTCTTTGGTTTTCCCAACTGAGTGTACTTGTATGCTCACCCTACGTATATAAAACTGCTTTCAGGTTTCCAGGAGGACTTCGGGGATCGCGCAGGACCGTACTAGCTTGGACCCTTGGGGCAATTACAGTTGCTGTTTTTTTTTTCTTCTTTGGTACTTACCTTTGTAGTCACCTTTGTACTTTGTGGCTTTACTTTTAGAACATGCATGTGGGAATGGTTTATTTCTTTTTGGTTTTACTTTTCTTTTACCTTGGTGTTGTTGAGTTTCATCATCTCATATCTCGATCTTATAAAACAAAAAGGGGTAATTCCTTCCATTTGTGAGAAATTTATATACCCTTGGTGCTAGTCACCACTCCGGGACCTATTGAAGGTGGGTTTCGGGGGGTCATTATCTCTCCTTCAACTTAAAGAAGGATGGTCCTGGAAATATGCTGACCCTTCCCTCCTTTTGGTGAAGGTGGGTCGTGACAATATCAAAGTCTACCTCTCTGTTCTATTAAAGGGTAATCTCTGATATGCTATTTTCCAAAGGAATGGTTGGACTGAATGAAGAAGTAATCAAAGACTATTAATTCTGTATCTCAAATTTTATAGTCAAAAGGATGAGAATAAGTTGGAATCTGTGGAAAAATTATTAGGTGGAGGATAATGAATGGATTTATGAAAATTTTAATTCGGTTGAGAATCCTTAAAGACCTAAGAACGTATCTGATTTTGGTTTGGAACCAGATGAAATTATTGACTATCCTATTAAATAATAAGAAGAGGAAGTTGTTTCAACTATAAAATAAACTCCCTTGTATAAGGAAGACAGTATTCCACATGTTCCACAACATATAGTTGAGAAGGAAGTACCTGTTACTGAAGAAAATGTTGATCTAGAAGAATAACCTACTTCTAGAAAAGAATCAGTTGTTTCTAAGGATAATCTAGAAGAATACCTTCTTATTAAGAAAGAGGTTGCGGTTGAGGAACATTTGGAAGAAAAATTTGATCCTGAAATTATGCTATAGACTATGGAAAGAATGGAACAAGCCTTCCAGTTGTCTAGAAAAGAAATGGGTGAGGCTATTGGAGTTGAAATTTTAGAAATAGATCAAGGAATTGAATCTATTAGTCCTATGAGAGATTCACTTGTTGAGGGGGAGAAGCACCCTAGTCTAGAAATTATTGAAGTTTCTAACCCTGTTGATCAAAGCACTGTGGATACTTGGTATAAGTTCCATAGCTACTTTGATGTGGATAATTCCCATGAGGCCTCAGTTAAAGGCATAGACCTTTCTACTATGTTTCAATTGAAACCGGTTTCTACTGTAGATGTAATCTCTACAAAGGAACTTGATCCTGTCTCAACTCCTATTCATGAACCTTTATAAGAACCTCCTATTTTGTGAGTCAAAATTATTTTAAAGATTTTGGAATTACTTTATTGGATGGAGTTGAAAACTCATGAACACGCAACCTGCTCCTATAACAAATATTAGTGAAAGAGATGTTTCCTTGCTGTTAGAGAAGATCATATGATATATTCGTCCAAAAATACTTCATGAAATACAAGAGGTTAGAATTGAAAACAATAAATTTATTGATTAATTGAAGTCTCTCAGGGATATGGTTGAAGATATGAAAAAAGTATTGCAATTAGGAGAATATTCTATTTCTCATTGTTGAGGATGCTAGTGGTCATATTCCACAGAAATTTGCCTCTTTGATTCAACCAAACTTCACTTCAATAGTTGACAAAGTGGCTGAGAGAAACATTTATATTGTCAATGAGATGCATGATCTTGTTATTGGTCTCAAAAAACTAATTGATGAGTACAAGGGATGTCTACAGAAATTTCTCAATCGGCTCAAGTCCATCACTTCAGCTGTTACAGCCTCTAATGCCTCTTGATAGTCATCTCAACCCTTTGATAGTGATCTGCTAAAAACTGTAGTTAAGTAGGAACTTCAATCAGTGTTCAGTGGTTTTGAGAAGGAGATTTTATCTACAGTTTTCAAGAATAGTGATAGAGTTATTGACTTAGTGAGGATTCATTCAAAGATTACAAATGATTCACGAGAATAAATTACTAAGAAATTGGATTTCTACTTTAATAGTATTTTCTCTAAGCATGATATAACCAATCATTTCAAATATCTTGTAGAGAATTTAAAAATTCCTCCTGTCACTCAGGAATTCAAGACTCAAGCTCAAAATTCGAAAGATCTCACTCCTCTATTAGACAAGTTCATGGAGAACAAAGATGATTTTGAGAAGGAAATGGAGTATGGTGGTATGGTCATTACTGACTTCATTCAGTTGTTGAAGCCTTATCTTCATGTGCAGAGCACTGCTATTGTGGCTCCAGTAGCTGCACCTTTGTGGTCTGGTTTTCCTTCTTCCCCATCCACTGCCTTTGATTCTACCTCAATGTCTGTATCTCAGCCTCTGAGCTAGATCAGACCTGTTATCCTTGACCAAAACTTGACTTGGTCTTCCACAAAACCCACTTTGGCACCCTCTATTTTTGAATGACTCCCTCTTCCTTCTCTAATAGTTGGTTTACTCCCTTCTTCAACTTATACTTCTACTCATGTGGCTCCTTCTAATGTTGCTTCCAAGGGAAAAGAGAAGACAACTAGTGCTGAATAAAATTGAAAACTGTATTTTGATAGGGATATTTTTTAATTTTTCCTAATACTTGTAATGCCACATATCTTTCCATCTAATTCAATGTGAAATATTTTTTTCTATTCTCTTATTTTCTTTAATTTATTTTCTTTCTTTCTTATAATATTTTTGATAATCCCAAAAGGGGGAGAACAACACACTAAGGGGGATAAAAGCACAATAAGAACATAAATATAGCTCATATGATTTGTGATCATCAAAAAGGGGGAGATTGTTGGACTACTCATGTTTTAATCATGTTTTAATGATCACAAATCATGTTAATCATGTTAATCTATCTCATATCATGTGTAGAGATGGTTGGTTTCTTTATGATTTAAATAAACTTTCACTAGATCCTGATTCCTATAAATCATGTTTCATTATTGTAAACTATACTAAATTTTGTTCTATAATGATTTCTTATATAAATGATTAAGTCTAATTAATTCTGTGAATATTACTACTTAAGACTATTTACAGATATTTGGCTATGTCTAAGAAACTATGAGTCTACCACAGGTTCTGGTTTTCTGGAAAAGGACCCAGAAACCATGACCCAGACACCATGACCCAAACACCGTAACCCAGACACTGTAACCCAGACATCGTGACCTAGACATCATAACCCAGACACCGTGACCCAGACATCGTAACCCAGACACCGTGACCCAGACACCATGACCCGGACACCTTGACCCAGACACCGTGACCCAGAAACCATGATTCAGATACTATAACTAGTTTCAGATCTCATGAAGTCTGTGACACCGGTTCCTTGCTACCATCATCAAGATGTTTGTAAATGCACCAGACACCATGATCCTAACACCTAATTTGTGCTACTGATTCCCGATCTCAATGCAACTGTGGCATCATGACTATCTCACTACTCAAAGGAAAACAAGAAGAAACTATTTCCTAGTGACACTGTTTCCAACTGATATTATTTCTAGACATATTGTGACACTGTTCTTTAATCTATTTTTTAATTTTCAATTTAATTTCTAATGGTCATATTTGATTCATTTAAAGGCACTAACATAATTAATGTTTCTTTTTAGGCATGTCACCTGAAAGTATGAGGTATGAGGTATAGAATACATGCATCTTATCGACTCCAATATATGCACTCTGAAATAAAAAGAAAATCATGGCACTGGAACAAGAAGAGAAGCAGTAGAGTGAGCATTTTAAAAAGCGAACTAATACATGAACGAAGAAACAATTGAAGAACACACAAAGAACTCTTGATTCTAAAGGTTGTACTATCGTAGATCAGAGCCAAAAAAAATCTTTGTAGTACCAACTCTAAGAAGAAGATGAGCTAGATAGATTACACCATTGAGCTGGAAACTAGAGCAACAGAATTGTGATACTTTGTTTTTCACAAGAGGACTCGATACTTGAATATGATTCATCCTACAAGTCCATAGCTTCATTAAATAAAACTCAGAGCACTTCTAACCCTTTCTTACCATTGTTTCTTTGTTGTGTATTTCTTTTAGCTTTTGAGCAGTGTGTGTGTGTCTGTATTAAAAACACACATTTTCTCCTATACTAAACTGAAGGATACAAGATATCCTTTCTATTTTATCTTTTTACATTTATTTACTCCCATGGATAAGTGTGGAAGAGGTCCTCGTGTGACCTGGTAGTCTATACCCATGAAGAACAATGGAAGAGGTCATGTGACCTGGAAAGCCCTGTGCACTGTTGTTTACCCCGATCCAGGGTGTGAATCAAGTTTATTAATATAAACTGCTTGGTGGTAAGTGATCACCAAGTGGAGTGGATTAGGTATTGGCTTGAGACAGAACCACTTATTTTATCTGATGTGTTGTGTAATTTAGTTTTTCTCTACTTTACTGTATATTTCAGAAAACACTAGATTTTACTTTGATAGTTAGTCTTTGATAGAAGTTATAATTGTTTTTACTTATTAGAATAGATTCAAAAGTAGTATCAATAACTCATATTGATATTTCTGAGAATTAAAAAATATTTTTAGAGGTTATTTAAATAGTCAAACTTTTATAACCATATTAAATTGATTAACTAGGCTGTATTAATTTTTATTGGGGAATATTTTTAAGAAAAAAATTTAACAGAAATTTTAATAGATAATTAATTCACCCCTCTCTTGAGTACTCTACACTGACCAACAACAATAATAATAATAACAAAGTCTTATGGTTCTATAATAGAGAACCGGTTATCCATAACTTAGATCGGGAAGCTGATACTCCACCACAAATGAGTATGAGCAGTTGAAACTCCAATAAATCAAAAGAGTTTGATTTGAAAGGTTCAGGTTTTTCTTCACAGTTGCAGCAGAAAGAAACTGAAAATTGATGGATCAAATTCTTCGAAAAGAATATCTTCAAGAATGAAATAGTTTGAAGCAATCCTTGTTGCAAAAATTATCTTCAATAAGGTAGATACTAAATATTACTAATATTACAGTAGTAAAATATTGAACATGTATATCTCTGAAGTGTAGATTCTTTTATAATTGATCATTCGTTACAGCAGCATTGTAAAAGATAATTTCAATAATATAGTCACATATGTGAATCGCTTATCACACACACATACATTTATGTATTTGAAGAGATACTATGAAATAATATATATAATAGAAAACTTTCTTCAGTATACTAGATCCAAAATAACAGCCTGATTGATCATAGAAATTCAATTTCAAATTGACCGGTGGAGTCGTAACTTCCCTTATAAATAGGAGAGATTTTCTCCAATGAACACGGTTCATTGAAATAATCAAAACTATCCTTGAATCAGTCTTAAATTATGAATTCATTGATGCATCAATCTTGTATTGAAAATGTGTCTTGAAAAACTTCATCATTGAGAACACAATGTAGGATTGAGCTATGTAGCATATGGTTCCTTTGCGTAGCATAGGGTTTCTTAACCATACTTTTACCTATACATAATGTAGGGAGCAAAAGTAGAGTAGGGATGATAATCCATACATTTATCCTTGTTAGTATAAAATCCTGAATGTTACATTTATTAATCATACATTCAAATTTTCCACACATAGGGTATGAGCAGTAAATCCAGACTCCAACGTAGGGTTGCTAATCTATATGCATGTTGATTTTCTGAATGTAAGGATGTTGATCCAAATAAAAAATGTTTAGTGTATCATAGGGTTGATACCATAATCAAGCGTTAACTTTTCAGAATAATATAGGGTTGATAACATGCATTAATTTACCGAATGTTGGGTTTTGAAATAGTGTTTCTAGAGTAATTCTCATAATGTCAAATTACTTAAACCCGTATATAAATTTCTGAAAACTCACTCAAGAAAAACATCATTATAAAACAAACAGGGGTATTTGGGAGCATCAAAATAATCATAATTTATAGAGTATTGTTGATAAAATACATTCCCAACTCCCTCATCCTAGAAGTCTCACTTTGGGAATAAATCCAACCAAGTAATCCCTTTGGTTCAAACCAAAAGGAGTTACCCAAAGAAAAGGTAACATCCTTCCTCAAGATCTTTTATTTTATTTTAATTATCCACAACCTAAAATATTATTATTTATTTATTAATTAGTAACCTCAGAATCATAAATATACTTATATGTTGTTATGTTAAGAATAATACCTACACCTACACACACTTTCATCTAACAGGTAATGAACTTATATTTTGTGTATGGCGAACTACAGCCTCGCAAAATGATGATTGTTTGTTTTTCCTTTACCACCTCTCATGGTTTGGAAATATGATAGACACACTATTTATATATGATATATATGATATTTATAATGTATCTATTCTTCTTTAATTTTTATATAATTCATACCCTTATGCTTTCCATTCTAGTGTAAATATGATTACATCGTTTGTGGACATGTCCACTACCGTCTCCTCATAGCGATGTGATTCGTTCACACTATACGTGGAACTTATAAAGGGTGGTTTTAATAAATATATTTGAAATATATGGAATATATATGATAATATAATTATAATATACATATATATCATTTAATTTTCATTCTTTTAATATGAAAAATAAATGAAAGTAGCATTCATGCGTATATACAGCATACCGTCTCCATGAATGGAGAATTTTATTTCTTATCTCCAAATATTATGTATTATTATAAATACATATAAAATGAATATATATAATAATTAAATTATCATTTACATTATCTAGTTTATTAAATCATGATCTAAATAATAGGAACAATAAGTAAAAATTCAAAACATACTTGAATAACTAGACAATTAACACCTGAAATAGTGAAAATAATGAAATATTATTAACAAAAAGGTAATATGATATTGTAAGAAGATAATATATGATATAATGAATATAATTATGGTTCTTTTATAAGTTAATAACATTCTTTGAACCACTATAAATAAGATTAAAGTATGTTCACCAGAAAAAGAAACACAATGTAATGGATTTTCATCTCACTTTTTACATCTGTGAGATAAATGTCATATTCACCAATTACTTATTTTTTGTGGTGTATCTACTGCCTGTTTGTGTATATTATATTAGGAATTATTTTATCATCATGGTATTTAAATGTTTCATTGGGTGACTATTATTTTTGGGGTTTCCGATTCAAATGTTACCACAATTGTAAAGGACTTCATCTCAGATTCCATTCTTTGAGGCATACTTTATTATTACGCACTAAATTTCTTATATATAGAGTAAAAACATAAACTTTTACTTTTAATATCATGATTCAATCATTATAAGTGGTTTTTTTAGTTTGAATTTTAATTATTTATTCTAATGGTATTTGAATTAAAAGTTACCAAGTGGTAAAAAATTTCATAACCTAATTCCCTTTCATTAGATTATATTACTTCCTCATTGTCGTTAATATTATAAGATTATGAGTGTAATCACTTTTTACTGCCTATTTTTTTATTTATACTTTTTTTATTTGGATTTACATTTGAAAAACATAATACATTCATTGATTTATTCTCATATCAATGTTATGGTCTTTTTAAGGGTTTACTTCATAATCTCATTTTGTTCGAGATTGTTCACACTTGAATTTACATTAGAGAAAATTATTTAATAATTATTTCATAAACCATTTAATTTTATTCTAATCTGGTTATTAATGAATTTTTCTAAATAATAGTACCATTTTTCACTCTTTGGTACTCAAAATATTTTATAAAATGTTTTTAAGAAAACCCGACTTCATTTCTCTCTTTGGTCAGAGAAATTACTTTCTTCTAAAAACCATGTTTTCTAAAAATGTTTAAAAATATGTTTTTAACCTTTACAAAATGATTTATCAAAGAAATTTTCAACCTTTTCAAAAAAAATTAAAAGTTATTTTAAAAAAAAGTATTTTCAAAATGTTTTTTAAAATAAAAAGAATATTTTCTTCAAGAATGTTTTAAAAAAATATTTCTCTAGTATTTCCATTCATCAACGACAACAACCCTTTATTTTTACACCGCTTGGGATATGTTGTATTGATACCATACTTAATATTTATCTGGGTGGTGTATTATTTATTTGGCCAAATATAATATTGACCTATACTTCCTTGACTCTTTTTAGTCCCCTTAAAATATTCAGTTTTCTATAATCATTGAACATTGAATTTCCCCTAATTATCCATATAATTTATCATAGATATGTTTACTACCTAAACCACATATCATTTTACATAAAATGTTTAATTTTACATTTATTTGATTTTATGTGGAAATATTGATAAATCTTTATTTTTTATTCAATGCAGAAATTTGATGAGGAATATTTTTTATTAATTAAATCGATTACTTGATATGAGGAATGTTTTGGACTTGAAATGATGGTTAGGGAACAAAATTTATATATCCATTCAATGCATCGATAGGTTCTCATGATACAAATTAGTTTCACAAATTAAAAAGGTTTCTACATGTAGTTTTAAAAAGTTTGGAGGATAGATCTTAAAAGTAGAGGTTTTCATGTGCCTGAGACATGATGTCCAATATTTAAGGATTGTCTTCATTTTGATTCAGTATTTATTATCCATGATATTTTCACTATGAAAAATTATATAGATGTATTTCATTATCATTTTACTGATTAAATGGCATGTGTTTTTAGTTTATTTCCTTTCCATGTTTATTTTTCCTTATCCAACTATTTAAATGGAATGTGTTTTCTATTATTTAACTTTCCATATTATTTACTCACTTCCTTCTCAGTTGATTATTATATGGCATGTGTTCTCAGTTATTTACCTTTCGATATTGATTATTCTCATTTATTCATTGTTGAGTTTGTTGTACTTAACCATTACTGATCATTTGAGCTCACCCTTATTA
The DNA here is from genome assembly GCA_963277665.1 of Viscum album. Taxonomy (NCBI): domain Eukaryota; kingdom Viridiplantae; phylum Streptophyta; class Magnoliopsida; order Santalales; family Viscaceae; genus Viscum; species Viscum album. The sequence goes on along the minus strand of OY728136.1, from coordinate 990,135,914 downwards.
TGTTTCATTTCCCTAGGATTCCATGAAGTGTATTAAGAAAGATATGAAAGGATATAATAGATGGAATAAAGATATTATCCTCGAAAAAATTATGCTATAATTTTTGTATTCATTTGTAATACAAGACTCGTATATGTACATAGTTTACAAAGACTGAAAATTTGTTCTATCCTTTGGGACATAATTTACTTGTATCTTATGGAAATGTAATGGTACCACAACACTGGGTCTGGGATTTCTGGGGTTAGGGTGATACATACAAAATAATAAATTTATTTCTTATGCATCTCTACAGTTAAAGATTCATGAATAGAATTATCCAATGCATGATCTTAAGTTAGAAACCATGATATTTTCTCTAAATATATAGATAAATTAACTCTATGGTGAAATATGTGAGATATATATAGACCATAAGAGCATAAAATACATATTTTCACCAAAGAATCTCAGTATGAGGCAAATTTTATGGCTCAAACTACTTAAGGATTGAGATTTCTCAATACACTATCACACAAGGAAGTAAAATAAGTTAGTGGATGTATTGATCATGAATGATCATTGAATCTTGACAAAAATGAGGATTTACAGGGATTATGTGTTAATGGATTTAGTAAAGATAGATATGGGAATTATTAAGGAAGGGGAAACATCACTCCTTCTTTAAAAGAATGTTAGCCCTTATTTATTAGAAAAGATAAAAAGTTATTATTATTATGATGATAATTTTAAAAATAAAATTAAATCCATGAATGATGGGAAATTAGAAGACATCGTATCTAAAGATGGATTTTATAAATTTGGAAAGAGGATATGTATAAAATTTATACCTAAGCTGAAAGCATAATTATTAGATGATGCTCAAAACTCGAATTTCTCTATACACCATAGTAGCACCAAGATATATAGATATTTTAAGGAACATTTCTAGCGGGAAAGTATAAAGTGGGAAATTGATGATTATGTGTTAATATTTTTGGTTTTTCAATAGGTGAAGGCTGAGAGACGCCATCCTAGAGGATTCATGAAACCTATAACTATTCTTATGTGGAAATGGGATGATATTACTATGGAATTTGTCACTGAATTACCAAAGACTCCTAGAAATAATGATGCAATATGGTTTATTATGGATCTTCGTACCAAATATTCACATTTCCTTGCTATAAGATAAGATTTACCTCTTGAGATACTTGAAATACTCTATATTAATAAGACCTTATGGTGAACCTCTATAAATTATGTCTGATCATGATCAACAATTTAAATAGAAATTATGGAAAAGACTTTATAAGGCACTTGATACTTAGCATAATTTGAGCACCCATATCACCCTAAAACTGATGGATAGTCTAGAATGACTATTAAAATATTATAATACATGTTAAATTCATTATCACTTGACCTTCAAGGCATGTGGAATCAGTATTTAGCTTTGGTATAGATTTTCTATAACAATAGCTTCTATTCAGGTATTCAAATGGCACTACATAAAGCACTATATGGAAAGAGATTTCACACTCTAACTTATTGGAATGAAGTTGTTGAAAGGAATATTACAGTAAAATAACTTTTTGATGCAAAAATGATGAAGGTAACGAATATTCAAACCCATATTAAAGCATCTCAAAAAAATATGTATGTTATCAAATGAAGGAAAGATTTGGAATTTTAAGAGGGTGATCATGTTTTATTGAAATTATCTCCATGGAAGGGTGTTATAAGATTCGGTAAAAAGGAAAAAATTATCCCCAGGTACATCTAAGATTTTTAAATTTTTGGAAGTAATCGGAATTATACCTTACCGATTGGCAATGCCACCAAGCCTCTCTAAGGTACATGATGTGTTTCATATCTCTTTGCTAAAAAAGTATATACCAAACCCAACACATGTTATAAACTATGAAAAAATGGAAATGGGACCTAATTTATCTTATTATGAGGATCCTATAAAAATTATTGACATTAGAGAGCAAGTGTTGAGGAATCAAACAACTCAACTAGTAAAGGTACTTTAGAGAAATCATAAAATAGAAGAAGCAACATGGGAACCGGGGGATATTATGAAGAAGAACCACCCTCATTTTTTTAGAAGGTAATATCCATGAAAATTTCAAGGATGAAATTTTTTTAGGAGTGAAGAATGTAATATAATGAGATTTTAAAAACCCTATATTCGATTTCATAAACAATATGCAACGCCAAGCTTAAACGAACCATAAAATATTATCATTTAAATATGAATTTTATAACCTACTCGTTGAATTAGAGGGTATGAATAGTAATAGCCATATTATGAAATATATATAAATTTCATACTCAATAAAAATTTATTGATTAAATCACAGTAAATAAACACTAATTTTTTTAGTAAAGTCGTCTTATTTTTCAAAAATATGTTTTCTTCAAAAAAAATTCTTTTTGTAAGAAAACAATATAATTAATTTTTGAAAATTTTATAAAATTTATTTTATAAAATTAAATTCACTTTTTAAATCATCATATAAAAATTATCTTAGTATGAATTTTTTTTATTTTTATGAAATGTTTGATTTTTCAATGAATAGTGAAAATACTGCATTTTATTGAAAACTTTATTTTTTTTAAAACAATTTAAAAAGTTCTATTATGTTTTAAAATGTTTTAAAAGAAAAATTAGTTAAATTGTATTATTAATAAAAAAAATTGGTCTTTTTAATTAATTTTATGGTTGAATTTAGTATAAAAAAATTTATACTTAAAAATACATTTTTTAAAGAAAAAAATGTTTTCGTTGCATTTTATGTTTTAATATTAAATTAATTACTACTAATTATTAAAATTGAATCTTTAAAAATGGATTAAATATTTGGAATCATGAGGTAAAAAAATTAAATATAACCCTTTTATTTCTGGTCATTATTAATAGTAACCATAGTAAATAATTTCCATCACAGTAAAGGTAAATTAGGTAAATAAGGTTAAAAATAATGTGATAAGGCATTAAAAATCAACCCAAAACTTACCTTAATTTCAATGTATGAGTTTATTTCATCTATAATTAACAAAAATTTAAAAATATTACCTTTTTATTCTATTTATCTACGATTTTGACCTTTATAATATTTAAGTGAGATATAAAGACAAAAATGTCACTTTTCTTATTTTAATATCTATAATAATTTATGATTGGGATAAATAAAAATTTTGTTAGTTTATAAATATTAATTTTAAATATAAATTATTTTTTATTATGGTAATTTATTTCTAATTTTAAATGATAAAATATTCACCTTAAATGCTTGTGCAGCGCTGATACAACATTTATTTAATTAATAGAAAAATAAAATAAATGATTTTAAAAATACTAAAACTTGTATAATTTGAAATATTTATTATTTTATATGAATTTAATAGATAAATATAAAATTATAGTGACTTTTTAAAGGATAATATTTTAATTTATACTTTCTATTGATGTATTTAAAGCCAAATTAAATGAATAGTTCCAGACTTGAAATTATGATATTTTATAATAAATAATATTTTATGAAATGATTTAAAATTAATAAAAATATTATATTCATACAGATGAATGTTATATGTTTTAAAACATAAATAATTTCTTATTTTTGGGTCATTTTTTATATTATAGTAACATTACTGACCCTTGAAGGCTAGAAAACTTTAATATTGCGGTAACTGTCAAAAGGCTTAACGGATGGTTAAAACTAAAATATAAGGGTAAAAACATAAAAAAAATACTTTATAATATTATTTTGATCTATACTCATCCTATATTCAAATTATATCATTTTTATCCATTTTAATATGAAAATTATTTTATATTAATTTAATGCTTTAAGAAATTCCTAAATTTCCCCTCCCCTCGCTTATAAAAAGGGAACCGACTCACCTCTCCACACTTAAAAAACCTTTTGGTTTAGCCAATACCAACCAAAATCCCTCCCTTATATCCCTTTAAACACCCTTGAAAAAAAAATTATTAGAAAACCAATCTTGAAAGGCTTCAGGTATATGCCTAAAGAGGTTTTCTGAAAAAGATGTATTATTATTAACCTAGTGTTTTTGTTTTATTTCTTCTTCCACCTCCTTAAAATATTATTCAACCATGAAAAATATAATAACATTATTATCTCCCATATACTTATATGTTATTATGTTAATGTAATAACCTTAATCCATCTCATCTTCTATCAAATGGGAGATGAAACCGTCGTTCATGTGTATAGCGGACTGTCGCCTCACAAATCGATGTAATTTATTTTCCATCGCTACCTCTTATGGTTGGAGATAATTATGGGTTTAAAATATAAATATATGGTATTAATGACATATTTATCATTTTTTAAAATTAATATATCATATATTTTCTTACTCTTTCATTCATTTAAAAATGATAATGTCATTGGTGCATATGTGTAGACTACCACCTTCACAAAGTGATGTGACTCATTTTTAACCACCACATCACATGGATTGTATATATAAGTTTGTTTAAAAATATATATTTTATTTATTATATAAATATCATCTCAAAAATATAAAATAATACTTATGTTATTTCCATCATGATCATTGAAAAATGGAAAATGTTACTCATGTGTGTGTACGGTCTACCATATCAATGATTGTAATGTGGTACATTTTTATAACCATAATTATTGATTGTTTAAGTATAATTGATGTAGAAAAATTAAAATTATTTCATTATTATTATGTAACAATGATTTCTGTTACCATATTCAACCTTCCAAATCTATTTGGATATATGAACTAAATGTTGTCAAAATATTCGATGTGAACTTAATTGATTAAGTAAATAAATATAACATGATAATAAATAAAATAAAAATATGAATAAACCTGAAAAAGGTTATTTAGGAATTAAATAATTAATATAAGTTTATTATTCATGAACATAAATAACATACGCGATGAGTCGGACCTGAGGTAAGAGATTTCGTCACAATTTTCACTCTATTGAGATATATTTGGTAATATGAACATATTTCCTTTTTTTATATAGACTCTTTTTTTACTTGTAATAATTTAAAATATTTTAATAAATATTTTTAGAGCCAAAAACTGAGATCTCCCACAATTATATATCCCAGTGAGCCCAAAATTAATTTTATAAAAATATTCTATATATTCTATATTACACACACATTGTTTTTCAGAAATAATGGAATATCCCCTAAACAGAGTCCCATATCAAAAATATGATACCATGGTTGAATCCAAAGCATAGGGTTTACACTAGGAGTGACCTAAAGTTTGTTAGTGTCTTATGTTTGGATAAGGCAGTCGTTGGCAGGTATATTAAGTTAATTAATTTATTTATTTTTTAAATTAATTCATTTAATTCCCCAAACCATTTTTTCTATAAGTATCCTATTATAGAAAATATACAAGGTTATCCTCATAACCATATAATCATTTAGAGGAGGTTATATTGTTCTTCGTTAGCAGATCAAGATCGGACGACGACTAGAGACCGGATCGAGGTGGCTTGAAAGACAGCGAACACAGTGGATCTTCCCCATTGCTGGAAAACATGTTCTTCACCAAAAAAATGAAATCTCAACGTATGACTTTTAAATTGTGGTTTTACCCCCTTTTATTAAATCTTTTAATTGTCAATTGTAATCTATTTTTGATTCATCATTTTTGAACCCATCACATAATCCTCATTGATGAATAATTTTTTTATTCAGTTGATAAAATTTATATGCCATGCTTTCACCAAAATTATATCAGATTATGAAATTTTTAGATAAGAATTTCTAGAAGATTATTTTTTCACATTAGTTATTATGTTTTTCCCCATTATTCTTTATTTTCTTCACCATTATCCTACAGGGCCATGTTTCAACATTTCCAAGTGAGTTTGAGCATGATCATATCCCCAGATTCATAGTGGATGCACATATGATAAATGAATAGGTATTTACAGATATATTAGATAGAATGTGGGTGATACTCCATATAACTGGGATATGGAGTGGAAATTATGATGAGTGGTGTGAATGAGGTGCTAAGGCCTCATACAGGCATTTAGATTCTTTATTTTCAGCCACCATAGCTCAGAAATCTATGGTCGACAATGGTTCCTTAATTTTTGGTGGATTTCATGTATTCAATGGTCAAATTTGGAAGTTGTAGATATGGATCTAGAATCCACATGGATAACCAGTCATTATAAAAAAATAATGACTACAAAGAGTATACTGGGATGAACACATGTCATGTAGTCTCCTAGATATGGTGGCTAGGGTTTTGGGTTTGAGTTAAATATCACACACTCTATGGAAGGACTACACACTATGTGATACCTAGTCGTCTAACTTAGCATATACAGAGGGTACACACATAAGATCCCATGTGGACCCATATTCCCTATACTTTGGGAGTCCACGAGCATGGATGGAGGTTCACATACATGGCCTGACTACATGGGCTATGACATGGCCAGGTACATGGGCATGACCTAAAGAAAATGGGCATGTCCATGTGAGTAAGGGTAGGCCATAGGATGTCGATACTTGTCATGTGACAGCACTACATTCCATTTATTACTTCATAGAAATCCAATCCATGTGTTGGAAGGGATACCAAAAGTAGGTTGGGTGAGGTAACACGTCATGTGATCCCTCTTACACATCGTGGACTTCTTCCTAAAACTTCTACCTCTTGTATATCCTTCATATGGACTCATATTTTGTCCCACAAATATCATATCCTGAGTTTTTTTACATAGAACATGATGGTATCCTTCAAATTGGATTTTTATATAATGTGTGTGATGTTCTGATCATGATGCTTCCTTAGGGGGTGCTTTATGATAGTAGTGATTGGTTAGGATCCCTAGATAGATTGCAGATATTGAGACAGTACTCCCCTATCTCACCAAGGCACAGGTTCTCAGTCCATAGAGATGGTACTACCCTATCATACCAAAGTGTGGGTCCTTCATTATCATTTTATAGATGAAAAGGTGTCACTTTTAACACCCCTGACCTTAGTATCCTAGAGTCAATGGTTACTTAATTACATTGGAAAAATATACAAATAATTGCATCTTAATGAACCAAATGGTTTAGTAGTTTTTGAAAACTAGATAAAAACTTAAACCTTTTATTGAAATTTAAAATATAAAATACAAAATAGTGAATCCTTTAAGGACACCCTTATTCTCTAGATTAACCCTGCGTATCAATCGTAATAAACTTTTGGGAATCTTGGGGGAAAATAAAACATAAGAAATAGGAGAACTTAGATACTCGATAAGGGTTAAGTACAACGTAATATATCATAAATAAGCATAAACAATTATGGAAAAGTAAATAACTAAAACACAAGCCATTTAATCAATAATATGAGCATAATATGTTCAAAATAAAACATGGTCAAATAATTCCATACAAATAATCACATGAGATAAAAAACATAACCATGGATATTATACTAATTGAATAATAAAATGTAAATTAATAATTAATCTCATAATTAGGGAATTCATAATGAGGTGCATCTAAAACATACCATCAAGGATTCTTCCAAGACACCATATATAAACGGGTAAGACATAATCCAATATCCAAACTAGTTTGTCTCATGAGACCTACCGGTGCATCTGGGTCCTATAGTGGGTCATTCCCATCACTTACTCTATCCAATTAATTACTCATATGAAAGGGGAGAAATATAATCAATATATTCATTTTTATTTAACTAGAATACTAAATGTAAATAACTTTCCCCAATTAGTAAACGTAATCACAAACCATACCCAAGTAATTTGGTGAATGGTATAAAAATAGTACATCCCTAGTCAAACTGATCATAAACTATTTAATAAAATATGTAATATAATATCATAATATATCAACATGAATGAAACATAAGATTCAAAAAATTATGTTGACATATATGAAAATACTTTAAATGATATCATTGAAAAATTCTTGAGGAAAATACCCTTTTTACTTTAAAAATCACTTATTTTTAAAACATTGTGAAATTATAAAAAAATCTTTGAAAATAACCATGAAAAAATTTATATTAATCTTAAAATCATTAATGATTTATGATGAAAAAAAATCTTCACATACCGTATAAGTTAAAAAAAATCTTTCTGTATTTTTTTTGGAAAAGTCTCAAAGAACCTTGTTTAGAAAAAAAAATATAGCTTTAAAAAGTTTTGTAAAAATGAAAAAAATTATTAAAAATAAATTTAAAAAATAATATAATAATATTAAAAAACTGAAATAGTTTTAGAAAAAATATACATGGAATAAAGAGATATTTTTAAGGGAATATTTAAAGTTATAATAATTTGTTTTAAAAGAAAGTTCCTTATAAATATTATATCATTGAATTGATCATTAATAAAATGAATATAATATGTTTATTCACTATAAATAAAAATAAAACAAATTAAATATAATATAATATATTCAAAATTTATTTCAAAAATAATCTTAGTATGACATAATCAAGGAGGTAAAAGTTTAATCCAAATAATGGAAATTGGGATAAGAATTCCCTTTCCACTTTGTAATCAATCGAATCATATACACCATAAAAGTAATAATTATCAAATTAAAAATTTAATACCATAAATATAATGAGATTCATGATATGATATATAAAATTTCATTATATACACCACAAACAATAAATAAGTGGTGAATAAGGAATATATCTCACAGAAGTAAAAGTGAGATGAGAAACTCTTACCCCACGCTTCCTTTTAGTTTTTCAAAATTTAACCACATATATAAAGACTTAAATAATGTTATTAATTCATTAAAAATCCATATTAATATTTATAATACTTTATGTGACACTATTATAACATCTCACCACCCGTTCATTAATAATATTTCATTATTTTTATTATTTTGGGTGTGTTCGTTTTATGGTTTCATGATCGGTTCATTTGTGTATAATTATTAATTTTCTAGCCAAGTGGAAGTAAAAATATAGAATTGAAATGAAATTGTATTAATTCACTTAAATAATTTTAAATGGTACCATATATTATTTTTTTTTCTTACATGAGGATGATTCATTTGATAAAAGTTAATGATAAATGTTCAGTTTATTTTGGCAGTTTTTCTAATCATCATAAACTAATTTTATTTAATATTATATATAAATATAAATTGAAAACATGAAATATGTTATGATATAAAATTTAAAATCTTAGTTAACCATAATAGTACTTTTATGACTAGATTTGATGGCACTAATGGAAAACAAAAAATCATTATTCACACAGACGGTTAACCACCATAATTTGGATAATGGTTTTGTTTCTTTGAATAAGAGGAATTAATAAAAGGGATGGATATAATATATTCCATTAAAAATATAAAATTAAAATATTTAAATTATTATATATTTATTATTCCCTGATTGATGAAGGAGGTGAGGATAAGGTAGAATATCAAAAGAAAATAAGAGAGGTGGTTTAATAAAATTACCTCTTGAATATCACCTCATTAAAGGATCCCATAAAGACCTTGGAATAATTTTTTGTTGAAACCAGTATAAATTGGACATTTTTAGAGTTGGGGATAGGTTTTGGAAGATATTTTAGGATCTTCAAGGATTTTCATAAGAACTAGGGTGGTGAGGGGTGGTGTTTATACTTAATGAGGGGTGGTTTTAAGTGATTAAATAATTATTATATTATATTTAAAGCCAACCACAATTGGGTCGAATTAATTACTAAAAATTATATTCATAATTAATTTTTTAAAGTATTTTTATGATCAAAAAATACATCAATAAAATATTTAAAGTTTTAGTTTTTAGTTATTCAAATCTTTTACCTTTTAACTTTAACTCGTTTCATTATTTTACCTATAATGCGGTAAATATTTTTTTACCATGGTAACTTTTTTATACCTAAAACTTAAAATAACATTAAAACCTAATTTTGAACTTATGATTCTAAATATGGAATCCATTTTACCAAATTCAATTAATAGAATTTGAAAAATGATATTTAAAATTAATCCTTCGAATGAGACAACAAAGCGGGTTTTTAAAGAGAGAATGATCAAATGTTTGAAATTTTTTTATATCCAATTTAAATATTAAATTGGTTTAAATAGACCAAATTTTATTAATAGATATATAATTTAACTATTGTGAATTTGAAACCAATTTAAAATATAATTTAACATTACAAATTATTTAGATGAAAAGTCAGTTTCCAATAAAAATTTAGTATTTTCCACTAGTCATCAAATAAATGAAAATTCTGGAAAAAATAACAAACATTCACCCTTAGATAATTTTTATATTAATATTTAAAAAATTGATATTATTTTTTCAAATAAAATTTATAAAATTTTGAAATAGATGCTTCATTAAAAGAAATCAAATTTTTCTTTTAGAAAAATAAGGTTTGTTATGCTTATATTTGGATTTATTATCTTAAACCTATAAAAATTATTGTATTATTTTAAAAACATTTTATTAAATATATAAAATATAAATTTTATTAATATATTTCAATAATATTGATTAATTTAATTTATTAATATAAAATGTCATTATGGGAATAAAAATAGTTTTTTATAAAAAAAACACATCCTTTATGTTCAATTGGTTTTTATTTTTATTTATAATTAATTAGTAACCAATGAATTCATTTATAGAAATTTGTAAACTATATTTTCATAATTTAGTTAATCTAATTCACTCATTTCATTCCAATGGATTGGTGATAACTATAATAATATTTCATTGTTTGTTTAAGCAAGGTGTTGTGTACAACATAAGCTATATAAGAGGTTAAATTTAAAAATAGACATACCATAAAATCTTGGGGTGTTACATTATCCCCTCCTTCAATAAATTTCTTCCTTGAAATTTGAAATTTCAGTACTAAAATAAAATTTTTATACTTTAAAATTCATTTGTGGGAAACCCACATTGTAAATAGGGTTAATAAAACATCCTCTTAATTAAAGGGAAAGGAAATGTGAAGGTAACCATAAAATTAGTCTTTCGAATATGTGAAAATTAGAGAAAATTGAAAATATTTACATGGAAAAGAAATATAAATATCAAGTTTTGATGGATAGTGATAGAGAAAATGGTCCTTAGGAAGTTAACCATCACAAAACCAAAAAATTCCGATGGGTGAAAAGACCGTTGATTTTTCAATAATAAAATTAAATGGATAGTGTTTCTATTCAAAAATCTTGTTCTTAGAGTTGAGTGATTCTTTTACTATCCATATAAGTGCTTGAGAAAATAAAAATACTTGATTTATTTCAATGTAACAAGTATAATCTCAAAATTTTGTTGCTCTTTGAGCTATTTTCACTTCATCTCATACACTAGGAAATGGATATTCAAGATGAATTTTTATGCCAGAAGACATTTTAATGAATCATAAGATCCAAAAGTAATTCCTTTATCCTATATATATTTACTAAAATAAAAAAAATATCATATTTTATCTAATATGATACAAAATACTTTAAACTCAAACAATAATATCCAAAAATTCAACTTAATCCATTCCATGAGTAATTAACCTTAAAACTCTTCCTAAATATTACTGACCATATTCCAAATCAAAAATTTGATCAAAAATTTATCCCTAGAAAACATATAGTTCCTAATTTTATATTCAAAACATGTAAATACTTTGATCACATATTCTTCTAAAACATGGTAATCACCATAAAACCTTAATGAATAAAACCTTAGGTTGTCAAATATATTCCATAAATACAATCATTTAGTAAACATTTCAAAGATAAAATAAACCATAAAATCAATAACCAATTTCATGGTCACCAATAATAGCCCATAAACATCCCTTTTCATTATTATCTCAACATCAGGCATATATTTAGGGTTTATTCTCCAAATCATGTGTTTTGAAAAAATAAAATTGCAATAGAATCACTTCTCTTGGTTACTGGTATTATTTATCACATGATTTAAAATCCATAAAGAATAATTAATGAGGTATAATCCTTATATATCTATTTATTCTTAAAACAAAAATATCATTAATAATTTTACAACATAATTTTTGAATCCAAATACACAAGAACTTAATCATTCCACTTAATTCTGAAACCATTATCTACGCTTCATCATCTTATTCCTCATTCATTTTATATTTCATTTGTTATCTCATCATCATCAACAGTATAACTATTACTCATATAAACTTACTAATTATCTTCATTAGTTTCCCCCCTAGGACATAGATTAGAATAATTATCATACTTTCCATATTTAAAACATTCAACCATCAATAATACCTTAGGGAGATTATTATTCCAAACTTTTAATTTTTCCTTGTAAATTACTTGATTTATATCATTCTTTTCACTCTAAAAACATCTTCATGTTCCTATAATACATTAACTTGGGTATTTCTTCTCACGTTCTCAACATATAGAAAACTGAATCTTATTTTTTCCATGGTTTCCACCACCCAATATCTCATATAACTTTATCCTTCTCTTATTTAGTAATTCCAAGAGTTAGTTAAGGTGCAAGTTGTTAATAATATATCATGATAACTGATTAGTCATAATCATAATATCCTTTACTCTATTAATCATCACATTTTTTTCATTAACACATTTTCTATCACATTCAATGTTAACCCAGTTCATTCTGGTTTCCACCATTTGAATAAACAAAAACGAAATGGGTAAGCATCAAAATACAATAATCAGATTGATCAATTACATAACCATGAAATATTATTTAAATTATGTATAAATTGTGAAACCTTCTTCTCAACCTATGAATCATTAGGTATAACCTAGGTTACCTAAGGTCCTTACCAAATTTATAGGATGTTATCTTATACTTTGACTTATCCTTAAAGTCAAACATAGGGTTATATTATCTAATATATGTTTTCCTAAATCTAGTTTACAAGGTTTATACTAAAATTCCTTTTATACCAATTATAACACCTCCGGCCCTAGTATCCTAGATTTAGTGGTTATGTAATCACATTGAAATAATATAAAAGGAATCAAATCCCGAAGGACTAAACAATTTAGTAGTTTTGGAAAATTGGATACAAACTTGAACATTGCATTACAATTGAAAATATAAAATACAACATAGATAATCCTTTAAGTACACCCTTATTATCTTATTTAACCCTACATATCAATCGTAATAAAATTCTTGGCATCTTGGGAAAAAATAACACATAAGAAAGGGGTGAGATCAGATGCTCAGTAAGGGTTAAATATAGTGGAATCTATCATAAATAATCATAAAAAATTATGGAAAAGTAAATAAATGAAACATAGCTCATTTAATCAATAACCTAAGAATAATATAGTCAGAATAAATGATGACCAAATAATGCCATATAAATAATCACCTGAGATATAAAACATAACTATGGATGTTCTACTAATCTAATAATCATATGAAAATCAATAACTAATATCATAATGAGGGAATTCAAAATTTGGGACATCTAAAGAATACCTTCAAGGCTTCGTCAAAGATAACATACATAAACAAGTAAGACATAAGCCAATACCCTAACTATTTCATCTCATGAGACGTACTGATACATCAAGCGGCTATAGTGGGCCCCACCCATCATTGAAGTGAGCATTAATCAAATGAATAAAATATGTGTATTAGATATAAATAAATATAAAACAAGTGTAAATAAAATATAATATATTCAAAATTCATATCAAAAATAATCTCAGTATGACATAATCAATGAAGTGTAAGTTTAACCCATATAATAGAAATTTGGTTAAGAATTCTCTTACCACTTTGTAATCAGTTGAATCATATTCCCTATTAAAGTAATAATTATAAAATTAAAAATTTAATACCATGAAAATAATTATATTCATGATATGATATATAAAAAGGTATTATATACACTACACACAAGAAATAAGTGGTTAATAAGGCATATATCTCACAGAAGTAAAAGTGAGATGAGAAACCTTTACTTCACGCTTCCCTTAAGTTTTTCATACTTTAACATCCTATATAAATGTTTATATAGTGTTATTAATTCATTAAATAACCATATTAATATTTAAAATAATTTATATGATACTTTTATAACATATTACCACCCATTCATTAATAATATTTCATTATTTTCATTATTTTGGGTGTGTTCGTTTCATGGTTTCATGATCAGTTCATTTGCGTATAATTATGAATTTTCTTGTAAAATGAAAATAAAAATCCTGAAGTGAAAAGAAAAGGTATTCATGAAATTACATGATTTTAAATGGTCCCATATATCATTTTTTCTTAAATGATGATGATTCATTTGAGTAATGTGAATGATAAATGTTTAGTTTATTTTGGAGGTTTTTCTAATCATCACGAACTAGTTTTGTTTTATTCAATATTATGTATAACTATTAATTACAGAACATGAAATAGGTTATAATATACCTTTTAAAATATTATTTAACCATAATAATACTTTTATTACCAGCCTTGAAGGTGATAATGGAAAATGAAAAATCATTATTCATGGAGATGGTTAATCGCCATAATTTAGACAATGGTTTCGTTTCTTTGAATAAGAGGATGTAATAAGAGGGATAGATATAAGATATTCAATTAGTAACATAAAATTCCAGTATGTACATGATTTTGAATTTATTATTCCTTGATGGATGAATGATTTGAGGAGAATTTATAAGATGAAAATAAAATAAGAGAGGAGGTTTGAGAAAATTATCTCTTGAATATCAACTCCTTGAAGGATCCCTTAAAGACCTTGTAATTATTATTTTGGGGAGACAAGAAGAAATTTGTTGTATATAGTGTGGGTATAAGATGTTTTTTCAGATATTTGAGTATATTCAAGTCTTTTTAAATGAAATTGGGTGGGGAGAGGTAGTATTTATACTTGACGAGATGTGGTTAAAAGTGATTAAATAATGATTATTTTATACTTAAATCCAACCACATTTGGGTTGCATTAATTCCAATTAATTAGATTGATAATTGATTTTTTAAAGAATTTTTATATTCAATAAAAACATAAAAAACCCATTTAAAGTTATAGTTTTTAGGTATTTTAGTATTTTACCTTTTAACTTAACCTGTTTCATTATTCTACCTATACTGCGGTAAATCTTTTTTTACCATGGTAAATTTTTTATTACTAAAAATAAAAATGATCATAAAAAATAATTTGGAACTTATTATTCCAAGTTTGGAATCTATTTTACCAAATTAAATTTACAGAATTTGTAAAATGATATTTAAAATTAATCCCAGTGATAAGATGACAAAGTGGGTCTTTAAAGAGAAAATGTTCAAAAGTTTGAAATTTTTTAAATCAAAGTTCAATATTAAATTGTATTTAATGACCCAAATTGTATTTGTAGATATATAATTGAACTATTTTGACTTTAAATATAATTTAAATATAATTTAACATTATAAATTATTTATACAAAAACTCAGTTTTCAATTAAAATTCAGTATTTTTTACTATTCGTCAAAAAATGAAACTTCTCAAAAAAATTACAAAAATTAACCCTAATATAATTTTTATATTATTACTTAAAAATGAATATCATTTTTTCAAATAAAATTTATAAAATTTTCAAAAATTATTTTTAAAACAAGTGTACCATTAAAAGGCAGCAAAATTGCCTTTTACAAAAATAAAGCTTTTATTCTTATAAATGGATTTATTCTTCTCTTAAGCCTTTAAAACAAATTTTATTATTTAAAAAAATATTTAATATATAATATATAAAATTTATTAAGATATTTCAATAATAGTGATTAATTTAATTTATTAATATAAAATTCCATTATGGGCATAAAAATAGTTTTTTATAAAAAACACATCCTTTATGTTCAAATGGTTTTTATTTTAATTTATAATTAATTTAAAACCAATTAATTCATTTTATAAACATGTATAAACTATATTTTCATAATTTATTTAATCTCATTCATTTCTACCATTCCAACGGTTAGGTGATAACTGTAATAATATTTCATTATTTGTTTATGCTAGGTTTTCCATGCAACATAAGTTGTCGAAGAGGTTAAATTTAAAAAAAAAAGACATACCATAAAATATTGGGGTGTTACATCACTCTCCTATTTCACTAGGGTATGGGTCCTATATCCATGGATATGTTACTCCCCTGTCACAATAGGGCATGGATCATATATACTCATTGTACATATACATAAGCGACACTACCCTATCGCACTATGGTGTGGGTCCTCTATTAATGGAGATATTACTCCCATGTCATACTAGGGTGTGGGTCCTCCATACTCATTGTAAAAATATAGAGGAATCACTCCCCTATCACACCAGGGAGTGAGTCCTCTATCCATGGAGATGGTACTCCCATGTTGCACCATGTTGGGGGTTCTCTATACTCTTTGTATAGATACATAGGGGGAACTCACCTATCACACCAGGGCATGGGTCCTCTATCCATGGAGACTATACTCTTCTATTTCATCATGGGATAATTCATCCATATTCTTTACATGGGTATAGATATGGTACTTCCCTATCATACCAAGGCATGGGCACTTCTCATGACTTCTTCAAACAGACATTCCATATTTTGGGCATTGATGATAGACCTTTGGAACTATTGGAAAACTCTTTCCTAATTTGGGAAGTGAAATGGTGATCCCCATTATCTCTTGTTTAGATTTATTATATGATCATATATATCTTCATTTTTGGGTTCTATTCCCTCTTCTTTGGGTTTAGTGGACTACTTCTATTATGTCTTCTATTCTCCCCCTTCAGTTTTCAGGGCATTCTACTGGGTATGTATATACTCACCCTTACATGTTATTTTCCTACACATTTTGTGTCTTATGAAGATGACTGGTAGGTTTAAGGTTATTTTAGTGGAGCATAGGGATACTCAGGTTCATATACCACATACGGTGGTCAATATTGGATATCAGGATTCGAGTTCTCTTGGATTTCTTTCTTTTCCTATTATTGTTAGGTTGGGACATATTTTATGTTTGGGAGTGTATTTTTTCATTTAATTTTTATATTTCACTATCTCACTCTATTTTATTCTCTATAGGTCATTACATGAATGTTTTTTACTCTAAATGTTACTATATTTTATTTTTATACCTCTAAACTTCTGCATGGAGATGGTTGGGTGTGTGTATAAAGGTACTTTAGACAAAGGACTCTAGGTTGATAGGTAGAATCACCCCCATATTTCGATTAGAAAATTATACCAGTAGATCAAGATGAGTATGCATGTAGGCTTAACACACTCCATGGGTTCCATTTATAGAGGTTGCTGAGGTTCCATGGTGAGCCAGATCCCTAGGTAGTGGAGGATTTATTTGAGTTGGTGATAAGAGTTTTTAGACTTGTGTAGGCCCTGACCGATCATATGGTTTCACTGGAATCCAGTCTTTTTCATGGATTATATGGGCACTAGTGGAGTTTATTAATTCAAACACATGATGAGTCCGTACTATCATGGTCCAAATTCCAATAGATTCTTTGTGAGGAGTACTACCCCACATGCTTATACTCAGTTCGGATTTAGGAGTTATTGAGTTATATAATGGAGGGATAATAGTTGTTTAGTAATCCATTAGGTTCACTAACCTTACATGGTACTCCCTGGACATGATTTAGGATGGTTACTTCTGGGTGTGGAAGTTTTTACAAGGTCTTCACAGAGACATTTGTGCCAGTTTGGTACCCCTATAAATTCCCACATATACTGGAGTGCTGGAGCGGGCATTGGTGAGGGATATCTTTCAATTTGAGGGACACCATGCATCTGGAGACATAAATAGGAATACCAGGGTATATTCATCTATGGTATTTAGAAAACAAAATGTGTCGATACATAGGAGTTGTACCCATGCTCGGACTCATGCATGTGGTCATACATCATAGGGACAACACAGAGGACCAGATCAGCCCAGAGAGGGGCAATGCTATGGAAATTATGGGTGAGGTCACATGGAATGTGATTTTCCAACCTAATGTGTTGATAAGGGAAGTCAAATAGCAGATAGACCACCACATAAGAATCATATTCTTGATTAGGGTTCTCCTAGGAGGGGCCAGAGTGTACCCCTGGGTGGAAGAGTTGGTAGAGGAGTAGGTGGGTCTCCATGAGGAGGAGATATTGGTGGTGGGTGATGATATGAGATCCTTATACCACCAAAACTAGAAGGCTCATTCCAGGATAAGGGAGCTAGCGGTTAAGGTTATGGGCAGCTTCTGGCTATTAAGAAGTATGACATGGCAGTTCACAAGATGATTATAGGTACAATATGTGTTTATTATACTATTTCTTTTATACTAGTAGATATAGATGTGTGTCATTCCTTCATATCCTTACTCCTAGTTTGAGAGGTGGATCTATCAGTTGTTACTTTATCCCATAAACTTTGGCTTGAAGTTTCTACAGATAATTATTCTTCATTATCACTTATCTACTGGTAGTGTGATCTATCACTTTGTGGAGAGAGTTTATCATGGGACCTATTGGTCATTAATATGAAACCATATGACATAATATTGGGTATGTACTACTTTTCCATGATCTGATCCCATATTGACCATCACCACAGAAAAGAAAAATTCCTTCGAACTAGTGGGACAAGATTTTCCTTTGCAGGTGAGAGAAATCTAATAGTGGAGTGAGTGGGTCTTGTGAGCAAGAAGCTAAAACCCATCACCCATTAGTCGGTGAGTTTATCCCTTGGAATATTGTCCTCTTTGGGAATCTGGGTTCCTTTATTCATGGAGGATTATATGTACTTATTCCCTAAGAATGTTTTGGGACTACCTCTGAGGTGGGAGATATAGTTTTTCATTGACTTTCACCCTGGGACTGCATTGAAATATTAGGTGGCATGTCGTATGGCCCCTACCAATATCTAAGAGCTGAGGGTGTAGTTGGAGGACCTTGAAGGGAAGGTTTTTATAATACCTAGTGTATCCCCCTGGGTAGCTCTGGTTTTGTTTGTGAAAAAGGTAGAATAGAGATTGTGTCTCTATGTTGATTATTGTCACCTAAATTAGACCATTATAAAGAACAAGTACCCCTTGTTGGGTATTAATGACCTATTTGATTAGTTACGAGGTTTGAGATGGTTCTCAAAGTTTGATCTCATGTCTGGATACCACCAGTTGAGGGTTTATGAGGATGATATTATGAATTTAGAATTCTAATGTCACTACAGACACTATGAGTTCTTGGGTATTCCTTTCAGTATGACAAATTACCCTAATGTTTTTATAGATTTGATGAACCAAATCTTCCATACATACTTGGAACAATTTGTGGTTGTCTTTATTAATGACATACTCATCTAATCCTTGTCAGAGGAGGAGCATGAAGAGAACTTGTGGATGGTACAAGATTTATTTTGAGAGCTCTATATTTATGGTAGTCTCTCAAAGTTCCAATTCTTGATCCATGAGATTCACTTTCTATGGAATGTCAATTCTGAGCATGGATTAGCTATGGAACCAGAAAAGATTGATGTGATGCTTTATTAGGAGCCACCTAAGATCATGTCGGAGGTGCAGAGTTTTCATGGCTTTGTGGGGTACTAAAATAGGTTTATAGTATAATTATCTAGGATTTAATCCCCTTTTACCACACTAACATGGAAAGGGTAGTCATTTACCTATATTGAGCAGTGTTAGGGAGCCTTTGAGGATTTTTGGATAAGGATGACTAGTGATCCTATTTTTTCACTATTAGAGGAGTGTGTGGACTACATACTATATTAGGATTCCTCTGGAGATATGCTCAATTGGGTGTTGATGCAAAGACAGGAATTGATCACATATGGGTTGAGTATTTTGAGGCCCCATGAGAATAAATATGTGACTTACAACCTGGAGTTGGTTGTGATGTCTTCGCTCTAAGGATGTGAAGGCACTATCTTCTCGGAGAGATTTTTTTTACTCAAACCATCATAGTATCAAGTATGTCTTAATGCATATATATATGAACCTAAGACAAATAAACATGTTGTATTTTTTAAATACTATGACTTTGGGATAGTCTATAATTATATAAAGGGTAGCGTGGTGGAATATTCTCTCATCAGGAAGTCCCATTCTCATTTGGTAGAGGAGGAATTAGATCAGTTGGCTTCCTTGCAGCTAACCCTAGTAAAAGAAAAGGGTGCAGCTTATCTTAAATCAAAGGTTTTGAATCCTTCTCTTCTTTAACATGTGAGGGAGTATCTATTGGGATACATCGATTGTGAGGTCATACATGACCATATATACTTAGGAGATTCACTAGATAGATTCTATGAAGTATGGAATCATGTCATATGTTTCCATGGATAGATGGTGGTTCTGATCACGATGTGGGAGGAGGTGATGAGAGAGTTTCACACTTCTTCATTGGATGTACATCCCAGTATAGGGAATTTGTATAGGGACCTTCAACGGTAGTTTTTGGGGGCTATCATGAGGTGGATCATGGCTGAGTTCATCTCTTGGTGTTCTATATATTAGTAGGTGAAGGTTTAGTACCATGTTCTAAAATGTTTGTTGTGGCCTTTGAGATCCCGATGTGGAAATTGGATTCTATAACCATGGAATTTGTAACAGGGATTCCATGGATAATGAGAGGCCATGATTCTATCTAGGTGATATTTGACTAACTTACCAAGTCGATGCACTTCTATTCTATTAGGGATTAGATTTTCTTGGAGATTTTAGGGCAGTTGTATGTGCAGGAGATCATACACCTCCATGGGGTTTCCTCGATGGTTGTCTTTGAATGTGATGTGTTGTTTACATCACAACTATGGAGAGGTCTGTAGGAGTAATTTGGGACCCAATTGAGGATGAGTATAGATTTTCACCCCCAGATGGATGGGTATACTGAGCGTATTATCCAAGTGTTGGAGGATATGTTAAGGTTTTGTTTGTTATACTTTTTATAGAGCTAGGATGGTCACTTAACTTTGGTATAGTTTTCTTATGATAATATATATCAATCTACTATTGTCATAGCACCTTTTGAGGCCCTATAAAGGAGACCTTGTAGGTAACCATTATGATGGATTGTGATTGGTGAGGCATCTCTAGTTGTTCCATAGATAGTGAAGGTGATTAAGGAGAAGGTCCAAGTGTTCTGTGAGTGGATGAGAACCACCTAGAGTAGACAAAAATCTTATGCAGAATGATATTGTAGTCACTTGGAGTTCAAGAAGGGAGACCATGTTTTCCTAAGATTCTCCCCCATGATAAGGATTATAGAGATTTTTCCAGATAGGTAAGTTATCCCCAACATTCATCAGGACATTTTAGATCCTAAAGAGGGTTGGTGAGGTTTCTTACCACCTAGAATTACCCCCACAGTTGTATCAGGTTTATGATGTCTTCCATGTGTTGTAGCTGAAGAGATAGATGCATGATCCTATACATGTTATAGATTAGGTGAGCTAGACATTGAGGGTGGATCCACCTTCATAGAGTACCCATTAGAGATCAAGGATTGGTAGGAGAGGATCTTTCATGGATGGAACATTCCCTTGGTTCATGTGTTGTGGTAGTATGGGAGCATGTAGAAGAGCTCCTATAAGCAGGAAAGCTAGATGTGATCTTAGTATCCCCAGCTTTTTTCTTAGTTTTTTATTTTCAGTGATGAAAATATTGAATGAGATAATAATTTAGAGACATTTTTACCCTTGTAATAATTTGAAATATATTAAAAAAAAATTAGAGACAGACACTAAGACGGTGTGCGATTCTGAGGCGCGGTGATCCATAAATTAACTTTATAAAAAATATTAAACATATTTTATATCACGCACGCACATTTTTTCATAAATAATAGAATATTTTATGAACATATTCCAAGTTTAAAAATTAAATACTATTTTTGAATTCGGAGTGTGGGTTTTACCCTAGGTGTGACCTAAAGTTGGTTGATGCCAGACGTTCAGATGATGTAGCCATTGGTGGGTACATTATGTGAATTAATTAATTAATTAAATCAAATTAATTCATTTAATACCCAAAACCATTTTTACTCTATAAGTAGACTATTATATAAAATCACCAAGGTTAGCTGCATAACCATGATATTGTTGATAGGAGGTTTCATCACTCTTCGTTGGAAGATCAAGATCGAACAACGACGGGCGACCGGATAGAGGTGGTTTGATAGATGGAGAACATATCAGATCTTCCCCATCACTGGAGAATGTTTTCTTCACTGAATAATGATCCAATATATAGGTGGATCACATCAATTGCGGTTTTCCATCCCTTGGATTAAATATTTAAATCATGTACTGTAATCTTATTTTGATTCTACTTTTTCACACACATCGCATGATCCTCATTGATGAATAATTTTTTATTCGATTGATTAAATTCTCATACCATGATTTCACCCCAATTATTCTTTATTATGAAATTATTGACCAAGACTTATTATAAAATGATTGTTTTACCTTCATTCTTGTGATTTTCCTCCACCATTATTTTCTTTATTCATTGTTGGACTATGGGGTAGCATTTTGACATTGTCAGGAAGGTTATAGCACAATGAAACCCCAGATTCATCATAGTTAAATGTATGATGAAAGAATCAATGTTTGTAGATTGATCAGGATGAAACATGGGTTATACTTTGTGGATATAGTATTCAAAGTAGTGATGATGATGGGCAGTGTGTAGGGGAACTATAGCCTCATACAGGAATTTGGATTCACGATTTATGACTACCAGAGCCTGGAAATCAATGTTCAGTGATGGTTTCTTCTTTTTTAGTGGATTCCATATAGTCAATGGGAGGATTTGGTGGTGAGAGATCCATAAATGTAATCCACATAGAGAACTATTTATTTTGAAAAAATCATAACTAAACTATATGTACTAGGATGAGAACACATCATGTGGTCCCCAAGATATGGCGGTTAGGGTTTCAGGTTGGAGTTAAATATCACATGTCGTATGGAGGGACCACACGCTATGTGACACCCAGTCATTTGACTTAGAATTTACAAAGGGTGAACACCTATGAGTGAAATTTACCATTCAGGATAATTGTATCACTAAGAGGGGGAGGGGTGAATTAGTGATAACGTTTTCTTTTATGTTTCCTTGAAAATGAAACAACCTTCACCTCCTATTAAAGATTTATTTTCCTACTGAAAACAAATCAAACACACATCTATAGGAACAAAATTCTTTATAAGTTTCACTATTCAATAATAATAGTTATGTTCATAGTATGGTTTGGAAATGATCCAATACCACACAATCCACTAGAAAACAATCCCTTCTATGTGTAATACAAAGAGTAGGATATTCCCTTACACTCTTATAGAACTATGTAAACAATTCAATAGTGTGTCTTCTCCTTACAGCACAATTGATGTAATAAAAAGTTTGTATAATAACACATGTTACCTATGCTTCGTTTTCAACTTTCACAAACGTATTATTTTGAAAAAAATTCTTCACATTCTTATACATAATCTAGTAAGAACTTCAAGTAATTTTGACATAGAACACCAATCTAATTATTTGTCTGATTCTACCTATACAAATCTCCCAATATAATTTCCCAATATGATTTTCCTAGTCTGAATGCTCAATATGAAAAATATGATTTTTCTAGAATATAGTTGAGACAATTTTTAACACCTTTTTTCTCAATTTGGAAATCCCAATATGATAATTCTTCCTAATATGATAATCCCAGTCTGATTATTCGTCCCGATACGATGATCATATGAATACAATGATAAACAGAATATGGTGATCATCTAAGTACGATGATCAGATGAATACATTATAATCTATCTCTTCTGCTTTTAATTCCATCTGGAAACACTTCTTCAAGAAATACACAATTTGGAACCTCTTCTTCTCTCTAAAAATGCGGAGCTTATCTATATTACTTTCCTAAATAGTACATCTTTTTCAGAGAAGTATGATGTACTTATCCCCTTTTATACTATCCCCAAAGATGGTTTGGGTGGGAATCTTAAAAAATTTCCTACTCAACCAACTTTTCCGAATTTTCATGTATCCTTGAATTTTGGGTGCATTTATGACTTCATCAACGCTTCTCCATTCTTCTCGATCATTATCGAATCTTCAGAACACTTTAACTCTCTTATGAATTATTTCACAAAAATCAATCCAATTTCAATTCCCATATTGATTTACTTAGTCTAATTTCTTCATTATGATGCTTTATTACAATTAAATAAATGAAGAAATAGACCTATTTCATATTCTTCACAATCTGAATTCTGATTCTTCATTATGATGCTTTGTTTAAACTATTTAAAACAAACATCTTCTTCAAATTTCAAGCTCCCCCTTGACAACACATCCATATATTTCATTTATATATTCTCTTGATCCACTTGAATGAAGTGATTCAATCATATCTACTTCTTCTTTTTCTTTAGAAAGATGAATTGGTATAAACTATCAAATAATGGATCTTGACCCAATTGAAAAAAAAAAGTTCATCTTTACCTTCTGAATACAATACCCATCATCTTCATTATCCAAAGATTTATATCTTTTGTATTTTGGTATGATTGAAAACTAGTACCCTCAGTTTCTCACATTTTTCACAAATCTTCTAAGCATTCAAGATTCAATATTTTATTTTGAAAATGCATTAAACCATCTTAAATGGTTGACTACATTATTGATCAGTCTATGTCATTATGTTTTGAATCAACTTCAACTCAATTCCTTTACCATCAGTCTTGTTGAAAATATGATGGACTGGTTTCATCAGCTTCAACTTCAACAACTTCCTTCAATCAAAAACTTGTGCTTTTATCATGACTTCCTTCATGACTTTGAATACATTTGAGATTAGATTCATCATCAACTGATTTTAAAGGGAAATTATTTTAACTTTCCATTCAATTCCTTCAGTAACATCTTTCTTTCCAGCTCATCCTTAATACAATTGTCTAGAATACATATGACATGAATACAATAGACAACATCTCTTTCAATTCCCCTTTATTTCATCAAGATTTAATCACAATTTCTCCAAACAAATTATGATATTTTTTAAATAAAAATTATCAAAAAATCATCACAATTAAAATCATAGTCATGAAAACTCTTATTCACCTCCATAGTGATCAAACCATTCATATTGGATTCGGTGTGAATCTGATGACCCCTTTTTATTCTAGCCAGCTTCTACTAAATATGGTGGACCTTTTCAATAATTATGAGTCTAATTTCTTTAATATTATGGTCAGTACAATTTTCACCAAATACAAATTGAGTTTATTTCTTTAATTCTTGAACTTCCTTTGATAAAAAAAGACAACACCTGAATATGATCATCCTTATCATCTTGGTCTTAATAATATACCCTTTGGATTTTGTTGTCAACCAAGATTCTTAAATCACTGAACTTTTTGTCTTCAATAAATGGATTACTTATCAACAATTCTAATCCTAAGTGAGTTAACTCGTTATAGGAAAAAATAATCATTGACAGAAAACCCATACTATCCAAAAGTGGTGATCATGAAACCTCTTCAACTTTTCTTCACAACTTTCTTCCACATCTTTCTCTACTTCTTAAATTTTCCTGGAATACAAAAATTTTGTTTCCTACAACCACTCCAACAAATAGTTATAATAGTTCACACACACATACAATGTTGGATTCACAGCTTACCCACAACTCTCCCTTCTTACATTCTTCCATAAGGATAGATTTATGAAACAATTCTCCCCCTTGAAAACACTATCCAAAGGTAAGATAAGATAGGGGGAAAAACACATACCTCAACCTTGATGAGAAAGAGGTTAGACACCCATGCTCAAACTCAATTTAGAAAATAATTCCTTCAGTAAATGTTTTTGTGAAAATTTCATCAACTTGTTCTGATGTAGGAGTATACTCCATCTTCAATTCATTCTTCTCCACATTCTCTTTGATGAAATGATATTTTATATCAATATGTTTTGAATGATAATGTTGAACTGGATTCCTAGTTATATTGATTGTACTTTGATTATCACAACCCAATAGCAAAGGTAACTTCACTTTAATAAGTAAATATTCTAATTGAGTCTTCATCCATATAAGTTGGGTAGTATCTTGAGTAACAGTAATATACTCAACTTCATCCATACTTAGAGTTACTAATTTCTATTTATTTAAATTCATACTAACACAAATATTTCCCATAAAGAATACTCCACCAGATGTGGATCTTCTATTATCAACATTTCATTCCCAATAATCATCTGAATACCCAAAAAATCAATACTTTCTAATTTTTCATACCTGATTCTGAAATTTTTTGTGCCTTTGATGTATTTGATAATTATTTTTCCAGTAATTAAATGTGATTCTTTAGGAGCACTCTAAAATATTACACATGAAGTAACATCATAAACAATGTCAGGTCTTGAGGTAGTCAAATACAATAAACTTCCAATCAACTTTTGGAATTATTTTCGATCAACTTCTTTCCCTTCACCATATTTATATAAATTTGTTCCAACTTAAATTGGTGTGGAAACACATTTTGAGTTTTCCATGAAAAACTTATTTATAAGTTCTTTATCATGTTTTTCTTCAGAAAGAAATATATGTTTATTCTTTTGTAAAATTTATAACCCAAGAAAGTATTTCATTTCCCCCAACATGGACATTTCAAAAAGATTTTTCATTTTATTGTCAAATTTTTTACAAATTTTTTCATCATTACCAATAAAGACAATATCATAAACATAACAATTATGATGAGGGAATACTCTTGAATTTCTTTAATGTAAAGATTTTCATCAACTCTTCCTTTCTTAAAACTCATTTTTCTTAAGCAAGTATCTAATTTGTAATACCATTACCGTGAAGATTTTTTTATCTCATACAAGTCCTTATTCAATATATACACATAACATTAGTCTTTCGCAACAAAAAAAACTATAAGGTTTTTCAATGTAAACTTACTCATCAAGATCACCATTCGAGAATACTTATTTAATATCCATTTGAAAGATATTGTAACCTCATTGTGAAGCAATAGAAAGAAAGATTCTGATATTTTTTAATCTTTCAACTTGAGTAAAAGTTTCATCAAAATCAATACCTTCAATTTTTTAATACCCTCTGCAGAAAAGTCTTTCCTTGTTCTTTATTACTTCACCTTCTTCATTTAGTTTGTTTCGGAAAACCCATTTTGTGCTAGTAATATTTTGTTTATCAGGATTGGGTAAGAGTTTCCATGTATCATTATTTTCAATATGATCCAACTCTTCATTTATATCCTAGACCCATTATAGATACTCAAAATCTTCTTTCACATCATTCGGATCAAATTTTGAATACAAAGAAGTATGTGTAATAGAATTTTTTGTTCTTCTTGTTTGAACCTTATGATGTTGATCACCAATAATATTATGATATTCAACTTTTTTCTTCATCCAAGGATGATATATTTGAGTATATTCTTAATCATTGGAAATAGATGTGTCTGATTATTCTTTATTATGATTTTCTATATCCTTATCATAGTTTTTATCAAGACTTTCCTTATCATGCTCAAATTCCTTGCCAGCCTAGGTATTTTTGTCTTCCTTGGATATTTCAATGAATTTCACATAAATAGAATCAAAAATTATTCCTATTTATTTTTTGAAACATCTATATCATCTTCCTTCTAGATCATGTCCAAGTAAAATTCCATATTCACCTTTTTTCTCAAACTTTCCATAGTTTCAAACTTTCTTCTTTATTATACATGGACTCCTGAAAACTCTTAAGTGTCTCAAACTTGTAGTTTTTTCATAAAACAATTAATATGGAGTCATATGTGATATTTTAATATAGAAAAATTAGTTTTTAATATAAACATCATTACTCATAGCTTGACTCCAATAGTAATGAGAAAGACCATGTTCAAGTAACATAGTTCTCCCTATTTCCACAAAACTTCTATTATTTCTTTCAGAAACTCCATTTTTTTAGGAGTGTATGGAGAACTATAATTATGAAAATTCACATGAATATTGATATAACTTTTAAATTTTTCATTTATGTATTCACCATCATTCTTAGTTCTCAGCTTCTTCACCGAATACTCACATTCTTTCTCAGCTTTCCTTCTGAAACTTTCAAACATTTTCAAAGCATCTGACTTATGTTTCATATATATAACACAAGTAATGTGAGTATAATTATAAATGAAAGTAATGAAATACTTATATCCATCTATTGATTATATTCTCATTGACCCATAGATATCAGAATAAATAAGCTTCATGGGTTGCTTCGAAAAAAATGTCAACTTTATTATGCATATCATTTGTAATCTTTACTTTCTAAAAAATAGTGCAACACCAATCAATTATTCTTAGAAGATAAAGAATGTATCAGAAACTATTTATTTTAGATAACTTGATTATGTTTCTTTTACACATGTGTCCTAGCCTTTTATGCCATAGTTGATTCTCTTCCACCATACTCAAGTAACAAGAGTTTTGTATTTCACTAACATGAAACAAGTTTCCCTTTGTACGTTGTCCTCTTGTAACTATCTTTACATCCTTCTCACTTTTCAAAACAAATACATATTTCCTAAAAGTAAATTTGTTACCTTCATCACACAATTTTGAAACACTCAGTAGGTTATGTTTTATCCCATCAACATATAAAGCCTTTTTGAATTTCAATTTTTCTTTTCCACTGATATTTGATCAAACACCATTAATTATTAGTGATTCATCATTGTCAAATTTCATTGTTCCTTATTTGAAATCTTTTACATTCTTCAAAAATATCAAATCTCCTTCCATATGAGAATAACACCCACTATTAAGAATCCAAGATCATTCTCCTTTTATAGCTTTCAAAGTGGTTTCAATGACAAGAGATTTTTCTTCTCCCTTTTCTTTATTCATTTTTGGATTCTGAGAATTGCTAAGTAAATTTTGTTGTACCAGTATCAAAACAAGACAACCCTTAGAAATATGACCTGATTTTTCATATCTTTCAAAAATATTTTCCAGGGATTGGAACCTTTTTTGAATTCTTACACCATTTTTTTCAGATCTCTTTTGAAATTTCTTTTCAGGCTTCCTATTTTGAGAGGATTTACTTCCCCAAAAAATTTTCCTTATATAAACTATGGAATAATATTAATGTTTTTGGTTGAACCAACACATATTATTCATATGTCTAAATCCACCATAATACTAATAGTATCAATAGAAAGAGTATTTTTCTCTGAAACTTCCATACAAACTGGAGTTGTAGACATGTTTCTCAGAAACCATATTTTTTTTCTTATCTGAACCTATAAAATTTATATTATCAATCAAAATATTAATTTTTTTTATACTTATAGGAATCAGAAGTAATAGAAACATTTCAATATTTTGAATTTTTGGACTTAGGGTTTTTAGAAACTTCTAAATTCTCTACCTTGTTACTCTTGGACACATACATAACCTTTACATATTTCTTCTATTCATAAACAATTCTAGAGTTCTTCTAAACCTTTGAAGGTAAATTTTTTTATATTTATTAGGTTTATCCTTTCGATAACTTTCACCAACTTCCAAAATAGAGTTTTTGAAACTTTTATTTCTTTTTTTAACTTTAAAAAGTTTTTATTGAACAAGTTCCAACTCTTTTTCCTTTTTTCAGGCTTCACTTCTAGATATTCATCATGATTCTTTTCTTCCTCAAGATATTTTTTAAAATCTCCAATCTCTACCAGAATTTTGTTCTTCTCTTCTGAAAATATTTCTTGAATTTTTTAGGAACATTCATCTTCCAAATTCTTGTTTTTATTTTCAAGTATTCTGATCTTTCTCAAAAATTCTTTCAACTCTTCTTTAAAATACATTTCAAGTTGAGTTTATTCTACATCAGAACTTCTACTTATGAATTATTCATCATTCATAGTTGTAATAAAATTATTCTCAAAACTATACTCAATAGAATTTTTGGATTCAGAATTACTCCATTATTCTTCTTCATATTTAGACAAAAATATTCGTCTTTTATATTTGAAGAACTTTTTATCTTTCCCTTTGGAAAAATATTTATTCTTATCACCTTGTTTCTTTCACGATCTTCTTGGCCTTCTTTATTCTTCATCATTATACTCTTACTTATTTCTTTGAGGATAATCAGTTTCAAAGTTTCCAACATCTCCGCATTCAAAACATTTCAATGGAAGTTTCACTTTGTATTTACCTATTCCTCTTCTCACATTTTTAGAAAAAAAGGATAAAATTTCATCCAAATTTTTACATACCTCATTTTTAGAATTAAATTCACCAGATTATTCTTGAATAAGAATATTATTTGAATTTTATTTCTTGGAATCCTTGAAATACATTTCTCTATCAACTTTTTTTTGGTTT
Organism: Viscum album; assembly: GCA_963277665.1. NCBI lineage: Eukaryota > Viridiplantae > Streptophyta > Magnoliopsida > Santalales > Viscaceae > Viscum > Viscum album. Next base: position 990,105,493 of record OY728136.1, on the reverse strand, counting down.
TTATATCTTTATCCCTTCCCATTTAATAAGTGGTGATATTTATATGAAAATCATCAAGAGACAATGTTTTAAGATCTATATCTTTTAATAAAGAAAATTTTGCATCAAAATTTTCAGTAAGAATTCTCAAGATCTTTTTAAAAACTGTAGAATCTTCTAACTTTTCACCAAGACATCTGATAGTGCTGAAAAATTCATTCACCCTAGTAAAGAAGTCCCCAACAGATTCACACTCAGCCATTTTCAAATATTCATACTTTAATCTCCATATTTTTAATTTTTACTTTTTCACTTTTGTATTGCCTTCGTATATGTTTTTAAATTTATCACATATACCTTTGGTTTCAAAAATACCTTTCACCCTTAAGAATTCACTTTTAGAAAGTGATGATAATATGGAATTTTTGGACCTTCCATCATTCTCATGATTATTCTTATCAATAGATGTAACAGAAAAGTTTTCATCAATAGGAGAAAACTCATCTGTTTTAACTTCATGAACATCATATCCTATAGACATGAGATAGGGAGACATTATATCTTTACAGATATGATAATTCTTACCATTGAAAACTGGAATTCCTTTAATGTTCACATAATTGAGATTCTCCATCAACTTCTCTTCAAAACTTCTGTAAAGAATAAGTAAAGGTAACCTTTGGCTCTGATACCAATTGAAAGTGCCCATTCAGGATAATTATATCACTGAGAGTGGGAGGGGTGAATCAGTGATAAATTTTTCATTTATGTTTCCTTGAAAAATAAATAACCTTTGTCTACTATTAAATATTTCTTTCCCTACCAAAAACAAATCAAACACACATCCATAGGAACACAAGTATTTACAAGGTTTACTATTCAATAAGAATAGATGCATCCTTGGTATAGTTTGGAAATGATCCAGTGCCACACAATCAACTAAAAAAATGCATTTTATGTGGAATACAATGAGTAGTATATTCCCTTACACTCGTGTAGCACTATGTAAACAATTCAATAGTGTGTGTGTTCTTTCTAGCACAAATGATGTAATATAAAGTTTTTGTAACAACACATGTTACTTGTTCTTATTTTTCAACTTCCACAAATGTATTCTTTTAAAAAAATCTTCAATTTCATACCCCAGAATCCAGTAATAACTTTAAGGATTTTTGATATAGAACTCCAATTAAATTTTTAGTATGATCCTCCCAATACAAATCTCCTAAACCTATTTCCCAATACGATTTTCCTAGTCAGAATGCTCAATATGAAAAATATGATTCTGCTAGAATACGGTTGAGAAAATTCTGAACACCTTCTTTCTCAGTTCGAAGATCCCAGTAGGATAATTCTTCTAAATATGATAATCCCAATCTAATTATTCATCCTGGTATAATTATCATTTGAATACAATGATAAGAAGAATATAGTAATCAGTTGAATATGATGATCAGGTGAATATGTTGCAATCTTGTCTCTTCTTTTTTTACTTCCATCTGGTAACACTTCTTCAAGAAATACACAGTTTGGAACATCTTTTTCTCTCTATAAATGCAGAGCTTCTATATCTTCCTTTTGTGATAAATTCATCTATTTTCAAAGAATTATGATGTACTTCTCCACATTTATACTCATCCGAAATATGGTTTGGGTAGAAATCTTAAAAACTTTCCCACTCAACCAAATTTTCAAAATTTTCATGTATCCTTGAATTTAAGGTGAATTTATGACTTTTTAATGTTTCTCCATTCTTCTTTATCCTTATCAAATCTTCTAAACACTTCATCTCTATTTTGACTTATTTTAGAAACATCAATCCAATTTCAATTCCCTACCAATTTTCTTAATATGATTTCTTCATTATGATGCTTCATACCAATTAAATATATGAATAAATAGGCCTCTTTCATCTTATTCACAATCTCCAATATGATTGTTAATTATGATTCTTAGTTTAAACTGTTGAAAAAAAATCTTCTTCAAATTTCAAGCTCCCCCTTGACAACACATCCAGCTATTTCTTTCACCTCTTCTCTTGATCCACTTAAATGAATTGATTCAATCATATACACTTATTATTATCTTTAGAAAGTTGAATTGGTATCAACTCTAATACAATGGATCTTGACCCAATTGGAAAATAAAAAAATGAAAAGTTATCATAGTTCATATTTCTCTTCTAAATATAATACCCATCATCTTCATTCTCCTAAGATTTATATCTTTTGGATTTTGGTCTGACTGAAAACTAGTACCTTCAGTTTCTCACATTTGTCACAGATCTTATAAGACTTCAAGATTAAATCCCTACATTTTAAAATGCATTCATCCATATTAAATGGTTTACTACATTGTTGATCGGTCTCTATCATTATGTTTTTCATTGGATTATACTCAATTCTTTTACCATCAATCTTGTTGAAAATAATTTCTCCTAAATACGATGGTATGTTAAATGCAATGGACTATTGTTAATAGATTAAACATCATAAACTTCCTTCAATCGCAAAATTGTTCTTGTATCAGGTATTCCTTCATGAATTTGAATACATTTGAGAATAGCTTCATCGTCATCTAATTTTCAATGTAAATTATTATAACTTTCTATTCAATTACTTCATCACCATCTTTCTTTCCAGCTCATCCTAAATATGGTTTTCCAGAATACATCAGACCAAAATATGATAGACAGTATCTCTTTCACTTCCCCTTTACTTCATCAATCTTATATCACAAGTTCTCTAAAAAACTTATGATATTTGTGATATACAAATCAGAAAATCATCATCACATATTCATGCAGACTCTGATTCTCCTCCATAATTATCAAACCATTTATATTATATTTGGTGTGAATCGGATGACCCCTTTTTCTTCCATCCATATTCTCCTAAATATGATGGAACTTTTCAAGAATCATGAGTCTAATTTATTAAATATGATGGTTATTTATATTTTCACCAAATACAAATTGAGGTTATTTATTTCCTTCTTGAACTTCCTTTGATAACAAAAGACAACACATGAATACGATCATAATTATTAGATTGGTATTAACAAGTATCCCATGTGGCCTCACATGAATTGTACTATAAGATCACATGGGAACAACCTAAGGTACACAAACATGGCCCAACTACACAGAATGGGACATGGCTGGGTATATAGGAATGTCTAGGAAAGCATGGGAAGGCCCCTAGCGGTCGACACATGACATTTGAAAACACTACACACCATGTAATACTACATGTACATCCAAGACATGTGTAGTAAGGGACACATCCAAGAATATAGGTGAGGTAACATATTGTGTGGCCCCTCATACACATCGTTTACTTCTTCCTAAAACTTTTACCTATTGAATATCCTTTGTATGGACCCGTATTTTGGATTGTGAGTAGCCTATCCTGAGTATTTTTTCACATAGAACGTGATGGTATCCTTCATAGTGTATTTTGAGATATCATTAGAGATGTTATGAGTGTGATGATTCCTTATATGATTCTTTATGATGGCAGTGATCAGGCATGGTCATCGAATAGATTGTAGATACATAAGCGACACTCCCCTATCACATCGGGGCGTGGGTCCTCTATCCATAGAGATGGTAATCCTCTATCATACTAGGGTGTAGGTCCTATATAATCATTTGATAGATATAGATGTGTCACTCCCATGTCATACCATGGTATGGGTTCTCTATCCATGGAGATGGTACTCCCATGTCGTACTAAGGTGTGGGTCCTCCATACTCATTATACAGGTAAAGAGACGGAACACCCCTATCGCACCAGGGTATCCATAGAGACGGTACTCCCATTTCATACCAAAGCAAGAGTCCTCCATACTCATTGTACAGATATAGATATGGCACTTCCCTATCACACCAATTCACAGGTACTCTATCCATGGAGATGATACTCCCTTGTTGCACTAGGGCAGGGGTCCTCTATACTTGTTGTACAGATACATAGTTGGAACTCCCTTTTCATACTAGGGTGCGGTTCCTCTATATGTGGAGATGGTTATCCCATTTTTCATTAGGACACAGGTCCTCCATATTATTTTCACATATATAGAGATGGTACTTCCCTATCATACCAGAGCATAGGTCCTTCACATAACTTCTTCAGTTAGACACATGGGATGTAAGTAATTGATGATAGAATTTTGGAAATATTGGAAAAATATTCCATGATATAGGTTATGAAATAGAGATCACAATGCTCTCATTTATGTGTTTCTTATATGAGAATATATATCTTTATTGTTGGGTTTTTTCCCTCTTGATTTGGGTTGAGATTACTACTTCTATCATGTATCATATTGCTCCCCCTTCAGTTTCTAGGGTGTCCTATTGGATATTTATATAATCTCCCCTTTATGGGGTTTTCTCACATATTTCATGTCTTATGAAAATGATGGAGATTTTAGTGGTGATTTCAAAGAAGCATGGGGATAATTGAGTGCATATACCATGTACGGTGGTCGGGCTTAGAGATCAAGAGTTGAGCACTCTAAAATTTATTTCTTTTCAAGTTATTATCAGGTTGGAACATATTTTATGGTTGGGTGTTTATTTTTCCCTTTATATTTCATATTACACTATACCACTCTATTGTATTCCCTAGTGGTTATTACATACATGGTTTTTACTCTAGATTTTATTATCTTTTATTTTTATCCCTCTCCAATTCTTCATGGAGATGGTTGGGTGTCTGTATATAGGTTCTTTAGTCAAATTCCTCCCATTTTATTTATTCTTTTCAGTACTTGTCACAATCTCCTAGGCTATGAAGGCGGGCTTGAGATAGTTACATCTTGGACTTTCACTAGCTAGGTGGGCCTCTATAGATCGGTTCATGACATATGTGGTGTATATATTTCCCCTTTGAGTTATATAACATGAATATTTATTTCTTTATTATGATTAATGATTCAATTCTATTTAATCTTTCAAGATGAATTTTTAAAAGAAAATCGGATCTTATTTATCTTCTTGATCAGGTATATTTTTCTTCCATATTCATATTTTTCAAAATTGTTTTACAAAAATAATTTTATTTACACAAATAATTTATAAAGTATATTTTAAGTTATCCTTTTCTTTTTACATAGTATGAAATGAATCTTTATAATTTTTTTCTGAAAGGGGTCATTTTCAACTTTATTTACAAAAAAACAAAAGGAATTTTTTTTAAATAATATAATATTAACAGACCTTCCCACCACCATAAACATTTTATACTCTTGATTATTCTAAAAAAATTAATGGTATTAAAAATAAAAAAAAATTGATAAATATTTTATCATCCATTTTATTTTATTCTCTAAAAGAAAAAAAATTTATTTCAAAACATATATTTCTGATGAATTGAAGATCTCCTTTTATCTCTTATTAATTTTGAATTTATTAACTTTATATTGAAACATTCACTTTCTTGTGATCATTGAACATTAAATTTCCCTTAAATAATTGTATTATTTTTATCATGGATATGATTATCTCCTAAATAGTATACCATTTATACATACATTGTTTTACTTTTAAAGTTATTTGATTGAAAAGGGAAATATTTATATGTTTTATTATTTATTGAATACATATATTTTTTTATAAGTTATATTTTTTCATGAATTAAATTGATCATTTGATATATGAGGAATGCATTGGACATGCAGTGATGGGTGGGGCTGTAACATTCTGACTTGGCTCAGTACTAAGATGGTGGTTGGACCGGTGGGTCACATAGCCTCAGGCGCACCTCCTCATATGACAGAGGATGTCGACTAGCAGTGAGGGTATAAATAGGTGGTAACGGGGATACTATACCATCATGTCAGAGTATCACAGTGGTTTATCAGATAATAAATAGTAAGTAATAAAAGAAGTGGTATAATAAATGGAAGAAAAACAGTAGTAGAAGAATAATATAATATCTAAATAAAAATAAAATACTCAATGCCAATTCCATATAATTATGCATGTAATTCTAGGTTCTACTACAAGGTACAAGAAGTAAAAAAGAAAAAAGAAAAACTCGATGGTCAACACCTCGAGCATCCTAAGCAAGAGCCCAATCATGTGCTCCCTAACTCCCATGTACACAGCACAACACAAGTAATGAATACAAATACCTGTAAGCAAGAAGATCTACTCGAGTTCCAAATGGCACCTGAGTAGGGTGTAAGATAATAATCTTAGTTGGTCAGCAACCATGATGTCTAGCTCAATCCATTAATTTATATATATTTTAAATTAATGGTCATGTATAAGTAGAAAAAATAAACTAGAATTGCTTAATAAATAAACAAAAACTAACCTAGGTTTCTAAGGGACACCTGGAGGCTATACCCACTTCGGCACCCTACAAGGTATCTATGTCTATGGGTTGATCCTCTTACATCAGGATGAATCACCCAAATCGGTGGCAGATTATCCTACTGAGGATGAATCACTCAGAATATACCATAAACATATATCCTCTACCCTCAAGATAACCAAAATATCTCCCTTAGGCATAACTATAATCTCACCCTCATTCATAGTGTGAATGTTCATATTTTCCTCAAGCATATAACTTAATCATATACTCTACATGCCTGACCGCGTACCCACTCGGGGGCTGGGCCATCACCCGCTTTGTTTCCCGGCCCCTACCTTTTTAATAAAAGAAAATGAAAAAATAATAATAAACATGAGTCATATCCAAACAAACTCAACATTTCAATCGGTATCAAACCCTTGGGTATCAATCACATCGATATCACATAATCTCAAAAGATAAGCAATCAAAGTCCAAAAGTCTATTATCGAACATACCGAATTCATCACCATAAGAAACAAAGACCAATTTATAAAAATTATCATCTTTCAAACCAATTCATTTCATTAATCTAGGTTTATAATTATCATAATAATTATATCAAACCTGTTTAATTAATCATTTGACCCTAAGGTTATTAATATATTAACCAAGTTAGCCAGAGTGATTCTACCATAATAAATAACATAATTTATTATTATGAAAATTCAAAAGTATAAGATAGAAATCAAACAATTTATCCAGTTTATTATAGGGATAAAGAGTCAAATAGACTAGGTTATAATTAAATCCAAGGTTGGAACACCTATCAAGTGGTTGCAGGTCTCATTATCCTAGCCTATGGACCCAAGAGATTAAATGGTGTTATAAAAAAATATTATAGTTTAACAAGTATTATCCAATTTATTTGGTTGAGCCCAGGACATGGTTGTGTGATCATGCATATCACAATTACTATAAATAATTATATCAGATAAAAAGGGATTTAGTTTATACCACCCACTTGTATCACCAAGCATAAGCATAAAGTGTGGCATAGGGTATAAGATACATGTTCCAATTAATAATTTAATACATGAGGTAAAGGTCTCTCATTCATATCATTATCCAAGGCTAAATCAATTAAGGCATTACATTTCATTATAATAATTTACTTATACATAAGTAAAAGGTCATTTCCTTACCAATCCTTGGGGTAAATCCATTTAATATAATTTGATTCATTTTAAGAGAGGCAACCCTATCATTCATTATCCATTTCTTTTAAAACAACTCATTCAATTTACCAAAATATGGAAAATTCACTTACAAGGCTCAACAAGTCAAATGGAAAGTGTCAATGGAAAAAGGTAAATTACCTACACTGTTAATTACCATTTATAAATTAAGACATTGAGTTTATAATAAAGGATAGACACTAAAGGTTCTTTGGATTATTAAACATCTTCCCATGGGTGGACAACTCCATTTATGAATATCAAATATGATCATACACAAAACATGCCATATTCCAAACATAACCTCAAGCATAAATAAATACCAATGAAATAGGAAAATAAAGTAATAATATCTAAACATTACTTTTTATCTTGAAGACAGCATACCTCCGCTTGAGGGGTTTTATTATTAAATCATGACATTGTTTATAAAACAATTCATTTGTTCAATTAAGCATCATATCCAATTTACCAAAGGAAATCATTTTACAAAAACTACCATACATGGAAAATAATTTATTAAAGGTGTGAAGTCAATTAATTAAGGTATAATTAAATTTAAGGTAAAAGGAATGGGACCCTGCCTCAAGAGAAGACCTAGCCAATCTGAATACTTTGGTACTTAATATTTTAACTCAAATATTATCCACACTTGTATGCACATACATTACTATATATATATACCCATTAATCCAATGTATATATTCCCCTATCCATGAGGGAATATGTACAAGGAAGATATATATATATATATATATATACCTATATATATGAGTTCAAACCTTCAAGGAACTACCAAACGCACTATAAATAAAACCAAGAACTCAAAAACACCGTAGAAAGGACCGACGTACCCAAAGAAAAATACCAACACCATAAAAATTATGAAATCCCCAATTATAAATTAAGTGATAATGAATAATGAAGGAAAAACTTACCCCAAATCAACGATGATGGATTGAGATGATCTGAACCTCTTTGCCTTCAGTAGTGGTTTCCAAAATATTAACCAAGGAGTCTTAAGAAGCCTTTTTCACAACCTATTAATGGAAGAAAACCAAAAATTGGTTAACCCATAACCCTAGGGTTTTAGACACACCTCACCGGGTGTCAAAAGAGGGAAAAATACCCAAGAAAGGGAGGAGATGCAACTAGTGGAACTTACCTCTAGGATTTAAATGAAATTAATAAGGATGGAGGTGAAATCATCGAGTGTAGAGGAAGCCAGAGGAGTGGGGGTCACACACTAGGGGTTTTGGCCGGGGGTGCGCAATACTGGAGGGGGGAGGGATACCCCTTGGTCTCTTAAAAAAATAACATAATAATAATAATAATCTTAAACATAATAATAATATTATTATTATTCTTATTGTTAAAACTTTTTTATTTTTTTATTTCCACATTTACATTAATTTAATTTATTTTAATTTTAATTTTAATTTAATTAAATAATTTCATAAAAATAAATACATGGCATAGTTTTTTGATGAGCACCGCATGGTTTCAGACTAACCGTGTTCCCCTACCAACTCCTCCTAACTTGAGGTTGTAGAGCCCAATGCTCCTGAAACTTAAATGAACACCCAAGGAACCCACCAGGACTTGAACCGCATCCAAAAACAACACATTTAAGTACTAAAATTATTAGAATTAAGTTCTGCATCTCAGTTTTAAAAATGCCTCACCCAATAAACACAAAAATTCAAAATTCTATGGATTTTCACCCAGTTCAAAACACAGGTTGTTACAACCTACCCACCATAGAACTTATCATCCCTGAGAATCCTTCGGGAAAAATGAAAACAACACCCGACCTACATGGGTCAGGGATCTTCGTTCAAATGGTCACGTTTCATTTCCAAACTCCCAATACACCTTTAAGAATTGATTAGGAAAGAAACACTTAAGCCATTAAGATCTGATCCAATGACCATTTTTTCAACTGAAACATTGAAACAATGATTATCTGATCCTTCTTAACTAATGACACAACCATTTAATTGTCTCTTGAAACAACTAATCAGTGATTCTCCCCACCATGTCTCTCAACCTTTTAAAAGGGGAAAATTCTGAGCCACCACACCTCCACCATCAGAATTACCTTAAAAATAAAACCTCTAAGCATTAGAGCAATGCTTCAGGCATGATTTTATTTAATATAATGAACCTAATTAATTACAAGGTCATGTCAGGGACCTCATTATAAAGAAATGGTCAAATTCCATATTGACCAAATAGAACTGGTAGTGCAAGCTTTATAAGAAAACATTGTAGACCTTTAAATCACACCCTCCCTAACCCAATAGCATTCTTCAAAATAGTTATTTATGATTGTTTACATCAAATAAAGAAAAAACAAGTCGAGACCCTATAGATGACTCATCTCGAAGGTTCCTAACTTATACATCCAGTGCATTTCAAATTGAACTGCAATTTTTTCCTCCAATACATCTTTAATTTACAACTAACATGCTTACTAACTCCCATATCTGACTTATAGTGGCTTTATCCTATCAAAATAATCACCTATGAGCCAAAAAAAGTCTATAATAACCTAGGATTGAAATAAATTGAGTGTAAGGAACTAACCCAAGGTATTCCATACTCCATTTTTATGAGTGAGATGTTGGTACAAAGCTAAGACACCTACGTCAGAACATTGACTGAACCCATAACAGCATTTTCCTGGTGGTAAAGTCATAATAAATGGATGGTGTACAAGATTTAATTCAAGGAATTACTACATGGGATTCCAAGAGTCACTCAAGACTAACCAAGCCTCAATAAGAACCATGTGTTCAGTGTGAAATAGTAGGAAACTACTTAAACCACCTAAAAACTTTTAAATACAACATGGAATAAGACCAGTGATCTCTTAGTGTATCAAGGATGACGTCAAGATAGGGTAAATTCTTGTCACCTAGTAGAATACACTAATATGATTTTCATGGTTTTCAGTAAACCCATAAAACCAAAAGATAAAATAGTAGAAGCACTACCAGTCGACTTCTATTGAAATAATCTAGGATTCACCTACCAATGCATCGCCAAATGATCCATGATTCCTTCACCGCCTGAGGCATCCCATGATCATTCAAGATTAACCACCAAAGTCCACCCATGAACAGTGGAGTTTCTTGAAGGTTTCATACACCGCCAACCACACCAACATCGTGCTTCCAAGCAATAACAAACATTATTTAAAGTTCACAAGCCTCACAGGCATTTAAGTAAGACCTTCCATTATCCCATGGTCCTCTCTGGTTGTGTTCCTCATACCTAGAAGGACATGTATTTAATAAAACTGACATGACACTCCCCACCCTATGAGTATCCTAATCATCAAAAAGAATAGATGGACTAGCCACTCAAAATAACGCTAGGTGTGAACCACCATAAACGAAAACGTTTAAACAATTGGTATGAAAACCAAAACCAAACCGACTAGAATGTCAAAAAACATGAGTCTCTGAAAGTCATCCCAAGCATTAGGACAAGCTTGATTCCTTTATGCCCAGGCCACTCTACTCTATAGATGACTTGAGACTATACTCAATAGCACAAGGCTCAACAACTACACCAAACTCAACTAGTTTTTTATACCATTTAGCACTCTACAGGCATTTCATAGGTGAATTCATTCTACCCAGAGGTTTATGAATAAAAACGACACATCTTAGATACTATCCATAGGATATCCGCTTGATGCATTCAAGTATATGATAGTTCATAAAAAAGACTTAACTCAGATTCATATTGCCTCATAATACCATTAAACAGGATGAAGGCATACCAATTTGTCCATTATTGAAGAAGAATAGAGGGTCAAGCTACCGAAAAAATGGTCGACCATTCCCTAAGCATGTTTAACCCGCTAAAAATGAGTATTATCTTATTGCTCAATCATATAACCAGGCTAATGAAAAAATGACCACTCATTCAAACAAGGGTCTCATTTAGAAATAAAGATTCCTACGAGGTATAATGGCACAATAATGACACCAAATGTTAGAAATCTTACAGTACTATAAAGGAATTTAAACTCAAGGGTGATACCTACCATGAGCTATCCTCTTACGATAGCATAATCATTGAACCTAATGCTAGGTCATGCCAAAAAAAGTCACTAGCTTAAGGACCTATCATCTAATCCATTATTAAAAAGAAAATATGGCCTATAGAAAAATCTCACATTTCTATTCCAAGTAAACTCAAAAAAAAGGTCAAGCTACCCTTTCAAAAGGGTTTAAACAAAATACATCGCCTAGGGTTTCATTTTAAGGCCATTAAATTTATTTACATTTAAATCCTTAAACATCTAAAATATTTAACTAACACATCATGGAAAAGTAGGAAAGTTTCAACAAACTTTTTTTTTATTAACATTTTACACTTCATGACATTCAGTCATAATTAGGAAATTTATCAATATAAATTCCTTTCAACAGATAAGGTGACCTATGACGGTCCCAAAATACAACATGTTTCATTATCATGAAACCCAATAGAAGTTTCTTAACTATTGAAATTATAAAAACTTTTTAAGGGTTATCACATAATAACCATGCCCCCGATTGACCTATTAGGGTCCATTTGAGCATTTAGATGAGTAACTATATCATTTCATATTAAAAAACATTTTTTAAATTTTATAACCAATTATAAATAAATATATATATAAATTTAAAGGATGGTTAAATTTCACGAGCTACCTTTTCTTAGTTATAAGTTTCTCATACACCTTTTTCCTCCAATGGCCCGAAGGCCTTCATTTTTTATTGATTTTTTGATAATCCACCTTTCAAGGGGTGAGGTGGAACCCTTACAAGACCTGTAGGCATAATATTTACATGGCTCATAGGCCTTAGAGGAATTCATTTCCCGTAGGATTCAAACATTACATACAACCCAGACTAACTACTTGGAACTGCTCCTCCCCAGCATCTTCATCATGAAATCAGCTCTCCACCTTCGCATGGTTGTTCGGCTAGACTTTCCCGTGCATGCACAGGCTTGTCCCGATGGCAGGTTTCATACCCTCTAATTCTTGCAATCCGTTTAGCTTCTTCTATGGTAAAAGCTCTTTTCTCCTCCTCCTTCTGAAGTTTGTTCCTTATAGGTTGTCTGGTTTTCATCTGCACATTAAGGTGGCCCGAAGGCCTTGAGGTGGCCCGAAGGCCTTACTGACCCGAAGGTCTATGTGGTCTGAAGGCCTTAAAGGACTTGGGGACCAAATTGGTGGCCTGAAGGCCTAAATGGGTGCATATTCCCGGCTTCTACAGTGCCGAATAGTGTCTTCTACAGTACTTCTACAGTAACCCGAAAATTATCCCCCACCTGGATTTGATCCCGGGTATCTTAGATGCACTTAAGGAGTCCTCAACAACTAGGTTGAGGCTCATTTGCAGGTTCCCATACACCTTATAATTGAAAACTAGTTCCCATCGTAATCACAACCATTTAATTCATCCAAAGAAACTAATTATATTTATCCCATGCAATAATTTATATATCAAAACATGAATGTTATCATAAGTATCTAACATAGAGAAACATACTATAAATATAGAATCATGGAATAACACTCAAGGCACACATTAAGAACCAACAAACCTATATATGAAGCTACATGGCATGTTAATTCTCTATGTACCTAATATGATGCATGTAATACTTCATCCTTTCCATACCGGTCCAAAGGTATAATACCATAAATATCATAAATCAATAAGCAGTGTAAAAATACATCATTAACTCAAGTTGAAATCATATCAACTATAATATCGAATGGCATGAACAACAATCCCAACCCTGGTCACTTGGTCATTTCTCCATGGGTGGGGTGATTAGTCCTAGACACGACTATTTACCAAATGACAACACATACCTAGTCTCTTTTATACTTTCCCAAAATATTAAGACAAAGGAAAATAAGTTTTATTTCCACTTTGTAACATCTCAACCCAGCTCGCCACTAAGATGATGGTCGAATCGATGGGTCACATGGCCTCAGGCGTGCCTCCCCATATGCCAGAGGCTATCTACTAGTAGCGAGGGTCTAAAGAGTTGATAGTGGGGAGACTATACCCTCATGTTAGAGTAGTACAGTGGTTTATCAGATAATAAATAGAAAGAAATAGTGCAATAAGTATAATAAATGGAAGACAAATAACAGCGGGAAGAATAATATAATACCTAAATAAAAATAAAATGGCCAATTATAATTCCATATAATGATGCATGTAATTCTAGGTGTTACTACAAGGTAAAATTAGTACAAAATAATCATACATCCTCTTCCCTCAGGATAACCAAAATCTCACCCTCATATATAACTAGAATCTCGCCCTCAGGCATTGTGTGGATATTCATCTAGCCCTCAAACATTTGACTTAATCATATACTCTACCCTTAGTAATTCAGTACCAATGCACCTAGCCCTCAGGCGGTATGAAAACATGCACATGGCCCTCAAGTGTCAATGCCAATCATGAGTTCTCATACATCACATAAAATCATATACTCTACCCTCGGGTATCAAGTACATGTGCTCCTTTCCCTTAGGCAGTACAGAAGAACATTCACTGAGCCCTAAGTAATCCACATATACGAGTCATATCCAGAAAAACTCAACATTTCAATCAGTATCAAACACTTAGGTATCAATCAAATTGAAATCACATAATCTCAGAATCTAAGAAAGAAAAATTCACAAGTCTAGTATCGAACATACTGTATTTATCATCATAAGATACAATGATCAATTTATAAAAATTACCATCTATCAAACTAATTCATTTCATTAATCTAGGTTCTTAATTATCATCATAATTATATCAAAAAAATTTAATTAATCATTTGACCCTATGGTCATTAATATTTTAACCAGTTTATCCAAGGTGATTCTACCATAATAAATCAAACAATTTATTATTATTCCAATCCAAAAGTCTAATCCAGCAATCAAATAATTTATCCAATTTATGGTAGGGATCAAGAGTCAAATAAAATATATTGCAATTAAATACAAGGTCTGCACACCTATTGAGTGGATACAGGTCTCAGTATCCTTGCTTATGGGCCCAAGGGATTTAGTGGTGGTATAAAAAAATAAAATATTATAGTTTAACAGGGATTATCCAATTTATTTGGTTGATCTCGTGACGTTCCATCGTGTTCGCACATATCGCAATTACTATAAATAATTATATTCGATAAAAAGAGAATTATTTAATACCACCCACTTGTGGAACCAAGTAGTATGAATAAGGTGTGTCATAAGGTATAATACACATGCTCATATTTATAATTTAAAACATGAGGCAAATCCCTCTCATGCATATCATTATCCAAGGATAAATCTATTAAGGTATTACATTTCATTATAAGTATTTACTTATGAGTAAGAAAAAGGTAATGTCCTTACCATCCCTTGTATTGAATCCATTTAATACCATTTGATTAATTTTAATAGAGTTAACCCTATTATGCATTAGATATTTCTTTTAAAACAACTCATTCAATTTACCAAAATATAGAAAATTCACTTACAAGGCTCAATGGATCAAATGGAAAGTGTCATTGGAAAAAGGGAAATTACCTACACTGGTAATTCCCATTTATAAATCAATCCATTTAGTTTATAATAAAGACCAAGAACTAAAGTTTCTTTGTATTATTAAACATCTTCGCAATGGTGTAAAAATCCATTTATGAATATCGAATATGGTCGTACACAAAACATGACATATTCCAAATATAACCTCAATTATAAATAAACGACAATGAAATAGTCAAAGAAAGAAATAATATCTAAACATTAATTTTTATATTGAAGACAATGAACCTCTGCTGGATGGGTTTTATTTTTAAATCATGACATTATTTATAAAACAATTCATTTGTTCAATTAAGAATCATATAAAATTTACCAAAGGAAGTCGTTTTAGGAAAACTATTATACATTTAAAAGTATTAATAAATGGTTTGAATACAATTAATTAATGCATAATTAAATTTAAGGAAAAATTAATGGGACCCTACCTTCAGAGAAGTCCCATCCAAGCCAAATACTTTGGAACTTGATGTTTTCACTTGAAGTTTCTCCACACTTGCAGGCACTACATTGCTATATATATATACCCCTTAATCTAATGTACACATTCCCCTCTCCATGATGAAATATGTACAAGGAAGATATATATATATACATACCTATATATATGAGTGCAAGAATTCAAGGAGCTTCCAAACGCACTATAAATAAAACCAGGAACTCCAAAACACTGCGGAAAGGACCAACACACCCAAGGAAAAATACCAGCACCACAAAAATTATGAAATACCTAATTATAAATTAATTTACAATAAATAAAAAGTAAAAACTTACCCCAAATCTATTATAGAGGACTGAGATGATTTGAACTGCTTCGCCTTCGGCGACGGTTTCCCAAATATGAACCAAGGAGTCCCAAGATGCCTTTCTCACAACCTATCAATGGAAGAAAACTAAAAATAGGTCAACCCCTAACCCTAGGGTTTTGGTTTCACCTAACCAAGTACCGAATGAGTTAAAAACCACCCAAGAGAGTGAGGAGATGCAAGCAGGGGTCCTTGCCTCGAGGATTCGAATGAAATTTTTGAAGGATCAAGATGAAATCATTGATCAAAGAGGGAGCTAGAGGAGAGGGGGTTGTGTGCTAGGGGTTCTTCTAGGGGGTGCATGATGTTGGAGGGGGAGAGTGATATCCCTTGCTCTCTTCAAAAAATAACATAATAATAATAATATTCTTAAACAAAATAATAATATTATTATTATTATTATTATTAAAAAAATTCTTTATTATTTTTATTTCCCCATTTACATTAATTTAATTTATTTTCCTTTAAATTTTAATTTAATTAAATAATTTATTAAAAATAAACAGACTACATGGTTTTCATCTAAGGTTCGCACAGTTTCAGACTAACCGTGTGCCCCTTATAGCTCCTTCTGACTTGAGGTTTGGTAGCCCGATGCTCCCAAAACTTGATGGAAAACCTAGGGAACTCCCTGGTCCATAAACCACATCCAAAAGAAACACATTTAAGTTTTTAAATTCTTAGAATTAAGTTTTAAATCTAAATTTTAAAAACACATCATCCAGTAAATGAAGAAATTCAAAATTCTTTATATTTTCATTTGGTTCAAAACATGGATTGTTACTGGGGTCTAGAATATATCAACCCACATTGAATTAACAAGTCTCATGTGTAAGGACTTAGCCTTAAAAATTATATATTATAGTGACTTTAAACTATAATTAACTTTATTACATTCCCAAATATATTTTAGGATTATATTTTTATATATTAATGCCATAACTTTTACATAGAAACCCCATATATTACAAAGTGGACACTTCTAATCAGTATCCATTTTTCCCATAATATTAAACTTTTAAAATGAAACACCTTTTTTTATAAAAAATCTTCATGACTTTCAACTTGTATTCTTTCCTGCCCTTACCCATCCTTAAACCTTGTGAAAAACATTTTAAAACATGGTATGAGCACAAAATTCTCAGTAATGAACCTACAAAATAAAGAAAATAATTATTAGTCCATGAATACTTATACAATTTTTCCTTTTTCAATATAAACTTTGGGCTCAAAATAAACATTTTATTACCCAATAAATCACTATCTATGCCCAAATATTTTCATAAAACATTTCATAATAAATATTAAAGGAAAAAAATCATAATGGTTTCTTTACCTAAAGCTTGAAGGCCTTTATTTATTTATTTTTTTGGATAATTCTATTTTTAACTTGGTTGAGGGGGAACTTGACATGGCTCATAGGGCCAGGGGCATAAGGACCGGTATATAACCCAAAGGCCTAAAGGCCATACACACAAAACAAACCCACCCTAGCTAGTCTATCATTATGCACCTAATATTCTGACCTCGCAAGATTGATTAGATAGAAATTCCCCATGAGAAATAGCATGGTGCCTAGTACTGATGGAAAAATCCAAATCCACTCATCACTCCCAATCCAATTAGTCTATTGGTGGTTGCTTCCTGCTCAAAACTTCCTCTTATGGGGAATAATCTTGAGGATCTAACCTACCCAAGACTAATCATGGACCACGCCTCCCTGATTCATTAGATTTTCTACCACCATATCCCCTTGTAATGATCCCCAACCTTTTGGAATTGTTCCACACAATAGCTTAGTCCATCATCAATCTTCCAGCATCATTGTTGCCTCCTGTCTCTTTTGTGAGCATAAGATGATTCACCAACCTACACTACCAATAATCCTCCACTTATGAAACCATCAACAGTGACCCCACCATTTTCCAAGGTCCCCTTCCCACAGTTTCATTTTCTCTACTCAACGCTAACGGAAAAAGCCCTACTGACCCACCACTATCATGCCACATGACCCTCCCCCCACCTTCCACATCTGAACCCCAAATATTGGTGATGCCAGGATTTGATCTTGGACTTGATACATAATTATGGGGATGCCTTACCACTAGGAAAAACCCCAACTTCCATAAATTTTTCTTTGAAATAATGAAACACTCATAATAAATTTTTCACAAAGTTATACTTTTCACCCTTAAAAATTAGCATATGATTTCTTTTAAACATAAGATCATTATCTTACCTTGAGAAATCATAATATTCCTATAAAAATGATATCAATAATATATAAAAAATGTAGTTTAATTGGTACATTATTTCCATATCACTCTTACAATCACTCTTATAGATGTAATAACTATACAGTCGATTTCCATACCCAAAACATTGGAGGGATATAAAAACCCACCCATCATTGGTTTACCACAGAACCACCCATCATTAGTTAATAGCATAACCAACCATACTTGGTTTATAATACAGTAACCCATCATCATAAAAATTCCCAAAAACCATAACATAATAAAAATATATAAAATCATTCAATTTCTAATATTACACTCGTAAAAATATTTTTTCCATACATAAGAAAACATTTCCAGATATTGAAATATCTGATTTATTTTAAAAAAATTGAAAATAACTATAACATAGGTAAATATAGTTTTTATTTTAATAAAACATTAAATATTTTAAAGGAATCCAAAAATAAAATAACTATTATGGTGGAATGAAAAGTCTTTTTTTTCATATACATTAAAATAGAATACGTTAAAATAGAATATTCCTTTTGTCTTTTTTATAAATAAAGTCAAAAAATTTGGTAAAAAGATTCCTTTTGAAAAACTTTGAAAGAAAGTAAAAAGAGGGAAAAAAATTCCATTTATAATTATTTTATGTCCATATAAATACATTCATAAAACAATTTTAAAAATATGAACATGGAAGAAAAATATTTTTAAGGTAAACATTAAAAGTGGTTTTTTAAAAGAAAGTCTCTTACCTTGAGTCCAAATTTTCATGAACGTTATTTATATTCTTGGATAATAAAATTATATTAATTATTTACTTTATTGATAAAAAAATTCAATTTTATTATTCCTTTATCTCACTTATCACCATTTTATAATAATTATTTAATCATTTAAGTTCACATCGGATGTTTTGACGGTATTCAGTTCATAAGTCCAAAATGACTTTGATGGGTTGACTATGGTAAAAGAGTTCATTAATACATCATATATAGAATAATAATCATGAAATAATTATACTTTTAATATATAAATTATACTTTTATGTCCATATATTAAATATGGTTATGAAAAATGAACTATTTTACAATCATGGAGACGGTAGGTCGTACGTACGCATGAGTAACATTTCCATTTTTCAACAATCATTATGGAAAGAAGGTAGGTATTATTTTATATTTATATAATGATAATAATATCATAAATATAATATTAATTATTTAAATATACTTATATATATCATCTATATTATTTGTTGATGAAAAATGAATCACGTCACTTCCTCAGGGTGGTAGTCCTCATGTACGCATGAACGACGGTGGCATTTTTCAGTGAATGAAAATGTAAGAATGTAAATGGTATATTATAATTTAAGAATGGTAAATATGTCATTAATATCATTTATAAATATTTATTTAATTATTATTATTCATCTATGAGAGACAGTGATGGAAAATGAATTACATTATTTAGTGAGGCGGTAGTCCGCCGTACACACGAACGATGATTTCGTTCCCCATTTTATGGAAGAGGATATGAATATAGGTTATGTCATTAACATAATAATATCTCAGTATACTATTTATTATAGTTTAATTATTTTAGTCTAGTTGAAAAAATATTTTAAGGAAGTTTAAAAATAAATAAAATTAAAATATGTGGTTAAATTATACCTCTTCTTTGAAAATTATCATTTTCCTAAAGTCTTAAGACCTTTAAGGTTAGTATTATTCCCAAAATAAGGCCCCTATAACATGTATAGGTATGTTAGGAAGGTATTTTAGAATATATTGGATGAAAAAATGGGTTTTAAGTGTGAATAAATGAGAATAAGTTGTGACCTTTTAAAAGATAGGGGAGGGGCACTCATGGAATTTATTAAAATATTAATTTAATATAAATTAATTTTGATGTCCAATTGGATAAAAATTAATATTATTCTAATATAATATGGTGATGATTATAAATATTCTCATATAATAATTTTTTTAGAATTTTAGATCACATTTTTACACTTATATTTTGGTTTTAACCCCCTTTTAACCCTTTTTACACTTACCATAAAAACAACATTTTTTACTCTTTGAGGGTCAAGATAGTTACTATAAATGGAAAAAATAACATAAGTGGATCATTTTTAATATTTTTAACCATATAATAATCACTTGTATGAATATAGGAGTTTTAGTAATTTTATATCATTTAATAAAATATTATTTCCATAAAATATCAATAATGACAATTTTAGAACTAATCATTTACTTTAACTTTTATAACCTAAATAAAACAAATTAAATTAGAATTAAATATTTTAATACATCCCTAACATGTTTTATTTATCTATAAAATCCATTGGGCACATTAATTATTTAAAATTATACTAATTTTAATATTTTTAATATCATTTGTTTTATTTTTCCATTAATTGAATAATTATTGCACCAGCATTGTGTAAGTCTTTAAGGTAATTATTTATTTACTAAAAAATAAAAATAAATTACCATGATAAAAATAAATAATTTATAATTATAAATAATTTTTATAACCAGACATAACCTCTGATTATCCCCATTTTAAAAATATTATAGTTATTAAAAACAAGAGTGTAAAATGTTTAACTTTTCTTTACATAAAATATTATAAAGGTCATAATCACATAAAAATAGAAAAAGTCCATATATTTTAATTTTTTATGAATATAGATGATATAAACTCATCCAATAAAATTTATAAAAGTGTTAGGGTCATTTTATAGTCCTTATCATTTTATTTTTAACTTTAATTACCTGATTTACCCTTACCATGGTAAAAAAATTACTAATGTTACTATTCATATTGGCTAAAAATAAAAGGGACCTATCTATAAAATTTTAACTTCATAATTACAAATATTGAATCCATTTTTTAAGATTAAAAACACATAATTTTTAGAATTTAATTTAAAATTAAACAGACAAAATGTGATGAAAATTAGTTTTTCAGACAAATGACTTTTTTAAGTATAAAAAATATTTTCTACTAAATTTAAGCTTAAAATTAATTCCAAAGAATATAATTAGATTTTTTAAATATAAATTAACTATTTAAATTTTATAACTAATCAAAAATAGAATTTTACTTTTTAAATACTTGAAAATAAAATGCAAAAATCAATAAAAATCTGTATTTTTCACTATTTATTGAAAAAATAATATTTTAAGAACATTATTAAAAATTAGTCCTAATATAATTTTTATATTATTAATAAAAAGGTGAAATTCATTTTTTCAAATTAAATTTATATTATTTAAAAACCAATCTTTTAAATAAAACCATATAATACCTGAAAATCCGATTTGATTAGAAATAAAGTTTTTTCCTTTTAACTGAAAAAAATTTCTAATGTTTTTATAATTAATACAACTCTATAATATCTAACTAATAAATGATTTATTCTAACATTACATGTGTTGTTAAATTATTCCCCAAGTTTTTAAATTTTTTACTCATAACTTTATTTACTTATTAAACAAGTGGGGATATTTTTCCCTCATATCATTTTTAGGATCTCACATTTTTATTCAACTATATGGTTTTTACACAAAACCTTAATCTAGTGAATTTACTTGTTCTATAATAAATTCTATCTATAGTCAATATTGTGAACAGGAAATTCCACATAAGAAATATTATCTTCTAACTAAACTACCTTGGGGATCAAAACATGAGATGAATCTAGCACATAATTTATTAACATTGAAACATAAAAAACATTATATACCTAGGATAAACTTAGAGGTAAGGTTAATCGATAAGAAATTGATCCAATTTTCTCCAAGATTTCATATGGTTCAATGAACCTTATACATATATTCTCATTTTCACCAAAATGCATAACACTTTTCTATGGAGATACCTTAAGAAAAAAATAATCACCTACCTTGAAAGAAAGATCTTTCCTTTGGTTATCCACATAACTTTTCTATCTTCTATAAGATTTCCTCATATGCTTGTGAATTACCTTCACCTTCTCAACCATTTCCTCTACCAATTCTGGTCACATTGGATTCCTTTTTCCTACTTCATCCTATAAATCTAGATTTCAACATCGCCTTCCATATAATACCTCAAAATGTTCCATCTGTATACTATAATGAAAATTGTTATTATAAGAAAACTCAACTAAAGAAATATATTGATCCAAAATTTAATGGTAATCCATTGAAAAATAATGAATCATGTCTTCAAAGTTATGATTTTTTTCACGTAGACTATCCATCATACTGAGGATGAAAGGTTGTATTAAAATTTAATTTAGCGCCAAATGGCTTCTGAAGTCCATTCTAAAAATTTAAAGTGAATCTGCGATCACAATCGGATACAATGGAGAGAGTAATTCCATGTAACCTGACTATCTCCTTGATATGTATTCAAGAAATCTAATCCAAATACATTATATCTTGAATTGGAAGAAAATTCATATATTTAGTTAATCGATTAATGATAACCTAAATTGTATTATTACCTCAAGAATTATTTGGTAATCCCACCATAAAATTTGTGGATATATTTTCCCATTTCCACCTTATCAATGGAAAAGGATGAATCATCCCATTAGGTAATTTTCATTCTTCTTTAACCTGTTGACAAGTTAAACATTTCATAGTAAATTTAGCAATATCTCTTTTTATTCCATCCCTCCAATAATGCTCCTGAAGGTCGTTGTACATCTTAGTGTTTCCAGGATGAACATAAAATGGGGAACTATGAGCTTCACTCAATAATTATATCTTTAACTAGGAAACACAAGGAACACATAATCACTTTCCAAATCTTATAACTTCTTCTTTATCAATGTTAAATTCAGGAAACTTACCCTACTTAACCAATTATACCATTTCTTGTAAAAAATGATCCTCCTTATGATCTTTCTTGATTATTTCTGATAGATATGACTATACTGATGCCTAAAACAAGACATAGGAAGTTCCTATATCCACAATTTATAGGCCAAAATTCATCAAATCGTTATCCAAATGGTTATGTTCTAAATGTAACATGGTTAATGAATCATTATTTTTCTGACTCAAATCATCTGCTACTTTGTTTGCTTTTCTAAGAGGGTAATGGATAATAAAATTATAATTCTTGATTAATTCCATCCATCTTATTTTCCTCATGTACAAATATTTCTAGTGAATATATACTTCAAACTTTTTTTATCAATATATATTTAACACTTTAATACATAGAAATTATGTATATAAGTTTTTATAGTAAAAACATAGTAGACAATTTTATATCATTTGTAGTATAATTTAACTAATTAGGTTTCAGTTGTCATGAATCATAAGCAATTACTTGATCATTATGCATCATCAAACAGCCAAGATAGTTCAAATAAATATCATAACCAATGATAAATTCACCATTCTCGTAGGTAAACAGCCGATCAAAATTTTCAACAAACCTCCAGTAGTAACCTGCTAATCTAATAAAACTAAAAATCTATATGAAATTTATTGGTCTTGTCCACTCCTAAACAACTATAGTTTTTATAAGTTCAATAGTTATTCTATATTTATAAACAATATTACCAAGGAAAGAAATTTTTTGTAACCAAAATTTACACTTACTAAATTTTCTATATAGCTTATTTTATTTTAAGGTTTGAAAAAAAAATCCTTAGTTTTATTTCATGATCCTCATAACTTTTAGAATATACCAATATATAATCAGTAAACACAACCACAAACTTATCCAATAAATAAATTAAAATCTATTAATTAGATCCATATATAAATCTAGTGCATTATATAACCCAAAGGGAATAAATAAAAACTCATAGTGCCCATATCTAGTTTGAAATGCAGTCTAAAGAATATATGCCTCCTTCACCTTTAACTGATGGTACCCTGACCTAAGATCAATCTTTTAAAAGTACTTCACTCCTTGGAACTAATCAAATAAATCATCAATATGGTTAAAAGGGTACTCTTTCTTAATAGTGATGTTATTCAAGGCTCTATAATCAATGAAAAGTCACATTAAACCATCTTTCTTTTTAAAAAATAAGATAATAGAACCCTATGGTGAAGTGATAGGATAAATGAAACCTTTATCTAGAAACTCCTATTATTTCTTTTTCAATTCTAAAAGTTTTACATGATCCATTCAATAAAGGGGTTTTAAAATAGGATTAGCATCAAGTATTAATTCAATAGTAAAATCAACCTCTTGATCACGAATAAAACCCAGTAAATACTCAAGAAAAACATCCATATATTCATTCACGGTTGGGATATCTCTAATCTAAAAATTTTCTTTCTTTTAAATAATATATTCTAAGTAAATTTTTTTGTTATTTCTAATAAATTTCTTCACTTCTTAGTAGGTTATAAAAGGTATGAAATCATTGAACAAAACTTTCTTGGCTCTATAATATATCTGACCATGATAAACTAAAATTCAATACATAACAAAAATAATATCAAACTCTACCATGGTAAGTTCAACAAGATTTTTAATAAAGATAGTTCCACTAATAACGACAAGAATATTTCTATAAATCTTGGTTTCTTTAATATTTCCACTAATATTTTTCACCAAAATTTATATCATAATTTTATGAGGTGATATTATCAATTAACTTGAAAATGTATCATAAATGAAAGGATGTAAAGATACAGAGTCAAATAGGGTGTTGTAAATATTTGAATAAACAAGTAACATACCTTCCACTACTTTATTTGATGGCCCAACATCAACCGTGATAGTAGAAAAAGATTTTTCCACGCCATTTTTCTTTCAATATTGATGATTTTTATCCTAATTAATTAACTTTAAGAACATATTATCATAATGTCTCAACTCATTATAATTAAATAATCTTACCATAAATTTTTAATTATTAATCTGATCATTTCCATTTCAGTCACAATTCATATTCCCAAACATTTCATATTGGAATCACTTTATATATTTTGTAATACATTCCCCATGCCTCTTTTTACCACACTTATCATAATATGGGAACTTTATTTTCTTACCTCCAAACTTCTTTGATGAATAATTCCTCATTTCCTTCCATATAGACCTTTTCTTCTTGTTGTTATCATGGAATACATGATAATAAAAAAACTCCATTTCTACCATCTCATCACATCGAACAAGTTTATCATAACCTTTAAACTCATGGGAATCCAATGACCTTAAATATCTTGGTTTCAATTTTTATTAAAACTGATTAATTTTAATACCACAATTTTGGATAAAATTTGGTACATACCTTTCCAAATAGGTGAAGTTTTCTTCATGTACAGCCACTGAATCTTCCTCCTTTTGTCTCAATTCCAAGAATTAATTTTCTATCCTAAGTCAAATAGCCTTAAGAAAAAATTTCTCAAAGAAAATATTCTTAAATTCATCCCATTACAAGCTATCAATCACTTAACTTTGTTTATTATTCTTAACCATTTTGCACAATTGATTAGTTTCACCTTCAAAATGGTAAATAGTAAAAATTACCTTTTAATGATTTGAACAACCCATGACATTGAATATATTTTAAAAAGATTTAATCCATCCTTCATCTATCATAAGATATCAAGATCCAATGAATTCCAGAGGGTGTTGTATCATAAAAAGATCCACTATAATCATGTTCCTCTATGATAGATATGACTTCTCTCACACATGGGTACGACCACCATTTATAGCCTATGTCAACTAATCCATTACTGTAACAAACTACTCTGTTCCAATTCCAACCATTCCAGGTTGAAATTTGGAAGGATATCATCCCCTTGATGCCTTACAACATCATCTTCCATTTTCACTCTATGGAAACCCATTCTAAAAATACATGGTTTAGATGAAACAACATAGTGATATTCAAATTCTATATCATTTTAACTTAACCATAATGTAATATTGTTTAAGTTCATTCTATTAACATTATTATGACCTCTAAAGTTATCAAAACCTCACTCTAATACCAACTATAAGGAACCAACCTAAAATATTACATGTTATAGTGACTTTAAACTAGAATTAACTTTCTTTATTTCCCAAAGATCTTTTAGGTTTAGAGTTTTAGAGAGTTATTTCATAAAACTTACATAAGAAACCCATATATTACAAAGTGTTCACTTTTAATAAGTATCCATTTTTTCTATAATAAAATACTTTAAAAATGAAACATGTTTTCCTTTCAGGAAAAATGTTCATGATTTTTAAATTGACTTATTCTTTTCCCTTTACCATCCTTAAACCCTATGAAAAACATTTTAAAACTTGGTATGAGAAAAAAATATTAGTAAGGTATATAAAAAAGAAATAAATAAACCATTAGTCTATAAATACTTATAAAAATACATTTTTCCAAAATAAACTTGAGAATCAAAATAAATATTTTATTCCCTAAGAAATCACCTTCTATTCCAAAATATTTTCAAAAAAAATCATAAGAAAACTTAAAAGAAAAATAAAACTCAAGAAAATATTTGAAATCATGAAAAACCCATAATAAAATTTTCAAAAAGTTATAATTTTCACCATTAAAAGGTAGAATATACATTCATTTAAATATAAGATCATTATCTTACCTTGATAAATCATAAGATTCATATAAAACCCCATAAAAACATTGATAAAACATATATTTTAGTTGGTAAAAATTCACATATCACTCTTATAATATCTATTATAAACAGAATAAACATATGGTTGACTTCCATACCCAATACATTGGAGGGTTTTCATAAACCCACCCATCCTTGGTTTAGAAATTTTATATCATTTAATAAAATATTATTTCCATAAAATATTAATAATTTCTGTTTTAGAACTATTCATTTACTTTGAATTTTATAGCATTAAGAAAAAAAATTAGAATAAAATATTTTAATACATCAATAACATGTTATATTTATCTATAAAATTCTTGGGTCACGTTAATCCTTTCAAATCATACTACTTTTAATATTTTTAATATCATTCATTTTATTTTTCCATTAATTTAATAATTACTCTGTTAGCATTATGTAAACCTTTAAGGTAATTATTTCTTCACTAAAAATTAAAAATAAATTACCATGATGAATATAAATCATTCATATTTCCAAATACTATTTATAATCAAACATATCCTCTGGTTATCCCCATGTTAAAAGTATTATAGTTATTAAAAACAAGAGTGTGACATTTTTAACTTTTTTTTACATAAAATATTATAAAGGTCGTAATCACATAAAAATGGAAAAAATGCCAAATATTCAACATTTGGATGAATATAGATGATATATACTCATCGAAAAAATTAAAGTGTTAGTGTCATTTAATAGTTTGTATCATTTTATTTTTAACTTTAATTGCCTTATTTACTCTTTACCATAGTGAAAAAGATTACTAAGGTTATTATTAATATTGAAAAGAAAAAAAGGAAATATTTATCAAATTTAAAACTCATAATTAAAAATATTAAATCTATTTTTGATGATTCAAAACACAGAAGTGGTAGAATTTAATTAAAAATTAAACCGACAAAACGTGAGGAAAATAGTTTTTTAGGCAAATTCCTTTTTGTGAATAAAAAAGTTTTTATACTAAATTAAAGTTTAAAATTCATCCCAAAGACTAAAATTAGATTTTGTTTAAATAAAAAGGAACTAATATAATTTTTAAAATAATCATAAATATAATTTAAATTTTTAAATACTTTAAAAGAAAATACAATTTTCAATAAAAATCTGTATTTTTACTATTTATTGAAAAAAAAAATATTTTTAATAAATTATAAAAAATTAATCCTAAGATAATTTTGAAATTATGAAAACATAAATAAAATTCATTTCTTCATTTTAAAATTATATTATTCAGGAACCAATCTTTTAGATAAAACCATATAATGCCTGAAAATACAATTTGGTTAGAAATAAAGTATTTAATTTTTTACTAAAAAATTACAAAATATTTTTATAATGAATATAAATCTATAATATATAACTAATGAATGATTTATTATAACATTACATGTATTGTTACATCATGAGACAAATTAGTTGAACAAATTAAATGAGTCTTTACACATAGTTTTAAACTAATTCAGCGTAAGGTCTTGATGGTAGAGATATCATGATGTTTGAGAACATGACGTTAAATAGTATGCATTTACTACATTAAAAATCTAGTTATTATTATATGTGATATTACTAAATCTATATTATTCATGGATTCATTTAGTGATTTAGTTTTTGTTTAAATTACATTTTCTTCTAGTTATTTACCCTATTATATTGATTATGTCTTATTTACTCATGATATCTTCTGTTGTACATAACCCTTACTCAGCATTTAATCTCACCCTTTATTTTTTTTCCTTTATCCAAGATATGAAGAATGATGCTATGAATAATATCAAGGATTAAATAATATTTCTTATGTTGTGTATTTTATATTTCTAATGTAATATGGTAATCATATATGTATCTAGTTTTCCAATACTTCTAGCTGATCGAACCTGTGTGGTGAGATTCCTTATAACATATTCCAATGTAATAAAGTTGACACCATCTCTGGGTTATTGGATTTGGGTTTGTTACACCGATTTTATGTTACATCATGCTCTGATTCTTCATAATGTCACCACTCATTGTAGGAAAATCTCAAAACCAAACCAAAGGCCTTGGGATTCCCTACCCATTAGCATCTCTCCCACTCCCAGTCACCTCGATTCAAGAGGGACTCTTTGAACAAAACCTAATACCACCTCACAACTTTCTTCCAAATAGTTTTGAACCAACGTTCATCATGGAACTACCACCACTGTGTCATTAAATATTCTCAAAGACCCAAAAAAATTATCAACAAAACATAGATGGTCCATTTTACCAATCCAAAACACAACAAGCCTCACGTGTGGAATGCACGCATCACCTCATTATCTTCAAAAAAACAAGTGCTTACTCCCGATCCACCCAATCACATAACCCAAATGGATTGCATATCTCTAGTATGTACTTTTCACCAAAACTCATCAAAACTCCATGGTCATAAAATCCTATGTGACCATTCTCCAAACCTAACTCATGAACCCATGATTCATGCATCATCATTTCTAGGATAAAGCGCCCACTCATGCATCTAACCATGCCTCCTAGTTCATCTATCATATTAATATTTAAGTATCCATGATTCCTTCCTCCAACATACTTAACATTTTAAATGATTCAAATCTAACGCACATCCACCCATCAATCTAAGGAACCATTATAAGATCATAAGAATCTACTCACCCTCAACTAGACCTAACCCATTCACCTAGGGTAAATACTAATTACCACAAAAAATAGTATCAGAATAGCAGGGTGGGGAATATGAATGATCCTTCCCTCTAAACCCATATTTAAAACCAAAACACAAGCACTCAAGGTTCTTACCTTATAAATGATCCATGATATGACCATGACATTAACTAAACCCTTGATAGTTCCACGTGTGCATTGATTCCATGCACCAAATAATCAAACTGCTTCGAGCGTATCCAAAATATCCACAACACTAGGGTAAACCCTCACGCGGTCACCCCTAATCACTGATCTCACTAACTTGATACCATAACCCAAGTCTCACTCTAAGGATTGTTGGGCTCTCCCACCTTTACCTCATTCAGGGGTGGCACTCCAAACCCCATTTTGAAACACACAACATCAACATACCAAGGTCAACTGCTTACTCTAGGTTCCACATTCCCACATCAATGAAACTACAATAAAAACACCTACTCTTTGTTCCAACACAACTACAAGGGTCACCAGCCCACAAGGGTCATAAGGAAACATGATACAAGGTGACATATGACCACCTCAAGGTCACAACACAATAAAAGGCGCAGAAGGAATCATCTCACTATCTAGCACTACCCATCCAAGGGAATAATCACCCAGGATCTATCTCTAGCCCCAAAATACCCATACATAAGTTTAGAAAACAACATAAGGTATTTACACTACCTTAAAGGTTCCATAATTTCCTATTCCAATTTATTTAAACCCTTCCATTTAAAACCCAAGTATTCGCATTTTAAAAAAAAATTTATTACCCAACCATATAAAATTCACAAACTTTATTAGGTTTTACATTTCATGGTTTGGTTGGATAAATCATCATTAAAATTTTATGAGGTAAAATTCCTTATAAGTTACTTACTGGTGCTTTATTTAACCCAAACCAACACTTTATAATTCATTTATACCTTCATATTAACCAAGAGTCTCCAGAGGATTTGTTCAAGTATAATTCCACCATAAACTTATATTAAATCCATATAAATGGCTATGAAAACTTAAAATAATATCCACTATTTATTATAAAACCATAGGAATATATAAACTAACATTAGTAATACGACACAAATAGTAAATAAAACATCATCACACATGAATCATAGGCATTTATCAATCACAGGAAACATGTAGATGACATATCAATATTTCATTCCTAGTAAGATGAAATAATGCACACTCAAACTATTTCTATACCATGGAAAGAGATAAAATCTCATAAAAAAATAAGATCATAGCCAATTATTCCACTTGAGGTGGAAATCAGTCAACAGTAAAAGCGCAAAAAAAGAACAGCAATTCCCACCACTGGAAACTTGATTTTTCCCCATATGTGAGGTTATAGAACACAAGAACAAGCTCATTTAAAAGATTGGAAAACATCCTAGTTGCATGTCTACCATTCACAAATAATAAGAAAAGATAGAGGATCTGATTCCACTTTGTGATGGATTAGCCCGACTCACTCCATGAACAGTAATTGGACTGGTTTTTTATGTGACCTAAGGCATGACTCCCTATACACTAGAGGTTGCTAACTAGCAGCGAGGGTCTGTGAAGAAAATGTGGGAATACTATTCCATCATATTGGAGTATAATAATAGAGGAAAATAGAATAAAAAAATAACATCCATATACGCATCACAAGTAAGGCAAGTGCCGATAAAATAGTACAATGAATGTGTTATACATACCATAATGGGACCCCCTGTGGATGGATCATATACAAGTAGTAAAAAAAGAATATAAATAAAACTAAGGCTATTAACCTATCCCAAACCGGTCCGGATTCCTACCTTGTCTCATCATCCATACCATCTTAAGAGTAAAAACAAAAATCCTATAGTGGGCCTCACCTTATTACCTATAACCTGCAAACAAGTATCATCTTCTCAAGTAACCAAGTACCATGGTGGTACGATAAGCTTTTGAGTATAACTCAGTAGGTCACCACCAATAGATTCCCTAAATATACCATTATGAAAAAAATCAAGTGCATGTGAGACTGTATTTTAATAGTTTAAAACTTAATTAATTTCAAAAAAAGCTATAAATAACCTATAAAACCTGAGATCTGCTGAGAAACCTAAGATCAATCCATACCTACTTCGACCAGTAATGGGGTGTCTCTGAGCATGTCGTGTGGAACTTTCAAACCATAGTGTCATAGACCTATACTCATAGAGTATTCTTAGATATCATATACCTCTACTCAGGAAGTATCCTTAGTTATCATGGACCTCTACATTGAGAGTATTCAATAGTCATCACATACCACCCCTATGGGTGTTTCTTTAGTTATCAAAGACCACCCCATATGGGTTTTTCTAATCAAGGCATAATCCATCAAGTATCATGGACATACCATGGATATTTTTCTATATTTATCATAGACCTACCCCTTTATGGTGAGTTTTTATATAGTTATCACAGACTGCCTTTATGGGTGTTATCTTATACCATTTATATCATAACCACCCCTATGGGTGTTTTCCTTAGTTATCACAGACCTCTAATTTGAGAGAATTCAATAGTCATCACATACCACCTATATGGTTGTTTCATTAGTTATCACATACCACCCCGTATGGGTTTTTTATAAGGCATAGGCCATCAAGCATCACAAACCTACCATGGGAATTTTTCAAAAAAAATCATAGACCTCACACTTCATGGTGAGTTTTTATATAGTTATCATAGATCACCTTTATGGTTGTTTTCTTACACCATTTATATCGTAACCTCATCTTTGGTTGTTTTCCTTAGTAATAGGAGTGATCCACTCACATCTACAATATTAAAATTTAATATAGAAAATATAAATCACCATAATTCATCACATAAAATATCATTCAACTATTTCGAAAACCATTTCAATATCAAGCCAAATATTTTTTCGAAAATACCATTTCAATTACCAATTCCAATTATATTTCAAAATTAATTTTCAAAAAATACCCTTTCCCATTTAAAACACCAATTAATTAGCCAACTCCCATGGGTTAACATACTATTAAGGTATTCTACTAGGCACTGCCCTACTACCAAACTCAGATGTGTCAAAGGTGATAACTAAATCTAGTTTTCAATTTAAATTTTTTTAATTAATTTTTAAGGTCAACACTTGGAAACCAGTCATACCAAAACCTCATGATCTATAGAAATAAATAAAGACTAAGGGAAAATTTAGGGACCACCTACCTTTATTCAATGCTCTCCTAATTAATTCCAAGGGTTGGCATCCTTTCCAAGTCCTATTAAGGATTGCATCAACAACCAATCACCTAACTCAATCCATGAAACCATAATAATTAATTATAATCAATGATTATAATTAATTAAACAACTAAAAAAAGTAATAATGGAATAACACATACTGAAATCTCTCACCACATCGGAACTATATCCAACAGCTTGCAAGAGGCCCATATTAGACCCATGTAACAACTCCCTACCAAATTACAAAGAGGAAACACCGTCTCCAAGTTTAATTAAAACCCAATTTGATGGAAAACCTAATAAAAATCACTATAACCTCATTCTTTAATTAAATACTGAGCAACAGAATGTAGAAGTCATCTTAGGATATCCTCTATAAAATCCAACCAGAATCCTCATGATAATTGGTTGATTCCACTATGATTAGGTGGAATCACCAATAAATACCTAAAATTGAGAATTTATAAATTATATAGGAGCAAGGATAAAATAAGAGGAATCCACTGAAGTTTGAGACTTACTCTAAAACACTGATGAATTGAGCCATAACCACCCAAAATTGAAGATGTTAAAGGGGAGGATAGGATCTTAGTCGGTTGGGAGAGATCACACATGAGGGAGAAGGAAAAGTGGGTCGAAGGCTTAAAATATTGGAGGGGTGAAATGGTGTTTTTCCACTTTTTAAAGGGTACATAGTTTGGTCGTATGGTTTTTCATATTGTGTGTCAATCATGCATCCATCACTGTCACAAACTCACCACTTTTCTTAGTTAGGCCCATGATTTTTCAAACTATGTGCCGACTATGTGAAACCCTATGAAATTTACTTTATGTGCTCACACGGTTGGATTGAATGATTAGCACAAATTGTTCGCCAATCATGTTCCCTATTATGTTTCCCCAAAACATGAAACTCTATTCCCCAAACCCCCAAGACACTCTTGAGACCTCATAACAACCTAGTG
This sequence comes from Viscum album, assembly GCA_963277665.1. Lineage (NCBI taxonomy): Eukaryota > Viridiplantae > Streptophyta > Magnoliopsida > Santalales > Viscaceae > Viscum > Viscum album. The sequence goes on along the minus strand of OY728136.1, from coordinate 990,071,796 downwards.
AACTTCATTCCAATCCCAATTTGATTCTTTTAATGGGTTCCAACCCACATAATCTCATTTTGATGCTTGGTTGAAAAACTAGTTGGTCCACTAATTTGAAAATTAAAACTTTCCTAAAATTCTGAGCACTCATATGGACATGGGGTCTTAAAATAATATAACAACCAATAAAATCAATATCACTACTATCAAAACTAAAATTTCCACAATATAGGTGATGTTGAGACATAATCATATCTTTCCACTTGAGTTTCAACCATTTTATCTCTATTATACCAAGCCATGGATAATAAATAAGAGAAAAGGTGATATGATACCATTTTATAAAACCCTAGACTGGTTTACCAGGACAGAGAGGGTGTTCCACATGACCTCATGCATGTCTCCTTATACCCAAGAGGCTACCAAAAAGCATCAAGGTTCTAAATCATACAATGGGGAGACTATTCCCTCAATATCAAGTAACCATAAATAAAAATAATAAAGTAGTAATAAAAAAATAACCAGTAAAATGGAATATAGAATAATAAAACTGATAATAACATCAAATAAAATATCAAAATTGGTTATAACCAAAAATACATGAAAGTAAGAAGGATCCACACATGCATCGGAACAATATGGTTCATGAGTAGAAGAACATAAGAACATGAAAGTGGTTGAAAAAAAGGATCCCAGAATATGTCCTGGAAATGATTCAAACATCTAAACTAATCCACCTACATAAAATCTTAACATAGGGACCTTTCCCTTATATGTATCCCTAACAACAGAGTCTGCATGCACACTAAGGTGCTCATGGATGGTGTGAGTAATAAACCCTATAGGACACCACCAATGCTTTCTTAACATAAACTTATATGATATATGATGGTGTATTCTCTAAAAGAATTAAAAATACAACAATAATAGAACCATTTCTGATTATCATTCACTAACTAGTATTCCATTAGTCCCCAACCATACCTATTTTGGATCCATGTCACAAGGAGGAGTCACTTCATTCCATAAACCCAACACAAGTAACCATAGAGTGGTTTAAGGAAGGAATCGCATAGATAGCCTCTCATATAATTTAATCTATCCCCTTAGGAAAATGTATCATGGATGAGACCCATGTTCATTGATCATCATTAATTAGTGTGAGGATGGAATCTCAATAGCCAAACTTACATAAAATTTGAACCATACCCTTGAGGTAAGGCCCTATAGCTACACCTCATATATTCAATACAAAAGAAGTGGTCTAAGGATGAAATCTCAATATCCAACCTCCTACATGAGCCAAAAACATCCCCTGGGGAAAGGTCCTATAACCATATCACACTCCATCATATAATGACCCAATAACCTCTCACACAGTACATGATCACAATCATCATCCTCAGCTTATCACAAGGTAAGCTTCAAGAACAATAATAAAGTAGAAAATTAATAAATACTAACCCATCATCCCATTCCAAGTAAAATTTCCATAGGGATATCCCTAAGGATAATCCTTTACTAAACTCTCTTATTAATCATGTCAACCATTTCCATACACCCAGAAAATTCCATAAGAGAAGAAATGCCTTACCCATACCATAATACCACCTTACTAGGTCACCCTGGATTTATTTAAGCCCAAAAATCTCACTCTAGGCCCAAATCACTTAGGAGAATAGTCCTAACTCTTCCCAAAAAACTATGCTAGGTTCTATAATTATTAATATTCTTTACCCATACTCCCCTTATAAGGGTTCTACCGCATATATATGGACCCACCAATCACTTTGATACCAAAAATCAAAACATAACAGGGCCAACTCATGCACCCACATGCTATTCAAGACATACAACAACATATGAATATTTTAAAATAGTAAGGATTCCTACCTAAATCTTAATGAAGCATGATTTCTAATTCATACTCTATGATTCATTCCTAAGACATTGGAACTCCAAATCAATCCAAAACACTCATAATTAGAGATTTAATATAGGAAATGATTAAATAGTGAAAGAATAAATCAGTTAGGGAACAGATAGTGTTAGAATTTCTAAGAGGAAGCTTCAGCAACAAACTATAGTTTAAATGGACAAAAACCAATTAATATATCTCAATATGGGAGAAGGAATGAGAAATATAAGATAATTAGGTTTTACTCACTATAATTCTCACTAAAATATTGAAACATCGGGACCCTTATATATGGGGACCCTTATGTATGAGACCCTTATGTATCACCCATAAAATTTCACAAAGTTTGTATTTAATTTATTGGTTTTTATTTTCTCTTATTGAAATCCCATTTCCTTATAAAAATCATCTTCTGAAACTTCATTTCATTTTCCCCTTTCAGAAATCATCTTCTTGAACAACTCTACTAACCTTCCAAAACTACTCTTATGGAAGTTCCTGAAAATCCTAGTTAACATTTATGTGTTAATAAGTTACTATTACATATCTGAAGGGATATCATGGTATTTAGTTTCATTTCACTACCCAAATGACTCTTACATATCATCCTAGTTACCCTTATGTATCACAGGTCCTCCCAACACATTACTAATTTTTCAAAAATGATGACATTTATAAATCTAGGGTATCTTTATATATCACCGTAGGGGGATATTTATGTATGAAGAGGTTTATATTACATGTATCCTTTAATGGAGATTTTATTTTATGTATTTTAGGGTTACTTAGAACTTATCTAATTTCCACATCATAGGGAAAACTTTATGCATGGGGATACCCTTACATAATATATTTTTTAAAACATATGATTCTAGAATTATAAAATAAATTCTTCATACAAGACCTATGATTTTGATAAATCTACTTCCAACAGATCTAATTCTATTATATCTATGCTGGTAGATATTCCTCTAGTAGGTCTAATTTTGTTTGAACTTCTTTCAGTGTATCTGCTTCCAATATATATTTTTTTATTAGATCTAATTCAGGTAGAACTTCTTCCAGTAGATCTTCTTCAAGACTTATATACTTTGGCTACATCACTCTATCATCATCATCTAGAATCAAAATTTAACTTCCAAATTCCATGCATTCAGTGGTTCTCACACTCAACTAGAAAATGTTATTCACATAGTTTTCCGATCCAAAAATTATACCTTTCATACCACTTATAAAAAAATCATACTTACAGTTCTTGACTTAGACAGATTTTAGAAATTTATTATAACTCCAAAATAATTGTTATCCTATGATATACATCAGTCATACCTATGACTAAGAACCCCAATATTATAGAATTTATAGAACTTATCTAAATACTTTTATAATTTCAATATCCCTTGAAAAACATAGAAACCTTCATTTACATGAGTTAAAACATGCTTGTAATTTACCTCAATCCCTTACAACCTTGTATAGGACCAAAATACCAAAAATCCCAAAACACTTCCAATAATTAATACTTAAAGAAAATGAATTCAACCTTCTTTCATCTACATGAATCCATCCCCAATCCCTAGTCACCACTCAAAACTTGATTCTTGACCTACTAATATCCCCAAAAGTCTGAAATCATCAAGATACATAAGATTTAATAAAATTTAAACAAAACATGCCTTGAAAATTGAGGGGAATTGTAGTTATATACTTTATTTTTGTATCAATTTCTACCAAATATTGAATATGAATTTGACTTGTTCATTTTGTAACTCACTTTACAATCACTGATTAATTAATATATCTAATAGCTAGTTTTATATCCTCAACCAACTAGACCTTCATTTCTCCATATACTATAAATTTATCCAATTGATATTTTGGGTAATACAATATTCCCAGTTTACTTGATATTTATCCACTATGATTTTGACATAGAAAATATGAAGTTTAGTTTATAACATAGAATTAATGATATAATATATCAACCTAAACTTTAGATATTCTATTAATTCTATTTATCTCCTCCTATGTATTTAAACACATCTTCTTGGGGAGATATATTCCATATGATAATGGAAATAATTATCTCTTTTATTGTTCAATTTTTAGTATTTTTCAATACTTTTACACTATATATACTTTAACTTGGTCCATGAAACCTCATAAATAAATCTCCATATATATTTTTCCATAGTTCTATACTCTAAATCAATTAGGTAGAAATAATTATTTAATTAGTATTATCTAACTATAAGATTAGTATATGTTTTCTATATGTTATCAACATATTTTTCTTTGAAAAATATGGCACACCAACAGACCTCTGGTAGACACAAGGTAAATGAAACCAAATATTCTTTATGGATTCATCAAAATTAATAACCCATGATATTTAATTATAGTCTAATTCATAAGTGGATCCATACATCATACATGTTATATAGGATAACTTTATTACCATAAACCCTTATGATTATATCTTTCAGAAAATTTTTTAGTTTTGAGATTTAACTTTCCAAATATAATTATCATGGTCACTTGTTATGTAAATTGGAATTCAAATAGTTTTAGCATTACTGTGGGTATATAAAGTTTCAAAAAAATCTATGATTTAATATTATATTAAAACCTTTTATAACCATTCATGATATATTATTTTTGGCTCTAGAAACCATGACTAGTTTTCTTGAATACCTACTAACATCGATAGGTTTTGTATCAATGGGTGAATCTAAAAAAAATCTATACTTTATTTTTTACTTAGATTACTTTTGAATTATTTTACTAATTATCATCTTGAAATTTATTTCCATTTACTTCTTCCTTATAGGAAATAAATTCATTAATGTCAATGAATGATATATATCACCTAACTTGGTGATATAAAAACCATAGAAATTTGGGTTTTCAAATTTCCTATGAAATATATGTGACTCTGTAATTTTATTTCCATATGAACTCATGGAACTTATTCCATGCCAATTAGTTGCATCTTTGAGATTTTTTTAAAAATATCCCACTGTATCTTGTGTAATTATACTTTCCTAATAGAAATATGGTTTTTCCTTTGACTATATCTTCACTTAGGGACAATATATAAATTACCCTTTCATTACTAAAGGGTAATTCAAATATGGAATACATGATCCTTGATACAAGTTTGTTGTCAAAATATCCTTAACAAACTTCTTATATCCTCATGCAAGAGATAATGACTATACATTTTACATCTCATGTTATTTTAATATAATATCATGTATGTTATTTAAGTTGGATTAAGGATGAGTGTTTATGTCATTATTTTATAATAATTACTTTGAAGGATTATGGAATACTTTTAATACTCATTATCTACCTTTAAATGTATCTTTTTAGATATTATATTATATTAACATTTATCTTATTTAATATTATAAATTTAATTAACCTCATACTTTCTCTTGAATTAATCTATACCTTGATTTGTGAACTTATGTAAAAGGTATTGTGGATTGTCACCTTTAATTATAAAAGGTTTTATTAGTATTAATACCATTTAGTTAATCATGATGAAATACCTAAAAAAATTAAATCAATTGAGACCAGTTGATTTTATTAATATTCCATTGATATTAACTCTATCTATTTATTGATAAAATATAAAACTTCCAAATCTAGGTGTTTTAAGAGTCTCAAAAATTATATTCATCATTAATTTAATTTATTAGATTATGTATATCTAGTATTTTTAAACTATTATTTTACATATGTAATATCATTACATAAGTCATTACAAAATAAATAAATTTTATCTCAAATAAGGAATAAAATTCCCTTATGTATAAACTCAATACAAACACAATGTTCTAGTTAAACATTTTAAATAATATTTTAATAAAATAAAAATACACCATATAAAAATAATATTTCAATCATTTATGGATAATGTATCCAATAATTCTTCATATAAAAACTTTAAGATTCACTTCATCCCCTTTTAATCCTTTTTTAATCTATTTAGTTCTTGTATTATGACACTACTACAAAAATGTCCTATAACAGCACTAGAGTAGGCCTTTATCAATGCTAAAAAAGAGCTAACAATTTGAGAAAAATTAAAAGCTTGAATCGTTTATCAGTTCTAAAAAAGTTTTGTTAAAGGACCCCTTTAATAGCGCTTTTTTTAGCATTGTTAAAGGGACCTTTTAATAGTTTTTTTTAGTGTTGTTAAAGGGGGCCTTTAATAGCACTTTTTTTCATTGATAAAGGTAGCATTGTTAAAGGGGGTAAAATTATATCTTTTCGGACGTCCATAAGACCAACACCCTTTATCAGTGCTTCTAAGATGCCTTTAATAGTGTTCTCCCCACCTTTATCAGCACTTTTCACCCCAACACCCCTTTTATCAGCGCTTTTCACCCCACCAACCCTTTTATCAGTGATTTGTGAATTTTTAGCCTCATGCGTGCCTACCTAGATTTGAACTCTACACCTCTCCTTCGAAGATGGAATGCCTTTACTACTACACCATTTTGTTTTGTTGCTTGTTTATTGATATTTATGTTTATATGTATATATATATATATTTACATATACATTTTTTATTCATATATTTATAAAAAAAAATTAAGTACATTTATAAAATATGTGTGTGTGTGTGATATATATATACTTATATTTATTTAAATATATTATATATTATATTCATTTATATACACTAGAATATAATATAAATATATATATGTTTATTAATACACACATATATGTATATATAAAAATTATAAATATATTTTTAAAATGTAAAAAATGCTTAGATTTTGTTTTAAATACATTTTTAGAATATTTATTTGTTTACATATATTATAATATACATTTCTAGATAAATATGTTGATATATGTATTTATATGAGTGATTTATTATAAGTAAATATAAGAAAATATGTATATATTTAATTATAAATAAAACTATATTGTGAAAAAAGGTAAAATTTTAAATCCATAATATCAATATTAATGTAATATCTAGGAATAAATTCTATCTCCACTAAAAAAGGAAAAAATACTTTTTTAAATGAGGATGAAAATCCATCGAATGATAAAAAATTAGGGTACCCCAACTAAAAACTCAATTTTAGAGGCCTTATAATCTTTTTTTGGCCTCTATAAATGTGATTGAGGGTTTACATTGAGTCACCAGGGCATAGATCTTATCGCAGACTTTGATTTGATATGTGATGAAGCACAAACTGACACCCAGATCAAAATTTATGGTCTTTTGAAGTTCAAGTTACTCTTCCAACATATTTTAGATCTTTTATTAATTTTTTTTATTTTTTTTATCTTCCAATTGGTATTAAATGTCTATTAATCTATAATAATTAGAAAATTATTTATTAAAAATATTTTTTTATTTATTTTATAAGTCATTTTCACTAAATATTTTTTATATTAAGTGTAAATGTCTATTTACCTTATCTAAAACATATTTAAAATAAATATATTTATTTGTATATTAATATATTATTTTCAATGAAATATAATTTTTTTGAAATATATCCTTTATCAGTTATACTAAAAAAGCACTGATAAAGGGAGTGTTTATCAACACTGATAAACCTCCCCCCACCCCCTTTATCAGTGCTTTTTTATAAGCGCTGATAAAAGACCCCATTTATCAGCTCTTGTAAAAAAGCACTGATAAAGGTTCCCCTTTAACAGTGTTTTTTAGTGCTGTTAAAGAACTCATTTAACAATTCTTTTTTAGTGATAATAAAGGGGGTCTTTAATAGTACTTTTAGTTAGCACTGTTAAAGACCTAGCGCTAGATAAAACAAATTTTTTATTCGTGTGATACAAACATATAAATCAGAATTTTGTATCTAATAACAAAGATACTTAAAACATAAAAGATTACTTATGATTAATATACTTGAAGTATAAGTTATGACTTTTTTCTTCTTTACTTCATAAAAATTACTATTCTAATTCCACTTCTTGCCAAATGCAAAGAAAATGGCCTTCTATTCATTACCCTCTCTTCTTATATTTGAATTATTTAATAGGTGATGTAATAGTTCCTTTATATTTTAACCTTCCATTGGAACATTCACCATGTTATTCTTCATGTTTAGCATAGTTATTTAAGATTTATCTTTATTTATTTCCTTATCCACTTAGAAACCCGTATACAAAATATATTTAAGTTATTTCTCCATATATTTAATCTTATCAACCTTGAAAAAATTGAATAATATTTTTGAAAAGGATAAGAGAATAATATAAATGGATAGTTCTTTATCCAACTTCAATATTAACTATGTTAATCACTCAACATACCTGATAAATTTGTGTCCATGAGATACAAATCTAATTCCTTCTTCTAACTTACAAGATAATAATGAAATGCATGTTTTATACAATTTCAACCTAACTATATTCTGGAAATCTTCTTAGAGATGATATCACCTAGTTTATGCATCCATATCCTTAAATTTCTCTCAAAACTTCTTATACAAGGAAGATAACATGATAAGATACACATAAAATTCATCATTCATGTATCTCATGAGGGAATCCTTATCACTGTCACCTGCTTCAAGAGGTATTTGATCAAATAAATGGGACTCCAATACATATAACATCTTTTCTTATCATTGCATAATGTGCAAGTGCATATACTACTCCTAAAAGTTTGTTTCAGTTAAGATATTATTTTATCTAGTATTTATCATATTGAATTTTTGGGATTAATTACCATTTTATTATGAAAATAAATAAACAGATCGTTAATTTTATAATGATTACCATTTTAGATATGTAAATTAATTTATTAAATGTCACCCACTATTTTAATCAAAACTCAATATCCCTCAACCATTGGATTCATAATATCTTGTTGTTAGGATATTCTAGTGGGAAATGATCCTCGAATCCCTCTTTATAGCCAAATCTATGTCATTTCAACTATTCTAAGTCCAAGGTAAGCCTTTGACTGGACAACTATATTAACTCACAATTCCATGATATGTTGAATGGACTCCCCAATATGTTAATCCTCAATATGGATTATACTCAACACTTAACTCTATGTTTACACCATGGTAGATATAGATTTTTTGTGATGTCAACATTAGTTATGTCAACCCATCACTCTCATAATATCTCACCAATAGTGGGATTCACTCTCAACTATAGCTGATAGAACCTCACACTTATGGTTTTGTTCAAAATTCAAGTGATGGAAGTTTTTTAACTTAGTATTAATATGAGATATTTTTATTGTTTTTCTTAGTTAATGGAATTTTTTTCTATTTATCATGCTTGTTACCATGTGATCTCAGTCACAACTTAGCCATTCATAAATAGAAAAATATTAATCACACGTTAATTCATTTTTATCTATCCATTATTGTTATTATTCTATGTGATTACATATAAACTACACATAAAAAAATAATAAAACATAAATATGATAATATAAATAACATAATAATGAGTTCAAGTTTGATTCATCAAGCAGATGATGGAACAACCAAGACCCTAGGGGTAACTCCTTATGTTACAATCGAGAGGTTGTGTGTTGTATTTTTTTAAAATAGTTGTTTGATATGTTAAATGTGAGTTAATTGTGATATTATATGACATGGTGATGGATATATAAGAATTATTGATATTGGAATTCATGGTACTAGAGTTTCTATATTGTTATAGAATATTCAGAGAATTGGTGCACATGGAAACACTTACGGAGAGATAAAAAGATATGTCTTGATTTTTTTATATATCAAGGACATGTAATGAACAACATTTGAGAGGATATTAAATTAATATCTAGTTTATATTATCTTATTCAAGGATATCAAGAAATGGGGGAATTATGAGCTATGGTTGAAAATTTTGGAAGTTGTTCTGAAAGCTAGAGGTGTTTTTTTATAAATCTAAGAGTTATCTTGAAATATAATCTAAATATCCTCTAGAAGTAAATTTCAAATCTAGGAGTTATGCATGAAGTGTAACTAAAAGGGTATAAAATATGAAAAATTTTCTTCAAATAATAGAAGAGTAAGATATTTTAAAATTAAACTAGAAGTGGATGTTTCACTACAGGCAGTTGGAAAGATATTCTGTAGAAGTGGATTTGTTTAGTAATTATTATGGAAGAATTATGGAAAATATTACATTGAGTATGTTTTTTTGTTTTTGGATAATTCCATGTATACATGATGTTTTTTCCTATATGTATGGAATTTTTTCCCTACAGAAGTGTGTTAGAATTTATAAAAGTCCCTAAATATGTAATATATTTTAGGAGAAAGTATATTTATAAAAGGAATTAAATTTTCAATGATGTATAAGATACTTTCCTTTTAGTTCCCTATAAATGTTATAAATACATGGAATATATATGATATTTTTCATACATAAGGATTTTTTTTAAAATGATATTGAATGTTCACAAAGTAATATATCTTACATAATATGTATAATGTTATTTGGATTTTATATGATTATAACTAATTATTAAGAATGTCTTGTTTACTTAAATAATTTTATCTGGAACCTAATATATTTGTGCTTTATATGTAAGATATTTAGAAGACATGGAATTGGAAAATTGTTAGTATATGCTCCTTTTATTAAGTATTTTTGGTTAACCAAGTAAAATATATATGTCTCATGATCTTTAAATTTCTACATTCATGCTTGAGATTCAGTGAGGTTGTGTGAGGAATTAATTAAACAACATATTAAACACCATTTCCCACTAACATAGGAACAAGTACTTAAAACAAGAAGAATGGTGAAAGAATAAGTTTGATTTGGAAACATTATGATTCACCCTCCACCCCCTCTCAGGGTGTCTCGGGTTCCAACAAGTGGTAGTAGAGCCAATTTTTTGCTTAAATTTCAACCTATAAATCTATTTTGGGTTTTTTGCACCCGTGTATTAAATGATGAGGCCTCCATTTTTCAAAGGAACTAACATTTATGGTTGTAAAAAGGAAATATTTACATTCCTTAAGGATTGTGTCAAGGAGTTAATGGATTAAATCCTTTGAGATACCTATTTAAAAAAGTAGGATAAAATAATGGGTGATGTAAGGACCAAGAAGATATTAAAAAGGTTGTTGTCTAGTGAAGTACTCAAGATAACATCTTAATATGCTACTGCTTTTGATTATGGAAAACTCTTTAAATAATTTATACTCAAATGGTGAAATTGAATGAGATGGAGAAACTATCCTCAAAACCTTTTGAAAATTTTCTTTTGTAGAAAGGTAAGTAGAGGAGAAATAAGAAGAAGGCTTCTGAAGTGACCAGATATGGTTAGATCACTAAGATAGGGGTAAATCAGTAACCACTTTTTATGAATTATTTATTTTTAATTCAACTTCTATGATTGGTTAATATCTAGATCCACTCAATGTATGTCTCTTAGCATTACCCAAATATTGGAAAAAGTAAATTGCATGGGACACAACAATTTTTACAAGGTTAAACCTTGATGTGATAGCCCACTCCTTATTATAAATGGTTAACCACAACCACCACCACCACCACCACCCCCCCCCCCCCCATCATAAAATATTCACTATAAATAAAATAATTTATCCCAATAATCTTCTTGATCCCATCAATATAGAATCACACCATCTCCATTCAAAGTCCAACAGGAAATTACAACTACTCATTTCCCACTATAAAATTTTTTAAACCAATACAAGAAAGATATCCATTTTCTCATAATTGATTATAGACCACTTGAGATAGATATTCTTCCTCAAGCCTTATGGGTAAACAAAACTACATGTTCTCAATAAAATTGTTCTTTGACTACCACTCAATAAGAAACTCCAACTGCATACAATTCGTTCATATACTCCTATGAATATATTAGAAGATATAACTTCTATTTATTCTTATCTTTTAAAATAAACTAACATCCAAAATGGATAGTTGGTATTTATCACTCTCTTTAGATATTCAATGATATAGTTTTTTCTTATAATTTATGAAATTCTTGGTTTATTTTCCATTTTGGATAAATCTTGGATTCAGTCACTTTTCCATCTCTCATTCTCTTCTCAATGAAGTATTAGCTTCATGGAAACCTAAGTACATAGTTATCCTATGCATTTACTTTAATGATGATTCAATTTCATAGTAATTTTCTTCATTAAAGTGTGAATTATTTCATGGTATTCTCACTCTAATTCTCACTAATTTCTCATTATTTCAGTCTTCTCAAATATATCTCACAAAAATATGTGTTATTAGAATAATTTTCATGAAAACATGATGCTTTTTATAGTTTCTCACACTATATTTCTAAGTACTTAATGGAACTAAATATTACAAAACATACTTTCATAGCTGCTTCTTGTTGCTCGTGCTTTGTGAAGACTTAATCTTACGGAAATTACTTCATGTAAGAAATAATTTTTTGGAACTTTCTATGTTATGCGCAATATAAAATTTTGTTATATATTCATGCATCACAGTTTTTTGCAAATATCTCACTCAAATAATCATGTTAATGAAATTATATTCATGTAGTTGTAAAACACTGCAAGTAATTCAAGATCTTGTATATATTCCTTCATGTAAATAGCATACATAGGTGTACTTTGTGCAAGGATTTCTCTTGGAAATTCCTACATGGACTGAGAGCTCACCTTCCCTCGGTAATATCTCTTTATTTTTCATAAACTATAAATTATGCATCTAATGAGTATTTATAAAAAATTTATTCTTCCACTTTTGAAAATCATAGTGATCTGTATATTACTTCACGTCTCCAATAATTGTTTCATTAAGCCTTTGTAATAGAATCCAAGTTCTCTCTATCCTTCATGCACTTTGGTATTGGACTTCACCCATCTTCATACTTCATTATTTATTATTCTCAAAATTAACAAAACACACATGCACTACCTTCTTGGTATCATTTTGAAAACTAAATTTTTTCCTGCTTAAACAAATGTACCATGCATCTTTTTCAATCTTGTCTTGAACAAACAAATGTCTTCCACAAGTCAGTACCTTTTTTTAATAAAGATACTACATACATGAACCTCTATATGTAAATTATCAATCATAACTTCATGTTATTCCTTATATTCATGTTATCACATCTTAAAATTTACTCCTTCACTACTTCAAGTAATTTTGAGACCCACTTTGAGCACCAATGATAGTTCACTCGACTTTTAATCCACTTTGAGCACTAATAATAGTTCGCTGAACTTTTGATGGTAAATCTCAGCATAAACAGGATAGACACTAATGAAACTAGCACATGTGTTGAGAAAACCCCAGATGAAGTGTGGAGAAGATGATTGCAATAACATCATTTTACTAATGCGGTGTATAATTTTAAATTGATTAATAGTACCTACTTATAAGTTTCCCAGATCAATTCTTTATATTGGAAGTTCAATCATTTATATGTTACTGTATTCCATTTTCCACTATGAAAACCCATTGGGTCCACCCTACTCTATTGGTCCACTCATACTACCCCACATAGTGGTTTTGACCTTAACTATGCACTTCCCTACACACCTTCTCCTTGTGTTATTAGAGTCAACCTGTGTTGGCACTAAGATACTTTATACCATGGATTCTATGCTGGTTGTTGTCTTTGATCTCAACCAATACCCTTGGTACTAAGCTACTAGGGTGGACATCTTGGTTGGACCTCATTTTCTTGAAACTCAACAATAAATATACTTTTCCAAAATAAAAATATATCCACTATAATTTTTATTGCATGTCTTACATTCTCACATTCATTCTTCCTTTTCAACTTCAATCCTTTGAAAATTTATCTAAATATTTCCAAGGAAACCTCAAATATTTTCAATCCATCTTAACCTTTATAAATATTTATCTAAGTGTATAGTTATTATCTCACATTATTTTCTTAGAAAAATAAACACAATAATGGTTTCTTGATTAAATATCCAAATATAAATCTCCCCTTAAGTTATCTCATAAACTTACACATGCATCATGTTGTATTTAAAGTGTGCCTCTCAATCATTAACACCAATATTTTACATTAATACCATCTCTAGAGTTACAAAATGTAAACATTTTTTTCTTATAACTTATCTAGACATATGTTCTTAGTAGAAATATTAATTTCCTTTTCCTACCTAACATAGGTAGTATATTCATCCTCTCTTCTCATATCATTCAACACATATTGAAAATATTCTCATGATGAAAATTTTTCTTATTAAAGGAAAATACAATCCTTTTCTTTCACTCTCTAATATCCCATTTTTTTATTTTCAATACATCTAAATATTTATTTTAATATGTGTGTATTTTCTTCTCACCCTTATTGATAGTAAATGAAAATGAAATATAAGGGATGGATTTCTTATCTTTAACCATCTTCTAAGACTTTCAAGGAAACTTCTTCTCCCATATTTTCTGAATTATAGCCTAATCCAAATTATTTATAGAAGGATGAAATCACACATGTCTTAAAAATGAACCATTATCCATTCAACTCTAGGTATACATGGTGTTGAAATTGGGTGCCCTAGACCCAGCTTGTTTTGTACTTTGATTGCCGCTACATGTATTCAGTTTGTTATAATAAATGTGTTTATCTTTCCATAATAGTATAGATAATTTTGCATCCACTTTGTTTATGGCAATGTAATTAGATTACATGTCGCATCAAAGGGTTATAGTAGATCCCAGACCATAATGAGAACCCTGAGATGCCATGATATTAATCTTAAAGTAACGTCCTATGGTCCAGTTACATCATTCTGAAAGGACACAGATGATGTGTGACCATCAGGTGTTGGGGTATCATAAGCATTGAGACTTCTTCTCATGAATTTCGCACTTGATGATCTCTTGTAGTTGAGATCATGAGTACAGACCCGCATAATAGGAGCACTACATGTTTTAGGTGTCATTGGTCATTCCTATCTATAGACATGTGTAATGGTCTTTAGACTTGAAATCATTGTCAATGGATTTCATTTAATTACGTACATTTGATGTAAGGTGAAAACCATGGAAAAAAATTCATGGCGAGGTAGTTTGTATTGGGTACGTCATTAATGGAATGACATTGATTGAATGATTGAGAAAGGATTTGTCACTTCCGAGTTCAGGAAGAGATATCTCGGGTCTAGTTGATTAGGATGGTTTCACCTTCATTAAATCCATGGTCATGGTAGTGGAAGGTAAGACCGTCCGGACAAATAAACAAACAAAATAAATATAAATAAAGAATGATGATACTAGTATGTATTCTACTTTATTGAGATGTTGATGACAAATATATTATTCTACACGGACCGTGTTCGTAGGAAGGCAGTTGTTGCTTTGACTTTTCCTTATCTCTATAGGGGCCTCGATGGGTTGCTAGACCCTGCTCGAGGTCGGTGGATATTATTCACTGCTATTGAGGTAAGGGCCTAGAGGGTCACACACAATAGCGCCTTGAGAATCTTCCATATTCTTAGAATAGGAATATAGAACTTTGTGGGTCCCGCCAAAGGGTCTGAGCACTATCCAAGTTCTATGGATCACCAAAAAATAAATAAATTCATTAATTATTCAAGTTTAGAATAATTCATTGAATTTATTTATAACATGTATTTACAAGTTATATAGTAAATACAAGTATTAATATTATTCAAATGGATTTTAATATCCTTGGTTCATTTAATATTAGCAGGAGGTATGAGTCGAGTTAAAGACTCAAATTTATCACGTAATATATTTATATATTACAAGTAAATGATAAATTATAAATATTATTTATGGCATAATTTTATTTGTCATAAATAATTAGTTATAACACTTATATAGAAGACGTCTATTACACGGGGACCGGGAATCCATACCACGTTTTTTAAACACTCCCTATATAAGTGAGAGAGAGTCTCTCCCATGTTAACTATTCATGTGTCAAGATTGAGATCTTATCTATCCTCCTGGAATCTAGAGAGAGATTCTCTCAAGTGAAGTAAGATCTTTAAGTTCATCCATCTCAGATTGAATCTTATTCCCTTGCGGTGATCGTCGGTGCGCTAAAGTGAGCGTCGAAGAGCCGTGCTAGCACCCGGATCTTGACGAATGGAGTGAATGAGTAGATTCGAGAGGTGTGTATGGACGATATAGAGGGATTCGACATTGAAGTCTTCGAGCAATGATCGCAAGCGTCCTGCGGCGGACCTGCACACGTCAATTCCAAACTAGGTACATGTTCAGTTTTTTTTTGTGCTCTGTTTAAACCTTGAGAGATCCTTGGACCAAACTGAGACAAGATCACCAGAGTTGACAGGGTTACGTCACTCCAGTGATGCGGAAAATTTTAAATTCCCGGCCCACTGGCTTCCGTTGCGCTGTCCTGGTACCCAAAAGTGGTATTAGAGGGATCACAAGGTTTTTCTGAGTCAACAAAATTAAGATTCATTAAATTTAAGTGAGGGGTGTTAAAACGGTTCATTCAGATCCGACCACGTGTCGTTTCATTTTCAAATGATCAAGCTATGATCATTTAAGAAATATAATCGGATTGACGTTGTGGTTTATTTTTTTGTTCATTTGATGTTAATCTCAATCATAATTGAGATAAAATTAAATGTAATGTTTTATTATTATAAAATATCATATAATATTTTATTATAAAATATTTTCCACAAAAGGGGTGTGGAAAATATTTTTTCACAAAGTCTTTAAAAATAAAAATAAAAAGGGGGGAGGGGAGACCAAGATCCCATCTTGCGGTCTTCCTCATTTTATTTTTAAAAAAAAGGAGACTAAGACCCCATTTTGGGGTCTTCTACCTTTTAATTAAAAAAAGGGTGGTGGAATTTTTTTTTTCTAAAGACAAATTAAAAAAATGGAGAAGACCCAAAGGGGTCTTCTCCTTCATGAGGCACACAAGAAGGCTTCTCCCCATAGGGAGAAACCCTAGTCAGCCGCTGGTCCCCTTCGCACCGGACCACTGCCTCCCGCCAGACCTCCTCCCCAAGACGCGCCGCTCCCACCCGGACCGCTCCGTGTCACCTCGGATCGAGCCCCCCCCCCCCCCGGACAGTCGCCCCAAGCGCGTTGGAACGCCGCGTCACACCACCTCGGACTGTAGCGCCAGTTCCGAACCTCGGTCATCCCTCCTCATGCAAGCCAAGCCCCGCATCGGCTGTCGTCGGTCCCAGTCGTGTCGGACCAGGCCGCTGCCGGTCCAGACCGTGCTGGACCGGGCAACCGCCCTGTCGGCTCGCCGGAGCAGCAGGCTGCCAGCCATACGATTGGCCGGACTACTCCCCGGCCTCCTCCCGCTCCCTTCACTCCTGGCCAAAAGTTGTTGTTGTCGCGGGAGTCGCTGGACCACGCGGTCACGCCGTGGTCACACCGCGTTCACGCCGCGGTCAAGCCGCAGTAATGCTGTAATTGGCCCTGATCCAAGATGACACCCCGCGGCGGTTCGTAGTCCTGTTGGACTCCCCGGCTAGAGGTAACTCTGTTTTAAATTAATTCTAATTTATTTAGTTTTTTAAATTAAATTAATTAGAATTAATTTGGGGGTTTAAATTTTTTTTCTAATCCGAAATATTAATTTAATTTAAGATTAAAATTAAGTTAATGGTTTAATTTAATTTTATAATTAAAATTAAATTAAACAAATGGAACCGATAAAATAAATTATTTGAATTTAATCAAATTCATTTAATTTATTAGAACACCCTCTCACTATTTAAATTTATTGTAATTTAATTTTCTTGTGCATATTTTACTTCGACTGGTCTTGATCAAGCGACCTAAATGTTTATGTATGGTATTTATTTATTTATTTATTTATTCAATGCATGTGATGATTGTAATAATTAATTAGATAAATGATGGTCTGTGAAACACCCTTTTAATTTTAAATATGTATAAGGGCCTGCTTGTCCAATGCACAAGATTTATTTTGTACCCCTATACCCCCTCACCTGCGAGCGAGTATATTTGTAATTAAATGATGATATGAGACGTAGACCCCACCAAGACGAGGCGGTAAACCAAACGGGAGCCAAGCGCATTACACTAGGCAAGTTGTAACATGATTCAAGTCATGACTTAGGTATGGATGCCCCTAGGTCAAGACTGGTCCGTTATGGATCGATCTTTATAGAATGCTCAAGACCAGTCAAATCACATGATTTACTTTATGCATAGTTTATTGTTTTATGTGTCTCCATGATTATTGCATGATCATGTAGAATAGTAAACAAGATAAAATGCATAAAGATGTGACGAATTATATTCTATTTCATGTTCAGTTGTGAGCACAACAACCCAGTTTGAACATAATAAATAGAAAAGGATTGTATTCATCAATAAATAAATATAAAAATCCCTCAAAGATATATTAATTCTAAAAGCATTCCATTTCTCCCATCTAAACAAAATCGGGTGTTTGGGGTGCTCATCATCCATAGTTGAGAGTGCATCTTACTACCGGGGCGTTTTCATGAGAGAAATGGGTCGACTTAACTAAAGTGAGTAGTCAAGGATTAGACTTAGCTAACTTGCTATCACTTTAGAGGAAATATGTTGAGGGAATCAAGTTCAGATTCCAAAAGTTGGGACTTTACTCAACAACACAAGGAACCACAAGAACAAGTGGTTGGCCAGTATAGTGCCTACCTTGAAACCCTCCAAGTAGTGGTGTAGCCCTAGCTTGTAGACTATGAGGGAGGTTTCGAGGATACTTGCCACTAGAATACTCAAGTGATAGAGTATTCTGAATCTAAATAGTGAGGGATATTAAGGTTCTCTAAAATAGTGGGAGACATTAAAATGATATAATAATATATTAATCATAAATGTCAAAAGGTAATCAAGAAAAAGTACTAACTGATAAATGTTTATCTGATGTAGATTCAAAATGGAAATCACCAACACCACAAGTACTTTATCACTATGATCTATCTTGGATAAAGAAAATATCTTGAGCGGCAATAACTTCCAGGAGTGGTATAGGCGCTTGCACATAGTACTACGCCAAGAAAGGAAGTTATATGTGCTGGAATCCCCAATTCCTGCAGAGCCTCCTTAGGGAGTAAGTAAGGTGGAAAAAGATAAATGGAGAAAGCATGTAGACGATACACTTGATGTACAATGCATCATGTTATCATCTATGTCCATCCAATTTTAAAAAAATGCATGAGGATGAGGACGCCTACAAGATGATTTCACATCTCTAAGAACTATATGAGGAGAGGGCCAGGAAAGAAAGGTATGAAATCTCAAGTGCACTTTATAAGTGCAGGCTAGTAGAAGGGCACTAAGTCGGTCCTCACATACTCAATATGATTGGGTATATTAAGAGGCTTGAAGCCCTTGGGTTTAAACTAAACCAAGAACTAGCAGTGGATCTCATTATTGCCTCTTTACCATCAAGATTCTCAAATTTTATTGTAAATTATAATATGAATGATAGGAAAAAGTCACTCCCGGACCTTTTGGCTTTTGTTCTCCAAGATGATAAGGATATGAAAAATACCAATTCATCTATCCTTATGGTGAACAAGAAAAACAAGGGAAAGGCAAAGGGGTCTAAGTCCAAGTCAAGGCCAAAGACACCTATGCATCATCCTGCAAAGAATCCAAAGATTCAGAGGCAAAGTAATGAGTAGGAAGCTGTATGCTTTGGATGTGGCAATAAAGGCCACTAGAAGAAGAATTATAGAGCTAGAAAGAAGAAGCAAGCTGATGATTCTACTTCAGGTATTTTTTTTCATTGAATGCAATCTATCGTTATCTACAAGTTGGGTATTGGATATGGCATGTGGCTCACACATTTGTATTCATATATAGGAACCAGGTAGGTTCAAGAAGATTGAAAAAGGTCAAGTGGATCTCCAAGCTGCAAATGGTGCAAGTCTGGCAGCCTTGGAAGTGGGAGACTATCACTTAACCTTGCCAACTAGTTTGGTTCTAGTTTTAAAAAATTACTATTATGTACCTTCTGTTACCAGAAACATTATCTCTGTGTCGAGTCTAGACACTTTGGGTTTTTATTTCAAGTTTGGAAATAAATATTTTCTGTTTTATAGGGATAGCATATGTTATGGTATGGCACATCTTAAAAATGGTTTATATATGCTGGAACTAAATAACTCAGTAATGGAAATCAATGAAAAAAATAGCCAACATGACTCAAATAACACCCACCTATGGAACTTCAGGCTTGGTCTTGTAAATGAGAAGCGATTATGAAGATTGCATCAAGAAGGGTATCTAGACTCGATACAGTTAGAACCCTTAGATGTATGTAAAGTGTGTTTACAAGGAAAGATGAGCAAAGCACCTTTACCAGGAAAGGAATAAAGAGCCAATGCAGTGTTGGAATTAATACATACTGATGTATGTGGTCCATTTCTAGTAGAGGCATGGGATGGTTTTATATACTTCATTATTTTTACCGATGACTATAGTAGGTATGGATATATCTACTTAATGTGGTATATGTTAGATTCCTTTTGTATATTTAAGGAATACCAATATGAAGTATAAAACCAACTTGGTAAGAAGATAAAAGCACTTCGCTCAGACCGAGGCATAGAATATCTTAACCAAGCTTTCATTGATCACTTCAAGGAGTGGGGATATTATCCCAAATAACTCCTCCTTATACACCACAATGGAATGGTGTTAGTGAAAGGAGTAATAAGACCTTTCTTGAAATGGTCATATCAATGATGAGTCATGCAACCCTTCCATTATCCTTTTGAGGATACGCCTTGAAGACAGCAGCATACACCCTTAACCCAGTACCAACTAAAGCTGCATATGGGATTCCATATCAGTTATGGTATGGAAAGAAACCTAACTAGACACACATACGTGTATGGGGGTGTGAGGCATTTTTCAAGACTCTACCAAGTGAAAAATTAGCATCCAGATGCACTAAGTGCATCTTTATAGGTTATCCTAAGGAAACTAGAGGATACTACCTATATAACCCTTTAGATAGAAAAGTTTTTGTGGAAAGATATGCCACATTTCTAGAAAGGGAACACATTTATATTGGAAATAGTGGGATCAAGATTGAATTCGATGAATTTAATGCTCTAGATGCACAAGATTTGGTATAGGAACAATCTCTACAAGAACAAGTGGAAGAAGAATTTGTTCCTAAGACACAGATACTGTGTAGGTCTACGCGAGAGGTTAAAGAACCAGAGCGTTATGGTTTTATTGTCACTGATTCAGGTGACACATTAGTCCTTCAAGATGATGAACCTCTAACCTACAAGGAAGCAGCAGAAGGAAAAGAAGCTGATAAATGGCAAGAAGCCATGAATTTTGAGATTGAGTCCATGTACCAAAATCAAGTTTGGATTTTGGTAGACCCTCCAGCTGATGTAAAGCCTATTGGATGAAAATGGGTATTCAATAAGAAGCTGAACATGGATGGTGAGGTTAATACCTTTAATGAAATAATGGTTGAAAAGGGTTTCAGACAACATCAAGTTATTGAATATGATGAAACCTTCTCACCAGTAGCAATGCTTAAATCCATCAGAATATTACTTGCAATAGAAGCCTTTAATGATTATGAAATTTGGTAAATGGATGTCAAAACTGCTTTTCTAAATGGGAAGTTGGTTGAAGACATCTATATGACTCAACCCGAAGGGTTTGTTAAGTCAAAGAATGCTAATAAAGTATACAAGCTGCAGAGATCCATTTATGGATTGAAGCAGGCATCAAGATCATGGAATGTTCGTTTTGATGAGGCCATAAGAGATTTTTGGTTTTGTCAAAAATGAAAGTGAGCCTTATGTCTATAAAAAGGTTAAAGGTAATTTCTTTGCTTTCCTAGTATTATATGTTGATGACATATTAATTATGGTAAATGAGGTGCAAGTCTTACAGTCAGTTAAGACTTGGTTAGATGAATGCTTCTACATGAAAGTCTTTGGTGAAGCAGCCTACATTCTAGGGATCAAGATATATCGAGATAGATCTCAAAGGATTCTTAGGATAATACAAAGTACGTATATTTACAATGTACTTAAAAGGTACAGTATGGAAAAATCCAAGAGAGGATTGTTACCTGTGTCACATAGTGTAAATTTCTCCAAGAAAATGTGTACAGAAACATAGGTGGAGATTGAAAGAATGAGTAGAGTCCCTTATAATTTGGTAGTGGGTTCTATCATCTATTCCATGTTGTGTACTAGGTTTGATGTCGCCTTTTCTTTAATCATGGTGGGTAGATATCAATCCAATCTAGGAGAGCTGTATTGGACAGCTGTTAAAACTATCCTAAAGTACTTGAGGCGTACTAAGGATATGTTCCTGGTATATGGAGGAGATGAGGAACTAGTTGTGAGGGGATACACTGATGCTAGTTTCCAGACAGATCATGATGATATGAAATCGCAGTCAGGCTACATCTTTTACCTGAATGGTGGTGTAGTGAGCTGGAGAAGCTCAAAGCAAGCTGTGGTTGCTGATTCTACAGCAGAGTCTAAATATATTGTAGCTTCCAATGCAGAAAAGAAAGCAGTATGGATACGCAGTTGTATCTCAGACCTTGTTGTTGTACCTAGCAGTGAAGACCCTGTACAAGTATATTGTGATAATACTGCTATAGTGGTGCTTGCAAAGGAGCCCAGGTCTCACCAGATAACAAATCATATTCTTCGGGAGTTTCATATCTTGAGGTATTTTACTCAAAGAGGTGAAGTGACAGTTAGTAGAGTAGCGACATAGGACAACATGGCAGACCCCTGACTAAAGACATTTCTCAGCAAAAGCATGATTCACATGTGAGAGCTAGTAGATTAAAACCTGTTAGCAGTTGGCTCTAGTGCAAGTGGGAGTGTTGAAAGTGGGTTCCCTAGACCCAAATTGTTTTGTACTATGATTACCGCTACTTGTATTCATTTTGTTATAATACATGTATTTATCTTTCCATAATAGTGTAGATACTTCTGCATCCACTTTGTTTATTGCAATGTCCTTAGATTACCTGTCACATCAAAGGGTTATAGTAGATTCCAGGATATAATGAGAACCCTGAGATGTCATGACAGTATTCCTAAAGTAACGTCCTATGGTCTAGTAAACTAATTCTGAAAGGACACAGATGATGTGTGACTATCAGGTGTTGGGGGCTCATAAGCATTGAGACTTCTTTTCATTAAGTTCGCACTTGATGATCTCTAGTAGTTGAGATCATGAGGACAGACCTGCATAATAGGAACACCACATGTTTTAGGTGTCATTGGTCATTTCTATCTACAGACATGTGTAATGGTCTTTAGACTTTATATCATTGTCAATGGATGTAATTTAATTACATACATTAGATGCAAGGTGAAAACCATGGCGACAAAGTCATGGCGAGGTAGTTTGTATCGGGTAGGTCATTAATGGCATGGTATTGATTGAATGATCGAGAAAGGATTTGTCGCTTCCAAGTTGAGGAAAAGATATCTCAGGCCTGGTTGATTAGGATGGTTGCACCTTCATTAAATCCATGGCCATGGTAGTGGAAGGTAAGACCTTCCAGACAAATCAACAAAAAAAATAAAGAAAAATAAAGAATGATGACACTAGTATGCATTCTGCTTTATTGAGATATTGATGACGAAGAGATTATATTACATGGATCGTGTTCGTAGGAAGGAATTAGTTGCTTTGACTTTGCCTTATCTCTATATGGGCCTCGATGGGTTGCTATACCCTGCTCTAGGTTGGTGGATATTATTCACTACTATTGAGGTAAGGGCCTAGAGGGTGACACACAATAGCGCCTTGAGAATATGCCCTATTCTGAGAATAGGAATATAGAACTTAGTGGGCCCCTCCAAAGGGTCCGAGCACTATCCAAGTTCTATGGATCACCAAATAATAAATAAATTCATTAATTATTCAAGTTTATAATAATTCGTTGAATTTATTTATAACATGTATTTACAAGTTATATAGTAAATACAAGTATTAATATTATTCGAATGGATTTTAATATCCTAGGTTCGTTTAATATTAGCAGGAGGTATGAGTTGAGTTAAAGACTCAAATTTATCACGTAATATATTTATATATTACAAGTAAGTGATAAATTATAAATATTATTTATATCATAATTTTATTTGTCATAAATAATTATTTATAACACTTATATAGAAGACTTCTATTACATGGGGGCTGGGAATCCATATCGTGTGTTTTAAACACTCCCTATATAAGTGAGAGAGAGGCTCTCCCATGTTAACTATTCATGTGTCAAGATTGAGATCTTCTCTCTCCTCCTAGAATCTAGAGAGAGTCTCTCAAGCGAAGAAAGATCTTCGAGTTCATCCATATCAGATTGAAGCTTCTTCCCTAGTGATGATCGTCGATGCGTTGAAGTGAGCGTCGAAGATCCGCACTAGCACCCAGATCTTGACGAAAGATGTGCATGAGAAGATTCAAGAGGCATGTGTGGATGATCTAGAGGGCTTCAACGTTAGATTCTTCAAGCAACGATCGTCGGCGTCCTGCGACGGACTTGCACACGTCAATTCCGAACTAGGTACATGTTCAATTTATTTTTGTGCTCTGTTTAAACCTTGCGAGATCCTTGGACCAAACTGGGACAAGATCACTGGAGTTGAAAGGGTTACGTCACTCCGGTGATGCAGAAAATTTTAAATTCCCAGCCCACCAACTTCCATTGCGCTGTCCCGGTACCCAACACATGGGTTAACTCGATTTATAAAACAATATTTAATAAACTTAGATATCAAAGTTTTTTATTAATATATCTGGTATGTAGTACCACTTCAATTTTTTTATTATAGGGGTTCAAAATATAGTTTCATAAAGAAATATATAACATTAACTCATCTTCAACAAGTAAATTAGAAATATTCAAGTGAAATATTTCCCCTTTGACTTTTGTTTCCCAATAACTATAACTCCCCCTTTATAAATAGATTTATCATAGTCATAATAAGAGTAGGAAAGTGTGATTATTATACCTAGGCTTTCAAATTTTATAGATTTTTTCTAGTTTCCATATTCATATAAAATAACTTTTCTCTAATAGATTATTTAACATATATACTCCCCCTCAAGGGATATACTCCATTATTCATCATGGGAGTTACGAAATTCTATGATGGTTACTACTTATTATTATAAAAATGCTACATTAATCATACAACTTCCCATTTATTTTATCTACTTTAATTAACTACATGTTAGAAAAAATAAAAGAAAAAAGGGAATAAGGATATACCTTTTTGTTCCTTAGTAAAAACATAAAGGTTGAGAGTTTCTTCTCAACCATGATTCCTTATTCTTTGTAATTTCATCATGGGGAGAATTATTCATATTCCCTTTCCTATTAAGAGTCTTCATAGGTTTCCTGGTCATATTCTTCCTTTCATAATTTTTAGTGTGGAGTTTTCTCCTTAACACCATCCATTGAGGATAATGTATTACCTGGTGCTTGGATCACCTTTTTTATCAATTATTCTTAAGCTGGTAGGATGGTCATACAGTCTTTCATTCCATGTCCATCTTGATTTCACCTTCCACATAGATCCTATTAAAGATTTCTGTTATCATTTTTAGACAACCTCTTATGAAATTCAATCTCTTATTGTGAAATCACTTGTTTCCCTTTATCACTTTCATTTTCATGTGCCTTCTCTATTTTTCTATCTATTTCCAATTGGTATGTAAAAACAATTAAGCACTCCATTTTACCATGCTTAGCTTTCTTGGGTTCTTCACATGGTTTCTTACAAAGCACACCATAACATGATTTTTCTTTCTTCACCTTCTGAATCCCCTTCCCTTTCACACCATAGATAATATGTCTAGGTAAGCTAGTAATGATTTCCTCATCACTATGACCATGTTGATCACATATGTGATATATCTCTTCTAAGAATTCATACCTATTTTGTGTTAGAAGATTAGATGAATTCCTTATCACATCTTTATTTATTTGAAAATCTATTCTCATATTCTCATAATGGAACCCCCATAGTTTATGACTCTTTCCTAGTAGTGACATATAGTGCCAGAATGAATATTATTTGTACCCAAACACTCCACATCACCAGAAGTATCCTCTAAGAATTGATATTCCAAACTGATAATAGTTCCATCCATAATATTATTATTATTTCCTTTCCATAAACTATGGTTGTATTTTCTCTAGGGGAGATGATCTTCTTAAACTATTCCTATCTTAATTTGATGTAAAAGAGGGTTTCACACTGGTCTTATTGTTCCAAATTGTTCTAGGTTTGGTTTTAGATACTAAACTATTAGAGGTAATAGTTTTATTTTGAGATTTATTAGGAACATAATTAACCAACCTCTATAGAACCCTATTTTCACTAGCTTGTGATGTATCTACTTTAACCTCAACTAAATTGTTGAATTATTTCTTGATCAACTTTAAATAATTTTGAACTTCAAGAAACTTTTATTGTGTCTTGAAAAATTATTCATCTGTGAAAGAAATTTTTTCTTCGAGGTCTTTCACCATATTATCTTGCACATTCACTCTCAGTATTTGTTTCTTGATATCATTAATATAATATGATACTTTCTTAACATACTCATATTTTCCCTCATCCACCTTATCCTTTTATTTCATCAGATTACTCTTCTCTTTCTTGAATTTTTTATTCTGATCAAGATAATATTATAACTCGTTCATCAACATATAATCTAACTCGGTTCATTCTCCTTCATCACCATGCTTGAGGTATCAAAACCCTTTTCAACATGATCTATAAAATTAACTACATCTTCATATTAGTTTCTTGATGAGAAGTCAACATGTTATTCTTTGATCATTAAGTTTATTTCTTTGAAACTAGATTATTTATTATTTATTCCACCAGATTTAGTTTAATCTCTTGATATTTTACCCCATTTCTTATTCTGAGTTTTCTCATCATATTCTTCTATATCATATTCTGTATTTTTCTTCTTTGGGAAATTTATGTCAAAATGTATGATGCCATTTCAATTGGATCACCTTGCTTTTTTCTTGAATTTTAATTTCCACTTTACATGTTTGAACCTTTTTGAAAGATTAGTAACAATAATATCAAATTATTCATCAAATTCCTCATTTTTAGAATCACTTGATTATGTAACATCATCATCTTTAATTTTAAGCTTTCTCATAGATTCAAAATCCATTTCATATTTAAATATTCTTTTTTAAAACTATATTTTTTCTAATTTCATATGAAGTGAGAATATTATTTAATTCATAAAGTGTGAGATTATTTCTTTCATCTAAAGATGGAACTTTAGGATCAAACCTAACTGGAAAATTTCTCATCAGTTTTTTGAAAATTTTGTAATTATCCATTTTTTTTCAAATCACTAGATATTGCTAACTATTTCATTGATTTTAGTAAATAAATCAAAAATATTTTCTTCATAATCCATTTTAATATCCTCTAATAAACTTATCCAAAAC
Source organism: Viscum album (assembly GCA_963277665.1). Taxonomy (NCBI): domain Eukaryota; kingdom Viridiplantae; phylum Streptophyta; class Magnoliopsida; order Santalales; family Viscaceae; genus Viscum; species Viscum album. Next base: position 990,044,431 of record OY728136.1, on the reverse strand, counting down.
AATAACTTGGATTCTTTGATTTTTACATTACCTTTATAACTATTTTTCAATTTATACCAAATTTCGTTTATAGCTTGGAGTCCCGTAATTTTTTTGTATAATTTTTCTGAAAGTGAAATCAAAATGGAATTTTTATATTTTCCATAAAATTCCATATTTATCTAATTATATAAATACATGAGATAAACTTCAATAATGGATGTAAATACCATTATATCTATGAATCTTACTTCTAGGTTAAGAGAGAGAAGATATGGAAACATCAAATTCTTATGACTATGATAATTCTCTCCATCAAATGTGGGAACACCCTTAATATTAACTAAATCCAAAATTTCTATTCTCAATAACTCTCATATCTGATAAAGTGAACTTGGGTTTTCTCTAATTGAAAATGAAGTTCCCATATATGGTTAGATCTCTAAGGGGGTGAATGAGTGATAAATTTTTATGAATTATTTATTTTTAATTAAACCTATATGATTGGTTAATATTAAAATAAACTCAATGAATGTATCTCAAACTTAACTAGATATTTCATAAAGTAAATAATACAGGACATGATAATTTTTACAATGTTTGGATCGATGTGAGAGCCTACTCATCATTATGATTTTTCACCCCCCCCCCCCAAATCATATATTCTTAAGTATAAACACAAGTGGTTACATAATGAATCTTATTGAAACCATATATATAAAGTCAAAATATTCTCATTCCAGAGTCTTAATGGAAACTTTAGCTTCTCGCTACCCACTATAATAATGTTCAAACCAAAACAAGAAAGATCTCATTTTTCTCCTGATTTATTCTACACTACTTCAGATAGATCTTCCTCCTTGAACCTTATGGATAAATATAACTATACCTTCTCACTAAAAATTTTCTTAAACTATCACTAAATAAGAAACTCTAACTATATATAATTCATTCGTGTACTCTTCTGAATACATTAGAATATATAACTTCTAATTATTCTCAGATTTTCAAGCAGCCTAATTTCCAAACTATATAGTTAGTCTTTCTCACTCTCCTTAGATCTTAAATGATCTATATCTTTCTCATAATTTATCGAATGATAGAGCACTATAAGTCTTCCTCTTTCTTTTTGATAACTCACAGCTTCAGTCACTTTTCTATCTCTTTTTCTTCTCTTCTCAATTAAGAATTAGCTTCTTGGAAACCCTAGTACATGGATTCAAGTTCACTATGCTATTCTTCCTACAAATATAAATTATTTTATGGTATTCTCATTCTTATTCTCACCTATTTCTCACTATTTTAGTCTTATCGAATATATCTCATAAAACTCTATGTCTACAGAATAACCTTTATACAAACATGATAATTTACAGGATTTCTCACACTTTTCTTCTTAGTACTTCACACAATTGAATCTTACACAACAAACTTTCACTATTGTGTCTTTTTACTTTTTATTTTTCAATCCTTGAGTTCAATTATATTACTTCATTTAAGCATTAATCATTTCATGGACTTCTCTCTCTTCTTTGTAAAACCTTCATGTTTGTGTAACTTTATTTGTTAATTGAAATATCAAAGTTTCTGATATATTCATATAATTATTTGGGTTGCATGTGCCTCACTCAACTCAGCATTTTCACAATATTATCTTCATATAGGTTTAAAACATTTCATGTCCTTCAAGATCGCATATATATTCCTTCATGAAAACAGTAGACATAGGTTCGCTTCGTGTAAGGAGTTCTCTCAAAAAATACTATGTGAATATAGAGCTCACCTTACCTATGTAATATCTCTTTGTTTTTCATTATCTAAAAATGATGAAGCCTAGGGATATTCATGGATGATTTCCACTTCCTTTCACTTTGAAAAATCATAGAGAGTAGAAAAATTATGGCATCAATCCTTCATAATCGAATCCAGTTTCACTCTAACCTTCGTGTGCTCCGGTCTTTGACTTCACCCAGCCTCATCCTTTGATATTATCTCTACTCAAAATTATAAAAAAATGTATTCACTTATTTCTATTTATCATTTGGAAAACTAAACATCATTGTACTCAAATGAATGCATCATGTAGATTTTGTAAGCTTATCTTGAAAAAGCAAATAGATTCTACAACTCAGTTCTTATATTTAATGAAGATGTAGAATGAGTATACCTCTGTATGAAAAGTCTCAATCAAAAATTCATATTATTTATCATATTATTGTAATTATATGTTGAAATTGACTCCCTCTCTTATTTGAGTAATGTTGAGTTCCTTAGTGCCTCTTTGGATCCTTATTTTTACCATCTTGTGATGATTCTAATTTAACCTCAACTGAACTGTTGAATTATTTTATGATATTATTTAAATAATTTTTAACTTCAAGACACTTTGATTTTGTCTTGGACAGTTCTTTATCTCTTAGAGAATGTTTCTCTTTAATTTCTTTTACTATATTATCTTACTGAGCCACACTCAGTTTTTATTTATTGATCTCATCAATATAATCTACCTCATTCTTGAGATGCTCTTCTTTTCCCCCAACCATTTTATCCTTTTATTTCATCATCATCCTGTTATTTTTTTTAATCTATGTGTAATGTTCCAGAAAAGATTCTAACTCATTCTTAAATATGTATTTCTGCTCAGTTTTTTCTCCTCAATTATCACTGCTTCTCGAGGTATCAAAACCCTTTTCAATATGAGCCATAAAATTAAATTCAACTTTTGATTAGATGCTTGATAAGGAGTCATCTTGTTCTTCCTTTCTCATTAAGTTTCTTCTTTTTCTACTATATTACATATTCTTTATTACACCATATTTAGTTGAATATCTTGAGATTTTACCCCATTTCTTATTCTGAATTTTCTCATTGTATTCTTCTAAATCATTTTTTGTAGCTTTCTTATTTGACCAATTTATGTCAGTGTCCAATGCCATTAAAATTGTACAATTTGGTGGATTCTTTCCATTTCCTTTCCACTTTCCACATTTAAACCTTTTTTATAGAATATAAATAATTCTATTTAATTCTTCATCATCTTCATTATTATTAGAACCACTTGATTTAGAAACAATATCATCTTTAATTTTTAGTTTTATCATGGCTTCAAAAGCCATATCATCTTTAATATTATTTTTGAAAAATTGAATTATTCTTGATTATTAAGAAATGGGAATATTATGTAATTCATCAAGTGTAAGATCATATTTGTCTTCTAAAAATGAAACTTTAGGATCAAACTTATTTGAAAAATTTATCATCATATTTTTTATAAATTTGGAATCATTTAGATTTTATCTAAATCCATAGATATTGATGAAAATTTCATTAACTCTAGTAAATTATTCATCGATGTTTTCTTCTTCATCCATTTTAAAATCCTCAAATCAGTTTCTACAAATCTACAATTTTCATTCCTTTACATTTGTATTTCTTTCATAACTACTTTCCAATTTATCCTAAATTTCATTGGCAATTTGGATCGCCTAAACTTTTGTGTATACTTTTTATGAAAGCAACATAAAAATGGAATTTTGATATTTTCCACCAACTTCCATATTTCTATTATCATATAAAGACATATTAGAACATTTAGTAATGTATGGAAATATCATTATAGTTTCATCTCTTACTTCCAAACCAAGAGATGGAAGATTGGTAAACATCTTATTATTCCAAATATTATAATTTTTCCATCAAATATGGGAACGTCCCTATTATTAGATAAATTGTAATGTCCCGGATTTTCCATGTATTATTTTTAAATATTATATGGAATTAATTCGAGACCAAAACATGAGACAACATACGATTCTGAGACCCGGTGTGCCTGAAATAAATGTTTGAATAATATTAAAATATTAAATAAAACACACATACAGTTTTCCTAAAAAAGTTGAATAACTTATAAACAAGTGACCGAATCAAAAATATGAGGGCATTGTTGCGTTCATAGCAGCAGATTTACCTTAGGCGATGTTTAACATTGGATGGCATGGGTCATCTGTGAAAAGTAGTTTTTTGAAATTTTAATGAATAAAATAAATTCAGGATTTATTTTATTTTAACATTACATCGATGAAGAAATGCTATTTATTTTAAATGAACAGCTACGTAGGGACCCAAGGTTAGAATCATAACCCTAAAAGTTCCCTGGAGGCTTTGGAGATAATCCTTGAAGATTCCTCTCAAGCGAACGACAACAGAATCACAGATCAATGATCGAAAAACACTGTTCTTGATAGATGTCACCAATGATGGAAGTACAGTGACCAATCTTCATTGGGGAGTGATTCAAATCAAATGTAGGATGCGTTATTTTGGATTTCTTTCCCAGTTCTTGAATTCAATGAAGAACACGGACCAACCAATGAACAAGTTAATTCGTTGTTCGATCATTCTTGTGGTATGGGTTTTAATTATAGGATTTACGAGGTTGATTTTTATATTGATTTTTATTATTTATCATTATTACAGGAATGGATCGAGGCCGGAATGAACTATGGTATAGGTTCATTCCTTGGGTATGTTCCTTGTGAATATTTTCTCCCCCATTTTCTTCTATGTGTTCTTTGTTATTTATGGTTTATTAAGGAATTATCATTGTAACTTTTTTCTTGGTGAAATGATCTGAAATTGAAGATCCAACATCGAGACAACCTAACAAAGGTGTGACAGTGACGGTGATGGAAGAATCGAAGTGATTTGAAAGATATCATTCTTCAGGTGGTTTTTTTTTTTGATTGATTTAAAGTTGTTTTCCAAGATGATTGAAGGCCCTAAACACATCAATTCAATGTTAGGCTGATGAAATGACCTAGGATCTAGAGTTTCGAGGTGAACAGATCACAGAAACAGTATCCGGGAGATCAGTCGAGTCACGTGAAGGATGAAGGCCATATTTTTTAAATTTTGGAACACACGGCATGTAGTATGGGATACACGGTGGGTGTTCATCATTGGGAATACTCAACATGTATCCCGAGAGATACATGGACACAGGGTAGAGTACACGGGTTTCCTACATGGCATGTACCCCACCACATGACTTGGCTTAGACCAAGTACACTGACTAACCTGTGTATTGGTACACAGGTAGAGATACATGGGTTGAAACTATGTACTAGCACACGACCAGAGTACATGGGTGGACCCCGGATGGAAGGACATAGTGTGTGACCCTTCTACATAGCATGTACCCATTTTATACACAACATATTCTAATGAAATGGTCCATTGTACACGGGTAGTACCCGGGGTCAAGGGACATGGCGTGTGAACCTACTACACACCATGTACCCATTTATACATGACTTTAATCTCTTTTACACCATACCTTGGACAAGTTTAATTAGGTTTTGTTCCTTTTATCACTTCCCTAAAGGTTGTTGGGTATCATTTCCTACTCATAAGAGTATGATCTCTTCAGCTAGACTTCCTGGATAGAGTTGTTGGAATCCCCCAAGAGGCCCGATGTGGGATCCTTTATTCATCTTTATTCCCTAGGTAGAGTCCTTAGTATTAACATGACCAATCCTACTGGACTTTGATCCTATACTTAGCAGGTTAATCCAGATGTATTTGTTGGTATCATCTCATGGACCTGGCTATGATCCTCATATATTGTATCGTATCTCTCTCTTTAGATCTATCAGTATATCTCTCTCTCATGATGGTCCCTATGAATAGTACTTCTTAGATGGGCATCATCAGTGCTATCATACTAAGGAGTGTTTTCTCCCAGATGAGTGCTTCATGAAATCTTTAGACTAAATCCCTAGTGTTGTTATAAAGTAGTTGTGACTTAACTCTAAACTGTGTGTCTTGGATTGAGTATATCTGAATATTCTTATTATATGTGTTGTAGACATATATTATGTAGAGTTGACTGTATATTTCTTTTATGTATTACTTTGTGGTTTTGGGATGTCTTAATGAGTATTTTTATACTCACCCCTATACATGCTTTTCCCATGCATGTTGTTTCTTGTGCATATGAGAAAATTTTTGACGAAGTCCTAGGCATACCAAGACCGAACAGAGTTTTGTGAGTTCAGATAGGCTGAGTTGTGTTCCTATAGTTACAGACATCATTCCCAATACCTTTTTTTAGAGGTTGAATTTTGTAATTTAAAGACTATTTTTAGTGAGCTTGTATTCTTTCCTAGTTTACTTTACTGAACTTTACTTTCCTTTCATACTCTGGTTGGGATTTAGTGGTATGCATGCATTTGGTTCTTAGTGGTTTTTTACATTTCATCATTTTGTAAGATTAGAGATGTGTGTGTGCATACGGGTGCATAGGAAATGCCTCCCATGTTAGTGATATTCCTACTCGGTACTAGTCACCAACCCCTGGCCTATTGGGGGCGAGCTTGGGGAGTCACAACATGAGCCCCACTGGGATGGGTCATGACCGAGTGTATCAGAGATGGTCGGTTCTACTATAGGACCAGGAGTCTATGATATTGTTTTGAGGAAACAGTTTTAAGTGTTTCAAGTTCATCTTTTAGGATAGGGATTCTAGTATTGGTGTAGGTGGTCGACATATCCATACACCAGGACTCTAACAACCTTCTTTTTGAATCAGTACATGAGAATAATGGTTGGAGGGAAAATAATGGTACATGCATCATATAGGAATGGGTTTTGGTACCATGTCCTTCTTGAGTCATCTCTCCAGCTATACTCATTGATCATGGTACATATTTTTTTCTTATAGGATTCCCTCGAGACGCATACCAGTTAGGATTTAGTATCTTGATCATGAGGATGACCCCCTTAGTGATGTGGATTTGATACAAGGACCAGTTCCCAAGATGTTACCACCAGGTGGTTTATCATCCATATTTCCACCTGTAGATCAGCATGTGGTACCCGCAGTACCAGCATATGAGGAGTGCAGTATGAGCACCCTACATGAGTTTTAGAGACAGATAATCCTCAGGTTCCTAGGTGATCTCAACCCTTAGGCAGTTGAGGACTATCTTGAGGATGTGACCCAAGTTTTCCACCTGGTCCAAAAACCAGCAGATCAGATGGTGGTCCTGGCAGCGAGCCTTCTACACGGCTCAGTAGAGAGATGGTGGATTTTGTCTATCCAGACTCATGGTGAGGTGACTCTTTCATGGACAGAGTTCAATCACATCTTCAAAGAGGAGTTCTCACCAGTTACGCTGAGAGCTATGTGTATACAGAAGCTTCTTCAGCTCCAGTAAGGTAGCATGATAGTGGATGATGATTCATCAAGGTTCACCAACCCTTCCAGGTTCTCGATGGGCATGGTTAGAGATCAGTAATTTAGTGATTGGACCTTTGAGAAAGATATGTGTAGAGACATTTGAATCAGATTTATCCCTCTATGCATTTTGACGTATGTCGGGGTGCTTGAGTGAGATTTGGTGGTTGAAAGCTTCTTGACAAAGAAGATATTGTCAGTGGTAGTCAGTAATGGACGAGCAGGAGAAGATACCTCGGAAACATGGAGCCGATGTTAGTCTTAGGGACCTGGACATGGGAGACATTTCAGGTTGAGGTCCCAGGATAGAGGATTTTCACTTCAAGGCTCACAGGATGGGTCTCGTCAGCCTAGAGAGAGGCAGTTCTATTCATGTGATGGTAGGGGACATCTCGTTCGATATTTTCCAACCCACCGTACTACTGATAGGGGAATAATAGATGGACCACCAAGGTAGATATAGAAACACGAGAAGATAGATTTTTGGGGCAGTGGATGTGGAAGAGGGGCTAGGAGAGTAGTAGGAGGTGGTCGATGTTTTGACATGTTACGGCCACCACCCCCAGGTGGTCCACTCCGGGTATAGGGAGCTGGAGGATAGGGGAGGGGATAACTACAGGTGGTCAAGGAATATGACTCAGAGGCTCTGAGAATGATTTGAGGTACGATGTGTGTTTTTTATACTTTAAATACAGTACTAATAGACATAGTTTATAGTCATTACTTTCTTTCCACATATCTTGTTTGAGACCTAGAGATTTCGATTGAACCGTTGACTCAACCCTTATGCCTGGAGACACCTATTGGATAAGACTTAGTAATCACACATTTGTTCCAATAGTGTGACCTAACCCTTGGAGGTGAGGGTTTCGATTGGAACCTCTTGGTGGAAGTGTTGAGGCCTTATGATTTCATTCTTGGTATGTATTGGTTATCCACAATCTATGCCCATATTGACTATTTTAGGAGAAGGGTGCAGTGTGTCCGCAGCGATGGAATGAGATTTTCCTTTGTTGGTGAAAAGGAAACTCAGCCAGCACAAGATGCACTCATGCATAGGAGGGTGCAGCCAATTACTCATCAGTTGGCTAGCCTGACCCACGATGAAGCGGATGTTATGAGCTTCCAATTTCCAGAGATGGTGGCGGAGTATGAGGATGTATTTATTGAAGATGTTATAGGATTATCTCCCCACCATGAGATAGAATTTTTCATTGATATACACCCTAGGATTTCACCTATATCTACAAAATCATATCGGATGGCTCCCACAGATCTTCACGAGCTGAGGGTGCAGTTGAAGGACTTACCAAAGAAGGGCTTCATGAGACCCAGTGTTTCACCCTAGGTGGCCTCGGTGTTCTTTTCCAAAAATACATACGAGAGATTGAGGTTGTGTGTGGACTACCAGTTCCTAAACTAGGTGATAATAAATAATAATTATCCACTACCAAGGATCGATGACCTCCTTGATCAGTTGAGAGGGGAATGATGGTTCTTAAAGGTTGACCTTCGATCAGGCTATCACCAGCTATGAGTATAGGACTAGGATATACCAAATATGGATTTTATATGTCATTATGGTCACTATGAGTACTTGGAGATTCCATTTTGCATGATGAATACACCAGTAGTGTTCATAGGACTCATGAACCGGATCTTCTAGCCTTATTTAGACCAATTTGTGGTAGTATTTATTGATGATATCCTTGTGTCTGAGGAGGAGCATGCGAGATACTTAAGGATAGTTCTGTATGTACTCTGAGAGCACCATTTTTATGGAAAAATCTTGAAGTTCTAGTTCTGGATTCAGGCGGTCCAATTTTTGGGGCAGGTCATCTCAACAGATGGAGTGGCAGTGAACCCGGCCAAGGCTGAGGTAGTGTTAACATGGGATCCACCTAGGAGTGTGATGGAGGTGTGGAGATTCCTCATGCTAGTAGGATATTATCAGAGATTCATACCTTATTTCTCTAGGGTATCAGCACCAATGAAATCTTTGACTCAAAAGGGGCAGCCTTTTATGTAGACAGATAAGTGCTAGCAGGCTTTTCAATAGTTGAGGCAGAGTTTGATGAGTGTTATGATATTGAGATTATTAGAGGAGGGTGTTGAGCATGTAGTGTTATGAGATGAATCATGCAATAGGATTGGTTTTGTCTTGATGCAAAGGTAAGTGGTGATTGTCTATGGTTTGTGCCAGTTGAGACCGCATGAACAAAACTACACGACTCGTGATCTTGAGTTAGCAGTGGTAGTCTTCGCATTGAAGATGTGGAGACATTACCTAATGGGAGAGTCGTTTATCATCTACTCTGATCAAAAGAGTCACAAGTATATCTTCTCTCATAAGGATATGAACTTCAGACAAAGGTTATGGCTAGAGTTTCTCCGGGATTATGACTTTGAGATTGTCTATACTCCTGGAAAGGGGAACGTGGTGGCAAATTCTCTCATCATAAGATCTAGTTCGCAGTTTATGAATGAGGAATCAAAGCATTTGGCCTCATTACAGTTATCCTTAGTGGATGGATATAGATCAGTTTACCTCTAGTTGATGTTTTTTACCCCTCCACTCTTATAGCGAGTCAGGGAGGCACAACTTGGGGATTTTGACTACAAGATTATATGTGCTCAGATATTCATAGGGCATGATCCTGATGAATATTCAAAAGGTGGGGATCATGTGATTATTTTCAAAGGATGTACAGTGATACCAGTGGAATTGTGAGAGAAGGTTATAAGGGTGGTTCATATGTCCCCTTTGGCGGTACATCCAAGTGTAGTGAAGATGTATCAGGATCTGCGACATCAGTTTTGGTGGCCATGGAGGAAGAAGAGTGTTAGAGAGTTTTTCTCTCGATGCCTCACTTTTCAGCAAGTGAAGGTTGATCACTAGGTTCCAACAGGTTTATCTCAACCCCTTGAGGTTCCAAAATAGAAGTGGGATGGAATATCAATAGAATTCGTGATGGGTTTACCACATACGCCCAGGTGACACGATGTTATATGGGTGATCATTGACTGACCCACTAATTCAACCCACTTCCTAACTATCTGAGTGAAGATTTCAGTAGAGATATTGGGACACCTTTTTATGCAAGAGATAGTTTGACTCCATGGAGTTCCATCAAATATTTTTTTGGATCATGATGCACATTTTACATCCCGATTGTGGAAGGGATTGCAGGAGGTGTTTTAGAACCCAGTTACACTTGATCACAACATTTCACCCATAGACGGATAGTCAGACGGAGTGGACCATTCATGTTCTAGAGGACATGTTGTGAGCTTGCATGTTGGACTTCGGTTGTAGTTAGGAGGATCACCTACCTCTGGTGGAGTTCTCGTACAATAATAGCTACCATTCCACCATTGGTATGATATCATTCGAGGTCTTGCATGGGCAACCCTGTAGGTCACCACTTTGCTGGAATGACCCAGGAGAGTCAGTACTCATGGGCCCAGAATTGGTATGATCTACTACAAAGAAGGTGCAGATCATCCAGGAGTAGATGAAGACTGCACATATCCATCAAAATTCTTATATTGACAGACGAAAAAAGCCTTTGGAGATCAAGTAAGGATACCATGTATTCCTATGGGTTTCACCTCAACAAGGATTAATAAGATTTTTCCAGGGTGATAAGTTATCTCTGAGGTTTATCAGCCCTTTTCAAATACTTCATAGAGTTGGCGAGGAAGAGTATCACTTATCTCTACCCCCACAGTTAGACCAGGTACACGATGTCTTCCACGTGTTGGAGCTGAGGAGGTATATACATAACCCATCACATGTCATCGACTGGGGTGAGATGGGCATCGATGTTGGAGTGACCTTTGCTGAGTAAACAATAGAGATTGAGGATCAGTAGGATAGGATCCTTTATGGGTGAGTGATTCCTTTACTACATATCTAGTGGAATCCTAAGAATCTATAGGAGATCACTTGGGAGTGGGAGGATCAAATGTGTGCTCAGTACTTGTATCTCTTTGAGTGTCCCTTGTTTTGGCTTTTCAAGGATGTAAATCCCCAAGGTGGGTAGAATGTAATGTCTCATATTTTTTGTGTATTATTTTTAAATATTATATAGAATTAATTCAAGACCAGGTGCTGAGACAATGTGCGATTCCGAGACCCAGTGTTCTCAGAATAATTTTTTGAATAATATTAAAATATTAAATATCACGCATGCGTAGTTTTATTGAAAAAGTAGAATAACTTCTAAATGGGTTCCCAGATCAAAAATATGAGGGAACTGTTGTGTTTAGAGTAGAGGCTTTATCCTAGGTGAGACCTATCATTGTTCGGCATGGGTCGGCTATGAAAAGTAGATTTCGGACATTTTAATGAATAAAATTAATTGCGGATTTATTTTATTTTAACGTTACGTTGATGTAGTGATGCGATGATGTTGTTTATTTTAAATGAACAGCTAGTCAGGGACCCATGTTTAGACTCGTAACCCTGAAAGTTCCCTGGAGGCTCTGGATATAATCCTTGAAGATTCCTCTCAAGCGAATGGTGATGGAATCATAGATCAATGATCAATGAATGTTTTTCTTGATGGATATTTCCAAGGAAGGAGGTGTGGTGACCGATCTTCATCAGCGAGAAATCTAAATCAAATGTATTATGTTTTATTTTGGATTTATTTCCATGTTCTTGAATTCAATAATGAATGTGGACCAACTAATGAACAGGTTGATCTGCAATTTGATCATTCTTGTGGGATGGGTTTTAATTTCGAGGTTTATGGGGTTGATTTTTATATTTATTTCAATTTTTGATCATTTTTACGGGAACAGATCGATGTCGGAACGAACGACGATCAAGGTTTGTTCCTCAGGATTGTTCCTTATGAATCTTTTCTCCCCTGTCTTATTCTATGTGCTTTTCATTCTTTATGGGTTATGAAAAAATGATCATTGTGCCTTTGTTTCATGGCGCAATGATCCGAAATTAAATATCCAACACCGAGATGACCTAATGGAGGTGCGACGGTGACGAATGAATCAAAGCGATTCAGAAGATACTGTTCTTCTAGCGGTTTTCATCGGATGGATTTAAAGTTGTTTTTTGAGCTGATTAAAGGCCCAACACACATCAATTCAGTGTTAGGGTGATGAAACGACCTAGTATTTGGATTTTTGAGGTGAATGGATCATATAAACGGGATCTGGGGGATCAGTCGAGGCATGCGGAGGAAGAATGAGACATTCTAGAAATTCCGGAACAGACGGTGTGTAGTGTGGGCTACACAGTGTGTGTTCATTGTTGGGAAGACTTAGTGTGCATCTCAAGAGATACACAAACACAGGGTAGAGTACACAGGTTTCCTACATGGAATGTACCTCACCAAACGACTTATCTTGGATAAAGTACATGGACGACCCTATGTATTGGTACATGAGAAGAGATACACGGGTTGACACCGTGTACTGGCACATGACCAGAGTACACAGGTGGACCCTGGATGGAAGGACACAGCGTGTGACCCTTCTACACAGCATGTACCCATTTTCTACATGGCATGTTCTAATGACATGGGTCATTTTAAATGGTCAGTACCCTGGATCAAGGGACACAGCGTGTGACCCTACTACACGTCATGTACCCCTTTCCACATGGATTGAATCTCTTATCTGATGTACCTTAGAAAAATTTTGATAGGGTTTGTTCCATTTATTTCTTCCTTAAAGGTTGGTGGGTATCGTTTCCTACTCATAGGAGTATGATCCCTTCGGCTTGACTTCCTAGATATATTCGTTGGAATCCTTCGAGAGGACCAATGTGGGATCCTTTATTCATCTTCGTGCCCTAGGTAGATTCCTTAGTATTAACATGACCAATACTACTGGACATCAATCCTCTACTTAGCAGGTTAATACAGATGGAGTTTTTGGTATCACCCCATGGCCTTATCTGTGATCCTTATCTATTGTATCATATCTCTCTCGTCAGATATATCAGTTTATCTCTCTCTCATGATGGTTCATGATGAACAGTACTTCTCATGCAGACGTCATCGGTGCTATCAAACTCAGAATTTTGTTCTCTCATGTGAGTGCTTTATGGAATCTTTGAACTGAATCCCTAGTGTTGGTATGCGGTAGTTGTTATTTTCCTCTAGATTGTGTGTCTTGGATTGAGTATATCTGGATATTATTTTTATATGTGTTTTAGACATATATTGTGTAGATATACCTGTAACTTTCCTTTGTGTATTGCTTTTTGGTTTTGGGATGTCCTACTGAGTATTGTTATACTCACCCCTTTATGGGCTTTTCCTGCACGTGTCGTGTCTTGTGCAGACGAGCAACCTTTTGAAAGAGTCCTAGGCGGACCAGGATCGGACGGAGATTTGTGAGTTTAGAAAGGTCGAGGTGTGTTCCTATAGTTATAGGCAGCAGTCCCAATACCTTTGTTTATAGGTTGGACTTTATGGTTTATAAACTCTTTTTTGTGGGCTTGTATTCTGGCCTGGTTTACTTTACTGCGCTTTACTTTCCTGTCGTACTCTGGTTAAGATTTATTGGTATGTATGAATTTGGTTCTCGATGTTTTTTTACATTTCAGCATTTTGTGGTCTTGGAGATGTGTGTGTGTATACAAGTATAGAGGCAATGCCTCCCATGTTAGTGATATGCCTACTCGGTGCTAGTCACCAGTCCCTAGCCTATTAGAGGCGGGCTTGGAGAGTCATGACACTGGCCCCACTAGGACAGGTCGTGACATAATTTTAGAGTGTCCATTTTTAGAAACTCTCATATTTGACATAGGGAACCTAGGTTTTATTTGATACCAAATTAAGTTCCTAGATATGGTTAGATCATTGAGAGGGGGTGAATTAGTGATCATTTTTTATGAATTATTTATTTTTAATTCAACCGTTGTGGTCAATTAACATCTCGATCCACTCAATGTATGTCTCTCATCCTTACTCGAATATCATATAAAGTAAATGGAATACTACACAATAATGTTTCCCCTTGATGTGAGATCCAGCTCCTTATTGTGATTATTTACCCTCCTCCACCAATCATTGATTGTCTACTATAAAGGAAAGTGATTACATTATAAATCATCTTGATCCCATCATAATAGAGTTGCATTATACTCCTTCTCGAGTCCCACTAGAAACTAAAGCTTCTTGATCAATAGAACTACACATTCTCACTAATGTTGGCCTTCAACTTCCATTGAATAAGAAACTATAACTGCATGCAATTCGTTTGTGCACTATTTAGAATATATCAAAATATGTAACTTCCAAATATTCTCAAATTTACAAGTAACCTAACTTTAAAACTAGATAGTTAGTCTTTCTCAATCTATTCATATCTTTAATGATCCGGTTCTTTCTTAGAATTCATCAAATTATTGGGAACTATAGGTCTTCTTCTCCCTTTTTGAACACTATATAATCTATTTTATTATTATTTTGATAAGCCACTTTTTGGTAAAGTGGGAACCTTACCCAAACATTCAATGTCGTGTATACACCACAAAAACTAGATTCAAAATTCAAAGTTCAAAATTCAAAATTCAAACTGCAACATCATCACCTCCTCAGGCCACGTCCCACCTCATGTCTCTTACACAAATAAAAATCTCCACCATACTAGATCACCTGTAAGGAACAACTGCCAGAAGCCATCATCATCATCAAGCACCATCATCGTCTTCAAAAAATCACACAAACTTTCCAAACCATCATGAAAATTTGGGGAAATAACTGCCAATGACATCAGAAACTCAAGGAATGATTCTTGCATCAGTCGCACCTCCTCGAAAACTAGAAACTGATCAAACTACACATCACAAAACCTCTAATAAAGTCATTGTACCAGACCGACAAAGCATGGGAGAGACGATCAGGAAGCAAGAGAAGATTTAGATCGGCCAGGTCATCAACAAAGAGCAATGATCTTCAACAGGAACTCTATATCCTTCTACATAAACACCACTAGGATATTAGACACCAGATATCCAAACCAAACCTCTGTGCCTGCAAGCCTTCACTAAAATAGAAAAACACCAAAAGAAGAAACCCCAAATCACCAAACTCAACATCCATCAGTAATGAAAAGTTGAAGCCCTGCATCGGCCTTGCTCGCCAAACCCCGCTCCACATTTTCACAACATCAACACCAATATGAGAGCGGTGAGGGAAAGAGCACCCTGAAATACATTAAAATGAATTGAACCTTGAATGAAACAAAACCTAATTCCATCACCAGAGAGTAAACACAATGAATCATCTGGATCCGTCGATACTTGATAGATAGGCCAATTCCACTTTGGGATGGGAGGACTGCTGGCCAGATCTGATAGGACCAGCAGGGATGAATCCTAAAACATACTTGAGTGACGACCGCCTTAAAAGAACTTTCCACTGAACTAGGAACTAAAATAGGATGAATGACCTTGGCAGAACAATAGCGAAACAACGTTGGGGTGGGAGAAACGTGAGCTGGGAAACGCCCAGTGAGGGAAGGGGGAAGCAATGATGAGAATGAGTGAAGAGGAAACCCTAGATCTCATGAGAGATTACAGGAGAGAACGGTGCCATTCCCACTGATGGAACACTTCTCACTTTTTTGATAACTCCTAGATTCAATCACTTTTCTCTCTATTCTAATCTTATCAATTAAGCATTATCTTTATGTAAACCCTAGTTCATAGTTCTTTTCTACATGTACTTTTTCATGGCTTTAATTTCACTATATTTTTCTTTGTAAAAATATTAATTGTTTCATGGTATTCTCACTCTTCTTCTCACCACTTTCTCGCTTGTTTAGTATTCTCTCTCTACATGTAATATTGAACGTTTTGATATATTCAGGAAATAATAGTGTGTTGCATGTATCTCTCTCAACTCATCATGTTCTTGATATTATCTTCATGTTAGTGTAAAAAAATGCATGGCCTTCAAACTTTCATATATATTCATTTGCATAAACAGTAGACACGGGTGTACTTCATGGAAGGTGTTCTCTTAGAAATTACTAAATAAACAGATAGCTCATATTCCCAGTTGGATTAGTCAGAAAATTCCTTATTTTAATAATCACAAATCATGTTTATATTTTTTCTAATCAAATCTATGTTTTATGAAAAAAAATATTTCTATGGATCATACTGGAAATTTTCTTAAGTTCTGAAATGACGGTAAAGCTTAGCAAGCCATACTATCGATCATGAGTCTGAAAAGTTGCAAAGTATTGATTCAAATGCATGAAGATTCCAAATACTTCATGAAGAACTCTAGACAGGCCATATATTAAAAATTATCAGATCAACTACATGATAGGTGCATCAACCATGGAAAACATCTCAAATGACTCAAGTATCCACAAGGTAAACCAAGCTTCTGCATGTTGTATCTCAAACGACTGTAGCTATCAGGTTTTTTGCAAAGGCATGAATCGACTACACAACCAATGGATCAATAACAGACCTATTAGATCAATCATGGTTGTTTTATTAAAAAATCTTTGATCAAACCCAAGAGACACCTTTTGACTACAAAGACAATTTGAAGCGACTGTGCATCAGTCATAAATTATAAAAAACATTGTATCAACCGTATATTGATTTCTAATCAACAGTATGAAAAAATCAGAGTGATTGTATCACAATACATATTTTTTCAAATAGACTGGGCTTCCATAATATTCTAATCTACCACACATTGAAGTGAAGTGACTGTATAGTAGAACTAGATTTTTGGAAAAGTGATGAAGTGATCACGTGGAAAAGTGAAGTGACCATGAAAAGTAGTCAAAATTTGAAAAAGTCATAGATAGACAATGAGGATAAGAGATCAACCCTATGGATTTTCAAGGGATCTGATTAGAATTCTTACAAAGTTTTTAAGCTACCATGGAAGCTAACGTGGAAAAATTAAATAGACCGTATCTAATTTTTGGTATTGTATTTATTAAATATAATATTCCAACAACTTTTTCTACATAGAATTTAATGTTGGTCAAAGGAATTTAATGAACCTAGATTTCATGTCAAGTATGATAATTTCTAATGATGATTTTTCAACAAATAATTTTTAGAGAAAAAAAATTCTTTTACGGGATACCGAAGACAGAGACGATACACATTATACATAGGATACGTGCATATCGAAAAGTTTCATGCCAAACTGGTGCTTTGTTTCAAAATATATGCCACTTTGTTTTGATTATAACTTCAAGAAAATATCATAGAAAATCATCACATCTTTGAAAGTTGTATCCTAATCTAAATACGACATTGATACAAGAAGAATCATATGCAGAACAATAGAACTCCATTCTGAAGAGCCCACTTTGTGTATGGATTTTATTTGTTGTCAACTGATTTTCATTGATTTCCAATAGTGATCAATGAGGTAAGAAGACTTTGAGTTTCAAGGTGATTCCAAGAGAATTATTATGAATTCATTTGATTACATTGGATTTCATAGTTGAATAATTCTCTTAAATAAATATGATTATGTTTTCTAATTTTTATTTCAAAAATATCATAAGTTGTTTGTATAACTTGTGATTCAAGCCTTATGAAGGAAAGTGGGATTAAAGGTGTTTCCAATCATGTTCAGGTTTGATTGGAAAGAATAATGTTTCTAGAAGATAAGGAAGTTAAATTAATTTCCTTTAAAAAATTTATGATGATAAATATGATCAATAAAAGTTTAAAAAACATGATAGATAAATTCCATGATAAAATCAGATGATACAAATCTGTATGTTTGTTGTTGTTGAAGCAGATTTTTAGGGTGATGTTGTTTCCTGGTGTTTGCCAAATTTTTGGGCCTAAAAATCGGGAGTTTATTTTTTGGAAAATGAAGGATTTCTGCAAAGGTTAGTTTGTGGACCAAAAAGGAAATTTTTCAGACCACATAAGAGGTATGCATAATATCAATTAAAATTCAACAAAGGAAGAAGTTTCACATAGCATTACTATGCGGACCGCGAAGCGCGCTATGCGAACAGTATAAAAAACGGTTTGTAGGAGGTTCATAGTTCATGGAAGGCTTGAAGTTTGAAGAAGGAATTCCATTTTTGGTTGAGAGGTGGTGATCCTTTTGTGTATGGAATCTTCCCCCATGAAGGAAGAAAGGTGTTACACAAACCACAAAGGGAAAAAAGGTTCATGGGATGAGAACAGTCTGTGGTGAAGGCTATACCGTATTGAATTTTTTGGTAAATCAGATTAGCGGGATTTTCATATTTATTTGCCTATATAAAGGTCCCTAATCCCATCATTAAGTTAGAGAAAAATTTATTATAGAACATCATCACTGGTGTAATAATTTAGCTAAGTTTGAAAGAGTTCATGAGGAAGAATTCCAATAAGGAGAAAAAATTTGCGAGGAAGAATTCCACGAAGGAAAGTATTTTGTAGAGGAAAGATTCCACAAACGAGAAAGTTGTCCAAGAAAGAGGATAAGGTCTATGAAAGTAGAGGTAGTCCACAAATGAATAAGTGTTCCATGAAAGGAAAGGCATCCCACGAATCAAAGGTCACCTGTGAACCAAGGGTGGTCCGTGGAGCATCGACAGTATGTGGGGCATTGGTTGTTCATGAAGTAGAGGTAGTTTGTGGAAGGAAAGGTTGTCCGTGAAGCACTCACGCCATGTGGTGAAAGATAGTTTGTGAATGAGGCATGGAAGTTCACAAAGGATAAATATTTCATATATGCATAGGTGTTTACACCCTCATCTTGCTTCGTGAAGAAGATGATCTGTGAACACTCGATACGTGTTAAACATGCACACTCATAGTGAATTATAAAGAATGATTCTGAGAACCATTTCTTGGGTATAATAATCCCATTGTGTATTGTGAAGTGAAACTCTGTGTGTACCTGGTTGATACACAATGGATAGATAAGAGAAAGCACACATAATTTTTTTGTGTGAAGAATAACTAGACATGCACCTAAACTCATATCTGCACCAAGGAAGAAGAAAGTGAGAAGAAGAAGAGAGTGGCCAATCTATATTCAGTTATTCAGGAAACACTAATTGTGATGATGCTAAGTTGAGATGATATTTATTGATTTTATAATCACAAATGAATTTTTTGATTCCAGTAAGAAGAAGAAGAAGAAGAGATCTCAGTGCAGTTAGTCATGCACTAAAGAATAAAGGGAAAAGAAGAGAAGAAGATATGGTGACCAAATTGATATCTTATGATTATAATTTGGTTCAAAGAGAATTTTTTTCACCATTCCACAACACGTTAATATTATTATGACTAATATAATAAGAATAAGGTGCAGCTATCAAGTTTGCTACTGGAAGAATTAATATGATTTACTTGCATGTTGCTATTCAAGTAACAAAATGATGAAGAAGGTTGTTTAAGAACAAATCATAACTGTGACATCAGATAGGACTCAATGGGTGGAGGACTTTCTTGGTGTTACAAACCTTCATCAACAAGGAGAATATTGTCTTGGGAGGCAGTATAAATATCCATCCAAGAGATGTAAAACATGCACTATTGGATTGTTTTCAAAGTGATTCATGAGTGTAAGGGTATATTCTACTTGTTGTAACCACAAAAAATGATTTTTTTTTCTAGTGGTTGTGTGATCAGGATTATTTCCAGACCATGCCATGTACTAGATACTCTTATTTAGTATTAAACCTTATAAAAATATGATTTATTATCTTTACTTCTTTTATATACTTACATGTGATAGGGAAAAGAGAATAAGATAATCAATATCCTAATAAGTCTAATAGGTATAGGGATAAAAAGTTACAATTTGTTTAAAAATTCCCCAACACTGATTCACCCCCCCCCCCCTTAGTGTTAGGCATATCCCAAACTGTTCCTTACAATTGGTATTAGAGGAAGGTTCACCTCTATTGGATTCTCTATATTGAAGTTTTTATCTTTTGAAGATTTTAGTTTCTTTCCCGAGTCAACAATGAAGTGAAATATTGGTGAAGATTTAGTTACCTCTAACAAGAAGTATATATCTACTAAGACCATGATGAGCAGGAGAAAGAAAGAGAAAAGAAAGTTAAAGAAGAAGACCCTTTTATCTAAAGAAAAGGAAGTATCTATTTCTCTATGCCTTGCTAACAATGAAGATATTTTAGGCTTGGAAATTAATCATAAGATGGATAAACTTCCTACTTCTATTGATCATGAGGTATGTGTTAGTACTTTTAAAATCATTCGTGAAGAAGAAAATACTAGCACAAGTGGTGATGATGATCGATCTACAAATTCTAAAGAGTTATCATTTGATACATTAATAGGTATTCTACATGGTATTCCTGAATAAATGGAATCCCTTGTTTGTGGAGTCTTTCAATGTATGCAGGAAGAGATCACCCAGTTCAAAGGAGAAACTGATGTTCTAGAGAGGTTCTTGCAAAAAAAAATTGTAGAATTTTTAAATATATCTAGACATGTTGGAACCTTTGAAGCAATAAATAAGGAACTTGAAATACGTTTCAAAAAATGAATCAAATTTTTTGAAGAGAAAGATGAATTCAAAAGAAATCTAGAAGAAAATATCCATGCACTTGAAGATAAATGGAAAAATAGCACTAATGTCAAGGGTTTACAAATAGAATAAATATCCAATAAGATCAAGGAACTTGACTCTTTGATTCAGAACAAAGTTAATCTTCATAAATATGAAGTTTAAATAATAAAGAAGGTATGTGAAGATATTATGATTATGATTGAAAATCAAAAAAAATAATACTCAATGTGAAAAGTCTAGAACTGGAAATCCAGTTGGCCAATATTGATAAGACATGTAATGAGGCTTCACAAAAGATATAAATAGTTTCTACTAGTACTCAATGTTCATTGGAAGATTATACAGTCAAAATAACTCTTACAAGTGATAAGAAGATCATGAATTCATTCAATGATCTATCACAAGTAGCTAATAAGGAAAATGTACCATCCATACCATCTTGTACTAATGTTTCTAAATATGTTTCCACAAATATTTCAGGGAGAAAGAAAAATTATAAACAAGTATGGATAAAAAGAGGTGATAATATACCTACCACCATGTCTAGGGTGGATAGGAAGAATAATTTAGAAGGTGGTTCCCCAGAAATAGCACAAAAATCATGAATAATACTCAACAATCTAATACAAAATATATCAGGAAATCAAGATTTGTGGGTCAATGTTGGTACTGCAACAGATTTGGGAATTGTGCATTAAATTGTTGGTACAATCCACAAAATGTAAAAGCACAAAGGTTTCATATCTCAAGGGGGGGAAATCTAGAGAAGAAGAAGCAACGTCCACAGATCCAGAAGCATCAGTATACTACAAACAGATTTGGAATGCTTGATAACATCTATGATTTATGAAATGATAGTGGTCACAAGGTTGTTACATGATCATCACAACATGTATCCAAAGCTGATAAGAAAACAAGATCACAAAATCTGACATGGAAGGAAGAAGCAACCTTGAGAAGAAATATGAATAATGTTGTGAACTCAAATTCTCCCAAGAAGATTTCAAGTAAGAATAGTGAAAAGACCTTGGATTCTAAATCCAAGAAGTTGAATGGTGGTGCATCCAAAAGAACTACCAAGAGATATGACACTTAGAAGAACCCGTGTGGAAGATCCAAACTTGCTGACATGGTTCCTAATGACATGTTAGTTATTTAGCATGAATACTTAGAAAGAATGAGGAAACTTGAAGATGAAAAGGCTAAGGCTAGTGCAAGAGGAAATGAAAAGATTCTATATAATAAAGAAAAAGTAAATGAGAGGTTGCAAACAAAAGTAAACTCTTGTGTTAAATAAGTTTTGTGTGAGAGATGCAATAAATCTGATCACATTGCAAAAGGTTTTTTAACCTTATTATTAGAACAAGAAGCAGTCCTAAAAAGGAGTAATGATGTATCATCCATGAATACTTTTAAGAAGAAAAAATCTACACACAAAGAAGAAGAGGATGTGAAGAGATCCATGTTACCTCAACATAAATCAGAACAGATGTTCATATGTACAGGCATGAAGACTAGAGAAAATGTAGCAACTTGGTTGAGAATATCATCACAACCTTTTCGTTCATATTGATGAATCAAGGAGGATCCAAATTATTCCCTTAAATATTTTTTTATTTTTATTTTTTTGTTTATAATACATGGAATTGATGGTGAAGTAAGTTCTTAGGGGGAGAACCTGAGAAGTAGTGGGTGCTATCAATTCTTGATAGTAAAGATGAAGAAATTATCATCCTTAATTGATTCCTCAATTGATATTTAAATACTAATATGATTGAGGATAATCCTTGATGGAGTTTAAGAATGTGATGTCCTATTCTGGATATTCAAGATAAAGAAGATTCCATCTTGGTTTGATCTTATTTCTTGGTATTCTGAAGAATAAATGTTCCAGAAGATCATTCGTTGTGAAGTTGTGAAAGTTGTCCAATATGGACTGTCACAAGTTGAAGACCCATTCTAATGTATTCTCCATACTGAAATTTCATGAAATCCATTCTTAATGAGATTGACCATTATGAAGATGATGAGATTTGTTTCCCTTGATATGGGTACAAATGATGAAGCTTCCAAAATTATTATTTCAATTTGTATCAAATATGATTATTTTAGAAATTGATTGAATATCATTTCATTTAAAAAGGAGTTTCAGGTTGATTATTCTTAAAAATATTCATCTCACATTTAGTAATTTCAACCTAGAATGAATTTGAATAATCCTTAAAGACAAGTATATGAGATCTCATTTCATAAGGTATCATGATCAGTTGGTAATGGACAGATTTGTTTTTCTAAATCAAATCCTCTTGTTTTCTACACCGAGCATAGCTTAAGTAGACTTAGAGTGAAATTATGGATGGAACATTGCTTAAGTATGGACTGATACCCTTTTTCCCATGAAATTTGTATTTCTTATCAATTAGGGGCAGATAAAGTGAAATGAAAGTTTTAAAAGTAAAGTGGAGAGAAGATAATAGTTCAACATATTGACACATTCATTTGGAATGAACTTTAAAGGTATTTCCAACAAATAAAAAGGGGGATATTGAAGAGACCACTTTGTGTATGGATTGTATTTTTTTCAACTGATTGTCATTGATTGTCAATAGTGATCAATGAGATAAGAAGATATCTATGTGTTCAATATGATGAAGTAGTTCCAATGTTAATGGATCATGGATAATGTCCTCAAGTCTTGACAATTCAAGAAATGTCTTTTGAAGACTTTGAGTTTCAAGGTGATGCTTGGAGAATTGTTATGAATTTATTTGATTACATTGGATTTCATAGTTGAATAATTCTCCAAGATAAATATGATGATGCTTTGCTGATTTTTATTTCACAAATATCATAAGTTGTTTGGAGAACTTGTGATGCAAGCCTTATGAAGGAAAGGGGGAGTAAAGATGTTTCCAATCATGTTCAAGTTTGATTGGAAATAATAACATTTCTAGAAGATAGGGAAGTTAAAGTAATTTCCTTTGAAAATTTTATGATGCTAAATATGATCAATCAAAGGTTAAAAATCAAGATAAATAAGGTTCATGATAAAATTAGATGATCAAAAATCAATATGGTTGTTGTTGTCAAAGCATAATTTTAAGGTGATGTTGTTTCCCAGTATTTGCCAAATTTTTGGCCTAAAAATTGGGAGTTTATTTTTTGGAAAAGGAAGGATTTCCATGAAGGGAAGTTCACGGACCACTAAGGATAGTTTGCGGGCCACATAAGAGGTACATAGAATAGAGATAAAAAATCAGTGAAGGAATAATTTTTTCATAGCAGTGCTATGTAGACCACGAAGCACGCTACGTGGACCACGTAGGGGAAAATGGTTTGTGGGAGGTTCACAGTTCATAGAAGGATTTAAGTTCGCAGGAGGCACATCATTTGTGGATAAGAGGTATTGGTCTGTTTACTGATGGAATCGATCGTCGTGAAGGAAGAAATGCACTATACAGACCGTGGAGGGAAAAATGATTCATGGGATGAGCACAGTCCATGATGAAGGCTATCCCACATCGAAATTTTTAGTAAATCATATTAGCAGGATTTGCAGATTTATTTTCCTATATAAAGGTCCCTAATCCCATCATTAAGTTAGAGTGAAATTTATTAGAGAACTTCATCGCTGGTGGAATAATTTGGCTAAGTATGGAAGAGTTCGTGAGGAAGAATTCTGAGAAGGAGAAGAAACTCATGAGGAAGAATTCTATGAAGGAAAGTAGTTCGCGGAGGAAAGATTCCGCGAAGGAGAAAGTTTTCCTCATAAGAGGAGATAGTCTGCGGAAGCGGAGGCAACCTGCGGAAGAATAAGCGGTCCACGGAAGGAAAGGAGGCCCGTGAATCAAAGGTCATCTATGGAGTAGGGGTGGTCCGTGGAGTATCGACAGTATGCAGGGCATTGGTTGTTCACAAAGCAGAGGCATTCCATGGAAGGGAAGGCTATCCATGAAACACTCGCGCCACATGGTGCAAGATAGTTCACGAAGGAGGAAGGGTAGTTTTCAGAGGATACAGGGCAGTTCATAAAGGAAAAATACCACATATATGTAATAGGTGTTTACAAACTCATCATGCTTCATGAATAAGATAGTTTGTGAACAATCGACACATGTTAAACTTGCACGCTCATAGTGAATTGTGAAGAACAGTTTTGAGAACCAATGCTTGGGTATAATAATACCACTGTGTATTGTGAATTGAAACTATGTGCATACCCAGTTGATACGCAACAGACAGATAAGAGAAAGCACACATAATTTGTTTGTGTGAAGAAGAACCAGATGTGCACCTAAACTCATATCTGCACCAAGGAAGAAGAAAGTGAGAAGAAGAAGAGAGTGGTCAATCTATATTCAATTATTCAGGAAATACTAATTGTGATGATACTAAATTGAGATGATCTTCATTGATTTTATAATCACAAAGGAATTTTTTGATTCCAACAACAACAAGAAGAAGAAGAAGAAGAGATCTCAGTGCAGTTATTCTTGCACTGAAGAAGAAAGAGAAAAGAAGAGAAGAAGATCTGGTGACCAAATTGATATCTTCTGAATATAATTTGGTTCAAAGAGAATACTGCTCATCATTCCACAACACATTAATATTATTGTGACTGATAGAAGAAGAAGAAGTTGTAGCTATCAAGTTTTGTTGCTAGAAGAAGTAAGAAGAGTTACTTTCATATTGTTGTTCAAGTAACAAATTAGAGAAGAAGGTTGTTGAAGAACAAAGAAGAACTATGACATCAGATAGGACTCAATGGGTGGAGGAATTTCTTAGTGTTACAAAACTTCATCAATAAGGAGAATACAGTCTTGGGAGGTAGTATAAAGATCCATCCAAGAGCTATAAAACACGCACTATTGGATTGTTTTCAAAGTGCTTCACAGGTGTAAGGGTATATCTTACTCATTGTAACCACACAAAGGGATTGTTTTATAGTGTTTTTGTGGTCATGATTATTTCCATACTATGCCAAGGACTATCTACTCTTATCGAGTATTGAACCTTATAAAAATAACATGTGCTATCTTTATTACTTTCATATACTTACATGCGATAGGGAAAAGAGAATAAGATAATCCAGATCATAACATGTCTAAGAGGTATAGGGATAAAAAGTTGTAATTAGTTTAAAAATTCCCCGACACTGATTCACCCCTCCCCCTCTCAGTGTTAGGCATATCCCAAACTGGTCCTTACACATTCTTCACAGCACTAAATTCTTTTCTCTTCCCTATCTCTATTTTTCTTATATTCGAGTTTTGCTTGTTGTAATTATATATCTCTTGAGAAAAAACTCTTGTACTCTATTGGATAGTATAAGATACTCTCTTATACTCTTCATTCACATTTTTACTCCCATGGAAACTGTGGAAGAGGCTGTGTATAAGCCTGGATAGTCCTGCATATTGTTGACTATAAAAACCCGATCTAGGTTGTGGATCATTTTATCTATTAATAAATGTTCCTGGAAGTAGGTAACTGCTAATTGGAGAGGATTATATCTGATCTTGAGAGTAAACCTGTTGTTTTTAATTCCTTTGTGTATTTCAAGTTTTTTATACTTTTTTTTAAATGATTTTGAAACATGTTTTACAAAACTGCACTTTGATAGCTAGTTTTTACAAGTGATATTTATTCTTTTTAGTGAAAGTAGAGTAATCTCAAAAGCTTGGAATAATCTTAGGATTATTCTAGATGAGTTTTGATCAAACTTTTGAGAGTTTATTTAAAATAATTGAATAATATAAACCCATTGTACTGATTAAATGGGTTGTTTTTCAAATTGGTGGATTTTATTTTAAATTGTTTTTAAACAAAAAATAATAATTGCAAACTCAATCCACCCCCCCCCCTCTTGAGTTTTCTTCTCTGACCAATATTTGGTATCAAAGAATATTTTTATTTCATTATATCAATATTAAACTTTTATCAAGAATTTCCCAAAAGACCAAAATTTATGTTATTTCTAAATTTATATCTTTATGGATAATAATAGGCTTGAGGGGACTTATACTAACAGGCCTCCATATTTTAATGGAACAAATTAGGCTCAGTGAAAGATTAAGATGAAAATGTATCTAGAGATCGTGTGATTTGATATTTTGACTTTAATAGATGATAAATATGAAAAACCTAAAATTTCTAGAGCTGATTGGAGTGGTTCCATCAAGGCCACTTATGATTGTATCTACAATGCTATTAATGCCTTATATTGTGTATTGGGAGAAGATGAATTCAATATAATTTCTACATGTTCCGCTACTTATGAAATTCGGGATACACTTGTTGTGTCTCATGAAGGAACATCAAATGTTAAAGAAATGTGTCTGAATACCTATACTATTAAATATGATACTTTTAAGATGAAACCAGATGAATCAATTTCTGACATCTATCATAGGTTCAATGAAATTGTTAATAAAATGCATGCATTTGGAAATAAAACTGAAGATAAATATCAAATGATGAAACTCCTGCGATGCTTACCAGATCGATGAAGGAACCAGTATCTCTATTTGAGAACCAAGTGATATAATCAAACTACCAAAAAAGGAGATGATTGGAAAACTCATGATGTATGAGGAAGAATTGAAAGTAAACAAATAAGATGATGGACCAAAGAGAAAATCTGTTTCTTTCAAAAATTTCGAGTTAAAGATGAAGGAGAAAATCAAAGAAGATAATTCAATTTAGGATGAGTCATCCTATGACAGTGATGAGAATATGGATCATCTAGCTAGAAATTTTAAGAAGTTCTATAGGGAGAAGAAGATCTTCAAGAAATCAAACTATGGGGGAAAGTATGATAGAAGAGGAAACTATAAATAAGAAAATTAACCATGTGAAGTGACCTGTTATGAATGTAAGAGAAAAGGGCATATCAAAGATGAATTTCCATAATTAAAGTATAAGGAAAGGTATGAGGACAAAAGAAAAAAACCAATGAAATCTATGAAAGCAACTTGGAGTGCCTCTGAGAATGGTTCCAGTGAGTCTGACTCAAGTAGAGAAAACAAGGTTGACATAGAAAATATGGGTTTTATGGAAAACACATGTGAGTTAGTGAATATTATCTCTACATCTCTTGCTCATATAATTTATATATCTGAAAATCTAAATAATGATAAAAATATGAACAGTGATGATTTATTTTAATACTTCAATATATTGGAAGAAAATTTTAATGAACTTAAATATAAGTATAAAAATTTAAAGAAACAACATGCTTTATTTGTTCATATTAAATATGATCTCACTATAGTAAAATAAAATAATGCTCATTTATTAAAAGAAAAAAATTAACTTAAAATGTTGAATGAGAAACTTAAAAGGATCTAGAATGGTTTATGAGTGGGAGAGAAACCCTAACCAGGATGTTTGGTAAATAGACTACTCTCAAGTACACAACTAGGATCGGATATCAGCTCATTCAAATGATAATTTATAAGAATAACTTTATTCCTAACTCAAGATCTTCCAATTCTATAAATAGTTCATATTCTTGTGGACCTAATAAAGTTTTTATTTCTAAAAGTCTTAAGTCAGCTTACGGTAAACCTATTAAACAGCTTTGGATTCCAAAAGATCTTATTGCTAACTTCTCTAGACCAGAGAAAGTGTGGGTACCAAAATCATTTCTTATTTAAATGTGTGTAAGAAACTTGCTTAAAGAGTACCAGTAAGCATTTATGGTATTTGGACAGTGGATGTTCCAGACACATGACTAGATACTATTCAAGACTTAAGAGCCTTATAAAGGTGGATGGTGAACATGTCACTTTTGGTGACAACATCAAATGAAAAATAAAATCGATAGCTCTGACTCTGTTTTAATTTCTAATGTCTTATTTATTGATGGTTTCAATTATAATCTACATAGAATCTCACAATTATGTGGTGGTGGTTATCATGTCGAGTTTGAAAATAATGCTTCCAAAATATATGATTTCAATTATGATTTATTCTTTACTGCTTTACATAATGATAATGTTTATGTTGTTGATTTAAATTATTTAATTTCTCAAAATATTTCTTGCTTAAGTTCCTTTCATAAAGAATATTGGTTATAGCATGGGAGACTAGGCCAATGCAACCTTCACTCTCTTAGAAAGCTAATTAAGAAAGGATTAGTTGAATTTAAAGAAAGCTACCGGATTTATCCAAAGAAAGGTATCGGATTTGGCCAAGGAAAGCTATCGGATTTGGCCAAAGAAAGCTATCAGATTTCATCCATAACCTTCACTCTCTTAGAAAGCTCTCGGATTTGGCCAAAGAAAGCTAATTAGGAAAGAATATTGTTTATAGAAGAGGAGACTAGGCCAATGCAACCTTCACTCTCTTATAAAGCTAATTAGGAAAGGATTGGTTGAATTCAAAATGTAAAGCACACATGACACATGGGTTTCATATCGTGTTGCTGTTTTCGTGGAGTTTCCATATTTAAATATGGAAAATATCTCATGTGATTATTCTATGGAAGGCAACCAATCGTATTATGGAAATAATATATTTTCATATCCTTGCAACTTTTAATGAACTGCTCAAGAAGAGAGGGAATTATGGTGATATATGTCTCCATAAATATTGGGGTCTATTATGATGTAGAAGGGAATATATTGACATATTATGTACACATGAAAAAAGGGAATGCCATCGACATATCTATTCATAAAAAAATAAAGGTAGAGTTTGTTGGTGTGCAGAAAAGTGAGTGAAGGAACGTCACTGTTATACCAGAATGTTAAAGGAGAGTGCAAAAAGATAATTCCAGTGTTGTAATTTTCTTCATCTGGTAGAAGGTGTTGCTACTGTGATTTATGGAAGACAAAATCTCAACCCTCACATCAAGGAGTTGATCTCATCCAGCTTTGGAGAAGAAGACTATAGTGGGTGCGGAAGTCAACAGAGCATTTATCTGAACTTGAAGATACATAGAATTGTTCTTACTACGTTGATCATAGAGAGACTTTCAAGCCTATAAACTGGTCAAGCATTCATGAAGAAATGCACAAAGAATAAGAAGATGGAGTTACCCCGAGATCAACAGTGCATATTTCCTAAACAATTGTAATGATTACAGTGAGTAGTGTTACCTCCTGGTACGTCGACATGTCATTGGTGTATGCTCCTTGGTTTGGCCCTTTGTGGTGAACTAAGTAAAACCCATGTGTCATGTGTGCTTTACATTTTTGCATTCGTGCTTGAGATTCGGTAAGGTTGTATGAGAAAGTAATTAAACAAGAGATTGAACACCAATTCCTATCAACACGGGAACAAGATTCTAAAAGAAGACAAATAGTGAAAGAATAAGTTTAAATTGGGCAACACCCTAATTCACCCCCTCCCCCTCCCTCTTAGTGTGTCTCGCGACATCTTGAGTCGTATTCAACTCGAGTTACAGTGCTCATTCCGTCCAATGCATCCATCTCCCGTCTAATGTTTCGCCAAGCCTTAGAGTGAACTGTGTCTCATTCGACCACCCCATTATACAATAATATTTACTCACATGTGAGAGGGTCTTAGGAATGCGGGATACAACGTCTTAGGAATGTGGGATACATATAAATAATATCTCGCGTGGATAGAAAGACCCTTATACATATAATGAGGTTGAGGGACGATGCACAGATCCTCATTTATTAATTAATAACTGAAAAGAATCCATATTGCAATAATTAAATAGTAAATAAATAAATAAATAAATAAATAAATAGTAAACACGGAACATACATTATCCGGTCTAGCACATAATCAATCAACATGCATTAAACGCGGATAATAAAATTAAATTTGCAAAGAATTATACTTAAGGGAATTTATTATGAATTAAAATAAATTAAACTAATTTTAATTCATAATCTACAAGTTGAATTGCCCCGAAAATGGATTCATAAAATTCTTAATTCTTAATTCTTTAAAACATTTTTTAGGAATTTTTTCATATTTTCAGGCATTATAGGGCCTTAAAAACACCATAACAGACTCGGCCCGGATCGGCGAAGGTTGCACTCGAGTTGGGAAAGCAGTACCCACGTGGCACCACCAATATTAAAAAAAACTTTTAAAAAAATTATTTATCACCTGCATGTTGCGAACAGCTACCACCCCGCGTTGTCGCGAGGAGACAGTTAGTTAGAAGGTGAGCAACTTTTGTCGCCCACATGCCCCCTTTATTTTAATGTTTTTTTAGTAGTGTGTTAACACGTCCACCACCAACTCTTCCCATTCGATCTGGTGATTGCTTCCCCATGTTGGCATCTAACATATATATATATATATATATATATATATATATATATATATATATATATATATATATATATCATGTCGATTACATCATGAAACACAACACAAGGAATAAAATTACAGTAAATCACAGGCTCAAGGAGTTGACCCCACAACTCCCCACCCCACCCCCCAAAACCCTTACCACCCCACCATGCTAGCATGGAGAATCAAAGGTGCTTACGACACACCCTTGATCGTCAGGAAGGATTCGTGATTGGATCTTGAAAAAAAGTTAATATGATCACTTTGAAACCTTTAGATCTCTCTCTAGGAGAGAGAAGGGAGGAGAGTGAGGAACTTCGAATTTGTGCAAGTGAATAGCCCCATTCACATAAATGGGTTAAAACCCTTTATATATTAGTTTTAAGTTTCTAATTTTGCACTTAAGCCCCTTAAGAAACTAAACCTTCAATATTTATCAAAAATATATAAACTTCTTGTATTCACTTGTTTAGACTTAAACAATCTTTGTGAATACCTTGAGAAATTAATTTAACACTCTGTAAATAAATTCTCCTATTATTCTAAACTCAGATAATATCTTTTGAATTTATTTATTTAATTATTTATTTATGGTCAATTATTTGCACAAAATAAGCATATTTCTCTCATTCACTTTAACTTGTGAATACATTGAGATAATAAATTCAACCAGTGTTCTAAACTGGAATAACTTATTATTGAATTTATTTATTCCTTGCAACCATTTAAACCTGGACGTATATCAATCCACGGTCGTGGGACCCACATCATCCAAAACTGTGATTCATCTGAATCAGTGCACCTTTTAGATACACTTTGTGAGTATATCTCGAAAGCAGTGAGTCCTACTCACTAACTATAAGCGATATCTAACAACACATCATGATCCCTAAAGAGAGGAATGTCATGACACTACGAAAAAACTCTAACAAACACACATTGTATAATATAATCTCTTTGTCATGTGATATCTTATAAAATGTGACATGTCTTGTGTCGCCATCCTTCATTGCTTTATTTATTCTTTTTACCATCCAAGTCAAAAAGGCCCAAGATATCTCTTCCTATACTCGGAAGCAATAAAACCTTGTTTGATCATCCAATTATATCATATTAACAATTTGTACTCAACGCATGCTACCACACCATGAACATAAATGTTACAGTTTTCACGATGCACCAAAGTACACAATCAAATGATATACATTAATGAAGATCTCAATCAAGATATCATTACACATGCTCAAAGATAAGATTAGTCAATAACACCCAAAACATATGGTCCTCATATTAGCAAATCAATCATCATAATATCTCTACTCAAGATTACCATGTGCAAACTTCATGGGATAAAGTTTTAATGCCCATGAGTCTCCAACACCTAATAGTCAAACAACATATGTGTCCTATCAGAATGATGTATCCAAACCATAAGACTTATCTTTAAGATCATTGTCTTAGTATCATAATATACTCATTATATCAAGAAATTGCTAGAACTCTTTGAGACAACAAATGACCTAAGGATATTACCATGCATATAGTGAGTGCGACCGTAGTTTACGCTACGATGGTAAGGGTAAGCTCATGCATAACTTGAGTTGTATACATGATATAGTAATTAAAAGTACAGTTCAAGTCTAAAGCACTACCCACAACAACCAATTCATAAGATTTATGTCACGACCCGTCCTCGGGGCCCGTGCCGTGACTACCCCAAGCCCGCCTTCCATAGGCCAGGGGCTGGCGACTAGCACCAAAGGCGTAAATCCCGATAACAGGGAAGGCATTGCCTTTATAAGTAACAACCACCACAGAGTCAGCAAGCGGAAAGTAACTACAAGTGCAGAAAAGTAAAGGGGGCCGGAAATACAAGCCCAACTGTAAAGTACAACTCGAAAGGGAAAAACAGCAGCTGGAAGAACGAAGCGGCTCCTGGGTCGTCCGCCTCGATTCCTACCTGAAGGGTAGGTACAGATGGCTCAGCTCCTGGATCGTCCACCACGGATCCTACCTGAAGGGTAGGTACAGATAGCTCCTCTACTCCACAGGTCCTGTCGTCTACTCCGGGTACGTCCGCCCAGTGGTCCACCTCCGGGTACCGACCTGCTCCGCAAGTCTCAACTGCGATCTGCGCTGTCCGTCGTCTGCAACCAACACAACGAGGTGCGGGCATAGCCCGTGCAGGGGTGAGTATAAGCTACTCAGTAGGGACCCCGAGACCCTTAAGGTCTCACCAAATCCAACATTGATATCCACAAAGTAAAGGCAGCAATCACGAAGTAACATCAGACTCTACTTAGGTATACGCCCATACATATACCTAAGTCATCAAGTAACCCATCCAAACTCAAGGATACACAAAAATCATGAAATCAACGGATAACCATCACCCAGGTATATGCCCATACATGTACCTAAGTTATCAAGCGACCCATCTCAATCATGAGGAAACACAAAGGTCAAAGGTCTCAGCTCAAACCAGGATTTCCATTATCGAAACCGTAACTGCTGAAGAGCTCCGTCTCTAGAGTGTACAGTGGTCCTGTCACGACTCCGAGGCTGCCGCTCACTAACCTAGGACTGCTGAGGTACTCCTCCTGTCGAGTACTGCGGGTTTGCGGCCAACTACCGGGCGCTCCGTCCGCTGAGGGTCTGTCGCCAAATACCGGGCGCTACCCAGATAGCCTGCTGAGGTACTCCTCCTGTCGAGTACCGCGGGTCTGCTGCCAACTACCAGGCGCTCCGTCCGCCGTGGGTCTGCCGCCAAATACCGGGCGCTCCGTCCACTGGGCTAGTCGACTCACTCCAAGTCGAGTCGGTCAAGCAGTCGTCAGGTCTCAGCCGGCTACACGGTCTCCGTACTCTGCACGCTCGTCTCCACCGTTGCGGGTCTGTCGCTACAACCAAGCGCTCACACTCCGTAGAGTATCGCGGGTCCGCCGCTACAACCAAGCGCTCCACCGCCAAGGATCTGCTGCTGCATCTAAGCGCACCACTACTGTCAAGTACCACGGGTCCGCTCCACGAGCTACTGGTCGATACTCCAAGTATCACAAGGTCCCGCGAAGAAGTGTCTCAAAGAACCGTCTCGTCACAGGGGTCTCAACGCAACAGACGGCACGTCGATCGGACGCCCGGTCTGTGAGTTATTAGCCTTTTCGTCTCCGGGGCCCGGTTGGTTTTTAAGGAAAAACCAACCCGACCGTACTCCACCTGCATCCAAACCTCGGGCGGAGTATGCCAAAAGATCCGATTCACTAAGAGGAACACAACGCGACTGACGGCGCGTCAATCGGACGTTCGTGGCTCAAGATATGAGCGTTTCCGCTCCGAAGGCCCGGTTGGTTTCGTGAACGAACCAACCCGGCCGAACTCAAAGTAACCCGAAACCTTGAGTGCGATATACCGAAACGACCGTCTCGATCCAAGGATCGCGTTGCCGCAGACGGTTCGTCATTCGGAGGTCCGAGGCTCAAGTTATGAGCCAAGAACCGAATCTGGTCCGAAACGGGGGGTCCGGGTCCGGGCCGACCCGGCCCGACCCCCCCCCCCCGGGGTGGCGCGGTGGCCGGCGGCGGCGGCCGGCAGCGGCGGACGGCGGCGGCGCGGTGGCCGGCGGCGGCGCGCGGCGGCGGCGGGCGGCGGCGGCGCGGTGGCCGGCGGCGGCGCGCGGCGGCGGCGGGCGGCGGCGGCGCGGTGGCCGGCGGCGGCGCGCGGCGGCGGCGGGCGGCGGCGGCGCGGTGGCCGGCGGCGGCGCGCGGCGGCGGCGGGCGGCGGCGGCGCGGCGGCGGCGGCGGCGGCGGCGCGGCGGCGGCGGGCCGCGCTGGCGGCGGCAGCGGGCCGCGCTGGCGGCGGGGTGCGCCGCACGGGGTGGTCACGCGGGGGCTTGATTGCCCCCGCTTCTTCACGGACGGCGCGGCCTTTGTGCCGCGCCTGGGTAACAAATCGGCCCCCCACGTGGGGGCCGGTTTTGGAGAGTCAACCGGGGGGCTGCTGCCCCCCCCTTTTTTTTGAACCGCCTCCCCCTCTTAAAGAGGGGGTTATATTGAACCGGCCGGGGAATTTAATTCCCCGGTTTTGTGACATCCGGCCGGCCCGCTGGCCGGCCGGTTTTTACCAACGGGACCGGAAATTCCGGTCCCGCCCTCGACTTCCGACGCCGGCGGCCCGGCCGCCGGTCTTTCCTTCCACCGCGGCCCGGAACCGGCCGCGGTCTCCTCGTCCCGCCGCGGCCCGGAACCGGCCGCGGTCTTCTCGTCCTGCCGCGGCCCGGAACCGGCCGCGGCGTTCGTCGTCCGGCGCGGTGCGACGGCACCGCGCCCCTTTCGCCACACGTTAACTTTCTTTCAACGCGGCGCGACGGCGTCGTGTTCTTGATGTTCCTTCCATGGTGTGCGCGCGACGGCGTTGCGTAAAATAAACGCACGATCATCCACGTGGTGCGACGGCACCACGCCTCTTGCTTCCTCCCGCAAGAACAAACAAGATCATTGGAGGGGGTTCGGCCGTGTTCGTGCGGTCCGGCCCCCCTCACGTTAAATTAATAACGCATCTTAAAATAATCAACATCCCACGTTAGTTATACGAACCACGAGAAAAAGAGATAATTAAATATTAAATCAACCACCCCTACCTCGGGTTAAGATTTGAAGATTTGATCACGCTCCGCGGAAGACGGCGTCGCGGAGGTCGGGCGTCGCGGTCGACGTTCGTCAAATCCGCTGACGAAGAGTTATGTCCGAAAAGACACGTCGCTCGGATCTTCGATTGCCGACGAAGAAGGTTCGGGGAGGAAGGAAAGGTCCGAAGATACCGGGTCGCCGAGTCGATGATCCTTGACGAAGTGTTGTCGTTCTTCCTTGAGGATGAAGACGTTCTTCGTTCTTCGTCAGAGCTTGGAGATGAAGGGAAAGCTCTCCAAAGACAAACAAAGAACTCCAAATAAAATAAGACTACCTCTTATTTTATTAACACAACACAAAAGAATTTCAAAGATTCGTTTCTCACCTTAGCTGCCGAACGAGGATCGGCTGCGGAAGAAGAGGCGTCGCCGAAGAACGTCGCGGGTAAAGCTCGTCGACGTCGCAGATCTCGGTGTGCGTCGTCGAATTTCGGTCGCCGGCGTTCTTCGCGTTCTTCGCGGGGGGATGAAGAAACAAGATCCTCTCAAATCCTTTCAAAGGATTTTTAGGTTGGTCTTATTTTATAAACATGCCAACACACGAAACCGGTTAAGAAACGATCCATCAATTCGAAAGAAACGACCCATTAAATTCACGAAAGAAACAGTCCATTTAATTCACGAAATAAACCGCCCAATTAAATGGTCTGTTAAGAATTAAAGAAAACGCGTCGGTTGACTTTTCAGTTACTTTGACGGGTTTTCGCGGGTGCGTTACTTAGCGAAAGAAACGGCGGGGCTCGTGCGGGCCCCACCTCACAAATATCCTACCAAGGGGTAGGATATTTCTGGATAGCATCCTATCCAGTTCAACTCAGTTCAAGCCGCCTTTAAGTGGCTTCAAGTGGCTTCCAAGTGGCTTAAGCGAAATAAAATAAAGTTGTCGCAAAATTATTTTATTTCTTAACTTTAAGCCCGAAAATTAAAAACCACATCCGAGCAAACGCAACTCCGGAAGAGGCGTTTCTAAGCGAATACCGGCGCTGCGATTTCATCGGTGCCCTCAGAATTCGATTCCGGGCACCGGTTCAAAAGTTAGAAAAACCCGCTCGTCCGTTCACTGAACGTACCCGAGCCAAAACTTCGGCAAATGATTCCGGGCACACCGGGCCTCGGAATCAGGTGCCGTCAGAAACTGCGTTCTTGTAAAATTCCAAAGAAAATTAAGAAAAAAATTTCCTTGAAATTTACGGGTCTTTACATTACTCCCACCACAGGGCTTTACGTCCCCGTAAAGCTTCACCACAACCTTAGGGAAACAAAGCGGTACTGAGCACGCATCAGAGCCTTCCGATCCCATGTGCTCACCTGGAGATTCCCGTGCCGCCATCTGTTGCGCACAAGAGGAATCGATCGCCCATGTAGGACCCGCTCCTGTCGATCCTCTATCTCCACCGGGACCTCCGTATAAGACACTCATTGCCACTGTCTAGCTCCTCATGGTCGAAGATATGCGAAGGGGGTCGAGCACGTATCTCCTCAGCTGGGATACGTGGAAGACGTCGTGCACCCGGTGCAACTGAGGTGGCAGAGCCAGGCGATAAGCCACCTCGCCAACTCTGCTGAGGACCTGGAAAGGCCCGATGAAGCGGGGAGACAACTTGCCGCCTTGGCCAAAACTCTGTTTACCACGTCGAGGTGAGACCCGCAAGAAGACGTGGTCACCCTCCTCGAACTCTAGTGGCCTCCGCCTCCTGTCAGTGTAAGACTTCTGCCGGCTCTGTGTTGTCCTCATCCGCTCCTGGATGACGTGGACCTCTTCTGACGTGGCCCGGACCATCTCTGGTCCCACATGAGCTGCGAGATTTCTTCTTTGCCGAAAAGAGAAACCTGGTCTCATCCCCTGGATGAACCACATTCTTTGCCTAAAACAGTCAATCCTAACATGGATGATACTAATCCATACCAAGGATGACGTCGTAAGGCCTCGACGCTACTACTAAGAGATCCAACCGTTACTCTCGCCTCCAAGGGTTGAGTCACACTGTCGGCATCAGTGTGTGGTAACTGGTCTCCTCCAGTAGATGTCTCACAAGTGAGGGTCAAGTCAACAGTCAACTGGAACCTCTTAGTAACATCACAAAAGAGGACAGGAATGAAAACATCTCAAAGGATGCGTCTTTTATTATTGCAGCTCATAATACAAGACGCTACACAAAAGCAACATCAACAAGGAACTAGAAGTACAAGAGACGTATCCACTAGTTCTGCTCCTGTCCACCTGCTCCAAGAGTTCTACTGTTGCTCAAGCATTTGTCGTCGCCTCTTTCTCGGTGGCTCCCTCAAAGCCTGCGGATCGGGAGTCGGACAGTCACGTGCCAGATGACCCTTTCCGCGACATGAGTAACACAACCTGCTCCTTGCACGGCTAGCTCCGTTCCCACTCCGGGTGCCCTGCACCACCGGTCGTAAAACCCGAGACCGTCTAACTGCTGGTCTGGTCTTTCTGGGCCTCAGCATCATCTGTCTACTGCCCACAGATGACTCGGCTTCTGATCGAGAAACACGTGGCAAAGGCAGCAGCTCCTGATCACGCTCAGGGTGTAGAGCTACTGGCACAAACTCCACCCTGAAGAAGGTCTCAAAGTCTTCCCATGCGAAGTCCATCTCATCGCAAAACTGAAACAAGTGGCTCCACCACCTACCTGCTGCTGCCTGAAGGAGGCTGGTAGCAAAGATCACCATGAAGTCTGCCGGCGTCCCCACTAGCCTGAAGACTCCCACCACGGCCTCCAGCCAATCCTCAGCCGCCTGCGGGTCCATCTCTCCCCCGAACCTGGGTGGCCTCTGGCGCTGGAACTCATGCAGTGCGCGCAAGTAGCGGGCATCGCCTACTGCTGGGGCTGGTGGCATCGGTGGCCCAACGTATGGTAGTACCGCTGGTGCCTCCGCTGGTGCCTCAACTGCAAGAGGGCCCTGTACCGAAGCCTCGTCGCTCGTCAGACTGTCAGCACGCTCATCCCTCCGGGCTCTAGCTGGTCGTCCGAGAAAAGACATCCTGAAAGAAACAACGTAACACGATCAAACGATTATACCTGGTGAGCTGACCTGGTTTGAGCTGTTTTAAGGGGGGAAACCTTTGAAAACACACACGCAATCAGTGTTTTCGCGCACAAAGTCGGAAATCAGTTGTCAGGGTCCTGGTGTATGGATACGTCGGCCGCCCGCACCAACACTGGACTCCCTGAACTGAAAACCACACTCGGTACCCTTAACACTATTGCTTCACATAGAAAGAAAAGACGATCAGAGTCTGCGGTAGAACCGACCGCCTCTGATACCAATTTGTCACGACCCGTCCTCGGGGCCCGTGCCGTGACTACCCCAAGCCCGCCTTCCATAGGCCAGGGGCTGGCGACTAGCACCAAAGGCGTAAATCCCGATAACAGGGAAGGCATTGCCTTTATAAGTAACAACCACCACAGAGTCAGCAAGCGGAAAGTAACTACAAGTGCAGAAAAGTAAAGGGGGCCGGAAATACAAGCCCAACTGTAAAGTACAACTCGAAAGGGAAAAACAGCAGCTGGAAGAACGAAGCGGCTCCTGGGTCGTCCGCCTCGATTCCTACCTGAAGGGTAGGTACAGATGGCTCAGCTCCTGGATCGTCCACCACGGATCCTACCTGAAGGGTAGGTACAGATAGCTCCTCTACTCCACAGGTCCTGTCGTCTACTCCGGGTACGTCCGCCCAGTGGTCCACCTCCGGGTACCGACCTGCTCCGCAAGTCTCAACTGCGATCTGCGCTGTCCGTCGTCTGCAACCAACACAACGAGGTGCGGGCATAGCCCGTGCAGGGGTGAGTATAAGCTACTCAGTAGGGACCCCGAGACCCTTAAGGTCTCACCAAATCCAACATTGATATCCACAAAGTAAAGGCAGCAATCACGAAGTAACATCAGACTCTACTTAGGTATACGCCCATACATATACCTAAGTCATCAAGTAACCCATCCAAACTCAAGGATACACAAAAATCATGAAATCAACGGATAACCATCACCCAGGTATATGCCCATACATGTACCTAAGTTATCAAGCGACCCATCTCAATCATGAGGAAACACAAAGGTCAAAGGTCTCAGCTCAAACCAGGATTTCCATTATCGAAACCGTAACTGCTGAAGAGCTCCGTCTCTAGAGTGTACAGTGGTCCTGTCACGACTCCGAGGCTGCCGCTCACTAACCTAGGACTGCTGAGGTACTCCTCCTGTCGAGTACTGCGGGTTTGCGGCCAACTACCGGGCGCTCCGTCCGCTGAGGGTCTGTCGCCAAATACCGGGCGCTACCCAGATAGCCTGCTGAGGTACTCCTCCTGTCGAGTACCGCGGGTCTGCTGCCAACTACCAGGCGCTCCGTCCGCCGTGGGTCTGCCGCCAAATACCGGGCGCTCCGTCCACTGGGCTAGTCGACTCACTCCAAGTCGAGTCGGTCAAGCAGTCGTCAGGTCTCAGCCGGCTACACGGTCTCCGTACTCTGCACGCTCGTCTCCACCGTTGCGGGTCTGTCGCTACAACCAAGCGCTCACACTCCGTAGAGTATCGCGGGTCCGCCGCTACAACCAAGCGCTCCACCGCCAAGGATCTGCTGCTGCATCTAAGCGCACCACTACTGTCAAGTACCACGGGTCCGCTCCACGAGCTACTGGTCGATACTCCAAGTATCACAAGGTCCCGCGAAGAAGTGTCTCAAAGAACCGTCTCGTCACAGGGGTCTCAACGCAACAGACGGCACGTCGATCGGACGCCCGGTCTGTGAGTTATTAGCCTTTTCGTCTCCGGGGCCCGGTTGGTTTTTAAGGAAAAACCAACCCGACCGTACTCCACCTGCATCCAAACCTCGGGCGGAGTATGCCAAAAGATCCGATTCACTAAGAGGAACACAACGCGACTGACGGCGCGTCAATCGGACGTTCGTGGCTCAAGATATGAGCGTTTCCGCTCCGAAGGCCCGGTTGGTTTCGTGAACGAACCAACCCGGCCGAACTCAAAGTAACCCGAAACCTTGAGTGCGATATACCGAAACGACCGTCTCGATCCAAGGATCGCGTTGCCGCAGACGGTTCGTCATTCGGAGGTCCGAGGCTCAAGTTATGAGCCAAGAACCGAATCTGGTCCGAAACGGGGGGTCCGGGTCCGGGCCGACCCGGCCCGACCCCCCCCCCCCGGGGTGGCGCGGTGGCCGGCGGCGGCGGCCGGCAGCGGCGGACGGCGGCGGCGCGGTGGCCGGCGGCGGCGCGCGGCGGCGGCGGGCGGCGGCGGCGCGGTGGCCGGCGGCGGCGCGCGGCGGCGGCGGGCGGCGGCGGCGCGGTGGCCGGCGGCGGCGCGCGGCGGCGGCGGGCGGCGGCGGCGCGGTGGCCGGCGGCGGCGCGCGGCGGCGGCGGGCGGCGGCGGCGCGGCGGCGGCGGCGGCGGCGGCGCGGCGGCGGCGGGCCGCGCTGGCGGCGGCAGCGGGCCGCGCTGGCGGCGGGGTGCGCCGCACGGGGTGGTCACGCGGGGGCTTGATTGCCCCCGCTTCTTCACGGACGGCGCGGCCTTTGTGCCGCGCCTGGGTAACAAATCGGCCCCCCACGTGGGGGCCGGTTTTGGAGAGTCAACCGGGGGGCTGCTGCCCCCCCCTTTTTTTTGAACCGCCTCCCCCTCTTAAAGAGGGGGTTATATTGAACCGGCCGGGGAATTTAATTCCCCGGTTTTGTGACATCCGGCCGGCCCGCTGGCCGGCCGGTTTTTACCAACGGGACCGGAAATTCCGGTCCCGCCCTCGACTTCCGACGCCGGCGGCCCGGCCGCCGGTCTTTCCTTCCACCGCGGCCCGGAACCGGCCGCGGTCTCCTCGTCCCGCCGCGGCCCGGAACCGGCCGCGGTCTTCTCGTCCTGCCGCGGCCCGGAACCGGCCGCGGCGTTCGTCGTCCGGCGCGGTGCGACGGCACCGCGCCCCTTTCGCCACACGTTAACTTTCTTTCAACGCGGCGCGACGGCGTCGTGTTCTTGATGTTCCTTCCATGGTGTGCGCGCGACGGCGTTGCGTAAAATAAACGCACGATCATCCACGTGGTGCGACGGCACCACGCCTCTTGCTTCCTCCCGCAAGAACAAACAAGATCATTGGAGGGGGTTCGGCCGTGTTCGTGCGGTCCGGCCCCCCTCACGTTAAATTAATAACGCATCTTAAAATAATCAACATCCCACGTTAGTTATACGAACCACGAGAAAAAGAGATAATTAAATATTAAATCAACCACCCCTACCTCGGGTTAAGATTTGAAGATTTGATCACGCTCCGCGGAAGACGGCGTCGCGGAGGTCGGGCGTCGCGGTCGACGTTCGTCAAATCCGCTGACGAAGAGTTATGTCCGAAAAGACACGTCGCTCGGATCTTCGATTGCCGACGAAGAAGGTTCGGGGAGGAAGGAAAGGTCCGAAGATACCGGGTCGCCGAGTCGATGATCCTTGACGAAGTGTTGTCGTTCTTCCTTGAGGATGAAGACGTTCTTCGTTCTTCGTCAGAGCTTGGAGATGAAGGGAAAGCTCTCCAAAGACAAACAAAGAACTCCAAATAAAATAAGACTACCTCTTATTTTATTAACACAACACAAAAGAATTTCAAAGATTCGTTTCTCACCTTAGCTGCCGAACGAGGATCGGCTGCGGAAGAAGAGGCGTCGCCGAAGAACGTCGCGGGTAAAGCTCGTCGACGTCGCAGATCTCGGTGTGCGTCGTCGAATTTCGGTCGCCGGCGTTCTTCGCGTTCTTCGCGGGGGGATGAAGAAACAAGATCCTCTCAAATCCTTTCAAAGGATTTTTAGGTTGGTCTTATTTTATAAACATGCCAACACACGAAACCGGTTAAGAAACGATCCATCAATTCGAAAGAAACGACCCATTAAATTCACGAAAGAAACAGTCCATTTAATTCACGAAATAAACCGCCCAATTAAATGGTCTGTTAAGAATTAAAGAAAACGCGTCGGTTGACTTTTCAGTTACTTTGACGGGTTTTCGCGGGTGCGTTACTTAGCGAAAGAAACGGCGGGGCTCGTGCGGGCCCCACCTCACAAATATCCTACCAAGGGGTAGGATATTTCTGGATAGCATCCTATCCAGTTCAACTCAGTTCAAGCCGCCTTTAAGTGGCTTCAAGTGGCTTCCAAGTGGCTTAAGCGAAATAAAATAAAGTTGTCGCAAAATTATTTTATTTCTTAACTTTAAGCCCGAAAATTAAAAACCACATCCGAGCAAACGCAACTCCGGAAGAGGCGTTTCTAAGCGAATACCGGCGCTGCGATTTCATCGGTGCCCTCAGAATTCGATTCCGGGCACCGGTTCAAAAGTTAGAAAAACCCGCTCGTCCGTTCACTGAACGTACCCGAGCCAAAACTTCGGCAAATGATTCCGGGCACACCGGGCCTCGGAATCAGGTGCCGTCAGAAACTGCGTTCTTGTAAAATTCCAAAGAAAATTAAGAAAAAAATTTCCTTGAAATTTACGGGTCTTTACAATTTACTTATGCACCATTCATCACATATACCCTATTTTCTATATTAATTTAAGAGTGATCTCCTTGAATTAGTTAGCAGTCATAAATTTTTGAAATCTCAGAGTTAACACTATCAATCATTCATTGTTGATATTATTTTATTAATGTCCATTCTCTAGAAGTGTTTTGTTTCAATATAAGAGAAATTATTAAAGAAGAAAAGGTAATGATATAAATACTGCTAGTCCCACTGGCAAAACCGCCCCCAAACAGAAGCAAATAAAATAAGATAACATAATTATTAATCAGAAAAAATTCATCTTCCATCTCAAGCGACAAAGACAACAACTGCAGTCATTGATCTCTCACCCGGCCAACATATACCATCCAAAAAGC
This sequence comes from Viscum album, assembly GCA_963277665.1. Lineage (NCBI taxonomy): Eukaryota > Viridiplantae > Streptophyta > Magnoliopsida > Santalales > Viscaceae > Viscum > Viscum album. Next base: position 990,000,867 of record OY728136.1, on the reverse strand, counting down.
AGTAGATTCATATGAATCACGTTCATTATAGCAAAACTATGCAATTTATGTACTTCATCTCTAAAGGCCACTGAACTTGAGATGAGAGTTGAATAAAATGTATTTTTAATTGCAATCAAATATTACAACAGGTCCGGGGAGATCACAGTTGAGTCATCTCACCACGTGGCACATTGAGATCACTTGGCAGGTTAGACACGCAAAAGAAACCACCTCATCTCACCACGTGGCATCACATGATTCGTGGAGGAGACAAAACACATACGGGGGAAGCCTTGGGTTCACAAGAAACACAATAGCCAGGAAAAGAAACACAATCAGGAAAGGATCAGATGAGGCCTTGTTTTCAATACAATGAAGACTGGGCCTTTTCTACCAATACATAAGACCTACAACTTGCACATCTTTTATCAAAAGATAGGCATTTAAGACATGTAACAAAACACACAAGAGAAGGAAAAATGAATACCTCATGAAACCAAATAATGCTGCAAAGTTTGATCCTGTCGTCCATCTGAAGCTTCCTAAAGGCAGCGAGCTCGATTTGCCGACCCTCTCCTGCAAATCCCCAAGGCTTCCCCAATCTCTCGCAGGGACTTGGGGCCTCCCCCTCCATCCCAAATCTCCACCTCACCACCTGTTTCTCTCTTGGCTTCAACTCTCCAGCACCCCCTCGAGATCCTCCTTCAGAAGCTGCTTCAATAGCTGCTGCTCTGAAGTTTCTGCTTCTGGGTTCGAAACCACTTCCTGCAGAAAAAATGCACATCACAACTAAGAACTGTCTAATGCAATGGAGTGGAATGTGTCAAAAAGACGAGTGAAGTCTGATGAGATCTGGTGAATGGTATATTGACACATTTCATATCATTGGATCAAACTAAGAACTGTCTAATCCAAAGAGAGAATTTGTCTGACATTCATTGCTCTTTGGATTGTTAGGCAGGTGTTTATTCATTTCTGAGTTAACAAATCAAAGATGGCTAATCAATTTGATTCTTGTTATGACATTTAATCCATTTGACTCTTACTACGACATTTAATGGATCAAAATGACATTAGAAACTGTACAATGGGAAAACCCCCTTACCTTCAAGGTGAGGTGGGGCCCTTCTTTTATAGATGAGAAGGCGGAATGTACAAAGGAGTATTCCGATGTGGGACTCGGAAATACCCATAATAATAATAAAAAGAGGGTTTAACACAGGCGCCGGGAAGGGCCGGGAGGGTGCGCGGGAGCCGGACGGAGCCGCGTCGGAGGGTCGCACCGTGGTGGAAGCGCGACGAGGCGACGGGAGGTTCGCCGTCGGGAGGTGCCGCGGCGGGGAGGGATTGCGACGCAGGAGAAGCGCCCGCCGTGAGGGAGGGCACACCGGGGAGCCGGACCGGGCAGGAGGCGTCGGGGAAAGAGGGTGCAAAAAATTGCACCGGGGAGGCGGGCCGGACGTAGCCGGGAAAACCGCAAAGAAGAGCGGGGGGGGGGGGGGGGAATTGGAAGGAGGAGTGTTCGGGATTAGACTCCCTCTGATACCATGAACAATGGGAAAACCCCCTTACCTTCAAGGTGAGGTGGGGCCCTTCTTTTATAGAATGAGAAAGCGGAATGTACAAAGGAGTATTCCGATGTGGGACCCGGAAATACCCATAATAATAATAAAAAGAGGGTTTAACAGAAACAATGTTGATTTCAAAGATTTTTGTAAATGTGTTCCTTTTCTATGAAATGTGATGGAATGGTGTAATGTGTGAGAAATGTGATTGTGATGTGAAAACTAATTGTTAGAGTGTTTAGGTAGTTTCATATATGGGTTTTACTCAATTTATTCTATCCCCCTTTTTCCTCTATTTTGGATTTGGTATTTCATATCTATCTTGAGTTGTATGCTCTAAAAATAGTGTTTACAGTTGCATCTCGTTATTTGCCTCTAAAAATTAAGTGTTCCGTTCAAGAGTAACGGTATCTGGACCTATTTCTAAACTAATCAAAGGTTCTAGTTTTTTTTATTTTTTTATTTATTTTACATCAACCACATCATGAGGTGGAACAAATGTTTTCGATTAAAACATCTGCCCAGGAAAAAAGCCAGTGCAATAAATCATTTTAAAAATGGTGAGAAACAACATAGAATATTGAGACAATTTGTAAGGGGACTACTAAAATTAAGGAGTGATAGTAAAAATTTCACTGATGACACCATGTTGAAGCTCTGGATCAGTTCATGCCTCTGGGTTTTCTTCCTCCCAGCTATTTTGGTTGAAACTAGGGATTTTCCCATTTATGGAAGGAAATGAGAGTAAACATCTGAAAATTCATAATAGAAAAATATAATAAATATTTTTTAGTTGTTTTTTAGCATTATAATATATTTATTATGTATCTTTATTAATCCTAATATATTTTTCTTTTCTTTTCATTTTCTTTCATTCAGTTTACTTTCTATTAACCAAATGGGCCCGGTAAACACACTCCGGACAAAGTCCGGATCAATCAATCTCACCAATGGGCGGAAAGACCAGATGCCCAAGAGAGAGAGAGAGAGTAGGAACAGAACTGACCGACAGTTTTAGATCCATATCGATGCTGATCTTCTGATCCAAAGATCTAGGATGTTTGGGAGTCAATAGCACATTGTTGAGCCTCCTCATGGATAGCCCTGCTGCTTTTGCAACCTCTTCATTGTCAGGGTGTCTCCCATTTTCACTGTACAGCTGCTTTGTAGCTGCCTTTACTTTATAAGTTGCCTCAACCATGTGGTTCTGATTTTTGAAGAAAAAAAAAACAAACAAAAAAAGTTCATAATTCAAGAAGACAAGTAAGATTATGAGGTGACAGTTGCACAACATGCCAGTAATTATAAACTAACAGGAAGGCGGATTGTCCTCAGCTGCTGAGACAGCGATCTTCGAATCGACTGCTTAACCCACCAGTGAGCGTAGGTAGAAAATTTGAAACCCTTTGAAGGATCAAACTTTTCCACACTTCTCAGGAGACCCCGGCATCCTTCCTACAAGGCACATCAGCCATCAGCGATATTGTTGAAAGACTTCAGTTCCATTTGGTTATGTAAAACATTTTCTGTTTTTGTTTTACAAAAATGTGTTACATTTATTGAGTGCAAACCCAAATCTCACATTGGTTTCCACAAGGAATGATGGGTGGCGTATAAGCTTGGATGGGCTATTCCTCCAATCACCAATTGGTTTTAGGATGGAACCCCAAAAGAGATTATGTGTTGGGCCTCGAAGGTCTAGGCTGGAGGAAAGGATCCTGAAAAGTGGTATCAAAGTCATGGTGTAGCTCAGGTGTAATGTGGGTGGCCCCAAACTAGTTTGACAGCAATAACTGTGGCTCGATTGAAACATGCAGATTCATGGTGTCTTGCATCGAAAGTCTTCCTGATAGCAGCGGTCAGTCGGCGTGTCCCAGTGATGAGAAACAGCGGTTCAAGATGTTTGGATCTGAGGGATTATCATTAAAGAGGAGGTTCAGTTGTGTGATCTTTGGTTTGAGGGCACGATTATTGGGTGCACACCCAAATCCCACATCAGTTTCCGTAAGGAACGGTGGCTAACATATAAGTTTGGATGGACTACTCCTATCTCCAATTGGTTTTAGGATGAAACCCCAAAAGGGTTTATGTGTTGGGCCTAGAAGGTCTAGGCTGGGAGGAACGATCCTGACAACATTATGTAAAAGGAAAACATTTTTTAAGAAATGAAAGATTTTTAGAAAATAAAAAAAGTTTTCATATTTTCTGGAAAATGAAAATGCAATAAAAAGAAAATCACGTACTTTCTTATTTTTTCTTACTATCTGAAATATTTTCTAATACATTATTGGAAAATGAAAACAAAAAATGTTTTCCATGATCAAATGTCGCCTTTATATTCCAGTTTTTTATCCCAGCATCATCCAATGAATTTTCACATTTTTTAAACAAAACAAAGCTTCCACCCAATGGCAGTTCATCCTACCAAACAATTAGAGGTCTATTTGGTAAACCAAGCAAAGGGATTGCTCTAGATTCTTTAGTTCTGTATTTCTTTGTTTGGATACAGAAAATACTTAGAACTTCTTTCATCTGGGTTAGTAAATGTGGATACACAAACCTGAACTAGATCTTGGAGGCTCATCCCAACCCCTTGATAGCGTTTAGCAATTGACATAACAAGCCGTAGGTTGGCTTTAATCATTCGGTCTTTGCAAATGACACCATGGTTTAAGCGTTTTGTGAGAACCTTTTTATCAATTCCTGCAGCTGCAGCCCACTGTGCAAACATAGGCTTATCTCCAGATCGTTCTTCAAGTTCCTTGAGAACCTTCTCCAGTTCCAATAGGTCCTGGATATAATTAAGGTAAATCCCATATCAGAGAGAATTAATTAGCTCTCATAGCCAGATATATAATTTATGACTTTCCTGGATATTTAAGTTGTGATTTTCATTATTAAGTACTAAATAATAGAATGAATGGATGGCATTCTGAACTGAAAATTTTTAAACAAATCTTACAGTTCTAAGGCTTTGTTTTGACGGAACTACTTATAACACTTATCACTTATGATGAGTGCTGCATATGTTTTTCCAGATTGCTTATTAAAAAGGCACTTTCCTGCCACTTAAGTGGTTTTCTTCTCAAATTTTAGTGTGTTTTTCAGAAACAGAACAAACAACACTTATTTTTTCAAACTTGCATAAGAGAACGGCATTGGAAAAACAGAAAAGATGAAAGAAGGAAATTTAACCACAAACTAAACAGTAGGGTTAAATATTCCAGGAAAAAAAATTAGGCAACATTCAAAGCTTGAATAAATTTGAAAAGAGACAGCCCAAAGGGTACCCAGAGATTGGTGTAACATGTTCGAATTATAAACAAAAAAAATGAAGATGGGAAATGAAAGGCCACAATATTTTGTCAAAGCAACTATGTCATTTGATTAGTTAGTTTGGCCACAAAGGGTGATGTTCAATAATGAGGCACTTCATCCATTTAGAACCATCTATCCTATAGCTGATGCCTTCTGGATGAAGCAACAAATTTCTTGCATTTCTTAGGGCAGGTTTAATGCGATTATTCGCATTCTCAAATCTGTGACCTAACACTCTTAGAGGAACTCAAAAAATGTATTTTAATAAAAAAGAGTAAATGCAAGCCACACCTGTATTCCTTTTGAAAGCTCATGTTCTTCTCTCATGGTCAGATTCTTCAAAGCATTTTTTTTTTCTTTCAAGTAACTCAACTGATCAGTATAGTCAAAATCTTGTGAGGCAGCATGCTTTTTCTTGTAGGTGGAACCATTATTAAAAGGCACACCACTTGCAGAAGCCTTTTTTGAAGCTCTCTCTCTTTTAGCTTTCCTTTCTAATCGACGGCCAGATCTTGCAGCGATACTTTTCAAAAGCTGGGCTTGCAGAGGCTCAAGATCTCCATGTGTTGGTTCCAACTCATCAAAATCACCCTCTTCAAGCTGAGTGGCTGAAGGGTTGCCTAATATGCTAACATGTTTTGTGTTTCTAAGTCCTCTCTTGAACTGGACAGTATCAGGCTTGGATGAAAAAGTCGAAGGTTTATCTTCTGAGTTTGTCACCTTGCTATTTTTTATCATCAGGGTGGCGTCCCATGCAGCCTTAACAGCTGCTTTAGCCAAGGCAACTGCTTCAGTTGCAGCTGCTGCTATTACAACATCTTCATGTCCAAGAAGAGCTTCCTGGTCCAATACTGCTTGAAAATTTTCCTGCAAATAAAGTGAAATCGAGGTGCTAAGTTCATTTATCAAATGCCTAAAAATATGCTGTGAATGGATAATCAACATATCACTCAATGATTGATAACAAATGTAGTGACATTCAATTTTCAAATACTACCTCCAGTAAATTATACATTTTATTTTTTTCAAAAGTAACTGTCAACAACTCTTGAAAAAAAATTGTGAGGGGAAGGGGGATATAAATTTGTGTGAAGGTTCAGTATTTTCTTGGATTCTGGGAATCCAGAGCAATGTTGCGGGCCCGGGAGGTGGACTCTCCCTGGCAATAGAAATGTTTCCTTCTTTGTTACTCAATGTAACTGTAATTCTGTACTGCTGAATACAGAATCTCCCTCTCTTACCTCCATCTTCCTCACTCAAACTCACCTTTCTATTACAATTACGTAACAATTTGGATCTTTCATTGGAAGTGATGAGGAAACGTCGGGAGTCGCAACGATAGAAAGAAACGATCCGGAGAAGAGTAGAAGGAAAAAAAGGAACAAAAACGGAAAGATTTACGTGGTTCGGGAATAATCCCTACGTCTATGGAGAGGCAGAACTTCACTATGATTCAGGAGCAACAATTTACAGGGAGTTTTCAAGGTTCTCAATCACTAACTAAACCCTAACCCGAAATTGGCTACAAAAGGAGGAAGACGATTCACTATTCCACCAACCACACAGGAAGTCTGCATCGCTACAGTGAAAGGTAGTCACCCAAGTCAAAAGTGTTACAGTGGCCAGCGGCTCCAAAAAGCTACAGCACTGTTGACTCTAAAGTCCACACTGCTACAGTGCATTGTCGGTGTCGGTCGGTCAGCTCTGCTACAGTGGTCAGAGTTGCTACTGTTCCCCAAAATTTGGATCGGAGACCTTCGGCCCTCGGAGCAGGAGCGCGTTGCCCCCTGCAACCCCAAACAAGCTCACCGCGGAGCTCGACCAGCGGAAGTTGCGTCTGGTGCACAGTATGGGCCGCAAGCATTCGGCCCAAACATTATCCAAACCGGATCGGGCTACACCAATCCAACAGGGAGTCACACTCAAAACCTGAGTTGGCCTATCCATCTGAAGGCAGATCAGATTGGAAGGAAAGATTCCTCGGAGTCAATACTAGAGAACAGACAACAAAGAAATGAAGAGAAGCTTTTGGCATATAAAAAATCAATGCAGGCTATTCAAGCTAGCATTGAAAAATTGGTAAAAGGCTAGGCTGAATTCCAACGTATTATACATGTCAAGTAGCGGAAGTTTGAGAAATTGGTAATGCAAAGTGTAAAATCAGAAATCCGCCACTCTCCTCAAAGTGAGGAGAGGGCCCTCATTTATAGAAAAGAAAGGGAAGTTACAAAGAGAAGTTACAAAGGAAGTGGGGCAGGAAGTTACCAAGGAAGTGGGGCAGGAAGTTACCAAGGAAGTGGGGCAGGAAGTTACACATACTTCAACACTCCCCCTCAAGCTAGGTGTACCTAGCTTGGACACATAATGAAAAACAGACAAATCAATAAAAAGACCGCAACACTCCCCCTCAAGCTGGACATACCCAGCTTGATGACAAAACAAGACGAAAACAGAAGAAACAGAAATAATAAAATCGTTGATGATGCCGCTCCCCCTCAAGAGTGTAATGTGATGCCGCTGAAAATGATGGGTCATCGCCGGAAAAGTGCGGGGCCGGACAACAGAGCGCCGGGAAATCCACACTGGCGGGTGCCGGTCGTCAGGGCGTCGGGAAAATCCGCACTACGGGCCGGTCGTCAGAGCGCCGGTAAACCGTAATGTCGGGCCGATCGTCAAAGCGCCGAGAAAATCCGCAATGGCGGGTGCCGGTCGTCGAAGCGCCGGGAAATCCGCAGGAGGAGGCCGGCGATGAGATGCGGTGATTCCGCAGGAGATGTCGGGCAGAGAGGCGGGGATTCCGCAGGAGGCACCGGGCATAGAGGCGGGGATTCCGCAGGAGGCACCGGGCAGAGAGGCGGGGATTCCGCAGGATGCAGGAGGAGGTCGGCATGGAGGGAGCAGTTGAGCAGAGGTGGCACGGGAGGCCGGCAGGGCTGTTGGCCGACTGTTGGAGGAGCCGGCAGGAATGGAGGCCAGCTGCTGGAGGAGCCGGCAGGAGTGGAGGTCGGCAGGGGTGGAGGCCGATCGTCAACAGAGCCGGCGGTAGACTCGCACAGGAGGCGGGCTGCCGGAAAGAGCCGCAAGCTGGGGAAGGGAGGCCGCCGGCGCGGGGAGTGCCGCCTGGAGCAGCGGCGCGCTTGGGTGGAAGCTGGACGAGGCGACGGGAGGGTCGCTGTGGGGAGGTGCCGCTGCAAGGGGGGCTCACGCGCAGGAGAAGCAGCCGCCGTGAGGGAAGGCCACCTGGAGAGAGGGCCGCCGCAAGGGAGCAGCCGGACGTTGAGGGAAGGCGCACCGGGGGAAGCCGCGACGGGGAGCAGCGCTGGAGAGCCGCCGGGACGGGAAATCCGCCGGGAAGGGATCGCCGGCAGGGGGCGGCGGAGAATTCCTATGGCTCGTAAGCCATGGAGGCCGCCGCCCCCACAGGAAAAAAAAAAGATGGGAGACCCTAGAGCAGAATAAAAAAAAATAGATGGGAGGGGGGATCGGGATTAAGTTCCCTCTGATACCATGTAAAATCAGAAATCCCCCACACTCCTCAAGGTGAGGAGAGGGCCCTCATTTATAGAAAAGATAGGGAAGTTACAAAGAGAAGTTACAAAGGAAGTGGGGCAGGAAGTTACCAAGGAAGTGGGGCAGGAAGTTACCAAGGAAGTGGGGCAGGAAGTTACACATACTTCAACACAAAGGAAACATGACTTGGAGGGGCAGACGACCAAAATGATAAAGGAAATCGTGTTGCACATGAGACGGGGTTCTTCCACATGTAAACAGAACAATTTATCAATGGTGTTTTTGTATGATGACAAAGAAAAAAGAGAGAGTTCATCTACGAACAAAGATTTGGTGGCTGAGGTGTGTCAAGAAGGGCGGAGTTGCCTTCTTTTTTCAGGTGGCGATCTATTTTGATGGATGACCAAGAGTGAAACTTATTTCCTGATTAATAAGACTCCGGAGGACATGAATTTAGCAGTGTCGCAGCTTTGTATGGAGGGAAAAACTCTTTACTGGTTCTTATCTTGGCAGAATGCTAATCTGGGGCCGAAATAGGTTAGTTTAAGTCGGCGCTCATGGATTGATATGGAAAGTCTATTGAAGGGGGGACCCATTGAGGTTATTGAAGTATTTGAACCAGTCAGGTACTATAGATGGTTATCTTGATGATTTTGAATAAGTTGCATTGAGGATTCCTCATTGCTCGAGTCGTGGTACAGGAACCAGTTCATGGCAGGCCTGCGACCTTAAATTGAGAAATGTGTGTCTACCTACAAGCCCGGTGATAAAGTCAGGATGACTACTCTCACAAGGAAAATCGAGCAGGAGCTGATAAGTGATGGTGTTATTAGAGGATTCAGAAATAAGCAGCAGGTATACCTGTAGGTAACAAAGTCTTATTCCCAACAGGCCGTTTGCAAAAAAAAAGGTTAAAAAGGAAGAGGAATCAAGAAGATAGGTGGAGATAAGTGGAAAGGTGTGAGAACTATTAGCCAGCAAGAAATGAAGGAAAGAAAATTGAAGGGGTTACGTTTCCATTGTGGACAGGCCTTTAGTCCTCTGGACAAAAATCATAGGATTTTGGAATGGGAGCATAAGGAGCTTGAAAGAGAGGAAGTTGTTGAGCCTAATATTCAGAAGTTCATAGAAGATACTCAGTGGAACAACAAGGAGGAACAAATGGAATTCAGAAGTATGGGGGAAGAGAAAGCAGATTCAATGGTGTTTTCAGGACAAATTTTTTGAGTGCCAATTGTGATCTTAGTTGATAGTGGTGCGAGCCATAATTTCATATTTAAGGCATTGATCAAGGTGGCTAATGTGAAAGTCAGGCCAACAAGGCCCTTTGAAATCAAGATGGGAGATGGGCGTATAGCAGTGTCACAAGGGATGTGAGGTGGAAGTCTGAATGAGAAATATCACAATGAAGATAGAGAAGTCTAGCTCTTTGACATAGCAGGACCAGATTTGGTTTTGGGGATGAATTGGTTGAAAACCTTGGAGTTTGTGGTTACAAATTAGAGTCAATGGGGTTCTTCTAGGGATGAAAAGAGGTCAAGTTGAGGGTTGTGGATTTAACTGGAGAACCAGTAGCTTTGCAGCAGTTGAATTTTTAAGAATTGTTTTGGAGGACTGAATTATCAAACACTTTGGAAGGACAGAATGGGAAAATGCAGCGACAGCAGTTGGAAAGGGTATTTGCAGTTTTCCAGACACTTTGATGAACAAAAAGTGGTTACCTCCAAACAGACTTACAGATCATGCAATAACTTTAGTAGAAGGTGTTGCCCCGGTGAAAATAAGGTCATATAATCTAGCTCATTATCTTAAGGATGAAAGGAAGGTCACAGAAATGATGGAAATTTGTATAATTAGTCAAACAGCCCCTGTGTTAGTCCCATTAGTTTAGTTGAGAAGAAACGACAGAAGTTGGAGAATATGTGTGGACTACAAGGCTTTGAACAAGGTGTCCGTGCTGTACAAATATCCAATATCAATTGTCAAAGAGTTGTTGGATGAGTTGCATGTGGAAAATTATTTCACCAAGCTTTATCTGAAGTCTGGATTTCAACAGGTCAGGGTAAAAGAAGAAAGCATTAGCAAGACAGCTTTCAAAACTCATGAGGGATATTATGAGTGCCTCATTATGCCTTTCAGGCTAATGAATGTTGCAGCTACATTTCAATTGACTATGATTAACATATTCTTTGATGATATTCTTGGGATTCAAAATAATTACGTTTTATTAAGAAATTATCAATTATATATGTGGAATGATAGAAGGTGGACCCAATACCCAAGATGTCTCTCTAAGAGAGGTCTTGGTGTCTATTTATAATGAATAATAAAGATGACACGATACCTCAAGTCCGATGTGGGACTCGACACAACTTAACCTCTAACACTCCCTATCCAAGCTAGCATGGATACATAATTAAAGAAAACAAAGCAAACAAAAAACACTGCTAACACTCCCCCCCAAGCTGAACATACCCAGTTTGATTACATAACAAGACAAAAGATAAGAAAAATCATTCACGATCGCAGCTCCCCCTCGAGATGAAAATGATGGATAATGGAAGATGTCGCTGAAAAAGATGTGTCAACCAAGGAACAATGCCCGTCATGCAGAACCAGCAGGAATGGCCGAAAAGAGGACGCAACGGCAGGAATAGCCGGATCGAGCCTTGACGGGAGTAGCCAGGTCAAGAGCATCTAGGCATGCAGGAACAGCACGCTACCGAACCAGGATCGGATGTCCGGCGGGAAAAGCCGGATTACATCAATGGTGCGGTCTGGCATAAGGGGCGGAGGTCGGGGAAGACAAACGAAGCTCTGGTGTAGCGGAGACAAAGGCGCTAAAAATTCTCTAGGGAGATCCGGCAGATCGGGTGAGGAATCATCCAGATTTCAGATCAACCGCGATGCGCAGGAGCTCCGGGTGGAAAGAGACCGCCGCGCAGGGCGTAGATGCAGAAGCAGTGTCATCGCAGGGATGCGTCGTGGGTGGGGGGTGGTTGGCGGCCAGTCGCGACAAACAAAGGGGCGCATCGGGAAAGCCGCACAAACAAGGCCGGTCGAGGAGGAGCCCGGAAAGCCGCACTGACGGGGTCGGTCGACGAGGCGTCGGAAAAGCCACATAGGCGGGGGACGATTACTGGTCCTTAGGCGACATCCCCAAGACGCCAAAGGCTGGCAATAAATGACGAAGGGTTTCAAAGACCAATGAGGGACGATTTACTCTTTTAAAGATAAACTATAAACCAACCAACCACAATCCATAGCAGCTATATGATGCATGAACAAAATAATGACAATACAGAAAATCTTTCATACCAAAGTGAGCCCAAACAAAAGTGCTCCAGCGGAAGACAACTAGACATCAACCTAACAGCGGAAGATAGCTCAACAAGACACCAAAATAACCAAAAGACTCCAGGCTCCACCAGTTCCGTGCTCCACCACCACCAGACAGCTCAACAACTCAAGAAGTAGTGCTAAAAACCTGTTGCACTGGTCTCGCCCAAATTTACTCAAGATTTTACGGTTAAGCGGTCGCCTGTTGTTTAGCTTGGATTGTCGAATCCTCAGAGACCTAAGAAGTAACCTACAGACATGTACATTCTATGGATTGTTTTTTTGCTATTAAGTTGCCAACTTTGAGTTGGTTTTAGATGAGTTTAAAGGATCACTAATAGATCTAAGTTAATTCAATTTAAAAGAATGAGTTGATCCTAGGTTATCACTTGGGGTGGATTGGATGCATTCTTTTTTCAACTATTTCAATTTCCTATATTTGAGATGGGTTCATTTAATAAGATCAAACAACATCATCACTTCCTGATTTAATACCTACACACACTAATACTAATCACCTATACACTTGGAGGATCAAAGTTTTGAGCACTCCAAAGTAAAGGTTCGCATTAGAACTTGAAATGTGCTGCCTTAAAATTCAAAAAGGACGAAGAAGTTTGAAGATCTTTAAACAAAATTCTCAATTAAAATAAGTGATTAGGTATTAATGGAGTGAGAAATAACATCCAATCTAGCCCCTTGCTACTCCCTTGGATCAACCCATAAGTGGGTTAGCCCTCATTGATGACATGTTATCAACGGAAGCGGAAAGTAGACTTACGAGGGTGGAATTGATAAAAACAACAAAATAACGATCACTCCACCGTTGTGTGGTAAATTTCACAAGGTATGATGTGAATAAATTCACATCTTGAGGCAACGGTATCAACATGATATGGAGAAAGACAGAATAAGAGAAAAGGAAGAACTTATATTAAGAAACTAAGGTGAATTAAACAACTTACATGAGAAATAAATGCAATTACAAACACAAAGCGGCACCATAACACTCCAATGAAACCAAGCACAAAAGATGCTCACCTTCTTCAACAACACTGCCTTAAATAGGCATTTTTGAAGCCTTGGATCAAGCTTACAACAGTGGAAGTCGCCTCAATTAATGGTGGTGGGTCTAGGTGTTGGATTGGTGTAGCCCGATCCGGTTGGGCCGAATGTTTGTGGCCCGCAACTGTAGCGCTTTCGACAAAGCTGGTCGTCGTTCACTGTTGCGACGCGGACTCACTTTTCGAACAGTGATGACTTCTCCATTGTTTTATAGCCCATTTTCGGGCTAGGGTTACTACTGAAAAAAACCCTCTGTAATTTGTGCTCCCGATATAGTGAAATTATGCCTCTCCCATGGACGTAGGGATTATTCCCGAACCACGTAAATCGTTGTGTTCTTGTTCCTTTCTTTCTTTCGTTTTCTTGTTTATGTCGTTGCGTCTCCCGACGATTCCACAACACTAGGTGGGTGGAAAGTTAAGGGAGAGTGGATTTTTCCACCCTTGACAATCAATCTGAGCCAACTTGCATCCACTAAACAGAGGCGCCGAAAGGAGTATCCAAATGGCCGAATTTCGATGGGCCATAGAAGACAAAAATGAAGATACTGACGTCCCCTGAGTGTCTGTAAAATTTCAGCCAAAATGGATATTTGGTTTGCGAGATATGTGTAAAATAGTGGGTTGTTTTTCTGGGCCGCAAAATCTTGCTCAGAACTTTATCTCCAAATTGGGATGCATGAAACTCCCTTTAACACTCCGAATTAGCTCTTGTCACTGTTGGATGAAATGTTCCCCTTGATGTCCTTTATCTTCAGTTCAATTGTAACGACCCGAAATTTTGAAAAAAAATTGTTTCCTAATTTTGTGTTATTTTATTTTATACTCAACAAAACTATTTCATTTAATGAAATGAGTATAATTAAAATGAGACCGTTGGGTTTCGAGTGTTATATGACCATTGGTCAATATGACCGTTGGAAACTAAATGTTGCGATTGTTGTCTCTAAATACAAGTGATCTTGGTTAATTAATACAGAAAAAAGATTCGACGGCCTCATCCAGTAGTCTCGGGCCGATCGAAGACCATCTGACGGAACTTGAGAAGGAGGTAACACCACTGGGCTTTGCTCTGGACCAAACCCAAGACGAACTTCATCGTGTGAAGCTGGAACGGAATCGCCTTCGGGAGAAGTTCAAGCTGATAGAAATCACCACTCAGGCAATGTTGGCCGAGCCGCCCCGAGATTCTATCACCTTAGCACACCTTACACTTAGGTCCTATGCTGGTGTTATAAGGGGCTATGTAACGAGGTCGTAACTACCTTGTGTAATCCTTTGAGATAAATAAAATGGTGATTTCTTCTTATGGTGAAATTTGTGAATTTTCAAATGTCCGGATAAATATAGGATGTATATTATTGATGAATTTTAAAAAAAAAAGATATTTTAAAATTGTTGGACCCCATTTAAGGTTAAATGGGTATTTCTGAGTCCCACACCGGACTTACCTACCTTGTAATTAGATTTACTCATCTATAAGAGTATCCCCACCTCACATTGAGGTAAGGGGAATTCACCTCCAACATGGTATCAGGGGGATCTTCATCCCGACCCTCCCTCCCAGCGGCTTCCCGGTTCTGACCGGCCCCGCCTCTCTCCCCCCCCCTTTGGCTCTGCCCTACTCTCCCGGCAGCCCTCCCTTCCGGCGGCCCTCCCTCCCGGCAGAAATTATTGGTTAAGTATTAGTATTTTCGGGTGAATAGTGTTTTTTATTTAAAATTTAAATTAAAAATATTTAGAAAACTATTTTTATAAAATGGAGTTCAGTTTTGAATTCAGGGCATCGATATTAGGTTAAGGTGATTTTTGGAGATTTTTCTGAAAAAGTTGAATTTTCAGTGAATAGTGAAAATACAGTTTTTAGTTTGACGTCATTAAGGATGTAATAATTATGTAATCATTCTGGTCGACTTATGAATAGTAAGATAAGGTACGAGGTGTCCCAAGTGGCTAATACCATGGGCAAGCCCATGGTTTTGCCAATACCACGGATGAGGTGTCCCTTGGCAATTAATGATTTGTTCCCTCACTTCTCCTATAAATACCAAGTCATTCTCTCATCCATTTCATTCCAAAATTCTGCTCAACGAAATTTTGGTCTCCTTACCTCCCAAGGAGTCCTCCCAAGGTGCCCTCAAGCCTCCCAAGGTCCCGACCTTCAAGCTCTCGAAGTTACTCTTCAAGGTAAGGGAACCTTTCACACTCCTCTTTTAAGTCATGACTTCCATTATGTTATGTCTTATAGTTCCATTTTATTATGTGAGGGATTGTTCTTCTATATCTTTACTACTGTCCATTTCATTTCCAAATGATGAGAGATCATTTCTGCTCTCATCAATTGATTTTCTGAATCTTTAAGTGACGCCGTTAGGCTGCCGAATTTCCGTAAAAGAAATCGCGCTTTCTCTTTCCTTTCAAGTTTCTTTTTCATGTGGTGTGTCATTCAAATGTCCACACCATGTTCTTATTTCTTTTTATTCTATACCTCTCCTGCAAAATGATCCATTTATGGATGGGAGACCCTTGTCCCCGCTCTTTTTATTATTTTCTAAAACCAAGTTATATAGCCATTATGCTGCAGAAATTTCGTCTCAAAATTTCTCTCTCAAGAAATTCTCTTATTTTATATATGTGAATACCCATACCTAGATCGTTTCTATGGGTGTTCATAGTTATACAAAAATGATATATTTGATTCTGGAATTGACATGCATGTAACCCTCACTCCCTTTCCATGGGTTATAAATGACTTAACGATCTTATTTTTAAGAACTTTTAAAACGTCACGATTTTGAAATAAACCCATTTTTTTTATTATATATGGGTTATTTATGAAATGTTTGATTATGATATATGTGGCTCACATGAAAGTAAAGACATATTAAGGGTGCGCCCTGATAGCGCTCCAATGCATTGGGTAAAGAATTAATCTCTAGAGATAACAAGTTTCACGATACTTTGATGTATAACCTTGGTAATTTTTATGACACCTTGGGGATGGACCTTGGTGATATGTTCATGAATTTCTAAATGAAATTTTGAAGCCACATATTCAAGTTATGTTTCAAGTTCTTTTTATCATGGTATGCCTATTCTCCCATTGCTAATGTCTTTATGTTTTTATTCAAGTTCTTATTGTTAACACAAGTAAACTGATTCTCTTGTTTACCCTTATTGGGCCTTCTGCTCACCCTTTTACCTTGATGTATGTCTCCAGAATATAAGATGCAGTAATTGTACATAAGATGAACATATGATAAAGTCTTACAAGTGAATTAGAAGAATGTTTTATGTTGTTTTCATGTTTTATGTCCCTGATTTCCAAGACACTAGACTTTAAAGATCCTCCGTATGTAAAATGTAATGAAAAGTTATGTAATAAAAAGGCGGGATGCTATATCAATTTTCAGAATTATTGGGTTTGGATCGTGGCCGCTACAGTCTTTTTATTGGGTTGTTGTCCGGTTTAATGTTCAAAGTATAAAATGCACTAAAATGGTGTTTATGAATAATAAAGCTCATGGATATTATATATATTAACAATGAATATTAGCCTCATCCAGTAGCTAATCACACCCCCCCAACTTGAGTTTTTCTAGTCCCGAGCATATCTCAAAAATCTGAAATTCGAATTCCCTTTTCCAAAACATTTTAATACACAATGATCACCAAGAACCCTTAAACCAAACAATCATGAAACTCATCAAAATCTTTTAATACAAGATAGTTTCATAAGCATATCTCAATCTCAAGTTCATTCCTTTGTTCAAATTCATCACCATATTTCATCCAATATTAATTATGATGATGTGTTGTGTATCACAATCGACATGGGGGGTTCATCTTTATTCAAGGGGGAAATGATGGAAGCGCTAGGTGGAATCACATTTCAATATTAAGATAGTATTCATTTTTTTTTTTTTTTGCAATTTTGCCATGGTAATTGAAATTGCACTTAATAGAGTCAACCCGTGTAGCAAGACTTTGCCGATGACTCTCAGGCTCAAAGACCTTAGGGCACCAAGTGTCGAAAGCCACGCATTAAGTCATTTCATTGCTCTACGCGCAAATTTATTGTTTTTTTTGTTTTTTTATTGAATACTAATATTAAAACTAAAATGATCACCAAACCTATGCTATTTATTTAGGGGACCCCATGAACTCAAACTAATACCCCACTATCTAAAGGACGTGCGTTGTGATCTTTTTTTATTTGGATGAAAATATAAACGATGAAATATCACATTAGACAACCACACTTTCCAAAATCTATACTCATGAAATTATACATGGATTAAAATCAGAATCAAGGCATGCAAAATTATTTGATATTCAGTTTCAAAGTTTTCAATGTGAATTATCGTGTTCAAAGTTAAAGGAATTTTTCCTTTCATTTACACACATTTTTTATTTCACAGTGATTTTTTTTCTTTTTCACCCCCCAACTTAAAATAACATTGTCTCCAATGTTTAAAGAAAATAAAACTTAGAAGAGGGTAGATGAGAGGAGTTCAAAGAGGATATTGAAAATGAGAATTATGGAATGAAGTCACCTGGTGGTTGAAGTTGACATTCATGCTGCTCCAATTTAATCCTTTGATATCCATGTCACTCGCAGAGTTCCATAGTGGAACAAGGAAAAACAAACAAACAAACAAAACAAAACAATATATATATATATTTATATAAAAAAAGTAAAACATAAGTATATATACAAAAATTATAGAATAATGAAGCACTATAAGCCGTAGGTCAGTAAAAAGCGCGTGCCTCTGTCTCCCTTTGGTCCCGGGTTCGAGCCCCCGCGGCTTCGCCGGTTGTGACAGGGTTTGCCCCACGACCTACGACGTGTCCTTTTATTTATTTTTTAATTATTATTTTTTTTTGTATTTTTCTTTTAACCTACAAACACATAAAAATAAAATAAAATAAACTGATGATACATTGTCTTCTTTTTAAATTTATAGGTAAGGTATTACTCAGGGATCACATCACGTGACACAGATGAATACGGTGTTCCCCTTTCATACCCATCCATACTCATAATAGAAGAACAGGTCAACAGTCTAAGGTACTATCATATTCAGAGTTGATTGATTAAGTAATTTTTTAAATATCAAAATGATTTGTTAATCCTATTTGAAAAATAAAGATAATTCACGATGATTGGAAACATGAAAACCACGGGTTGCCTCCCGTGCAACGCTTTAGTTTAACGTCGTTAGCCCGACATGGATCCTAAATCTATCAATTTTTTTCTGGTTCATGGGTTGACTCAGTTAACTCAACCTCTGTTTCATGTTTATTGAATGATTCAATGAATGGTTTTAACCTATGACCATTGACCTTGAAAATGTGACCACTTGTGGGATCTTGAATTTCTACAACCCCATGGGGGTACACCATATGCACTATGTATAGACCTGACCATCTGGACCTCAACTTTCCCGGGTGTAAATGAAGTTTTGAACTTACAAGAGCACGAATTTTCCCGGTTCAAAGTGTTTGACTTTGATATTCCTAGATTGGTAGGCTTGAACTCTAGCTTTATTTATCCTTGAATTTTCATAAGCCTTCATCCTAAGTTCTTCAAGTTCATTAAGATTTAATTTCCTCTTTGCTTCGGCCAAAGAAATGTCAAAGTTCATTTTTTTTTATTGCCCAAAAGGCCTTATGCTCAATTTCAACAGGTAAATGGCATGTTTTTCCATAAACCAACCTATATGGTGACATCCTATGATGGTTTTGAATGATGTACGATATGCCCAAAGGGCATCCAAGAGTTTCTCGGACCAATCTTTCCTAGAGGGATTGACAATTTTTTTAAAAATTTGCTTCATCTCTCTATTTGCTAACTCAGCTTAACCATTGGTTTGAGGATGGTACGCAGTGAAAACTTTATGAGAAATCGCATACTTAGACATGAGTGAAGAGAATGGGCGGTTGAAGAAATAGGTTCTTCGATCACTAATTATAGCCCTAAGAATTCCAAATCGAGAAAATATGTGCTCTTTCAGAAATCGGATCACAACATGATGGTCATTGGACTTGGTGGGAATGGCCTCAACCCATTTCGAGACATAATCAACAGCTAGGAGGATGTAGAGGTATCCCCTAGAGTTTGGGAAGGGTCCCATGAAATCAATTCCCCAACAATTAAAGATTTCAACGACCAGAATGGGAGTGAGGGGCATTTGATTCCTTTTAGTAATAGATCCTAATTGTTGACACTGAGGACAACTTTTGCATAATTGGAAGGAATCCTTAGTAAGGTTAGGCCAGTAGAAACCACTTTGGAGAACCTTTACAATGGTTTTCTTTGTGGAAAAGTGGTCTGCACATGCCTCTCCATGACAAAATTTTAGAACGGACTCTTGCTCAGACTCGGGAACACATCTCCTAATGATTTGATCAGGACAGAACTTGAAGAGGTAAGGATCAACAAACACAGTGTTTGACATCAGAAAGGAATTTCTTCTTAGCTTGGGTCCCGAGGAATTTTGGAATGTCACCTGTCACCAAATGGTTTGCTATGTCAGCATACCATGGGCAATCACTCACAGAATAGAGGTGCTCATCGGGAAATGAATCAGACACAGAAAGGTGATGTGAGTTGTCTTTGAATTCCATCCTATAGAGGTAATCAGCTACAACATTTTCAACACCCTTTTTATCCTTAATGGTTAAATCGAACTCTTGAAGAAGATGGACCCACCTAATCAATCTAGCCTTGGCATCTTATTTTTGGAAAAGGTATTTCAGGGCTGAATGGTTGGTGAAAACAATGATGGGTGATCCTAAGAGATAGGACCTGAATTTCTCTAAGGCAAAGACCATAACAAGCAACTCTTTCTCAGTGGTGGTGTAATTGATTTGTGCATCATTTAAAGATTTTCTTGCATAAGCAATGACACATGGAGTTTTCTCACACCGTTGTCCTAAGACTGCTCCTACAGCGAAGTCACTCGCATCACACATGAGCTCAAAAGGAAGTTTTCAATTTAGAGATTGCATGATAGGTGGAGAGATAAGAGTTAACTTGAGTGTAGAGAATGATTCCTCACAGCTTCCTGTCCATAAAAATGGAGCATCTTTCACCAATAGAGCACAAAGTGGTCGAGAAATAGAGCTGAAATTCCTAATGAACTTTCTATAGAAACCAGCATGTCCTAAGAAGGACCTCACTTCCTTAACAGTTTTAAGAGAGGGAAGGTGACGAATGATGTCGACCTTAGCTTTATCAACTTCAATCCCTCTACCAGAGACCAGATGGCCTAGAACAAGTCCTTCATTTACCATGAAATGGCATTTTTCCCAATTTAGGATGAGATTCTTATCCACGCATCTTGACAAAACCCTTTCAACATTCAGAAGTCATCCCTCAAAAGTATCCCCAAAGATGGAGAAGTCATCCATGAAGACCTCTAAACAGTCTCCCACCATGTCCGAGAAGATTCTCATCATGCACCGCTGGAAGGTACCAGGGGCATTACATAACCCAAAGGGCGTGCGCTTGAAGGCAAAAGTGTCGAATAGACAAGTGAAGGTTGTTTTTCCTTAATCCTCTAAGGAGACCTCGATTTGATTATATCCTAAGAATCCATCTAGGAAGCAATAGAATTGATGACCCGCCACTCGCTCGAGGACTTAATCAATAAAGGGCAAGGGGAAATGGTCTTTCTTGGTACAAGAGTTGAGCTTCCTATAGTCAATACAGACTCTCCATCCACTACTGACCCTTGTAGGGAGAAGGTCAACATCCTCATTGGTGATCACAGTGATTCCAACTTTCTTTGGGACAACTTGAATTGGGCTTACCCACTCACTCTCAGCAATGGGGTAGATGATATCCGCTTTCAACAACTTAAGAAGTTCTTTCCTTACCACATCCATAAGATTTGGATTGAGTCTCCGCTGAGGTTGACAGCATGGTTTGGATTCAGATTCAAGAACAATCCTATGAGTTCCAATGAGTGGGCTAATCTCAGGGATATCAGAAAGGGTCCATCCAATTGCTTTCTTATGCTTTCTTAGGACATCCAGTAGCATTATCTCTTGATTGGATTCAAGAGAGGAAGAAATGACAACAGGAAAGGCTCGATTGTCCCCTAAGAACGCATACTTGAGTGGTGAAGGTGGGACCTTAAATTCGAGATCTGATTGGTTATCACTTTCCAAGAAAGGATGGGACTTTGTATTGAACTCGGTTTCTTTGTTCAGATTTCTTGACATAATTGGTTCCTTGTGAACAAAATTTTCATCCACTAAATTGGTCAGATCGGTGTCATGAATGGGTATAGACTCAATGTTATTGATTTCACCAATGGTATCATTGATTGGTGATTCAAGAAAATCATCAATAGAGCTATCTGAAAGAGATTCAAGCCAAGGAGACAAATTTCCCTCATGTGAAAAAATAAAATCAATCTCTTCTTGACTTAAACATCCATCAGTAATTCCTTGATGTTCCTCAAGTTCACTATCAACACTACCAATCCAACTAACCTCATTGATCTCTTCATCATCCCCAATTTGAGAGTTTGCATTGTAGATGGTCTAAGTCTAGACTCATGTTTCCAAAAGTGATGGTCATGTTCCCATTTCGGACTCGGATAACAGAGTTGATTATTGCAAGGAAGGGACGACCAAGGATGATTGGGATTTGCTCCCTAGGTACTAAGCTTGGGTGATTGTCAAGGACAATGAAGTCAGCTAGGTAAATGAAATTTTCAACTTTCACCAAAACATCCTTTAAGATCCCCTTAAGAACTCGAACACTACGATCAGCAAGTTGAAGAGTGACAGATGTGGGTTGGAGTTCTTCGAGCCCTAACTGACAATACATGGCATAAAGAATGAGGTTCACACTGGCTCCCAGATCACAAAGGGTCTTGACAACTTTGTTCCCTCCTAACTCAACATTGATGTATGGACATCCTGGGTCTTTCAACTTCGGAGGAATGGTCCCTTGAATGGTGGTACTCACATTAGCAGCCAAAAGGACTTGGTTTTTATGTGAAAATTTCCTTTTAAAAGTGCACAAGTCCTTAAGGTACTTTGAGTAGGTAGGAATGGTTTGGATTGCATCTAGAAGGGGAATGTTCAACTTAACCTGAGAGAAGATTTCCCTCAAAGTCTGATTCAGTTCTGGTTTAGTTTTTCCTCTCATGCGTTGAGGGAAGGGAGCAGGTTGTTTGATTTTTTGGTGTGGTTGTAGTTCCTTCACATTCTCATTGGGTTTTTCAGAATCTGTGGGTGGTTCTTCATCATTTTCATGCGTTGTTGAAGCTTTTAATGGTTCTGAAATGGCTTGTTCAGGTTTCTCAATGGATCTCTCACTTCTTAAAACAGTCACTGCTTTGAGTTGTTCATGAGAGGTTTGTGTGTAACTGGATTCTCCCCTTAAAGTTGAGGATGGTACCGCCTAAGTAGGCATGGGTGCCTTCCAGATTTTAATGGTTTGTAGTTCATGTTTAAGATATGAGACTTCTGAGTTTATTTTCTCCATTTGTTTACACAACTGCACAACTGCTCAAGGATTGAAAGAGGGACAGATTGAGTTGGGGCTTAATGCTGGTTGGTTTATCCCAAGAAGATACTTTGGTTGTAGGATTGGTTGTTGGCATTGGATAGGAGGGTGTTGGTATTGGACTGGTTGTGGTTGGAACTGGATATGGTTTTGAAAATTTTGTGGAGGGTAGGGGTTTGGTCCTTGTGGCTGACTGGGTTGTTTGTTGGGTTGTTGGTTATCTTTCCAACGGAATCCTGGATGGTCATTGTACCTTGGATTGAAAGTGTTTTGGTACTGTGGCTTATGAAAGTTCAGAGCATTGACCTCCGCTGGAGGTCCTCCTAGAAGAACATCTTTAATGGAAGGGATGGTTGGGCAGTTGTCAGTCTTGTGGTCATGTTTGTCACAAATTGTACAAACATGGTCAACAGTTTGAATTTCATGGACCTTCCTAAGATCGATCTCCTCAACCTTCCTAGTGAGTGCAGCAAGTTTCGCCCTAAGGCTTTCCTCCTCCCTAAGTGTGTGAATTCCACCAGATTTGGGTGGCTTCTCATAGTAAGGTGATGTTCTCCGTGTTTGGTTTTGTTCGGCCAATCCTTCTAAATACTCGTAAGCATCATTTGGGGCTTTGTTTTTGAAGGTTCCATTACACATCAAGTCAATGAATTGTTTGTTTCCCAGACCCAACCCTTCATAGAAAATTCGAACTTGTTTTGGGATTGAAAATCCATGGTGAGGTACCATGTTGAGTGTGTCTTTGAACATTTCTCATGTTTCATAAAATGACTCCCCTTCTTTTTCAAAAAAGTTTTGGATGCTCTTTTTAAGTGCAATTGCTTTGTGATGGGGGAAGTATTTTTTGTAGAATTCTCTTTGTAATTGGTCCCAGGAGTGGATTGATGCAGGTCTCGGATTGTTTAACCAATTCTTTCCTCGATCCTTAAGTGAGAAAGGAAAGAGCCTCATCTTAGCTAACTCAAGTTGATGTGGTGGGCACATGGTTTCAACAATGTCTTTGAACTCTTTGACATGAAGGTATGGCATTTCCGACTCCATCCCATGGAAAGTTGGGAGGTGGTTTAGGACATGAGGTTTGAAAACATAGTGGGCTTCTCCTAGGGCAGCATGCCTAATGCAAGAGAGTGCATTGGTCCAGGCAGGTGTGAGGTAGTCATTCATTGTTTGATCGACTGCATTCCCCAAGTTTAGGGCTACCTCATTTGTATTTCTATTTTTGGTTCTCACCCGGGTTTAAAAGTTGGTTTCTTTGAAGACCTTTCATTGAAATGGGCTCAATTTTTAACTCTGGAGTATTAGGAAGATTAGAATCTAATGGAAAGAGTTATCTTGGTGTACTTGACTCCCCAACCCCAAGACTATCCGCCCAAACTAGACGTTTGATTGGCCACGGGTATAGGCGGACATGCGCCAAGAAAAGTGAAAAACAAAAGAAAGGGAAAAAGATAAGAGAATTTGAGGTGAGAAAAGAGAAATGGGGGAGAATATAATGGATGTTGAGATGACTTACTTGAGTCCCCGGCAACGGCGCCAAAATTTGGTCTCGCCCAAATTTACCCAAGATTTTAGGGTTAAGTGGTCGCTTGTTGTTTAGCTTGGGTTGTCGAATCCTCAGAGACCTAAGAAGTAACCTACAGACATGTACATTCTATGGATTGTTTTTGGATATGAAATTGCCAACTTTGAGTTGATTTTAGATGGGTTTAAAGGATCACTGACAGATCTAAGTTAATTCAATTTAAAAGAATGAATTGATCATAGGTTATCACTTGGGGTGGATTGGATACATTCATTTTTCAACTATTTCAATTTCTTATATTTGAGATGGGTTCATTTAATAAGATCAAACAACATCATCACTTCCTGGTTTAATACCTACACACCCTAATACTAATCACCTATACACTTAGAGGATCGAAGTTTTGAGCACTCCAAAGTAAAGGTTCGTATTAGCACTTGAAGTGTGCGGCCTTAAAATTCAAAAAGGACGAAGAAGTTTAAAGATCTTCAAACAAAATTCTCAATTAAAATAAGTGATTAGGTATTAATGGAGTGAGAAATAACATCCAATCCAGCCCCTTGCTACTCCCTTGGATCAACCCATAAGTGGGTTAGCCCTTCATTGATGACATGTTCTCAACGGAAGCGGAAAGTAGACTTACGAGGGTGGAATTGAAGAAGTAAAAACAACAAAATAACGATCACTCCACCGTTGTGTGATAAATTTCACAAGGTACGGTGTGAATAAATTCACACCTTGAGGCAACGGTATCAACGTGATATAGAGAAGAACAGAATCAGAGGAAAGGAAGAACTTTTATTAAGAAACTAAGGTGAATTGAACAACTTACATGAGAAAGAAATGTGATTACAAACACAAAGCGGCAGCATAACACTACAATGAAACCAAACACAAAAGATGCTCAACTCCTTCAGCAACACTGCCTTAAATAGGCATTTTTGAAGCCTTGGGTCGAGCCTACAACAGTGGAAGCCGCCTCAATTAATGGTGGTGGGCCTAGGTGGGTGGAAAGTTAAGGGAGAGTGGACTTTTCCACTCTTGACAATCAATCCGAGCCAACTTGCATCCACTAAACAGAGGCGCCGAAAGGAGCATCTAGATGGCCGAATTTCGGTGGGCCATAGAAGACAAAAATGAAGATACTGATGTGTCTGTAAAATTTCAGCCAAAATGGATATTTGGTTTGTGAGATATGTGTAAAAATGGTGGGCTGTTTTTCTGGACCGCAGAATCTGGCCCAGAATTTTATCTCCAAATTGGGACGCATGAAACTCCCTTTAACACTCCGAATTAGCTCTTGTCATTGTTGGATGAAATGTTCCCCTTGATGTCCTCTATCTTCAGTTCAATTTTCAAAATTATTGGGCTTGGATTGTGGCCGCTACAGTCTCTTTATTGGGTTGTTGTCCAGTTTACTTTGCCCAGAATGTGTTGGCATGAAATCCCATTTTGGTGGTCTTCCAATGTGAATCTCCAAGTACTCCAAAAGCACAAATTGTTACTTATAGCATGAGAGACCTGAAAATAAAATATGAAAATAAAATCAAAACAATTTTGTATTTTAGGAGGTGTTCAAAAATGTACCATGTAATAGTAATTTTAAAAGGGAATTACAATGATAATATGAATTAATGTTCAAAGTATAAAATGCACTAAAATGGTGTTTATGAATAATAAAGCTCAGGGATATTATATATATTAACAATGAATATTAGCCTCATTCGGTGGCTAATCATGCACCCTACCTTCGCCCACATCCCGAAAGATGACATCTGCAAAAGCACCAAAGTGCCAAAGCAGGGGTGAGCAGTAGGCTTTCCCCAATGACTTCCCAACTCACGCCACTAGAATAGAAGAATTAGCCATATTTATATAAAACAGTTTATATAAAACAATTTCTGAAAACAGTTTATAACTAAATATAAACACCTTTCTAAACAGTTTATAACTAAATATAAAGTAAAACCATGTGAACCAATTTTCCAGCAAGCTATACTCCAGATAAACATTTAAATATAGCTTTAAAACACTTTCTGAAAACTACTTTGGGAAACCAATAAACTCCACACAACAACTATCAAAAATGCATGCATCGTTATGACAGTTCCATACTCATGGTCGGTTTCTCGTCGAACTACCAAGTCCTCACAAGGTAATTATTCCCCATGTGTCATTTAACCTTTGGCACCAGGCACATGATCATATTTCAACCATGCCCAGTAATGCAATATGATACGCACACCAAGTTTAACAAAAACAAAAACCATTTTCAAACAATTTCACTGTTTCAATAAAAACGTCCGTTTATTGAAAACTTTCCAACCATCTAATTTCAAAACATTAAAACATTTCAAAAACCCATATATCTACTGGAAACATTCTAAATAAATCATTTTTACAAAATTCAAGAAGATCCATAATTTAAAAATCCCCATTTAAAATCAAAAACTAGGGTTTTTCACAATAACCCCCAATTTTCCACGTTTTCCACCACCCGTCACTAAAAGGTGTTTAACAGTTGTACAACAGAAAAAACACAATTTAATTTGCAATCAAAAACTAAATTTTTATGCATGTCAATCAATTCCAGCAATGGGAGATGAAAGTGAAGCCACCTACCTCGCTCGTTTCGACGAAAACCGACAACGGATGAAGAACGCTCAAAAATTCGGGTCAACACTCTAAGAAACAGATGACTAAACCGAATTAGATCCACAAAGATAGAGAATTAGTTTTGGCCTTGCACGGTTTGGCCACACAGTTTGGCCAAACCGTGTGCTGATCGTGCACCCCTTTTTTTTTACCCAAACCCTCAAAAAGTACTCGAAAGTCTCCCCCAACTTCTCACATAACCTTTAAACATATGAAAAGCATCAGGGAAGGGTTACATACCAGAAACCGAGGGCGCTACATTCTCCACACCATTGGTCTTTCCGTCCCTGGAAAGTTGAAAGCGATCACTGCCCTGAAAGAGTTCTGATCACTGCTCTTTCATTTCCTTCTTGCGTTCCCAAGTCTCTTCCTGAATCTGACCATGTTGCATAAAACCCGCACTAGACCGATGTTTTTTCCACGCAAGACTCTCTTGCCTATCCACAATTCGTACCGGGATATGTACCAACGAAGCATCCGGCTCTAGATCAACGTGATCTCATCTGATCACATGGTCAGGATCGGGCTTATACTTTTTCAACTGAGATATGTGGAACACATTGTGCACCGAACTGAACCGTGGTGGCAATGTCAACCGATATGCCACCTCTCCAACCCGTTCCAATATCTCGAAAGGGTCAATGTATCGGGGAGACAATTTGCCTTGCTTTCCAAAACGGTGAAGTCCAAACCTTGGAAAGATCCTCAAGAACACATGATCACTCACTGAAAACGCCAACGGTCTTCGGTGATGATCCGCATATGATTTCTAGCGACTATAAGCCGTCTCCATTCTCTTTCTGATCAACTGGATCTTCTCCGTCGTTTCTTGGATAAGGCTCGGCCCAACTAATAAGGTCTCACCTGTTTCCACCCAACACAGTGGAGAAAGACAAGGACGCTCATACAACGCTTTGAAGGGGGGCATATGTATCGAAGTCTGATAACTGTTATTGTATGAGAACTCCGCCAATGGCAAGTGCTCTTCTCATGAGCCATCAAAATCCATTACAGAAGCCCGCAACATGTCTTCCAACGTTTGTATCGTCATTTCGGATTGTCCATCTGTCTGATGATGATACGCCGCACTCATAGTCAACTGAGTTCTCATGGCTTTCTGTAAGGATTTTTTCTAGAAACGAGATGTGAACTTCGGGTCTCTGTCGGAGAGTATCGAAATTGGCATGTCATGTCTCTTTACCACTTCTTGGATATAGATTTTGGACAATCCTCCACCGTATGAGTTTCACGAATTGGAATGAAATGGGCCGACTTGGTGAACCGACGATCCACTATCACCCATATGGCATCATGTTTCTAGACCGTTTTTGGGAGACTTGTAACAAAATTCATAGCTATCTGCTCCCATTTCCACACTGGAATAGGTAAAGACTGCAACATACTCGTTGGCCGCTGATGTTCTGTCTTACCTTGCTGACAAGTTAAGCACTTTGAAAAAAACTCAGCCACTTTTCGCTTCATACCACTCCACCAAAATTGCGCCTTCAACGCCTTATACATCATCTGCATCCTCTGAAGAGATGCTCGACGCTGTCCTCAGTTGTGAAACTAACCGTCCTACTATAACAATCGATGTGAGCCTTGCACACTGAGATTACATCAAAGACATCCATCTCTAGCACTGAGAAATCTCATTTCTACTCAGCTCCATCAATAGTTATAGAACACGCTCTACACACGAAGGCTCGACATTCTCTTTCACCGAGAGGGGTTTGCAGTTTTATCACAGAAGGCGTCATTTCAAGTTTCAAACTCAGCAAATCAGCAATACAAGAAGCAATAAAGGAATGTGATGCACCCGTATCAAATATCACTTGCATAAGGGTAGAATTCCGTAGAATCATACCTCGCACCGTAGACGGTCCAGCCTAATCATTCAGAGCCCCCTGCTCTGCTGCATATAACTGCTTCGTCGTGGCACTCTGCACTTTGTTTCCCTGCTGAGATTGCCCCTGTTGAAGAGTCATGGTGTTCCTAGAATCACCATGGCTAGCTCTGCTCTGCTGGCGGCTTTGATTCTGTCGGCTCCGCCCTGTCGAAGCAAATGATGCCTGCGACACCTAAGAAGTGTCCCGAGCACCCGACCTTGGAGCACTGTGACAATATCGCTGAAGATGTCTCATTTTGTTGCAGTTGTGGCATTGTCGAGGTTGTGTCGTACACTCTCGCTTGATGTGGTCGAATGAACCACACTGATAACATCTCGGTTGGCCCTTTGGTTTAGGAGGAAGATTTACTGATCTAGGTGTTTGACTCTGATTCCCATTGCCACCCTGAAATAGGTGTCCCTCTTCCTTTTGCTCTTAGCAGTTGAGTTCCCACCATTTCCTATCAGTATCATCATGCTTCCTCCTCCCATTGCTCTAGAGATATCATGCTCACCCACTGACGCCCTGTTTACCATCTCCATATAATTTGTGATACAAAGTACCGCAATCTTCGACCGAATCTCCTGCCTAAGTCCCAACTCGAAGATGCGTGTCTTCAAGCTCGCACTTGCTGCAACTTCTGGTGCAAAGCGTACTAAATTCATGAATTTAGCCGCATATTCAAGAACAGAGGCTCTCCTGCTTCGGGCTGAAAAAGTCTGTTGTTCGCTGGATTCTGAAAGTGTGAGGATAGAATTGTTTGTTAAACAATTCTTCAAAATCCTCCCAACTCAAGCCCTGATCCAATCTAGCTTGCACCGCCAAATCCCACCATTGGCGTGCAAGATCCTCCAGCATATAAGTTGCCAATTTGACCTTCAGGTCCGCTGGTGTGCCGATGAACTCGAAAATTCGATTCATCATGTTCAGTCAATCCTCTGCCCTCTCTGGTTCCAAATCACCCCAGAAGATGGGTGGATTCTGCTTCTAAAACTGGAAGGAGTGGTCCACCTTTCGTGGCTCCTCCCTTTGGTTCCCCATGTCCACAGCTTCGAATGCTTAGATTATACTTTGCACCAGCTCTTGGTTCACCTGTGGCTGTGGTGCAACCACATTTCCAGCAGCTTCCTTCGGTTGGTTTCTACGCCGCCTATCAGGTGTCATTTCTAAACAAACAACACATACTGTAAGTCTCACTCTTCTAGAAATTGATTGGCTTGGCATGTCAAATTCTATAACATCAATATCACAACATTACTTTCAAAATCTAACCATTTTTGTAAACAAACCACTCTTGCTTTTGAAAATCAAAACATTTTCAAAATACATCAACTATTTTCTTTTCAAAGTCTTTTGTTTGAAAACAATTTTCTTCATTTTTTTCCAAAACTAAAACCATGCTCTGAATCATATGTCATTACTCAAAATGAGATATACAATCCTAGTGGGAAGTTATTCATCTACAATGCATGTGATGTTGGTCTCATTGGCTAAACCCATGACAATGAGACTCCACTATCCTACTAGTGTTTCCAAAACACTTACGTACCCAACCCCCTGGTAACTTGAAGTTCAGCATAAAAATATTAGCTACGTCTTTTTATGCTCTACATTTCAAGTCCCGACAATCCTACTCTTTTCTAAGAAGACCACTCAAGGAATAGACAAGAAGGATTTCAACTCCAAGACCAAGAAAACTCAAGACTACTTGTTCCACAGAGAAGGGACCAAGCTGATACCATTTGTAATGACTCACTCATTCTCATTGGCTTGAGAACACAATGAGTCATTACCGGACCTTAGGCGGCATCTCCAAGACGTCGAAGGCTGGCAATAAATGACGAAGGATTTCAAAGACCAGTGGGGGACGATTTACCCTTTTAAAGATAAACTATAAACCAACCAACCACAATCCATAGCAGTTATATGATGCATGAACAAAATAAGGACAATTCAGAAAATCTTTTATACCAAAGTGAGCCCAAACAAAAGTGCTATAGAGGAAGACAACTAGACATCAACCTAACAACGGAAGATAACTCAACAAGACACCAAAATAACCAAAAGACTCCAGGCCCCACCAACTCCGTGCTCCACCACCACCAAACAGCTCAACAACTCAAGAAGTAGTGCTAAAAACCTGTTACACCCTACCTTTGTCCACATCCCGGAAAATGACATCTGCAAAAGCACCAAAGTGCCAAAGCAGGGGTGAGTATAAAACTCAGTAGTCATTCCCCAATGACTTCCCTACTCACGTCACTAGGATAGAAGAGTTAGCCACATTTATATAAAATAGTTTATATAAAACAATTTCTAAAAACAGTTTATAACTAAATATAAACACTTCTCAAAACAGTTTATAACTAAATATAAATTAAAACCATGTGAACCAATTTTCCAACAAGCTATACTCCAAGTAAACATTTAAATAAAGCTTTAAAACACTTTCTGAAAACTACTTTGGCAAACCAATAAACTCCACACAACTACTACCAAAAATGCATGCATCGTTATGATAGTTTCATACTCATGAGCGGTTTCTCGTTGATCTACCAAATCGTTTAATGGTAATTATTCCCCATGTGCCATTTAACATTTGGCACCAGGCACATAATCATATTTCAACCATGCCCAATAATGCAATATGATACGCACGCCAAGTTTGCCAAAAACCAAAACCATTTTCAAACAATTTCACCTGTTTCAATAAAAACGTCTGTTTATTGAAAACTTTCCAACCATCCAATTTCAAAACATTAAAGCATTTCAAAAACCCATATATCTCTCGGAAACATTCTAAATAAATCAATTTTACAAAATTCCAAAAGATCCATAATTTAAAAATCCCCAGTTAAAATCAAAAACTATGGTTTTTCACAAAAACCCCCAATTTTCCACGTTTTCCACCACCCGTCACTAAAGAGGGTTTAACAATTGTACAGCAGAAAAAACACAATTTAATTTGCATCAAAAACTAAATTTTAATGCATGTCAATCAATTCCAGCAGTGGGAGATGAGAATGAAGCCACCTACCTCGCTCGTTTCGACGAAAACCGACAACGGACGAAGAACGCTCAAGAATTCGGGTCAAGATTCCAAAAAACCGCCCAAGATCTCCTCCCCCGTCATGAACAAGACCAGATCTAACCTTATTTGGCCTCAACACTCTTAGATCTACCCACAGGGGGTGTAGATCTAAGAAAAAGAGATGAAAGGAGTAGATCTAAGAAACCGTGAAGAAAACGATGAAGAACGGGCACTTGCCGCAAGAATCTGTCTTCGATTCGCTAAGGAACGTGTTCGAATCGCTTCCAGATCGATGGGAGAACCTCCTTTGGCGTTTGGGGGAGCAAAAATTCGTGTTAGGATTGATTTGGGTCGAAATAGATCGAACAGATGGTCAAACCGAATTAGATCCACAAAGATAGGGAATTGGTTTTGGGTTTGCACGGTTTGAACACACGGTTTGGCCAAACCGTGTGCCCGTGCACCCCTTTTTTTTACCCAAAACCCTCGAAAAGTACTCCAAAGTCTCCCCCAACTTCCCACATAACCTTTAAACATATGAAAAACATCAGAGAAGAGTTACATATTAGAAACCGGGGGTGTTATAGGTCGACGAGGCGCCAGGAAAGCCGCACAGGTGGGGCCGGTCGACGAAGCGCCAGGAAAGCCGCACTGGCGGGAGCTGGTCGATAGGGTGCTAGGAAAGCCGCACAAGCGGAGCCAGTCGATGGGGACCGGGAAAACTGTTGGATTGGTTAGCCCGATCCGTTTTGGATGATATTTAGACCGAATTCTTGCAGCCCATACTGCGCACCAGGCCGCAACTTCCGCGGATCGAGCTCCGCGGTGAGCTCGTTGGGGGTTGTAAGGGGCAACGCACCCCTGCTCCAGGGATCGAAGGCTCCGGTCCAAATTTGGGGGCACTGTAGCAGTGCGGACTTTTGGCATGACAACTGTAGCTCCTTGGAGCTCCAGTCGTCGGCAACTGTAGCACTTTTACTTGGGTGGTCGCGGCACTGTAGCGATACGGATTTCTAGCTACCTTTCACTGTAGCGATGCGGACTTCCTGTGCGGTTGGTGGAACTGTGGATCGTCTTCCTCCTTTTCTAGCCCATTTCGAGCTAAAGTTTCGAAGTTAGAAAACTCTGAGATACACCCTGTAAAAATTGTGCTCCCGAAACTAGTGAAACTTCTGTCTCTCCGTAAACGTAGGGATCATTTCCCGAACCACGCAAATCTCTGTGTCCGAGTTCTTCTTTTGTTTTTTTCCCTTTTACACTTCTGTGGATCGTTTTACGCTTCGTTGCTCCCGACGATTTCGCAACAAAAGCCGCATAGGCGGGGCCGGACGATGGTGTGCCAGGAGAGCCACGGAGGAGCCGGCGATAGCGGCCGGGTGACGGGGTGCCGCAAAGGAGTCGCGCGGGCTGACAACGGGAGAGAGGTGCGGGAATGGATGTTGCGTAGCACAAAGATGGGCAACGAGGATGGGTGTCGTCGCATAGGGAGAGGTTGGCGCACAGAGGGCAGAGGCGTCGAGGGTTGTCGCGACCGGCTGGAAGGGGCGACAGGAAGGGAGTCGGCGCTATGGTAGGGTCGTCGCGCATGGGTCACGTAGGGGGCGTCGCACAGGAGGTGCAAACGCGCAGGGAGTCGCCGCGGCTGTTGCGCAGTGGCTCAGGAGCCGTCGTCGATCTAGGTGGAGGTGCGTCGCTCCGTCGATGGTAGTCGCACAGGAGGGGAGCAGGTAGGGATCGTGACTGGCAGAGGCGCAGCTAGGCTAGAAGAGGCTTTTGCACAGGGAGGGCGACGCTCAGGAGTCCGTCGGACAGGAGGCAACGCGATGGCAACAGGAAGACGAGGTCGTGCGCAGGAAGACGAGGCCTTGCGTTCAGGCGGAGCCGCGGATGGCGAGCGCACTCGTGGGGACCAGGCCGTAGCGGCGGTTCGAACGGGAGGGGAACCGGCAGTGGCGGTCTGGCCGTGGTGGAGGAAGCCCGGACGAGGGAGTCGACGCTAGGGCGAGTGGCCAGATCCAGAGTCTGCACACAAAGACGGAGGGGGCCAGCACGGCTGGAAGCAGGGGGGCGGCTCGAAAGAAGTTGGGTCGGCGAGGGATGCGCCGGAGGGGCACTCGAAAGATGGCCAGGGGGCGGCGTTGATGGTGGTCAAGTATAACAACCCTGCTTTTTATTATACACTTAAACATGATTTATTACATAAAATCTTCACTTGATACAACATAGAAGATCGAGAGGTCTAGTGTCTTTGGGGCTTAGGAACATTACATAACAACTTAAAACATTAATCACAACATCTTTATTGAAAACTTCTTTTACATGACCACTACATTCCCTCGTACCTAGCATTGCATGGGATAACCTGAGTACGTGCATAAAAAAAGGGTGAGCTATAAAGCCCAGTAAATGAGTAAAAAGGGCATAACATGAAGAATACAATACATGTTAGGCAATAGGCATATCAATGGAGCATAAAAAAACATGAACATAAAGGCAAGATATAGCATGATTATCATAACATTAAAAATGTGACAACAACACTTAACATGGTATTAGCATGAGCCAAGACTCATTGCACATGGAGCATGAGTAAACCCTCATTGTACTTGAATTCGTATGAGTAAACCCTCATTGCACTTGACGTATCATGATACTAATTTTTACCCAATGCGTTTGAGCACTATCAGGGCACACCCTTCTTAATCATTTCATTTCATGCATAAGTATGTCGCATAAATCATACAACATGAATTCATAAAATATCATCATTTATTCCACGATAAAGGAATGTGGAATTCATACATAAAACTCTATAATCAATATGTAAATGTGCATAAAGGTGAATATTCTTGATAGAGAAATGGGCATGGTATTCACTACACAATGACTTTGGCTTGGAGAATCGCGGTGTAATTTCGGCAGTATAACAGCGTAACATAAGAATTCATAAAAATGGTTTATGAGAGAGAAAGGGGTGTCTCATCATATGTACATGAAATGGACAGTAAGGGGGTCATATAGATACATGTCCCAGCATATGTAATGAAATTTAGATTCATAATACAAAAGAATTGCTTGAATGTAAATGAGGAGAGAGGAGAAAGGGGTCCCTCATCATTCAAACAAAAGGAGAGAAGTATATGGGAGGTGTGAAATCATACCCCAACATTTGTAATTGAAAAGACAATGGTATAACAACATAAAGAAACTTGGACAAAAATGACGGAGGAAGAAATCTCTTACTTGGAAAAGCGATCCCAAAGGCTTGAGAGAGGCTTCTTGGGAGCTTGGGGCGCCTTGGGAGGATTCTAGATAGAGGAGGGCAGAGGTTGGTCAAGCTCCAAAGACTTTAAGTGAAGAAGAAGTGGGAGCTAGGATGGGTTTATATAGGAAAAGAGATTAAATTCTTGATTGTCTAAGTTTTGGACACCACGCATTAAACTAATCAAAATCACAAACCAACCCATGGTTTTTGCCCATGGTTTTTGCCCATGGTTTTTTTCCAAATGTGAGTGGAAAACATTATTTTATAAGGCCAATGACCGAACTTCTTAAAATATTAGGCTTGCTTATGTGGAGTTGAGTCACACTCTCAAAGAAATTAATTTAAAAAGTTAAAATATTTTAAGTTTTGGAGGGTCCACTAAGGCTTTGTAAAATAAATCAAACCAACCTAAAATCACATTATTTTAATGGTAAAACATATATTGGACAAACATCCCATTTATAGTATTTTATTACATCACCATTTGGTCATTATGATGTCATAAAACACATTATATAATTAAACGGTATTTAATTTTTACCCAAAAATTCGATTGTCTCAGAAAATTATGAAAATTTCACCGTTGGATAATTTCGACGTCCTGATTCCAAAAATAATATTCATTTTATCTAAATAATTTTCTAAGTATGTGAATTTTTATTTTTAAAATAAAAACCGACATTTATCGAAAATTCATGGGTTTTGACAAAACGACTTTCAAACCTTAATAAAAATCACAATTGTATTCATAAAAATTATACGATCACTTATATTTAATAAAAAGTAATTTAGTAATAATATTTTATTAAAATATTATTTAATTCAAAAATCCATTATTTCATCAAAATAGATTTCTTAATTGAATATTAACTAAAAATACTATTTGTGCTTTAAAAACTATTTACAAAGTAACAATAATAAAATGAATTTATATTATTTATTCTATACAAAAAATAATGCACATAATCATAGTGTTAGGGTCTTGTTACATAACCCCTTATAACACCCGCATAAGACCGAAGGGTAAGGTGTGCGATGGCGACAGACTCTTGGGGTGGCTCGGATAACATCGCTTGGGCGGTAATCTTTATCAACTTCCACTTCTCCCGTGGTTGGTTCCGTTCGAGCTTAACGTGTTGAAGCTCGACTTGGGCTTGGTCAAGAGAGAAGCCCAATGACGTCACCTCCTTTCCAAGCTCCGACAAATGGGCTTCGTACGGGGCAAGTCTACTGGATGAGGTCATCGCTTCCTTCATCTGAGTAAATCGGATTTGTTAAAGCCCTATATTTATACTAATCATGTGATCACTGTTCAACGGCTATATTAGCAACAATCACAATTTCTAACGGTATTTTGAAATCCAAAAACATAAAACAAAGGAAGTGCATATGTTCTACATAATCATTTTACATAATAAGACATTTAATTAGATCAAGAAGAAGAATTTTCATTAATAAAAGTTTGGTTCGTTACACCAAGGGTCTGGGGCCGCCGCCCCCCAACGGGGGGAAATACATAGGGGTCCGACGAGAAGAAAAAAAGACAGGAGAGTGTGGTAGGGTTAGAGAACCCGCTCTGATACCATGTAGAATGATAGAGAGTGGACCCAATACCCAAGATGATAGAACCAGAGGAACGAACTGATTGTATTTATGAAGTAAACCAGAGAATCACGGCAGAACTACAATAGTTGAAGAAGAAGAAAGACACCTCGAGAGAGCAGAAGCTCCTCGCCCAAGCCCTTAGGCCGCATCCCAAGCCAAAAGGCCAAACTAAAATCTTTTCTTTCCTTCCCCCCTCATTCTCACCTCAACCTACTGTTTATATAACTATTCTCCAGCCCCACAAGTGGGGTCTAGAACCTTCCCCTTAACAACTTAACAAACTCACCCTCAAAAGACCATTCTACCCCTTATTAGAATATTCTCCCCTCCAGCTGGACAACTAGTCTCTATCACTATCAACATCCCGAAAAACCACCTTGTCCTCAAGGTGGTGGATCGCACAGGTACTCCAAGCGATCTCCCATACCAGTCGTGCTCCAGGAAACTGAGGACAAGGGGTGCTGGTCAGACAATTATGCCAAGCAATCTTCCATATTCTTCTCACTGCTCTGGCATGTTGGGCCGAACCAAACGACACCGTTGACTTAGGACCGAGCTGTTGCGATCCTGTATAAAGCGTCTGTGCCATAGGTGCATGTCACACAATCTCCCACACGCGTCGTCCGCCGTCATGGATCAGGGTTGAATAGACGAAGGTGAGAGTGCCTCTCGTCGTAATGTATGCCCTCCCCCCGGAAAATCCCCTGGTGTATTGTCGTCAGTTGAGCCGCAAGTACGGTCGGTTCCACCCGACATCTGGTGTAGACAAACTGTATGAACCTCCTGTATGAACCGGGGGACCCTATCCCGACACCGTGAGCGTGACCTATGCAGCTGGTGGTAAAAAAAACAAGAGCCCATTGTTGAGTTGGCTTAGTTTGTTGCGGCTCGTGCTCCAGCATTATGAACGTGGAAGTGTTTGGCTCCTCAATATGCGGGAAGTCTATCACAGATTGGTTAGAGAAAGTGTCGTTAGGATTTTCGGCCAGTCCTGGGCTCCAGTTGTGCGTCCCATGTTCGGTAGGCCCCTCGGAGTGCGATGCGGACAGTTGCGGTACCGCCGGCAGGAACTCGGATGTAGTTGCAAGGGGTTCACTGATGGAGCTTCCAAAATCCCCAAGGATTGCTTCTTTAAGATACGTCCAAGTGAACGTAGTTGCAGTTCCTTTGGCCACTAAAAACCAAAGTGCTAACATATCTGACATGCAGAGGCGTGCCATTGGCACCTTCATCTGATCCGGCGTTTGATTGCGCGAGAAATATTCCTCAGCCCTTGAGATCCACGTCTCCGGATGTATGATCGAAAATTCCGATAGAAACTCCTGTAAGTTTTTTTCCTGATTGCGGGTCACCCAGGCCAATGAAGCCCAGAGTTCCTGCATCTCATGCGGAGGGTTTTCCATAGGTAAGAAAAACAGACTTCCTTGCCCTGCACCAGTGAGAGTTTCTTTTATATCTCTTTCTTTCTTTCTTTTTCTTTCTTCGAGAGAAAGTCGGGCACCCCCTTTTTTTCCCTGTATTTCTCTCCCGAGGAAGAATAATCGGGCCGCTCCACTTTTTTTTTCCTTATGGTGCGTGTTCTGGAAAATCCGGTCGCGCTTCCCTCTTGCACCGCTCGGTAGAAACGACGTTGATGAGGAAGATTGCAGCGGCTTCCTCGAACGCGTCTTCTCTGGTCAATGAGGTTGGCAAGAAAAAGGATGCACCAACAGGGCCCGCCTCCGTCGGGCGCCTCAGGTTAGTGTGCACCGCCCTCTGAAAACAGGTCGGTTGGATGCGGCGTCGTTGAGTGGAAGAGACAGGCAAGGGTTCTCCGTCCGCGAGAGTGATGGTAGTGCGGCGTTGTGATGACAAGCAACGGTGTGCCTCTCCTCAAACGGCGAACAGTATCGCGCGTCTGCTGCTGCAGAAGGCGGCGATGCAGTAACCGGCAAAACACTGCATTGTTGAACCCGACAGGTTGTGCGCCTCATGCGCGTCTCCTCTTAGCACCAATCGGCAACGCGTGTCACCGTTGATGGAGGCTCGGTAAGATGCGCTCCGGTAAAAACATGAGGAAGCAGCGGCAGGTCGTGGACGTCTCTAAACAGCGGTACGTCGTCGAGCTGTGTGTGTTGCCTTCGAACGAAGTAGGTGGAGGGTGGTATCCTTTGAAGCAGAGCCAAGAAGAGAACGCGAAATCGATCCGGCGGTGATTTGTTTTATTTTCTTCCTGTGGGCGAGGCCTGGTCGGTGCGGTCTGTCTGCAGCGTTCGTCTCAGTCGAGCAGCTCTGATGAAGTGTTGTGCGCATTTTTGTTTCTTTCAGCTCGCGGTGCGAACTGTACGAGGGTCGCCGATGGAGTGCGTACCGATTCGGAGTGGAAACGCACAGTGCGCACCGGCAGAACGCAGTAGTGCAGATGAAAACGAGATGGAAAATTAGCAGCACTTGGCGTGACTCCTCAAAAACAGCAGAGGCGAGCAGTATCCGGCTGTGAGCGTCTCCACCTTGTGAATTCACAGCACAAGAGTGAGAACGTCTCTGCTTTGAGCGCAATACAGCAACGCTCCCTTCCTTATCCGGCAGATCGGACCAATTGATAGAACCAGAGGAACGAACTGATTGTATTTATGGAGTAAACCAGAGAATCACGGCAGAACTACAGCAGTTGAAGAAGAAGAAAGACACCTCGAGAGAGTAAAAGCTCCTCGCCCAAGCCCTTAGGCCGCATCCCAAGCCAAAAGGTCGAACTACAATCTTTTCTTTCCTTCCCCCCTCCTCACCCCAACCTACTGCTTATATAACTATTCTCCAGCCCCACAAGTGGGGTCTAGAACCTTCCCCCTAACAACTTAACAAACTCACCCTCAAAAGACCATTCTACCCCTTATTAGAATATTCTCCCCTTCAGCTGGACAGCTGGTCTCTATCACAAGATGACTCTCTAAGAGAGGCATTGGTGTCTATTTATAATGAATAATAAAGACACGATAACTCAAGTCCGATGTGGGACTCGACACAATTTAACCTCTAACAATATATAAATAAATAAAAAAGCAAAATCTCACTTTGCTGAAGATACTTGATAAACTTAGCTCGGTTTTTGCAGTATTGTCCAGTAATCAGTGTTTAGAATATCAAGTATGGAAATTAATCAGGAAATAGAAAATAAGACTCAGTTTTACCAACATTGTCTTACTTCCCATTGAACTTTTTAATCTCCTAACTGAATCCAGTTTTAGCAGTAATGCTCAGTCAGGAGAGAATGAAGAACTCGCTTGACTGTTATTTTTCTATAAAAAATATGAACAAAGCACAACCTTTATCCGAACATGGTAAAATCAATTTAACAACAAAAACAATAATTATTCATCATCCATAGTAAACGGTTCAATTAAGTTCCACCCTAAGCTCAACATCAGATGACTTATTCAGCCGTAGATGCAAGAT
This sequence comes from Viscum album, assembly GCA_963277665.1. Taxonomy (NCBI): domain Eukaryota; kingdom Viridiplantae; phylum Streptophyta; class Magnoliopsida; order Santalales; family Viscaceae; genus Viscum; species Viscum album. The sequence continues at coordinate 989,961,158 of OY728136.1, read as the reverse complement.
AAAATAAAAAAGAAACTAAGAATAAATGCAGGCCAGTGCACTCCCCTTAAATTCTTCAATCTCCTTTTTCATCTTCCTTTGATATTCTCAACCCTCCTGAGTCAAGTCCCTCCTAAGCTCCCCTATTGTCTATCTCTCACACTTGTTTCCTTCAATTGAATTTAAATTCATCCAAATTAATAGATTTGGCACGCCGCTGTGTCATGTATGGCATGGCACTGTGCCATCTTCATAACAGGTCACCGCACGCATTTTCTCCATAAATGCAATTAATTAGCCAGTTAGTATTTGGAACAGTGCCATGCCAAACTGGCACAGCAATCATGATACTTTCTGGTCTTGTCATTTTCTCCTTTTGGGCACGGTCCTGTGCTAAAATGGCATTGGGGGCGCGCATATCACTATAAAATGCCCTAAAATCATTTTTTCCTCTTTTCTGCTCCAAAAGCCCTCCTGAGGAGAATTCCTACAAGAATACACCAAAATAACACAAATTAGTTCTAAAACATATAAAAAACTATAAAATAATACTAAAAACACTACAAGTATAATTACATCAATTCTCATATGCAGTAGAACATTGATAGAAACCTGGAGGAGGGGGGTGCTCTTGGCAAACTGCCAGATTGTCAATCCCGTCCACCCTTGCTTTACACGTATAAAAGGAGGGGGGGGGAGTCTAACTGCCAAGGGGCAGTGTCGTAAATTCCTTGTAGAAATCCTGGTGGGGGGGTATTAGGTCCTGGGTTCGAGAGAAGTCATTCTGTTATTTTGTAGATTAGGCAGGCTGGAGCTTTGGCTTGTGGAGCGGCGATCTCCCAGGAGTGTAACCAAGTCTTGCATCCTTATCCCTAGCAATTATCGAGATATACAAACAGAGAGCATTTTCTTCTGAATCCTTACTCTTCTTGATCAAGATCACACCTATTCGTGCTTTCATTGAGAGCCGATCGGAGAGGATGCTAGCGAGGGGATCTAGAGAGAGGTTCTTGATCAAAATTCCCAGATCAGACGCTGTTTCTGCATGCCCACACAAATGGAGAACCGAATCGCGACAGTGGAAGCCGCGGCCATGGAAATGAAATCCGGTTTTCAGCGACAGGATATCCATATGCAGGATATGTCGGCAGCGATCGCTCAGCTAGCAAAGAGCCGAGCAGAGTTCATGGCGCAGGAAACCAGCAAGGAAAAGTCGGCTATCTTTGAGGAAGGCGACAGTAGCCACAACTTGCAAGTTGAAGGCGGGAACAGGAGGAATGCTTCAGACGCAGAGGGAAAAGAAACGTGGCCAATAGAGCAGGAAAGCTCTTGAGTGCAGCCTTTGTGCTTTCCCTGTGTGTTTGTCTGCCCACAGTACACCTCGACGATCCATGTCGCCTGCTCGGCTTCCAGTTGCAGCCTGCCACATGTCCCACCGATCACCGTGTTTGTTACGGCGGCTGGGGTTCTCAAACCGTCTGCACGAGCTCCTCCCTCCACATGTTCGCCTCGCCTGCCGCGCCTGACACAACTGTCGCCTCGCCGCCTGCTCTGCATTTATGTTGCCCCGTTGCTTTATTTGCAGCACGCGTTCGTCTTCTTTCGGGAGAAGCTTCAAGCACCCGTGGTTCTTTTGTGTGTTCCGCTCCAGAGAGAGAGGGTTTGAGAGAGAGCGAGCACACCCGGCTATCATGTCCGACGATCCCACAACCCCTGGTTCCGGTGTATCCCTCCGGTGGAGAGTTCGCCGCTGGTGAGCTTCGTTGACGACCGCAACTCCTTTTAGAAGATCAACATCGGCAGTGTCGATCATCCCTTTTGACGAGCTTCACCCCTGGGTTCTTGGCATAAGCCTGAGATTGTACGGTTGTTTGTATTTCTTTTTGTTTCTTCGATGTTGTGTTGTACTCTTCTCAGTCTGTGTTGGGGTTGGCATGTGTGAGTTCATCCTGTTCAGAGGTGAATGTTACCATCCTCTGCTCGGGTTCACTGCGAGTCTTGAAGTGACAATGATCTCATGCATGGATAGTTTTCATGGTCCATGTGTGTATCTCTTTCTGTTGCTTCTTCTCCTGTATGACTATTGTTTTTGCTTTACATAATAATAATTGTTGTGGTGGAGTTCTTGTCGTGCACGTGGGACCAACGTGGTTCGAAGCACGTAAATACTCTTGTTCATTTACCTTTCTACATTTTCTTTACAGTTTTTGTTTATTCTCCGTTTTGCTTTTGTTTGTATGTTCTTTGGTCTTTTCGTTTCGCGTCATTAAAACCGATTCCCGTCTCCGCTTCTGTGAGTCTCGAACTGCCTTCATCGGACCCGTCCCGCCACTCACAAGATTCCTGGACAATATGGGAATGGAGCCGAGGAAGATCCTATGATGTTCTTGAAGGGATTGCGACAAACGGGAATGATGGACGCATATATAAATGAGTTTGAACGTGCAGCCCTGCGGATACCAAATCTAACCGAGAGGTGGTACATGAGTTTATTCATCGGAGGGATGAAACCGGAAATTTGTAGTACGGTGATGACACACGAGCCGCAGAATAAGGCACGTTTGTTGACTCTGACAAGGAGAGTAGAGAGAGAGCTCCTAGTTAAGGGAATAATCAAGCAAACGAAGGTGCAAAACAAGAACTATATTTCCAGTAATCAGGGAAGGAACTAGGGAACTAATACTATGAAGTTCATACAAACGGGAGAAGGGGTAGACAAAGAGAAAAGAGGAGGAAATGCCCCAAAATGGAAGGGAGTCAGGAACTTATCTAGAGAAGAGCTTGAGGAAAGAAAGGCTAAGGGATAGTGTTTTGCTTGCGAACAAAAAATTACTCTTGGACATAAGTGTCCAGAAAAAGGTTACAGATTAATGATATGGGAATGCGTCGAGCCACGTGAAGGAGAGGGTGAGCCAAATGATAATGAAAGGGATAGAAAAAGAGACAATATAGAAAAGGGGGAGTTGGCTAGCGAAACATGGGAAATGGAGAAGCAGGGCACAACTATTTGTGTGCTAGAGAAAACATGAACTGAAGGTTCTAGGACAATGTTAATGGAGGGGAGCATCGAAGGAGTTCCACTGATGGTATTGGTGGATAGTGGAGCAAGCCACAATTTTATTTCAAAAGTTGCTGCAGAACTTTTAGGCACAGGTGACTGAAACCAAACCATTCTATATCAGGTTGGGGGACGGACAGCGGGTGGAGACCAAGGGCTTTTGTAAATCTTTAAAAATTAAGCTAGGAGAAGAAGAATTTGAGTTGGATGCTTATGTTTTTGATACTTCAGGGCCCGATCTGGTATTGGGAATTTTGTGGCTTGAAACCTAGGGATATGTTACAACACATTGGAGGAATATGGCTATGGAGATTGTTTGGGAGGGAAAAAAGGTCATCTTACAGGGAGTAAAAAAATTACAGAATGTGACTGGTGCCTTACAGGAGTACCTAGGAAATGGGAAACTGCAAGTGCAAGGGTTACAATGGACGAACACACAGAATGAAGAAGTTGAGTCAAAATTGGGTTGTGGTTGACCGACTCACCAAGACTGTCCATTTTATCGCTATTCGGAAAGATCTCTCGCTTGAACAACTTGCAAAGATATATGTGAAGGAAGTGGTGAGACTGCACGGTGTTCCACTCTCAATTGTCTCTGACCGTGATCCAAGGTTCACATCTAAATTCTGGAGGAGCCTTCAACATGCTTTGAGTACTGAATTAAATTTCAGCACGGCCTATCACCCCCAAACTAATGTCCAGTCTGAAAGAACTATTCAGACGCTTGAAGATACGCTAAGAGTCTGCTCTCTAGAATTCAAAGGTGGATGGGATCAGCATCTCCCATTGGTTGAGTTCTCATACAACAATAGTTTCCACTCGAGTATTCAGATGGCTCCATATGAAGCTCTGTATGGAAAGCGATGTAGAACTCCAACCTATTAGGATGAAGTTGGAGAAAGAAAGTTACTTGTACCCGATCTTGTTCAAGAGATGACAGAGAAGGTTCAAGTCATCCAGAAACACATCAAAGCTGCTCAAAGTCGACAAAAGAGCTATGCTGACAACCGTCGAAGGGACTTGGAGTTCGACGTTGGAGATAAAGTCTTCCTTCGAATATCTCCATGGAAGAGAGTCATGCGATTCGGGAAGAAAGGGAAGCTAAGCCCAAGGTATATTGGCCCTTTTGAGATCCTTGACCGCATAGGAGTCGTGGCCTATCGTCTTGCACTTCCACCGAATATGGCTCAAGTTCATGATGTGTTTCATGTATCACTACTGAGGAAGTACATACCAAACCCCTCACATGTACTAAACTTAGAGGTGGTGCAGCTGGAAGATGATCTCTCCTATGAGGGGTAGCCAGTAAAGATTCTGGATCGGAGAGAAGGTTCTACGCAACAAGACAACCCATCTTGTCAAAGTGTTGTGGAGGAACCATAAGTTTGAGGAAGCAACTTGGGAACCAGAAGAGGCAATGAAGGAGAAACACCCTCACCCGTTTGTGTAAAGTGAAATTTCGGGAACGAAATTTCTTAAGGGGGGAAGAATGTAACGGCCCAAAGTTTTTCAATGGAATTTCCCTTCTTAAAATTATGTCATAAAATAACATGAAAACACAACATAATGAACTACTAAGTGATAAGTGACCTTTAAACATCAGCTTGTCACTTCTGTGTTTGAATTTTGAAAATCTGACATACACGGTTGTATTCAAGATGATTTTTGGAGTCTAATAAAACAAAAATAATTTTTTGGTGAATAGTAACCTACCCTTATGAATAGTAATATGACCCTTATGAATAGTAAATCATCCAACATAAGAGTAACCATACCCATGAATAATTAAATAAAATTTAGACATCTTAGAAAGTGACAATTTGACCTTAGTAAACGTTTTGGTATTTAGTAAGTCATAAATAATTAATTATAATTAATTAATTAATTTAAAAGAAAAAGTATTTTCTTAAAATGTGTTCATTAATTATCAAATCAATGTCTTATAATTTTTAGATAATTTTATAAGACCCTACATAATTTTTGAAAGCACTATAAAATCAGTTTTAATTTTAAAAACTGTTTTTTTAAGTAAATTATGATTTAAATTAAATATTAAATTAATAATATTTATAAAATTATTTTTGAAAAATGGACTTCATTTTTGGATTCTACACATCGAAAAATGGTTGGGGTAAATTTTTGGGATTTTTCTGAGATACTTGAATTTTTTATGAATAGTGAAATACCATAATTTACAAAATAAGCTAAATAAGCTAATTATAGAGTCATGTGTGATGTTCTGCTGATGTAAGCTCACTTGGTTCGGAATCACATGATAGAATTACTATTCTTGGTCATTCAAGACTCACTATTCCTTGTCTAAAGGGAAATTAATAAACTAATGAATTTTATATTAAGGGAACCCATCTCTCCTCTATTATAAAAACCACCCTTCACACCCTCATTTCCTCACACCTCTCAAACTCCAAGCCTTCTCTAAACTCTGCCCAAAAATCTTCCCTAGCCCCTCTCCCATGTTCAAGAGTTGCTGGTCTCATCAAAAGACCAAGCCTAGCTTCCTTAAGGAGAATCTCAAGAGGGGGTTTTAAGAGGCAATTTTTCTCCCTCTTCTCCTTTAATTTCCTTTCAAGTTCAAGTTCATTTCTTGATCTCTCCCCACCTATCTTCATCTAAATGGTATTGTAACTCCAGTATTATACATCTACTGGAATGTTAGGATGCTAATGGGATATTATATCATCCAACCCCCTTTTCCCTCTTTTATTTTATTAAAGAGAACGTTGTTCATGAGGTGTTAATTTATCACCTTCAAAAACGACATGCTTTCTTCTTCCATTTCTACCTTCAGATCTGGTCATGAAACCATTTTTATGGTTGAACCAGAATTTTTTTATATGTATTATTTCCTATTTAAAGTTCTGGAAATAACCTATGACCATATTACTAAGTGATAAGTTAAAACAAGTTCGTTGTGATCGAAAAACCGCCCAAATTAACCCAAATAATCATCATTTAATTCTTATTTAATGATTCATCCACATGGATATAATATAATTCATTATAAGATCATTCAATATCCTGTAATATCATTAATAACATGTAATATCGGTTCTGGATGTTTACCCATGTTCTACCCAAACTTCAATTTAAGAATACAAGTGAACCACTCAAGAAAACCATAAAAACAAACATTCCCGAATAATGTTTTTAAACTCTATAACTCATCCAAAGGCACATAAAATCACTTAATGAAACCATAATGAACTATATTAATGTACGCAAGGTTCTGGATTTCTAATTAATGAATATAATGTCATTATACCGGACATTAAAGAGAAGGAAGCATACGGATACAAGGTAAGGGGAAATTCTCGAACCCAACTTTCATCTTTCACTCTATTTTTGATATGGTTACTCCTTAAAGATCATTTGTTCATCATTGTCTTTACATTTCTGGGATATACATGTTTGTCATTGGTTTTTATGTCAAACAAAATGTTTTCCAAAAGAATTCTTTTAAGAACACGTCTTTTACTTCTCACTCAAAGTGGACGGTTCTTGTAACATGTATGTTATTCCCTCTTTCTTTTGGGAACCCAAAGTTTATGAATGTGTTCTTATGAGATGAAACTCATTCCTTTCCATGGGTTAGTTATGTACATTTTTTTATATGTGTTCTATGTGGCAAGCATGATAACGATAATGTTATGATGTGACGGGTGCGCCCGGAATTATATAGCGCAATATGAATGTTTCAATGAGACGGGTGCGCCGAGAATTATACAGCGCTTCAATGCATTGGGTAAAGTGATGAATCTCATGAGTAAATGTGAATTGATGTGTGAACAAGATGCTAGCTTGGTTCACAAGTATGTGTGGTATTTGACCACTAAGACATGATGTTTCATTTTTTTATGCATTGCCACATTTCAAGTCTTATATTTATGTTTCCTCTCATGTTCATGATCTTTTTCCCATGTTATGATTAGGATCACCCCATGCTATATTTTTCTTATCTATCCTCTTACTGGGCTTCTAGCTCACCCCTTTTGATGTATATCCTCAGGTGGCTACATGTACTAAGGAGAGGACAAGTGTCAATAAGAAGCTAGAGAAGAAGAAATTAAATAAATGTTTGTGCTTGATGTTGTAATTGTTTTGTATGGTCCTAGTTTGCCCAAGACACTAAACCTTTGGATCCTCTATGTGTAATACTATTTTGTTGTTTATCTTTAAAATGATGTAATAGTAATGTAAGAAAAGGTCGGGACGCTATAATGGATGAGTTGTATGGGCCATAGTACCTCACCAAGCTGGATTTGAAGTTCGGGTTTCATCAAGTTTGCATGAGGGGTGAAGATGTTGGAAAGACAGCCTTCAAGACCCATGAAGAGCATTACGAATATCCGATAATGTCGTTTGGGTTAATGAATACTCCGGCAACCTTCCAAGCGACCATGAATGCGGTCTTCCGAACTTTGTTAAGAAAGGGAGTCCTGGTGTTTTTCGACGACATACTTGTTTACAGTAACGGGCGGTCTTTCGAACTTTGTTAAGAAAGAGAGTCCTGGTGTTTTTCGACGACATACTTGTTTACAGTAACAGATGGCAAGAGCATTTGGAAAAATTACAGAGGATGTTACTGCTCATGCGGGAGAATGCGTTGGTGGCCAACAAGAAAAAGTATTCCTTTAGAAGGAGGACAGTAGAGTATTTGGGGCATATAATCTCGGTTGAAGGAGTTTCTGTGGATTCCAGGAAGATGGCAGCAGTGAAACAGTGGCGGGAGCCCAGGAACATTAAGAAGGTAAGGGGTTTCCTAGGTCTCACTAGATATTACAGGAAGTATGTAAAGGATTATGGGAAAATTGTTCACCCTTTGACAGCTTTAATCAAGAAAGAAGGATTCAAGTGGACCTCCAAAGCTCAGGAAGCCTTTGAGAAACTAAAGCTAAGTATGACTTCAGCACCGGTGCAAAGTATGCCAAATTTTTCGAAAGGGTTTGCAATGGAATGTGACGCTTCATGGTTTGGAATTGGGGTTGTACTTATGCAGGGCGGAAAACCATTGGCTCAGGAAAAGAAACTAATGAACTTGGTGTTGTTCATTCAACATTGGAAGCAATATTTGATGGGCAGACGATTTGAAGTCTATACTGATCATCAAAGCCTAGTATATGTTGAATCAGCGGGTCGTGTCAATGGACCAGCAATGTTGGCAAGCTAAGTTTTTAGATTATGACTTCGAAATCATTTATAAGCCGGGAAAGTTGAATTCAGCAACAGATGCTCTGTCTAGAGTAAACAAGGAGAGTTTTTGCAGTGAGCCATTTCTGAGCCCAGCTAGTAAGAAATCCAGGTGGTGAAGGAAGAAATACTTTAGGATGAAGATTTAAGAGAATTAATAGAAGCCTTGCAGTAAGATTGTACTGCAAAGCCTGGCTACACAACCCGAAATGGCCTCCTGTTCTATCAAAAGACTGGTGGTATCTAGGAAATCAGTTTTAATCCCAAAATTGTTACACCTCTACCATTCATCTCCAGCGGGAGGACATTTGGGATATTTGAAGGCCTATAAGCAGCTTGCGACTGGAATTTTTTGGGCAGGAATGATTCGAGTGCGGCAGTTTATTCGGAATTGCGAGGCGCGCCAAAAGAATAAGTGCGAGGGTTTAAGTCCAGCTGGACTCATACAGCCGCTGTCAATTCCAGATATAGTTTGGGAAGAAGTGTCTATGGATTTTATATCTGGTCTGCCCAGATCACAGGGTTTTGAGGTGGTCTTGGTGGTGGTAGACGGGCTTCGTAAGCATGCCCATTTCATACCACTTAAGCACCCTTATACTGCAAAGACAGTCGCAGATGTATTTATGAAGAAAATAGTGAGACTACACGATATCCCAAATGCTATAGTCAGTGACAAAGATCCTTTATTCACGCGCTTGTTTTGGAAAGAACTCTTCAAGTTACAGGGAACAACATTAAAGATGAGATCCTCTTATCATCCCCAAAGCCAAGGTCAAACTGTAGCAAAAAGGTATTTGGAAATATATTTGCGGCGTTTCTCTTCTGATCATCCGAAACAGTGGGTAATGTGGTTAGCCTGGGCATAGTTCAGCTATAATACCTCTTTCCATACCTCTATCGGGAAAACACCATCCGAGATTGTATATGGCTGCAAACCACCACACACTTTGCACTATACTAGAGGGGAAACAGTGGTTGAAGCAGTAGCCACTGCACCAGTTGACCGAGATGAGGCTTTGAAAGAGCTACGGATGAATCTTCTACAAGCACAGCAAATCATGGCAAAGTTTGCCAACCGGCGTCGGGGAGAGGTGGCTTACAATGTGGGGGGTCTAGTTTGGGTAAAGCTAAGACCAAACAAGCCCGAGGGCTGTTACTAAGATTAATCAGAAAACGGCTGCTAGATATTATGGGCCATTCCAGTTTCAGCAAAAGATTGGGGTCGTTGCCTATAGACTTGAACTTTTGGAAGCCAGCAAAATACATCCGGTGTTCATGTATCTCAGTTGAAACCAGTAGCGGGCCAACATTCTGTTGAAGAACCCTTGCCGGCTGAATTTTCTGAAGACGGGGACTCTCCGGTAGCAGTTCTAGCAGAGAAGACTCGGGGAAAGACAATTTGGTGGTTGATAAAGTGGCAGCACAGATATGTCGAAGAAGCAACCTGGGAAGATGCGGAGGTGATCCAGGCACAATTTCATACTTTCCACCTTGAGGACAAGGTAGTTTCTCAAGGAGAAGGAGGCGATAGGAACCTGGAGGAGACGATAGGAACCTCGGAGATGATAGCAACCTGTCGATCCCGTCCACCCTTGCTTTACATGTATCAATGAAGGAAGGGGCGTAAAGGGGAGGCGTCTAACTGCCAAGGAGCAGTGTTGTAAATTGCTTGTAGAAATCCTAAGGGGGGGGGGGGGGAGTATCAGTACAGGTCCCGGGGTCGAGAGAAGCCATTCGGTTATTTTGTAGTTGAGGCAGGCTGGAGCTTTGACTTGTGGAGTAGCGATCTCCCAGGAGTGTAACTGAGTCTTATATCCTTATCCCTAGCAACTATCAAGATATACAAACAAAGAGAGCATTTTCTTCTGAATCCCTACTCTTCATGATCAAGATCACACCAAACATGTTCAAAACACTTGTCATATTTGGGGTTTATTTTTGTGTTGGTGCATGCCAACCAGCTGAAGGTTAATAAGAAGAAATGTTTTTTTGCTCAATCTAAAGTGGAATATCTTGGCCATATTATTTCAAGCATAAGGGTTGCCATGGACCTCCTGAAAATTGAATGCATCAACTGGTCAATACTAAAAGCTATAAAAGAAGTAAGAGGATTTTTAGGCCTTACAAATTACTACAAGAAACTCATCTTACTTTTGGAGAACCTAAAAGATGCATGGCAATGGCCCTCTCTTCTAGCTCCTCCAAATTTTTCCAAGGTGTTGTCGATAGACTGTGATGCTTCACGGAAGCAAGTTGGTGTTGTCCTAATGCACGAGGCTCAGCCAATTGCTTGTTTCAATAAGGGTTTGGATGAAACTACCTTATCAAAGTCGGTTTATGAAAAGGAAATAATGGCACCCATATTGGTAGTTGATCACTAGAAGCATTGTCTTATGGGCAAACATGATGTGATATATACCGATCACAGGCTTTTCAACATTTTTTTGGTCAAAGAATCCACACTATGATTCAACAGTGTTGGTGGGCAGAATTGTTGCAGTTAGATTTATAAACTAGGGAAGTTTGACCAAGCAGCAGACTCAATGCCTAGGCAGGCCGAAGAGAAGTCAACTTGTTTGGCAGGGGAGAAGCTATTTTGTACCACCGTTATTGAGCGCTTTTGGATGGATGAATAAACTAAAGAGAAAAATTCAGCAAGACAAGGAACTGTTGAGTATCATAGCAGAAAACACACAACATCGGATATCAAAAACTGACTATTATCACCACGATGGATTGTTTTACTATAATGGGAGGCTGGTATTGTCAAAAGATTCAGTTCTAATCCCCAAATTTCTACACTATCATCATTCTTCAGTTGTTCGGGGTCATGCAGAATTCTTAAAAACTTAAAAAAGATTGGTTGGAAGTTTGTTGTGGAAGGGGATTGTTAGAATATTTAGGCATTTATGATAAGAATCAACGGTCAAAGTTTTGACTGTTTAAATGGGTTGACTTGTGTTTATATTCACGCCTTTATTTCATCTATAAATAAAGAACTCTACCTCTTTATGAGGTATGGGATTTACCATAACATGGTATCAAAGGAGGTTTACATAACCCCCCTCTCGACACCACACCCCCACCCTCGCGACGCCCTCCACCACCCTTGCAACGCCCCTCCATCCCAACAGCCGCGACGCCCCTCAACGTCACACCACCCCCATATCCAGTTCAACGGCGCTCCTTCATCCCCCAAAAGCTATGATGCCCTGTCCAGAAGCTCACGACACCCTCACCCCCCCCCCCTCCCTCCCAAAAATCCCGTCGCCACCACCTCCACTCTATGCGCTACTTGCCCCCCCCCACACACACACACACACCCTCCATAGTCGCTTTCACCACAGGTTTCCTCCTATGCGCTCGCACCAGAACAATGCCTCTATCCCAGCTTCGTCCAGTTGGAGTTGGTGCCATAAAACCAACTTTTGTATACTTTATGATAACCTATATTCATAGTTTTGAATGTTAATAAACTTCTTATTTTTCTTTTGCGTAACATAGTATGTGATAATGTCATAAAAGTAGTCGCATTAAAAGGTCATAGCAGTTCTCCGCTATGATAAGAACTCAGAAGTGTCACGACAGTATTCTTAAATATATGTTCTATAGTCGGATGATATTTGAGGGACACAAAAAATACAAGCTATCAGGAGTGGAGACTCATAGGACTTTGAGTCACCTTCTCATGGTGTATGCCCTTGATAATATCCAGTGTAGGATATTATGAGAACGAGATCCACCAGTAAGAAATCCACATTTATATGTGTCATTGGATGTTCTTATCTGCGGACGTGTGTATTGATCTTTAAACTTTAAAATTATTATTAATGAGTATTATGAGTCGTGTACTTTGATGTATTGACGAAAACCGTGACAACATATGTTCGCAGGAAGGTAGGATATGTTGGGCGTGTCACAAGTAATATTGCATTAATGAATAATACGAGAAAGAATTTGACCATTCTGTTCTTTAACGGAAGTTAATATCTCATGCCCTTTGATGAAAATGATACAGCCTAAATAAATTCATGGTCATGATGTTCTATAGGTAAGTTCTATCTCTGGAAAGTTAAAGAAAGAGACATCGAGCACATAGGTTGATGACACCAGCGTGCAACCTGTTTGATTTAATATATCGTGATAAAGGGATTATATTACACAGTAAGCGTCCGTATGAGGTATTATGTCGTTGCGGCATTAACTACTTTCTTTATGGGTGTCTTGGCGTGTTGTTAGACGCTAACTTTGAACTTTAGGCAACTTCACCTAATGCCACTGAGAAAGAGGCATACTAAGTGTATCCAGAATCTCAGTTAAATAATATATTTATTATTTAACAAGTTGAATAAATATTATCCCCGCACGTGATTTAATAATTATTCTATTTGTTTGATCGTATATATCTTGTCACTAGTTATTCGAAAAAATATTATGTGAGCGGATGAGGAGTCGCCGGACAGGAGGGAGATCTGCCAGGGATGGAGTGGTCGCAAAGGCGGGAAGCCGCAGGAGGGCAGCAGCGATCCGCCGGGAGAGGAGCCGTCGCCGCGCCTTGATCGGGAGCAGAGGAACGCCGCTGGAGTCGGGCCGCCAGGGAAAGCCACAGGGGGCGGACGGGAAAAAACTAAGGCTCGTAGGCCATGGAAGTCGCCGCCCCCTGTGGGGGAGAAAAAAAATATTAAACCCTAGAGCGGAATAGAAAAAAAATAGATGGGAGGGGGGGTCGGGATTAAGTTCCCTCTGATACCATGTAGATTGAGAAACCCTCTTGCCTCCTTACCTCAAAGTGAGGCGGAGTCATTCTTTTATAATTAATGAAAAGGACCACATCGGACCACAAGTCCGATGTGGGATACAGACTCCAACAAGCGGAATATTTAATAAATATTTATTTGATATTTAGTGAATATAATATTTATTTATTTATTAACGAATAATGTAGTGGTGTTTATTTATTAAATAAATAGTCATTATTCAATGCCTGATAAATATTGTAGAGGAATGGCGGACTGGGTTTATAGGTCCAATGAGAAATAATATATATTGAATATTATTTGAATAAATAATATTTAATTTTAATTCGCAAATTAAGCCCATGTCGAAAACTAATAATATTATTATTATTATTGGCATGGAATTCCGCAGGAATTAAATAAATATTAAAGGGTACTTGTGCAATTATTTATTGTTAACCCTAGCGGTATATAAACTCAATTATATTATTTTTCAATAGTCAATTCATTTGTTTTGTTGTGCACAACGAATCCGGAGAATCCTCTCGAAGCCCTAGAGAGCTCTCCTCTCCAAGAACTCTTCCAGGAACAGATAGCGATCTTCCTGCACCTCCCACTCTCGAGTCAAGAGAGATCAAAGAGAATCCTTTGGAAACGATTCTCGATGCGATCAAAGGCGAACGACGCAAACGATAAGATCGGTCGTGCTAGCACCCGGAGATTCCTACAGTGAAGTTCAGAGATTTGTGAAACATGTGTGGATCACCGCTAGAGGGAATCTGCTCTTGATTCCTACAACGCAACGACGATACAACGTAGATCTGTTGTCAAATCCATCAACGAAGAAAGAATTCTCACAAGGTAATTCTTTAATTGATTAAATTAATTATAAATAACATGTGATGATCCTGCGCTCTGGTTCCGGCGTTTTATCTTTTGTCTGTTTTCTTTGATTCGATTTCGTTGATCACGAAGTTTATCATCGTGTCAATCTCAGATTGATCGTCGATCATGACAAAAAGCAAAGTTGGGCATGATCCATCGCAGGCTTCCGTTGCGCCCGGAATTTATACGTATTCTCTGTCATAATTGACCACAATAAGTTATAACTATGCAATTTCAGCACCTGTTATCTATCAATTGTGCACCTTCAACACCTTTTTAACGTGCATCTTCAACACTCGACGACACCTGTGTTTTTGGTCTTCTATCAACCTATGGCATCATCGAGCGCCACTATTGGCGTTACTCCAGCGGCGTGTTTATCTTAACGGTCCACCTCATGGGTTTTTGACTCTAGTGCCTCAGAGCACATCACTGGGAATGCAAATATTCTTCGGTCTTATAGCTCAACTTCAACTGGAGAAAATATTACTGTGGTCAATGGTCTGACAACGCATATTACTGGTTATGGGAGTTCTACGATTATGCTTGGTTTGACGCTATCTATTGTTGCATTTGTTCCCAGTTGTCCTTTTAATTTACTATCTATTAGTAAACTTGCAGCTATCTTATAATGTCAGGTCATCTTCTCACCACCTTCGGTTATCTTTCAGGATCTTTCAGGAGCTTCAACGACTCGAGTGCATGATAGTGGACTTCAGGGTGGTGTGTATGTGTTTGGCTCGGCCCCAAGTCTCGCATATCTTGCCACTTCTGATCATGCCCTCCAGTTTCACTATTGCCTTAGTCATCCGCCTAGCCCCATTCTTTAAAAACTTTTTTTTGGAGTTTGTTCTTCTTCTTCCTTTTGACTGTGAGTTCTGCCATTACGCAAAAAACGTCACTAGGTCACCTATGTTCCCCACACAATCTCCATGCATCCACTCCTTTTCATTTGGTTCATTATGATATCTTGGGACTCAGTCTTAGTCCATGTAAACCAGGTTATCGATATTTTGTTACTTTCATCAATGATTTTTCACGGATGGCTTGGGTATATTTATTGAAAAATCGTTCTGAAACGTTTACCGTGTTTCGCTCCTATTATCAAGAAATCGCCACTCAGTTTTCTATTAAGTTTCACTGTTTGTGTTAGGTTCTTAACCTACAATAGTTGGTACTAGACAAGAATGGAGAAAGAACAATTGTATTCTATTGATTTCCCAGAATTTGTTACAAGGAAAAGAATAGAACTGTCACGACCTCCTCCCACCAAAGATGTCCCTCCTGAGCTGGCAATGGAGAAAGAGAGATAATGACCCCCGAGTCCTGCCTCCAGTAGACCCCGAGATGGCGACCAGCACCAAGGGTATAGAAATCTCACAACATGGGAAGCATTACTCTTTTTATAGAAACCAAGATCGGGATATAAGATGTGTCAACCTCAACAACTCCAAGACATATATATATAAAGGAAACCAAAATCCATCTCACATGCATGTTTAAAGTAAAACTGCTAGAAATACAATGAAAACTCCAAAGTAAATACCAAAAGAACAAAACTAAGCAGCGACACAGCAACTATCTCGACGCCCGAGCTAGTAAGGTCCAGCACAATCCGCTTAATCTCCCTGGAAACCTGAAAACAGTTTTATATACATAGGATGAGCATACAAGTATACTCAGTAGAAAAAGCCAAAGTCACTCGTGCACAAGTGGGAGAAACATACTAATACCCTGTAAGAAAAAAAACAGCAGAAACTCAAAAGCACCTAACAAGGTATACTATCCACCCCAACCTCACCAGAGCACGCTCACCAAATAATGCAAATCAAGTAAAGTAATATAATATAAACACATCGATATTTGGGTACCCCGCACCACTTCCCACTGGTTAACTACTCATTCCTAACGGCGAACGTCCTGACACTACCACGCTCTTCCACAAGCCCCACTGCCACAACCTGCCCACAGATACCTGGGCCACACATCACATCCCGCCCGCAGACATCTGGGTCACAACCACATCACATCCCGTCCGCAGACACCTGAGCCACAAAACCACAACCTCATCCCAAAGACACCTGAGAAAGTACAACATATCTCATCCCGAAGACACCTGGGAAGCACACCTCGCTCGCAGACACCTGGGTCTCACAACCGCACCACAACCTGCCCGAAAAGTCTTGGGTTACCAATGCCTAGAAGAGGAAGTAGAGAAGAGTCAATAACCAGCCATCCATCCTCCCACGGGGATGTTGGGAAAGGACACCCTCCCCCATAACAATGGAGATGTTCGACACGTAGTGCTCAACACGAGTAGGGTGCACATAAAAATCATAAAGAACTACAAGTATATATATATATAGGTACCAAACACTCCGTCCAACCTATGGGTTTTCAAACAAACAATCAGACCACACAAAATCACCCTTACTGTCAACCCTACATGCACGTATCACCACGAACGATGTCACTTCCGTAAGTCGATAAATGAACGCCGCTTCACTACAAGCCACAACTCAAAACATATCCCCAGCCAATTCATTTAACCAGTTGTCATTCTGCATTATCAATTTATTTATTTATTTCATCCCTACACGGCCAACTACCAAACACAGCATACCACAAGTAACATTATAACCCACACACACCACAAGTAACATCACAACCCACACACACTTCACAAAGTCCCTGGAAACTCCGGGCGAAAGGCCCACGCAAGGTAATACCATCCTTCTTCAAAATTATCCCTCCTAAACCATCATCTACACCCCCGCTGCACGAAAAGCACCACATCCAGCAAAACAACAAAACTCAACCAGCTTGCAGTCCCACTGCACACTCCCCTTTCCTGGACACTCGTCCAACCACTATCATCATCATTCTTCAAAGTCATGTCGCCTTGGTCCTTGCTCTCAACAAGCAAACCCCTAACACACCTCATCACAACCACACTCGAAAGCCCCGCTGCATAACAACACCACACCCAATAACATAAACATAGAACAACCCGAAACTGCAGCCCCGCTGCCCAACTACTGCCCAGATGCAGTCTCACATACAGTTTCACTGCATAACAAGTTCATTCATCCCACAATCAACCAATCTCTCAACCCGAGATTCCATTACACCACCCGTACCACCTCATACTCACAGCCACACTCCCAACCACAGCACCACATGACCAGCACGAAACACAAGGTCGACAGAACCATACACAACACACAGCCACACCAAACAGCAAGGCGTATTCAGACTTAGCAACCCTCGTTCTTTTATTCCACTTTGATAATTCAGGGGTGATCACATAACAAGTTTGATCCTGGGGCATCCATATTTTTAACCGAGTGTGCGTGGTTAATCAATTTCATAATTTTAGACGTTCGACAAGGAAACAACAACAAATATTCACAAGTCATACCGGTGCGCAAACAGAGGCCACCAACGGCCATGATTTTCAAAGGGCATATAGCCCTTACAAAACACAACATAGATCAAGAATAACATATAAAACAAAACGATCATCACCATCATCTTCTCAGCCCCTCGTTTATTACTTCTTATTATCTTTGTTAAATTTGGGTCCAACCGTATTCCCAAAGGGACATGAGTACACCCACACCACATGATACATAAGTAAAAAAACAAAGGAAAACCCAACTTGGAAAAACAAACGATCGGCAACTCCTCCTTGCGGCAAAAACAGGGGGGTCGCGTGAGCAGTATGAAGGACTCCAAGGGAAAACTGAACGGGCGGCTACAGCACAGGCGCGCGACTCCTTGGGGAAGAAAGGTTCTAGGCGCACCAAGAGAAAACAAAAACACGCTGGGAAGAGAAGAACTCAGCTTAGAAGAGCCAAATCCTATATCAACAGAAGGGAACGGTTTCAAGGGCCATTAAAGTCGGATCGTGGTCAAGACCACGCGGTTTGACTATTTCAAAGTCCCCAGAGCGTTAGGATATTAAAGATATAATTAATATCCTTTGAAACGCCTTTAGAAACACTCAAACAAGATAGGTAACTCATTTAACGTCAAATAAAACGTAAAGGGGTGAAACTGAAAAAACTGGAAATGACTCACCGATTGGCGAGTCACCGACAGTGAGTCACCGACGCCTGACTCACCAACGCGAGTCACTGATGCGACTCACCGACACGAGTCGCCGACGTGACCCGCCGACAGCGAGTCACCGACGCGACCCACCGACGCCACTCACTGACGCCCGACCTACCGACGCTAAGTCACCGACACTGAGCCACCAACGCGAGCTACCGACGAGAGCTACCGACGCGAGCTACCGACGCCCGATCTACCAACGCTCGACCTACCGACGCCCTGACCTACCGACGCCCTGACCTACCGATGTCCTGACCTACTGATGGAAAAACTGGAATTTTGGCAAACTCTTGAAATGAGCTACCGTTGCCTCCCAGAACACTCCAAACACTGGATTTTGACAAAGTAATGGACCGGGGAGGTCAGGGCCGTTACATTAGATACATCTCAAACTATTCTCGCCCTTCAGAATTCAAAACCAAACCCAGAAGAAAGAGGGGTACAAACAACCACCCCGTAAGATACCTCTCAAGGATAAACCACCCAAACTTTTTTTTTTTTTGAAATCTGGAGTGAAACCTCAACATCCAAGAACACCTCCCCCCACATCTGTTAACCCAAACATCCACAAGATACCTCACACTTACCAACTGTCCGGACACATGAATTAGGGAATTCCTTCCTCCATGTCAAGATATTATCCGCTCTGGGCAGCACTAACTCGCCCGCACGGGTATAATCGCATCTCAATTAATGCGTCTCGATTAAGAATTAGGTCTCCCTCTTTTCACATGTTAGCACTTCGTCACACACTACAGAACAAGGAAGCAACTCATCTCATAGCAAACAAGGTTCAAGCACTATATCATAAGCAAAGCACACAAGCAAAACTCAAAACAACCCCGAGTACTGGGTACGCATCTGCGCTTCTCGCTCCCAAGTACTCTCCTCCAGACCACCATGCCTCCACAACACGCGAACCAAAAGAATGGTTCGTCCACGCAGCACTTTCTCCCGACGATCCTGAATCTCCACTGGCCACTCCACGAACGTTACGCCGCCCTCGATATTCAACTCTCCTCAATCAATGACATAGGAGTCATCGTGAAGATACCGATGAAGCTGGGAGACATGAAAGGCGTCGTGGATCCTCTCCAACTGCGGTGGCAACGCCAACTGGTATGCCACCTCACCAACTCGCCCCAACACCTCGAAAGGTCCGATGAACCTCGGAGAACGCTTGCTCCCTCTACCGAACCTTCGTTGCCCGCGTCGAGGGAAAACCTTCAAGAACACGTGGTCCCCAACCTCGAACTCCAAGGGCCTCCTCCTACGATCGACATACGACTTATGTCGGTCCTGTGTCACCTTCACCCTCTCACGAATGAGCCGAACCTTCTCAGTCGTGCCCTGCACCACATCGGGTCCAAGAACATTTGTCTCCCCAACTTTTGTCCAGCACAAAGGTGAACAACACGGTCTCCCATACAAGGCTTCGAACGGAGTCATGTCAATGGAAGAGTGATAGTTATTATTGTAACCGAACTCTACCAAGAACAGATGTCACACCCAAGACCCACCAAAGTCCAAGACGCGTGCTCACAGCATGTCCTCCAACGTATGGATGGTCCTCTCTGTTTGTCCATCTGTCTAAGGGTGGAAAGTAGTGTTGAGGCGTAACTGAGTATCAAAAGCATGTTGCAATCCCCTCCAGACTCGCGAGGTAAAACGCGTATCTCGATCCGAGACTATGAATCTCGAAACTCCATGCAGCCGCACCACGTCATCCACATACCTTCTCGCCAAGGCATCCACTGCGCTCGACTCCTTAATCGTTAAGAAGTGAGCCGATTTTGTCAGCCAATTTTGTCAGCCGATCCACCACTACGCATATAGCATCACAGCCTCCTTGAGCTCTGGGTAATCCTGTGACGAAATCCATCGAGATGTCATCCCACTTCCACTCGGGGACATCTAGGGGGTGCAATAAACCGTCGGGAACACGGTGCTCAATTTTCACCTGTTGGCACACTAAGCACTTTGCCACAAACTCTGCCACTGCCCGCTTCATCCCGGGCCACCAAAATTGTTCCCTCAAGCCACAATACATCTTAGAAACTCACGGAGAACTCTCTCGCGCATCGCCACTGGAAAAAACAGCTTCTCACGGAACAGAATCCAATTCTGACCATCCTCCGACCATCCCTCTGGAGCATCACCTTGGTCAATGCGATCACGCATCACCTCCGCCTCCGAGTCTCCCCACTGAGACTCCTCCACCTGTTGCCTCAAAGATGACTGCACCGTCATCTGAAACAGACAGTCTTTGTCGCCATCCATTCCTGCATCTAAGTGCAAGGCAACCAACTCCTCTATTGCCCTTCAAGCGTCCGCAGATTCCCGAACTAACTCCTTCTGCGACTTCTTGCTCAAGGCATCGGCCACAATATTCCCCTTTCCTAAGGTGTAAGTGATCTCGAAGTCATAATCCTGAAGAAACTTCATCCACCTCCGCTGCCGCAAGTTCAGATCTCGCTGAAAAAAGATATACCTCAAACTCTTGTGATCTGTGAAGACCACAAAGCGCTCCCCAATGAGGTAATGCCGCCACAACTTCAGCACAAACACGACTGCTGCTAACTTCAGATCATGGGTGGCAGAGTTACGTTCATGGGGACGTAACTGCCTAAACCCATAAGAGATCACTCCTCGTTGCTACATCACCACACACCCCAAGACTAGACGGGAAGCATCGCAAAACGCCTCAAACATCACTCATTCCTCTGGCAACCTGAGCACTGGAGCACTGACCAACTTTCTCTTAAGGTAGTTGAAAGCTGTCTGACACTTCTCACTCCACATAAAGGCCTGGTCTTTTCTGATCGAAGCCGTCAAAGAAGCTGTTACTCGAGAGAAATTGGGTACAAACCTCCGGTAATAGCCTACCAGACCGAGAAAACTGCGAACATCTGCCACATTCTTGGGTGTTGCCCAAGAAACAACTGCCTCGACATTCGACGGGTCCACTGCTACACCCTGCTGAGACACCACGTGTCCAAGGAAGTGGACCTCCCGTGTCAAAAACTTGCACTTGGACAACTTTTCGTAGAGCTGGCGACGTCGAAGGATCTTCAGGACAGTCCTAAGATGCTCGGTATGCTCCTCCTTTGACTTCGAGTAGATCAGAATGTCATCGATGAATACGACGACAAACCGGTCCAGGAATTCACAGAAGACTGAGTTCATAAGTCCCATGAACATGACCGGTGCGTTCGTAACACCAAACGGCATAACCACAAACTCGAAGTGCTCATACCTGCACCTGAAAGCAGTTTTCGGGATGTCGTCATCCTTCACCCTCAACTGGTGATACCCAGACCGTAGATCAATCTTGGAAAACCAACTTGCTCCCCTCAGCTGGTCGAAAAGATCGTCTATCCTCGAGAGAGGGTAACGGTTCTTGACCGTCACCTGATTCAACCTCCGATAGTCTATGCACAGCCTCAAACCACCATCTGTCTTCTTTGCGAACAAGACCGGAGCACCCCATGTCAATACATTGGGCCGGATAAAGCCCTTCTTCATCAGATCCTCAATCTGGATCCACAACTCCCGCAGCTCAGAATGCGACATTCGATAAAGAGCCATCGAAATCGGACTAGCACCGGGTTGTAAGACTATCCCGAACTCAACGTCACGTTGAGGGGGTAGAGTCACAAGCTTCTCAGGAAAAACATCCAAGAACTCCCGAACAACTCCCGGACAACTCCCGAACAACTCCTGAAACCTCCACCATCTCAACATCCACCGATTTCACTGACAGCTCGGCCAACAAGGAAAAAAGAGGCTCCACGTGCCGACTTCTCATCAGACAACTCCGCTCGCCAACGAAAGCTACACGTTTTCCATCCACTTCTGAGAACACGACTCTTCTCTGGAAGCAGTCAATAACAGCATGCACAGAGTACAATCAGTCGATGTCAAGGATGATATCGTACGGTTGCATCTGCAACATAAAAAGATCCCCACATGACTAATGTGGTCTCATCATCAGTCTACATCCCCAACACACATCAAACAAGCTAGTCTGACCTCCGACCGGTGTACTCAACACCAGGGGCACGGAAAGTCTCTATGTCTAGTCCCAAAGTATGGACTAGACCAGGTGCAACAAAGGAGTGCAAAACTCCTGAATCAAACAAGGCGCAAACAAGAGTACTAAACAAGTTAATCGTACCTCAAACGATCTCTGGTTCCGCTGGAACTGTTACCCCTGTGGCGTGCAACTGACCATGCCCAGCTCCTCTGCCCCTCTGTTGTCGATTGCCCCCCCGACCACGCCCGGGTCGATATCCCTCAGGAACACCCTGAGGTCGGCCTCTGCCTGCTCGTCTCCCCTCAGTGGAGTAGGAGCCTGCTGTCCCTACTACTGAAACGGTCTAGCCGGCAACTGCTGCTGAGGCGGGTGTTAAACCTGCCCACCTCCACCGTACTGAGCTCGAATTGGGCACTGACTCTGAAGGTGCTCGCGGCCTCCACAAGCGAAAAACCTCAGTCCTAAGCCTATGGGAAAAGCACGAGGACCAGAAAGTCGAAACTGAAACTGCTGAGTTCGACTCCCCACTGGCCGAAATCTCGAAGGCCCCTGCGACTAAGACCTGCTGCTGGAAGCCTTGCCCTTCGTAGAACCCTGTTGGCTCCCCTCTCGCGGTAGATCTTCTCACGAGTGCATTCTCTCAACTACCTTCGCCTTCTTCTGGACCTCTAAGTACGTCAGCAAGGTGTGGGGAGTAACTGCGTACTGGAGAGAGGGACAGAGTGCCTCCTCTAAGCGTATCACCCGAGACTCCTCATTCGGAAAGAGATCCGGAGCAAAGCGAAGGAGATACTTGAACTTGATCCCCAATTCCCGTACCGACATGCTCCCCTGCTAGAGGGAGAGTAACTTCTGCCGCTTCTCAGCCTTCATGGTCGAAGAAAGGAATTACGCCCGAAACTCCTTCTCAAAATCAACCCACAGAACATCAGCCTCTTTCCTCTCCCTCAAATACAGCGTCCACTGACGCGCAGCTCCCCCTCATCTGGCTCACCGCCAGAGGAACCCAATACTCCGTCGGAGCCCGGATCAAGCTAAAAGTGATTATCAGCTCCTCAAGTCAACTCTCCGTCTCTATATCTGAAATGTTGTCTTCGCACTTTCCCAGAGTCTGTCGCTGGAAAGCACAAAGCGTCTTCTTCCACCGATCATCCTCCCCCACTGGGTCAACCCTCCGTCAGTCGACCGGGATAGCCTGTTGAGCCTCCACTGCTCGTACCATACGTGGACGACGGCCGGGTGCCATAGCTGAAAAAGTAAACAGGGAACTCTTAAGCGAGTAGTATGGAATTTATTTAGGATTCATTTTAACTCATTGTTTATTTTAATTTCCCAATAACGCCCAAAATAAACAAGAACACAAGTCATCATGATGCATGTACCTTTCTTAGGGTCTCTACCCCACAAACGGTGTAGCCTCACTTGGTCGTTCGGTAAGCTCAAAGTCCTTACATCGGATCACGGGGGGCCTAAAATCCTGTGTCCTAGCCGGTCTTCCCTGGCCTATGTCATGCACCAAGATCACCTGACACCGTTGCCCTACCAACCCATGCAATCCTCACTGTGCCTAACTCCAAACTTTATCATATCTCTCAACCATCACTTTTGATATCATTCTGTCACGACCCCCTCCCTCCAAAGATGCCCCTCCTGAGCTGGCAATGAAGAAAGAGAGATAATAACCCCCGAGTCCCGCCTCCAGTAGGCCCTGAGGTGGCGACCAGCACCAAGGATATAGAAATCTCACAACATGGGAGGCATTACTTTGCCTAACTCCAAACTTTATCATATCTCTCAACCATCACTTTTGATATCATTCTGTCACGACCCCCTCCCTCCAAAGATGCCCCTCCTGAGCTGGCAATGAAGAAAGAGAGATAATAACCCCCGAGTCCCGCCTCCAGTAGGCCCTGAGGTGGCGACCAGCACCAAGGATATAGAAATCTCACAACATGGGAGGCATTACCCTTTTTATAGTAACCAAGGTCAGAAGATAAGATGTGTCAACCTCAACAACTTCAAGACATATATATATAAAGGAAACCAAAATTCATCTCACATGCATGTTTAAAGTAAAACTGCTGGAAATACAATGAAAACTCCAAAGTAAATACCAAAAGAACAAAGCTAAGCAACGACACAGCAACTATCCCGATGCCCGAGCTAGTAAGGTCCAGCACGGTCCGCGTTAGCTCTCTAGAAACCTGAAAACAGTTTTATATACATAGGATGAGTATACAAGTATACTCAATAGAAAAAGTCAAAGTCACTCGTGCACAAGTGGGAGAAGCATATTAATGCCCCTGTGAGAAAAAAAACAGCAGAAACTCAAAAGCACCTAAAAAGGTATACTATCCAACCCAACCTCACTAGAGCATGTTCACCAAATAACACAAGTCAAGTAAAGTAATATAATATAAGCACATCGATATTTACGTACCCCGCACCACTTCCCACTGGTTAACTGCTCATCCCTAACAGCGAACGCCCCAACGCTACCATGCGTCTATTGAATCCGAAAGTAGAGCTCGGCACGAGTGACCCACCCCTGAGGATCTCTCTCATCAAAAATCAGCAACTCCACCCCCCTTGGGAACGAAAGTGGTTCGCGCAACGTCCCAGCTCGATCACGCGGGTCTGATGGATCCCACGCAACACCATCGGCAGATCGTTCCCCTGACTCCTCCGTAAGCAGGGATGGCTGGTCAGTCTCCAGTTGCAGGCATTTTTCCCAGCGTCGCATAGCGCCATAGAAGTATTTACAATATTCTGCTAACTCCTGAGCCTCGTGATCCCAACGTTGATGGCTGAGTGTGAAAGATTTCATTGCTAAGGTGATGGTTTTCACCGACGAGTTGAGCTCGCCCAGAG
The DNA here is from genome assembly GCA_963277665.1 of Viscum album. Lineage (NCBI taxonomy): Eukaryota > Viridiplantae > Streptophyta > Magnoliopsida > Santalales > Viscaceae > Viscum > Viscum album. The sequence goes on along the minus strand of OY728136.1, from coordinate 989,936,266 downwards.
TAGACTCCACCCGATCCATGCGCTACTCCACGCCATCAAGACAAGTCTGATGGCGCGTTTCCATCGCCTGGATTGTAGAGAGGATCTGGTAGAACGTCATCCACCCAACAAGAGAAGATGGTCACAATCAGAACGGCGAGTCGAACCAATTGTTAACCCTCTCAGACTCTCAATTCCAAACAAGGAACTGCTGCGTATGTATTTCTATATTTAAATATCAGAATTACACGAGATGAATGAGGAAGAGAAAGAAATTCTCATAAGGCCCCTATGTGCTCCCGCCCAAGCTCCCAAGCCGAAAATTCTATACTAATTCAAGCCTACCTTCCCACGCTCCCGCTCGTCGCTTAAAACAGACTAGCCGCGCTCCCTCCTCCACGTGGGGGACCAGCTAGCCTGACTGACCCAGTCGCACTCCATTCACTTGTTGAACAGACTATTTTGCACCTTCCTCTTCAGGGATAAACCTTGCACTCTCCCGGTTGGTCACGGGCTTTATCATCCCCACTCAATTATTAGTGACAGGGATTCATTGTCTGTACGCAATTTTTAGAATGCAAGGAACTGCTTTAAAGATGAGTTTCTCTTACTATAAATAGACAGATGAACAAACCAAAATTGTGAACAAGTGTTTGGAGAACTGCTTAAGGTGTTTTGCTTCTGAACAACCAAAAACGTGGGCAGAATGGTTGTCTTGGGATTAGTTTTTCTATAATACAACTCCACAAGTGCCTACTAGGATGACACCTTTTGAAGTTATTTACGGGAGGAAACCACCTGCGATCCAACGCTATACTAAGGGTGAAAACCAAGTCGAGGTAGTCGTAAATGCTCTTGTGGAAAGAGATGTTTTGGTTCAACTGAGAGTCAATTTACAAAGAGCTCGGCAGTTAGATGATTGAGTTTTCAAATAAATGTAAGGGTGGGGAAAATTTTGAAGTGGGGAATTATGTATTTGTGAAGCAAAGGCCCAACATGCAGACCCCAAAACTGAAAAAAGTATGTCCCGGGTTTGCTTCCATGTATTATGGACCTTTCTTGGACTATTTTCTAACAAGTAGACATGTGACAAGTATAAAGTTGATGAGAATTCCTTGAGAATACTAAATTAGATGTTATTAGGTTTGGAGCAGATATGAAAATATTCTCTTAGTTACACACAACTATACTATTCAATCAACTTTCAACAGCAACAAATGATTTCAACGTGAAAACAATTAAGGTTTCATTTGGTTTTGAAAAAACAATATGTTTTCATTTTCTAAAAATGCACTAAAAAATATTTTAGAAAATGTTTTGGAGTGAGGGGAAAACAAAAAGGTATGTGAGTTGGTTATCGAAGAATTTTCATTTTTTGGAAACAAGAAAAAAGGTTTTATTTTTTTCCAAAAAAACCTCATTTCCATTTTTATTTCCTAATAGATGTATCATCAAATACATTTTCTAAAACATTTTTAAAAAATGAAAACAAAAAATATTTTCCAAGAACAAAAACAACCTAATTCTAACAAAACTGCAATATTGGTGGCTCACACCCGTAGTATCTATTCTATACCAAAAAGAATGTTAGAGGTGAGCACAGGGTTGCCCAACTCAAGCAACTAGTAGAAGGGTAAGTGCTGCAGAATGAAAGTGGCAAATGAGACAAGTACCCCCTCCAAATTAGGGGGGGAAAGAATAAAAGCTAAATTTATGATGCCTTGATCATTATTTGAAACTTTAAATCGAACAGCTCTTACCTCAGCTGGTTGACCAATCCCCCCAGTATCGGTCCACAGTCTCTGTGAGGCAACTGAATTTGGGTGACCTTCTAATAAAAGTAATTGCAGCTTCTTAAGATCAAGCACTGTAGCCGGTGCTGTTGATGTTGAGGGTGATGTAGTAGATAAAACAGATTTCACCCGAAAACAAATGGGGCATTTATTTTTCACTGCAGATTTCGGCAATCAATGCAGCATGAATAAAAAGAAAAAGAAAAGGTTGAATATAATGTAAATGTGCATGTGATTAGAAGCAGCAAAGAGCACAAGTTAATCCCAACGTCTTGGTTGAGAACCATGACTATTTGAGTTTCTTGGCTCAAAATATTTCATTTGAGAGACATTTTGGAGTTAAATGCGCTCTATTAATCTAAACGCGCCTCATTTTTTATCAGTTCGCATATTGCAAATCAAATAGATAATAGAGAAGTGCTTTAATGAAATCAAGATGTGCAATTGGAGCAAGCCAAGCCATAAAATGAAAGGACTGGGGCAATTCACATCATTAAACAGGAGAAGCAACTGGTTCAGGAACTCATTAAGGAAGATGCTACCAGTAGCACCCCCGATCATTAGCCATCAAGAAGCAATAAATGTGATAAATCAACAATAAGTTATAGGTAATGATTGTCATATTTTCCCATTAAAGCACTTAGAGTTGTACGACATTAAAGAGCTTCACTGAAATCTCACTAATCAGTCTTCTCGCCTCGATTGTGAGCATACAATTTGATCAATGATGCTTGTTTCCAGCTAATAAGCATAAGTGAAGAGTTTGAACGCACCAAAATGTTTGGATCATCGAAAACATTGAAAGGAAATTATATTTCATTAATGAAAACAGTGTTGTTAAATGGCGGTCATGGCGTGGCAGATTTTCTACAACCCCATCTCATAGAAAGACGTTAATGATTGCAATGAATGGATGCTTGAGCAAGTGGAAAAACTTAATGCCAGAAAAGATCTTGTTTTTTAGGATAACTAGGGGTGACGTTGATGCGGAAACGTCGGGAGTCACAACAACAGAAAGAAACGATTCGGAGAAGAGTAAAAGGGAAAAAAACAGAACGAGAACATAAGGATTCACGTGGTTTGGGAAAAGCGGTCACCCAAGTCAAAAGTGTTACAGTAGCTACCGGTTGGAAGTCCAAAGAGCTACAGTGAATGGTCGTTGAAAGTCTGCGTCGCTACAGTGCTCTGTCGGTGTCGGTCAGTCAGCTCTGCTACAGTGGTCATAGATGTTACAGTGGCTCATGACAACGAAAGGCAAGAGAGCACATCTTCATCATATTGAAGAAGAGGAAGAGGAGGGTATTGAAGAACTTATTGACGATCCTATTAGCAACAGCGACGGGGTTTCCATGGATGAAAATGAAATTCCACTCACCACGCCTATAAATACCCATTCCCTCTTCTCATTCTTCCCGCACCGAATTTGATGTTTTCCCCTTATAGCTCTCTCAAAGAATCTCTCTCATAGTTTTTTCTTCGATCTTGAACCTCTAGGCTAAGAAGCCCAAGAAAGGTAAGGGTCATTTTTCTCTCTCGTTCAATTCCTATTTACATTTCCATTTCCATTGTAGTATCCATTTAAGTTTCCAAGTTATTAATCTAATATTGTTGTCATATCATTGAAAGTATTGTCCTTATGATATCTTATGCATGTGATACCCCATTTCACTCACATTATATTCCATAAGTCATTGTAATGCCGAAATTCTCTTGAGAGGCATAAATTTTTATATTGTCCCATGATAAAAAATCTTTATTTATGTCGTTTATTTGTGATATTATGGATGCATTGTTTCAAATAGGGGGCCTTGTCTAAGAAAGAATGACGTCACTTCTACACTTCTTCGACCGGTGCTTGATTGCTCAGTTCGGTGCTTTTGCTTCGTCTGGTACCTCTTCGACCGAAACTTCGACCAAGATGAGAATAGCTCTCAAGCTTCGTGGTCGTCACTTCCCAACAGCACTTCAATTCTTTAGCATCACGCACAACCGCATCAATTTTCATATATACACACACGAGCTACAACATCCTCAACACCTCTCCACCCCTTTATATAGGCCTCGCTTCTCCGAAGATTAAGGGCAAAGCGCGTACTTCAAATTCAAACTTCCCACTTAAACTTTGAAAATCTCGCTCAAAGCTTTCAACGTTTGACCTAAACTTCCCAAAAGATAGGAATCAACAATCTTTGTAGAAACTCTCCTTAGATCTCGGCATCGACTATCTTCTCCAATCTTCCTACAATCTCGGCTAGAATCACGATTCTTCCCTTCGTGATTATTGAATCGTTGAACGTCCAACTCAGAATCACCACATTCAATGACTTTACGAAAACTTCATAAAAGACCTTCAAGCTTCGACCAATACTACTTCGTAGGAACATCTTCATCCGATAATCTTCATAGTTGTTCGTCTGATAGGTTTGACATATTCCCTCTGTTTGGAGCTCTTCGAGTAACTATGTTTGATGACTTCTTCGAATTCCCTTTCCTCCTATTTCTCTGATCAGTGACTTTGTAAAAGTTCATCTAATACCTCCTTTGTCTAACATCTATGTTCGATCATCCCTCGAAAGTCAGTCAAGCATGCTTTCTGTCACGACCCAATCATGGGGGTCCTGTCCCACACCAGCAAGAACATCAAAGCTGCGGTTCATCTGGTTAGTCCCTATCTAAGAGATGGGAGTCGCCCCGACACAGAGGAGGATGGTGCGTGTCAACTTTGACACCACTGGTTGGGAGTTGGGGCCACTCTCCTGATGAGTCCATGGCAGGACGAAACCAGTGAACCTCACATATGAAGAGTTGGACGGCTGAACCCCGCCCGCCTTGGAGGGGGCTGGGGTGCCGCACGGGCGAACCGCTGTGCTGAGACGCTCAGCCCGTGACAAGTGGTATCAGAGGGAATGTGCCTCGTGGTGTTGCGGAATGCTGCCGGATGGACCTTGGTGGTGGGAGAGAAGTCCGAGGCAGAGACGCCATTATGAAGGGTGGGTCTCGTGGAGGTGGTTTTCGACCCTGAGAGAGAGGGTGGACCACGGTGGTTTGCGACCCAGAGAGTGGGTGGGCCATTGATGCCAACGACAAGGAAGGAGCGTCCCCTGAGGCCATGCTTGGTAACCGGTTAGTTGGAAGCAGTCGCGGACACACAGAAGGCCACGATCCTGCATGCACGAGGGCGTGCATGGAATGGTGGTGGGAGAATGTCACGACCCAATCATGGGGGTCCTGTCCCACACCAGCAAGAACATCAAAGCTGCAGTTCATCTGGTTAGTCCCTATCTAAGAGATGGGAGTCGCCCCGACACAGAGGAGGATGGTGCGTGTCAACTTTGACACCACTGGTTGGGAGTTGGGGCCACTCTCCTGATGAGTCCATGGCAGGACGAAACCAGTGAACCTCACATATGAAGAGCTGGACGGCTGAACCCCGCCCGCCTTGGAGGGGGCTGGGGTGCCGCACGGGCGAACCGCTGTGCTGAGACGCTCAGCCCGTGACATTTCGCAAGGTTCTTCCTCCGACCGATGGGTTCTCAGATGCTTGTTAGTTTTCCTCCATCCTATAAACACGTGGAGATTTGTTCTGCTCCTGTCTGATTGACTTTGTAGAACTTAATCCAATGACTTTGTAATACTCTATCTAATGACATCGCTCGGAGACTTATGTTCAATGCCTTCGCATGGAAACTTCAGTCCAATGAACTTCACTCGTACACCTTTGTCCTATGATTTCATACGGAAACTTTTGCCCTATGAACCAAAGACTTTTGTCTGATCATCTGACCACTCTTCAATTCAGTTCATTCAGAAACTCTTGTCCGATGACTTCATTTGGAACCACTTATCCGATGACAACCACTCTTTTGTCTGATGGCCTGCTTCAGAAACTTCTTCATTCGATGATCTTCACATGTTTCCTCTTTCTGATGACTTTGGAAACCTCTGCTCAATCATTCAAAAGCCCATGTCTGATGACGTATGTTCGATGACTCACCAAGTTCGTACGACAGACTTCATACTTCCATTCATCAGTAACAACCTTGTCAACAGCTTACACAATACGTCTCAACTTGGTCTTTGAACAAGCCCGTCCGTTAGACTTGGTACAGCTCTTCATACAATTTCAATCAGCACTACACAATGTTTGGGAACCATAGTTCCACTGAGTTCCGCCGCAACATAGTATCTTTATAACTTGAACATTGCACAACCGCACCACAATCTCCTCCTTAGGACTTAAAGCTTGAATCATGAGAACTTTCAGTAATCATGATGTCTGGTACTTTGAAGATCGGCAAAACATCAACTGATTTTGGCTCTTTTTCACAGAGGTCGTTTCTTCTTCCAAACTTCATCTTTGAATCACACCCACAAGACAATGTGATGTTTAATCAATGAAGAATATATCACCAAACATCAATTGATATTCTTTATCCGGTCATTATTTGTCAAATGTAACTATGAATGTGATCGGTCAAACATTTATTTTCACCTGGCGTCTGATCGACTCAATCCGTTCGCATCAGTCAGATGTCACTTGAATGTTCCTTCATTAAACTCTCGATCTTTCCTCTAATCGATGGACATTATATCATGGTTCGTCTGACGGACTTTGTAATAATGACTATAAAGGTTCATCCGATGAACACTCCGTCCGATCACCTAGGTACGTTGATCACCTCAGTACACTGAACTTCGCCCGATCATTTCAGTTGTCTGCGTCTGTTAGACTCGATACGATCATCTCAGATATCTTCATCTGATAACATTCAATTCATCAACTTCTTAAGGAAACTTCATAATGTTGATAACAAATGTGTTTCTCCAACAAACACCGCACATGTTGTAGACATTAAAATCAACTCAGCAATCGTCTTAAGTAAACTCGGTCTTCAAATAACTTTCGCCTTTCAAGTAATGAACAATCTCCAATTCTTCCAAACGTAAGAACACCATATATATTTTTCAAGATAAGCACTTCTTTTCTTCTTTATTTAATCATCCAAGTTGCATCTACTTTCTTACTAGGCTTGGATACTTCAATCAAGCTTTCCAGCAACTTCTTCTTTACAATCTCTTTAGTATATTGACATCAATGAAATCTTTCTATTTCATTGACAACCATTGACAACAAATACAACTCACACACAAAGTGGGCCCTTCGGTGTGGGCGTTTTGAGGATTCAGCGGTGACTTCGGGTGTTAAGGCATTGTGAACGGGTGGTGCAGTGATGTGGTGGTGCCTCTCGGTGTGAGGCGTCCTGTTTGGGTGAAGTGGCGGTGCGTCCGTGTTGAATCTGGGGGCTTTCAAGGCAAATTGCGTCATTTGAGACGCAATTGAGGTGGTTTGAGGATCGAACCAGGCTTTTGATAGGAAAGTCGGTGTGCTTAGGCTTGGTGTTTGGAGTTGCACAGCAGAAGTGTGATGGGCGTTAAGAGACAAAACGTAGTTGGTTAGTCGTGAATTGACGACCAAGGTATGTCGGAGTTTGTGGTCGAAGGACTACCATGGCTTCTCGGAGACGAGAAACGTTATGGTGGGGAGTTCATAACGACCCGCATCATTACGAGTTGGAAATTCACAATGGAATTTGAATTTTTCGTTTGGTGGATGGTTAGTTTTGAGAACCGGGGCTCGAGTTGGGTTTTCAAGCGTTAGAACGTTGGTAACACGTTTTTTTCGACTTGTCTTGGGGCTCAGGGAATGTCCCGAGGGTTCGGGAGGATGTCGGGGGAGAGATGGAGTGGTCGGGCTACTGAAAGTAACAGCTACAGGCCTTTCACAGCGTGAACCTATGGTTCGCGCTATGAAAGTTCAAGGTAAGGGCTCGGGGATTTCTACCTAGAGTTCATTCACGGCATGAACTTATGCTCACGTCGTGAAACCGTGTTGGGTCTTTTTTTTAAGTGGCAGAGGGGTTTCTAAAATAGAAACCCGCTCAGGCTTCTTCTCTCGGACGAGCGCACGGACAGGGGGGGTCGAACCCCCCCACTTCTCCCTCCCCTTCAATCTGAATGGTTTCTTAGCGATTAGTCTCACTAATTCTTGATAAGATCTCCTTCACTCCTCCCTGATTCTCCTCTCCATTCATCGTTGATTTCAGTTTGGATTGGCTAGGGTTCGGATGAACAATTTTGTCGGAGAATGGCGAAATCATTGCACTTCATGGGGCTTTCGTATGCGTCTCGTAGAGGACGTCTCGAGAGGTCGTAAACAAGTCGTTGTTCATCGTTTTCCGTCAGGTATGTTGCTCGATGAGTTTCCGTAGGGTTTTGGCCGAATTTGGTGAAATTGGCCTTCAATTCGAGCACTAATTTTGGGGATTTTGTGTTGTCTAGGTTCGGGGGTGTGTCGAGAGTGGATCGCACCTCGTTGCACGTGGTTTCGGCTTCGTTGCGTTGCCCGATGAGTTTGATGCCTATTATACCAAGTTGGATTTTTAGTTTAAATTGTTTAATTAATTAATTTGTTGGCGTTTACGGATGAGGCAGGTACTCGTGGACTTGATGGAAGCCAGTATAGGCTTGGATGGGTTTTCAGAACACCGGTTGAGGTAGTGGGCCTTGACTTTATTTGAGTCTCTTGGTTATTTGGTGATTTATGTTTTTGTGCCCTCATTAGTATATATGTCTATATGTTTCGTGATTTTTGTGAGTTGTCATTAGGTTGGGACGGGCTCGCGTCGACCGAATAGTCAACATGGACGTATAGTTTGCTAAATGATCTAATAGTGGCCCTCCTTATGGTTTTCCTTGATAGCGTGTGTTAGATTTCAAAAGGAAAATGGTTTCTTTTTAAAATGTAATTTTAAAAAAGGATTTGATTGAGATGGAAATTTTAAAGGGAAAATTGAGATTGGCAAAATGAGTTTTGAAATGGTATTTCAAAGGGTATGGGGTTTTACGGTGAGTTTTGATGGGTTTTGGGCCACGGGCCTTGCATGAGTAAGGCGGCACGAGATGCCTTTTTAAAAGGTTTTAAAAAGGGTATTTTGCTTGGTTTCAAAAGAAAAACCAAGAGGCTTGTATGAGTTGGTTTTGGTCTGTTTGACCATGTGGGGGCGATGCCTTGTTTTCCAAAGCGTGTGTGTGTTGTGCTTCTCGTTTGTGGGTGTTTATGGATTGTGTATGTTGATGCATGATGATGCATGTGTTGTGTGGGTAGCCCTGTGAGAACTTGTTTTGCATGATGATGCATGTGTTGTGTAGGTAGCCCTATAAGAACTTTACTTGTGGTATCAAAGTGATGATTGGTCCAGATGGATGTGACGGACCCCTTGGAGGTTCGAGATGGGTTTCGAATGTCTTCAAGACGTGGGACTAGGCCCCAAGGGACTGGTTCCCTGGTGGCGAGTTAGTGAGTTGCGAGACGGGTTGCGTGCCCTGTTTTTCGTTGTCTGCGTGTGCTTCATGTGACCTCCCCAAAGTCCCTAGGGATGGGCCGGTGTGCTTAATGTGACCTCCCCAGAGTCCGCGAGGATGGGTCGAAGTGATTGATCATGACCCCCCAGAGTGCATAGGGATGGGTCGGCGTGCATGGCGTGACCTCCCCGAAAACTGCGGAGATGGGTCAATGTGCATGTGAACCTTGCCTTAATAGGCTTGGGTCGAGGACCACCCTGGGGGCTGAGTCGTGGTATGATGTAACGCATAGACGATGGGCCTCCCTCGAGTGAGAAGGGAAGGGTCGAGGCTTGTGGACGTGTGAACGTGCCCTGTTCCTTCAGGTAGTGGGTCGAGGTTAGGAAAACACCCCACCCAGAGCCTTCGAGTGTGGGTCGGACATCATTTCAGTTGGCACCCTACCCAGCATCTTCGGGTATGGGTTGGGTTACAGTACATGGCGTTCGTCTTCTTTCCGACATGGAACCGAAGCAGGTAGGATCAGGCGTCGTGGTGGCCTGGTTAGCAGACAACGACCTAACTTGTATGATTGTATATGCATTACGTGTTATGCTAATGGATGTGTGTTGCACGAACACGACTACACCTATTATATGTATTGCATGCACGTCCACTTGATCACAGCAGCACTCAGTACTGTTAAGGCATAGGGGATTTCTACTGGGTCGTTGGACTCACCCCTTACCCACATGCACAGCATGGGTTTCGATGTATGTGGGTAGACTTTTCTGTTATGTCATGCTTATTTGGTGTTGCTCTGTTTTGTTTTATTGCATCATATAGATAGTTTACTATATATTCCAAACTGCAGGAGCTCATGGGGTTCCCAATTTATTGTCTACGGAGTTTTGGGATGTTCGTCGTACGGACGGGTCATGTCGAATTTTCGGTAGATTCGAGCATAGCCCTCGGAACTTATTTTAGAGGGAATAGTCTCCTCATAACTGTGTTAAGTCATCTCCACTAGTCGACAGGCTCTAGCATACAGGGAGGCGCATCTGAGGCCAAGTAGCGTCCCCACGCGGGCTCTGTTTGGGCAGCCTAGGGCGGGGCATTACAGTTATGATAACATAAGTGTAATTAATTTATTCAAGAACTCAAAATCAAAACACGTTGATATTAAGCATCACCGCATCAAGAGGAAAAATGGAAAATGGGCTGTAAAACTTAAGTATGCATCACCACAAGGACAAGTTATTGATATATTTACAAAGTCACTTTCAAAAGAAAGAATTCAAGAGTTAATGTTAGAAATTGAGTGTTTGGTCTTCACATCTCATGATTTGAGGTATGAGTTCTTGATTCTCATCTCTCTTAATTTATTTGGATTATGTTGTCAAATGGGGGATAAAACATAAATCCAAAGTTGGAATCCTAGAAGAAAAGGTTCAACGATGATTATCTAAGGTGAGAAGATCTTTTGTGAATGTATATTATTTATCAAGTAGTTTCATGTCAAGTGGTTGCATGATGCTTCACAAAATGATAAGAGTGCACTAAGGGGAGACGTTGTCAGTTAAATTTAAAGGGAAAGAAGTTGAATTGACAGTTTAATTGAAATTAGATTTATAGTATTGACAACAAATTCAAATGAGAAGATTGTTGTTACCATGACTAGATAAAGAAATTGAAGTCATGGACATGATTGTATTTGGAGAAGATTGTTGTGCCTATGAAGAGATTGTTGTGTTCGTGACTAGGAGGTGATATTGAACCCATGATCGGTTTGAGTCGGTGATCATTTGACACATAATACCAACTTGCGAGTGGATTTGATGAGACATTCCCATTGCCAATGATCGTCTAGAAACAGATTAAGGTACTTGGTTTTATTAATGGTGTGCAATGTATTTCACAAATGCACCCTGAAATTTTATCCCTAGAAAAATCACAGAAGGTGGGTAACTAAACACGCGCAATACTAACACAAAGCTCTTCGTTACACAAACTCTTCGGCAGATAAATAAAAATGGGGGGACATGGAGACTTGCAGTGGTTGATCTCAGCGTGGAGGTAAGTTCTGAAATTGAGCGACGCGGTATCCGCGGGCCATCTAAACTGCGGAAGCAAACACGGCATGTCCGCTAGTGTTCCTCCGCTATTCCTTGTGAATTTACTTACCCCCTTCTCCTGACCCGCGAGCTGTGAATGAGCCGAAGGAATTGCAGAGGAAACGTAAGACATAAAATCCCCGAAAATGGGGATGATGACACGGAAAGACGGATGTGAAGGGGATGAAAACCAGGAAAGGGCATGCACTGGAGGGTGAAGAAGAAAAGAGGCGCCATGGAGGATAAGGCAGTAACCGGCCCGGCCCGGCCTCACGGCAGAGGTTAAATTTTAATACATCTATCTCGTAAAAAAAATGCAAAAAAAAAAAAAAAAAACGGTGGTCATGGATGTATCATATTTCAATTTTGTTCATCAATAGACAGTGTATGTGTACAGATATAAATCATCCATTTATCTGCGTCCTTTTAAAGACATAAAAAAGAACTGCTACAAAAACAGGATTATAAATCATCCATTTATCCACATTCTTTTGAAAACATTGATACATATGTTTTTTTATGAGCATTTATAAATACTCTTCGTCTAATAAATAATATGCATCTTACACTTTTTATCAGTGTTTCTTAAAAGACGTTGATAAATAATATCTTTTTATCGATCATAAAAAAACGCTAATAAAGAAATATTTTTTATCACCATTAAAATTATGTCGATAAACAGTGCAACAATGTACTCACTTTAACATCGTTAAAAACAATCTCTTTTAAACGGTGTTATGTATCGTCACTTTTTTAGTGTCGATATTCATAAAAACACACACACATACCATTAAATATCATATTTTTATATATAAACATATTTACTTAAATATGATTTATATAATATCAAATGTGTATTTACATTCAATATATAATATACTTAGTTATGATTTTTAAAATAATTAATAATTAATATTAATTGAAAATTTGATAATTAGTATTGAGTGATACACACTTAATAACAATTTGGTAATAAAAAAATTAATAAATTAATTAAAATCTTAAGTGAAGTTGAAAATATGACATCAAATTCAAATGACCAAAACTTTCGATTCAAATGCTCGTTTAGACCCCGCAGGCTGTAAAATCGAAGTTTGTGAAGAGATCTGCGGCGTTTGATACGAAGAAACCCCATAATCCATTTTTATTGGTCAAAAGCGGCTCAGAAGATCTCCAAAATCAAGTTTCAAGTTAGGGTGGCCTCGTTTTTAAACATTTGATGAAATCTCTGCTTAATTTAAGAGGGTATTGTAATTTTTATGGAGATATACCCTTAAAGAATATAATACATATGATGTGTTTATGCTATGTTGTATGCTATGATATGGACGTGTCATGGTGTACAACACCCATGTTGCAACTGACATGTTTCATGCATTTGGGTATATCGTTTCTTACAGTATGTTGATATCGTTTTGTAGCCGCCTACTAGTCGTATTGTACGACTTAACTATGTCGTAAGGCACTGTGAGTTGTAGTGTATGATTCACATAACACTCTACGATTAGCAAGACAGTTGAACGTTAAATGGTTAACATTTTGATCACCTTCATGTTGGCTATCATTAATAATATGTTTCATACGATGAAACGAGCAAGGGAATAATACGAGGGTTACAAAGGGTTTATAACCACACATATAACTCATACATTTCATGACGTATGAGTAAATCACACAGAGAGTTATGACATAATTCATACATATCATCCCACAAACTTACAAAGTGGGTACTACTAAAACAATATTCATTTTTTTTTCATTATACAAAATTTTTTAATAAAAAAAACATGAAATCTATTCACGAAAAGTCTTCACAACATTCATCTTGGCTTTTCATTTTCTCTTACCCATCCTTAAACCCCGTGGAAAACATTTTAAAACCTAGGATGAGCACAAAATCTCAGTAAGGGATATAAAAGGAGAGAAACCGTTAGTACATGAATACTTATAAACATATGAAATCATTTACACAAAGACACACTTCTCTCCCGATAAGTATTATATAGTTACTTTGTAAAAACATGAGATTTCCATAAAACATAGAAAACATAAATAACACCTTAAAAGTAACTTGGGGCATTACTTACTTAATATTTTATCCCTCACTACTACTGTATGTTTTGTAACCCTCACGACTACCTTACAAAGTAACCCTCATGATTATCTTATAATGTAACCCTCACGGCTACCTTATGGTGTAACCATCACGGTTACACTTGGAGTAACCATACGGTTGACCTCCAACATAAACACACCCAATGCATTATAAGGAGATATAGATCTCACCCTTCATCATAAACAATGCCCAAGAACTGTAACATAATGATAAAAAAATAATACTTGCATAAAAACATCCCTTTTGAATTTTATAAAAATAGAAGCTTAAAAGAGGATTTTAAAAGAAAAGTCTCTTAAAAATATCATATTATTGAAGTGAGAATTAATAGAACAAAAGGAACATGTGTATACACTATAAATACACATAATAAAACATAATATAAACAAAATTAATTACACAAATAATCTTAGTACCACATAATTAATGAAGTAGAAGGTCAACTCAAAGAATGGAAATTGGGTTAAGAATTCATTTACCTCGAGTTCGTCTTACTTCAAACATGTTCAAACCTCTTGTATAATGGTTTAAAGAGTGTTATTAATATATTACATATCAATATTCACATTTTTAATTACTTATATGATATTCTCATATCATCTTTCAACCCATTTATTAATAATATTCTGTTATTTTCATTGTTTCGGGTACATTTATTTCATGGTTTTCATGGTTAGTTTATTATGGATTTTCTTGTCAGAAGGGAGAAAAATTCCATACTTGAAATTAAATGTTATTAATAAACTTATATAATATTAAATGGTCTTATATATCATTTTTGTTATATGGTATGAGTATGAATCATTAGAAAAAACATTAGTGACGAACCTTAGTTTATTTTGGTGAATTTTGATCATTACGAACCAATTTTGTTTTATTAATTAATATTATGTATAAACACTGGTTCCAGAACATAATAAAACACATACTATGTATAATAAAATATAATTTAACCATATTAATGGTTTTATGACCAGCCTTGAAGACGGTAATGAAAATTGAAAACACATCGTCCATGATGTCGGTAAATCGACACATCACAGATGATATTTTTATTTTTAGAATAAAAGGGAGAGGAGAAGAAGTGTGATGATGAATTTTTCCATAAACATGATAAAATTAAAGTATATATAAGATACTGAAGTTTTCATGCCTCTTGGATAAGGGTAGGCGAAGAGAGTATAAGAAAATAAAAAGAATTGAAAAGAAAATAAAAGAAAATGAAAGAGGGTTTTTAGCTCTTGAATTTTCCTCCTTGAGAACCTCCTTAAGGCCCTTGGTTTTGGCCTTTTGGTGAGACCAGAAGGTCTTGGACATGGGGAAGAGGCTTGGGAAGGGATTTGGGTAGAAATTGAACAAGCTACAAGGCTTTGAGTTGTGAGGATAAGAGGTGGCGAGGGGTAGTATTTATAGTGGAGGAGATGAGTGTTTTCTCATTATTATATTCATTAGTTTATTAATTTGGATCAAGACTATGAATAGTTTTAGAATTATCATAAAATATATTAAAAAAATGATGGTAATTTTGATATTATGGTGCTTACATCATTCATGACTCAGGAAATAGCGTATTTATCTTATAATGTATATATACCATAAATTACCGTATTTTACTATTCACAAAATTCAAGTATTTTAGAAAAATTCCAAAAATCCACCCTAACCATTTTTCAATATGTAGAAATCAAAAATGAACTCTATTTTTTGAAAATAATTTTCTAAATATGAGAAATATAATTTTTAATTAAAATCATAATTTATTCGAAAAATATCAGTTTTAAAACTATAACTGATTTTATAACACTTTGAAAAATTAATTAAAGTCTCATAAAATTATCTTATAATCATAAGATAAAAAAATTATGAATCTATTTTATGAAAATATATTGTCTTTTAAATCATTAAATTAATTATAAAATTGTAATTAAATATTTATGACTTATAAAAATACCAACACTTAATTTATCATTTCCAAAATATTTATTTACTTATTCTATGATATAAATATATCATGATTACACTTATAAGATCCAAAAATTTTATTTATACTCTCATAGGTGAGGTTAATATTCTATTGGCCAAATTGTTATTCTTAATGGTCATGTTATTATTACTAAGGTCAAGTTATTATTCCATAAGTATAAATTATTTAATTTCTATAAATATCACTTATTTCATTATAAATCTATAATGAATTTAACTATTTAATTTCAGAATGACAAAGAATTATTTTATAAGTACCTGTTTTGTTACATTTCAAGCCTGCATATGCCTCTTATTAATTCTCCCATTGTTCTCTCCTCTTCTCTTTACTATACAAGACACCAGCATATCATGGAAGAAATGAGGTTTTTGCCCAAATTGTTGGGTGATTTAGATCAACTTGTGGATACACCATAAAGGGAGGAACCGATTGGTTTCTCTTAAGGGACCTCCATCAACCATTACGACCGAAGATCTTTGTTGAAACCAACATCGATGTATGGTACACTTTAGTATTCATTTATGCTTTATATGGTTTCGGTTTTGATAGCTTGTCTGATCCTGGTTCGAGGTTTCTAATGTTTTCTATTGTGTTGAATAACTATTATTCAATCCTTAGAAACCTAATAGTGATATCAGACCTTGTTATGCTTCATGGTTATCTAAATCATGTTTAAAAAATGAAGAAATTTGATATCATATTATAGTCATAGTGGATATCATCAAATACATTTTATATTTTGAACTGCAGTTGACATTACAATAGTTGATATCGTATGCCACAATAGTGTCGCCTGATATGGTATGTGATACCATAATAGGTGATGCAGTGTAAATCATTCATCTTTCACTATATCTTAGTGTATGTTACAAGGGGTTGTAGTCGACGATATCAATTATTTGTGTTTAAAAACATAATACTATATTGTTGATATGATATAGGAGATATCGTAACATATAACATCTTGGGTGTCGAGAGTAATATTGTAGGTTGAGAATTATCTATCGTAAAATACGATAGATAATGGAGCAAGTCATAGTCTACTATACAATAGATATCGTTTAATATGATATAATTTTTTTTTCTAAACTTCAGTCACAAATTGAATTTTATAATATATAAATTATAGAAAATGGTATGTTGGGATATTTATTTAATTTATAAAATGTTTATAAATTAATTAATCATAAATTGTTTACAATCAATTAATTAAATGTTTACAAAACATTTATTAAATAAATATCCATAATATAACATCTCAACATGTATCACTTTTCAATAACTGAATTAGAGCGCCACATGACCTTTGGTGCGCCTCCCCATAGGCCATAGGCTATCAACCAACAACGGAGGTCTAAGGTGATACCATGGAGAAACTGTATTGTCATGACCCTCTTTCTCTAAAGGTACCCCTCATATGCCGACAATGAAGGAAGAGAGATAATAACCCTATGTCCTGCAACCAGTAGGCCTCAGGTTGGCGACTAGCACCGAGGGTATAAAAATCTCACATATGAAAGACATTGCCCTCGTTAATAATATAAGATTAGGCGATCAAACAAATAACCACCAAGAAACTCCAACATATAATATAAAAGTAAACTAAAAACCATCCTATAATGAATGAACAATGTCAAAAAAATATAGATAAAATTCTCCAAGTAAATACCAAAAGACAATTCCCACGACAACAAATCAACAACAACTCCAATATCCATGCTAGTAATGACTAGCTCGGTCCTCAAAATGCTTCTCGAAACCTAAAAATAGTTTATATGTGTGTAGGGTGAGCATAACATATATACTGAGTAGGATCATACCCAAAGTCTCTCATGTACATGCGAAAAGAGCATACTAATGCATCGGTGAATAAACAACAAAACCAACATGCACCTAAACAGGTTAACTAACCAATCACAACATAAACATGACACGCTCACCATATAACACATCCAATATAGTAACATAACATCAAATACTATAAAACAAAGATGCGCCATAACCGCTTCACCATTGATTTGCCACTCCCACTCCCCAACGTCGAAAAACTTGTGTTCCCATCCCTTCCATGCATATCTCATCACATATCCATCCATCTCTGATGTGGGTTGGGATGCATCCCTACCCATCCCAACCTCTCTGCAGGGTCTAACATCAAGTGTTAACATCATCCATCACCACACATCACAACCTCATCACATCACAACCTCATCCACATAACTACATTGTATATCCTAGGTAGTAGGGAATCGTGAATGTGAAGGACATCAACCTCATGCCCTCCTCCCACCATGCATGACCCCTACCACATATCACATTCTCAACATCATTGAGTGATCTCCAACACCAACCCATGTCATCATTGGGTAATCTTTAACACTGACCCATATCATCACTAGGTAATCTCCAATACCAACCCATATCATCACTACTGTTGAAGGAAGACCAGGGAATTGGGGGCAGTCAGCCCTCTGATTCACCACCAACCTAGATATTGAGGAAAAAACTAGAAACCAAAACATTTGGGTGTTGGTAATGTTATCCAACTCAAGTGGGGTGAATATAAAAATAACATAAAAATTAAATATAGATAGATGACACACGATACTCAACCCATGGGTTGACATCAACTTCACTAACATACTCCACATCACCACTACTACACAACACGACATTCGTCACAACTGCTGCCACCACTAAATGTATCACGCCACACAACCACTACACATAGACACACAATTCCACTTTCAATTATAGGTTCCACCATTTCTATAATTAACGAGTTTTCACTAACTCTCATTTACTAATCCATTCTTTTCACATTAACACAACCCATTCATTTATCATTAAAATCATTTAATCCATTTACCACACATCAATTTTAGCACATTCTTATTCACTTACTAGCCCATGTTATTTTAGTTTCAACATTTAAAATTAATTTCATGGATAATTAGGAAACTAACACATCCACACCACATAATAGCTCATCCACCCACATGAACTATCACCACAACACAATGTATTCCAATCCAACTCACAACAACAACAATACATCATGACCACCACACATCGACCTACACCACATCTCATGCCAACCAGCCATCACTTCAATGCCCAGCACATTATGCACCAAATCTGGTCACCACCATAAATGTACAAGCCCCAACAGGGTTCATATAACCACAACAGATTCACAGAAGGCACATAAACACATATCAACACAATTTAGATTTCACAACACCGCATTTCATATTCAACAATAAGGGATTTCATTACTTTACTTTGTTATTTAGCATGATTTTATCACATAATTTGAAATTTACTTAGGAAACCAATTCTTTAACCATATATGAGTGATTATCCATTTCATTCAAGGTGAGATCAAACAATAAATATGTCAAGGTTTTCATAATTATACCAACTACGACACAAACAAGTCTCCTAATAGCCGTGATTTTTAACAATGGCACCAAGCATGTATAATTCCATCAACAATAAAACCAAAAGTAGTAAACACATGTTATTCTCCCCATTACCATCCAATTTCAATTAAGAATGATTAATTATATTCTTATGATGACCCATACCATCCACACAAAAGAATAAAAAATCATGTAACCCCCACACATACACATAAAGAGGGAGATAACATGGATCCCCTACCTCAAAGAATCTTTCTAAATCATTGTGCACAACAGGGTAAAGGAGAAATAAACAAAATAACACAACTGTATAAGGAAACTCTGGATCAACCTAAACCACATTAAGGGATAATCAACACCATAGACCAAACACTCCTTGAAACAAAACAAACATCCCCATCAAGAATCCTCAAGAGAGATATAGGAGAGTCAAAGGAGAAAAGGGGATTTACTCACTATAGATTGACAAAGATCAACTACCAGCATCTAAGGATCAAAGTCGAAGGAAAGGGGATGAAAGATCCTCCAAAAACACCTAGGGTTCACACAAATACTGAGTGGAATGAAAAAAATTGGGAGATATCTGGAATTTATAAACGAGTTGGACTTCGACACATTCACCATGTAAAACACTGATTCATGCCATTAGTTTTCATGAGGCCCACTGGTTTAGGTTGTGAAATAGATCCATGTCATTAATTCCTAAAACTCAAAACCCACAGAACATCCATCAAATTTCATGGTGCCCTAAGTTGTAATTCCTTCACATTGTGAATAATTATTTCACATCATGAGTTTATTAATAATTTAACCCCCTTTATAAACTTCAATTCATGAATCTCTAGCCTCTAAGATGTAAAAACTCATTCATTTTGTGAACTCAGATTCACATCGTGAACAACGCTCTACAATAGAATTATAGACCCAAACTACTTCAAACCCTCATTGAGCTTTATATGAACACCTATAACTCTCAAACCATTAAAGTAACATGATAATAAGGTGAAAACTATTACATTAGATACATCTCAAATGATTCTCATCCCTAATAATCAAAACCAAACCTAAAAAATAAAGGAAAGGGTCTGAAAAATCACCCCATAAGACACCGCTTAGGGATCTCGTTATGCCCCAAACACTACCACTAACCAAGAACATCAAACCAAGACAAAAATTTATACAAAACACCCCACACAACCACATTATCACCCTCCACCAGAAACAACACCACACTATCACTACTAGATAAATGGGCTTCTGCGCCTGGGGAAATGGGAGACCGCCATTGGCAGTCGCTATTGACAGTATTAGCGACTGCCATTGGTGGTCTCTATTGACAGTATTAGCGACCTCCATTGGAGGACGCTAATGTGGAAAAAAAATTAGCGGGATTTTTACCGCCCTCATCACTGTCTTCCCTCAAAATCACCGCTGCAACTTGCCTGTTGTCGCCCCTGCCGCTGTCCAGCCACCGTCTGTCACCCCCATCGCCACCTCGCATGGACTCACATCACTTCTACCGCACCCTCCGCTAAACCCGACACCCCCCAATGTTCAACCACCTACCGTGATACCCTCAATGTCGCACCTGCCCCTCCTTTCGGCCGCCGTAGATCCACCATGGCTAGCGACCATAGCTTTGAAGGTCTTCCTCACCGTAGCACCAGTCCCCCCACGTCTGTCTCGCACCCCATGCCATGTCCCGGGAACATGATACATGGAATATTTTAAATAAGCTTTAGCGACCACCATTGGCGGTCGCTGTTGGTCTTTACCGACGGAGCAATTGCGACCACCAAAAGCGGTCACAAGGCGGTCGGTAAAGACCTATAGCGACCTCTTTTGGCGGTCGCTAAAGGTCTTTATTGTAGTAGTGTATCTCACACCATACATAATCCACCTCTCTTCCACATAACCATTTGAGGAACCATTTCAATATCTATATAGCCCAAGACAACAACCACCACAACTATCACACAACACTATCCCAAGAACACAAATCAAGGATACCCACCCTTCGCATCAAGATATTATCTACTTTGGGAAGCACTGGCTCACCCATACAGTTTTTAAAATATTCCGTAAATATAACACATATTGATTAGGAAGGGTTTTCCCCTCTCCATATGATTGAATCCAAATA
Source organism: Viscum album (assembly GCA_963277665.1). NCBI lineage: Eukaryota > Viridiplantae > Streptophyta > Magnoliopsida > Santalales > Viscaceae > Viscum > Viscum album. The sequence goes on along the minus strand of OY728136.1, from coordinate 989,915,371 downwards.
CACACCACTAACAAGGGAAAAAGGCGCATCTTATAAATTTTCAAGATTCAAACATTACATTATCAAAGCAAAACAAAACAAGGAAAACTCAAAACAACTTGGGGTACTGGGATCACATCTGCGTCTCATGCTCCCAATTACTCTTCTCCAAGACACCATGCCTCTATAACACATGAAAAAAGGGGATGGTTCATCCATGTAGCACTTTCTCTCAATGATCTTGGATATCTATTGGCCACTCCATGAATATCAATCCATCCTCAGTATCCAACTCTCCCCAATAAATGACATGGGAGTCATCATGAAGATATTGATAAAGTTGGTCACATAGAAGACAACGTGGATCCTATCCAACCACAATGGAAGTTCCAAACGATAAGCTACCTCACCAACATGCTCCAACACCTCAAAAGGCCCAATGAACCATGGAGAGGGTTTACTCCATTTTCTAAATCTTTGTTCCCCCTGACGAGGGGAAACCCTCAATAATACATAGTATTTAACCTTGAACTTTAGGGGTGTCCACCTAAAATCAACATAGACCTTATGATGGTCCTTTATCACCCTTATCCACTCTTGGACCATCTATATTGTCTCGGTCATGATATGTACTACATCAGGACCAAGAACCATCGACTCCCTAACCTTCATCCAGTACAACCATGAATTATATGACTGTCTATACAATGCCTCAAACAGAGACATGTTAATGGGTGAGTGATGGTTGTTTCTACAAGAAAACTCATACAGAGGTAGGTTCCTTAACCACAATCTACTAAAATCTAAGACATAAGATTGAAACATATTATTCAGTGTCTGGATGGTCTATTATATCTACCAATCTATCTGAGGGTAAAAAAAAGTGTTAAGGGGAAACTAGGAGCCAAAGGCATTCCACAACCCCCTTAAGACTCATGAGATAAAATGAGGATAATGATTAGATATGATGGTCCTTGATACCCCATAAAGACTAACCGCATCATCCACACACCACCTTGCCAAAACATCCACGACACTTGATTAATAGATTGCCAGATTGTGAGTCAAATTCATTAGTCGGTCTATCATCACCCAAACTACATCACATCCTCCTTGATCCTGAGGTAAACTAGTGAAAAAATCCATTTAAAAGTCCTTCAATTTCCATTTGGGGACATACAAAGGTTGTAACAACCCTCCAGGAACTCGGTGCTTGGCCTTAACCTACAGAAAGACTAGACATTGTGCTATAAACTCTACCACTGACCACTTCATCCCATGCCACCAAAGATTCCTCCTCAATCCACAATACATCTTAGTCACACCAATATGTAACACTAAGGGTGAGCTATGAAACTCATAGATAACTCCCTCACACATTTCCAATAGAACAAACAACCTCCCCTAAAACAACATCTAATTTTGACCATTCTATGACTATCCCTATAAAGAATCGCTATGGACAACACAATATTACATTACCTCTGCCTTAGAGTCTCCCAACTAAGACTCCTCCACCTATTGAATCAAGTATGATTACACCATAAAATGGTAAAGAAAATCTCATTCATTTCCTTCCCCCACATCAAGATGCATCACTATAAGCTCCTTCATCCCTCTCCAAACATCTCTAGACTCCCGAACCATGTCACATTAGGAATTTTGACTTAGCGCATTGATAAAAAATTCCCCCTTTACCAAGGTATAGGATATCTCTAAATAATAATCTTAGAGAAAATTTATCCACCTCTACTGGCATAGATTCAAATCCCTCTAAGAGAAGACATATTTCAGGCTCATGTGGTCCGTGAAAACCACAAAGTGATTATTGATGAGGTAATGCCTCTATAACTTTAGCGTAAACATAACCACCAAGAAATCCAAATTATGAGTGACATAATTATTCTCATAGGGATGTAACTTAATAAACCCACAAGATATCACTACCCTTTACTAAATTAATATGATTCCCAAGCCCAGATGGGATGAGTCATAGAAAACCTCAAACATTACACCCTCCTCGGGAAAATGAAGCACTGGGGAACTGATCAACTTATTCTTTAGGAAACTGAACACTACCTGACACTTATTAGTCCATATAAAAGCCTAGTACTTCTTGGTCAAAGGTGTCATCAAGGCTATAATTTAAGATAAATCAGATAAAAACCTTTGGTAATAACCCACAAGACTAAGGAAATTGTGAACCTCTTTCGCGTTCTTGGGTGTTTCCTAAGAAACAATTGCCTCAACCTTCGATGTGTCTATGACCACACCCTATTGAGACACCACATGCCCAAGGAAATGCACCTCCCGTGTCCAGAAATTACACTTGGATAACTTTATACAAAGATGATGGTGTTGAAGAACCTATAAGATAGCTTTGTGATGAGCGACATGCTCCTCCCCCAACTTAGAGTAAATCAAGATGTAATCGATGAAAATGACTATGAACTGGTCTAGGAACTCACAAAACATAGAGTTTATGAGTATCATGAACATAAATGGTGTGTTCATGATGTTGAATGACAATACCATGAACTCAAAGTGCTTATACCTACACCTGAAGGCAATCTTTAAGATATCCTCATCCTTCACCCTCATTTGGTGATATCCATACCATAAATCGATCATTGAAAACTAACTAACCCCTTTAGTTGGTCGAATAGATTGTTGATCTTAAGAAGGGGGTATTTGTTCTTGATCATCATTTGATTCAACCTCTGGTAGTCTACACACAACCTTATACTAATGTCTACCTTCTTGGAGAATAACACCAAAGCACCATAAGGAGACACACTTGGTTGGATGAAACCCCTCTACATTATATCATAAACCTATAACCACAACACACACATCTCTATAGGCATCATTCAATAGGGGCCCTCGAAACCAGAGATGTGTTTGGTTGTAACTCTATCCCAAACTCAATGTCGCATTGAGGGGATAGTGTCACAACCTCATATAAGAAGAAATCAAAGAAATAATCCACAACCATGTGAACTTCCTTTGTCTAATATTCCACTAATATCTATACCAACTAATATAAAAGAGGCTCCACTTTTTTGCCACCCATCCGATAACTTTTCTCACTAATGAATGCTACTCGTTGGCCCTTCATATCATAAAACAAAATTCTCTTCCAAAATAAATATATGATTGTATGCATGGAATACAATAAATACATGCCAAGGATAACATTGTATGATTATATTTGTAGTAAGAAGAAATGCCCCACTAAGTCGTGTTTCCCCATCACTAGTCTACATCTCCGAAACACATCAAAAAAAGTAGCATGAACTCCAACTAGTGTGGATAACACCAGGGGCATGAGAAGTCTCTATACCTACAGTACCAAGGCACGAACTAAAGAAGGAACAAAAAACGAGTGAAAGACTCCTAAATCAAACTAGGTACAAATAAGGGTATATGATAAACTAATTGTACCTCATAAAACCTTAGGACCTTCTGGCATCACCGCCTCCATCGCATGCATCTTCCCACACCCAGCTCTTCTACCTCTCTACTGATGACCTCCAAAACTACACTCTAGAATAGCTCTATAAGGATGGGGACCATCACTAGGATACCCCCTTCCGAATCCACTTACCCTAATATATTGAGAAAATATTGGCAACCCCTGCAGGTGGCACTACTTCAAAGGACACTATTGATGCTTTTGAAAAGGAGCATGATTTCCCACCTAATACTATCCTCCCTTAGTTGCTAGACACTGAGCCTATCAGTTTCCATAACCCCCGAAAACATAGAATGAAAAAGGGAAGCCCCCGATAGGTGATCGAGAGCCACCTGCCCCAGAATGATGTAAAAAGGTATGTTGAGGTTGATCCCCTACTGATCAAAACCCTAATTTTCTTGACATCCATGATCCACCGACAAAATCCTTGATCCTCACAATTCCCTATTGGCCTCTCCCTCAAGGACTGCCTTCCAGTAAAAGAATCCACTCAATAACCTCCACCATATTCCACACCTCCAAATACATGAGAAACATAAATGGGGTGACTGCATACATGATCGCTAGGTGAAAATCCTCCTCTAGACACTGCGATTTAGAATCCTCATCCGAAAAGACATTAGGGGAAAAGTGAATGAGGTCTTTGAACTTGATCCCAAACTCCCACATACTCAATCTCCCCTACTGAAGAGATAGAATCTTCTACCACTTCACCGCCTTCATCATCTTTGATAAGAATTCCAAACAGAACTCCTTCTAAAAGTTTGGCCACAATACATCCACCTCCTTTAGATCACCAATATACAACATATACCACTGATATGTAGTTCTCACATATGGATAACCTCCAATAGTACCCAAAACTTATCTTAAGCTCAAATCATACTAAAAAAGATCTTAAAATCCTCCAGCTAACACTTTGTCTCTGGATTAGAGATGCTACCCTCACACTTCCCTAAGATCTATTATTGAAAGGCACACAAGAACCTTTTTCATGCCTCATTCTCCTCTATTGGGTTGATCCAAGAATGATCAACCGAATCAGCCTGTCGAACCTCTGTTTTCTGAGATGCATGTAGACGATGACTAGAATCCATTTCTGAAAAGCAAAGAGAAACCCTAAGCCCGATAACATGGAATTTCCTCAAGATTCATTTAATTATTTTCATTTTAATTTCCCAAAATCACCAAATATAGACAAAAATATAATCAATCATGTTGCTTGTACCTCTCCCAGGCATCTACCCTATAAATAGGTCCACCTCACTTGGTCATTCAATGAGATCATAGTCCTTGCATCAGATTATAGGGGCCATAAAATCTCATGTCCTAGCTGGTCTTCCTATTCTATGTCATGCACCAATATTGTCTAACACTATTTCCATACCAACCCATGAAATTTTCAAAGTCTCTAACTCCAAAATCTATCCTACATATCAACCAAAATCTTTGACACCACTTTGTCATGACCCCCTCCCTCCAAAGGTACCTCTCATGGGATGACACTGAAGGAATAGAGATAATGACCCCTGAGTCTTGTATCTAGTAGGACTCAGGTTGGTGACTAACATCAAGGGTATAAAAATCTCACATATAGAAGACACTTCCCTCATTAATAATATAACATTAGGAGATAAAACAAATAACAACCAAGAAACTCTAGCATACGGTATAAAAGTAAACTAAAACCATCCCACAATGCATGAACAATGTCAAAAAATATAAATAAAAGTCTCCAAGTAAATACTAAAAGACAATTCCTATGATAGAGACTCAACAAAAACTCCAATATACAATCTAGGAATACCCAACTCAGTCCTCAAAATCCTCCTGGAAACCTAAAAAATAGTTTATATATACATAGGGTGAGCATAACATGTATACTCAGTAGGATCATTCCCAAGGTCTCTCACACACACGTGAAAAGAGCATACTAATGCACCAATGAATAAAAAATAAAAGAAACATGCACCAAAATAAGAAAACTAACCAATCCCAACCTCACCATGACACACTCGCCAAATAATGCATCTGATATAGTAACATAATATCAAAGAATATAAATCAAAGGCAGCCTACAAACACTTTCCCACTAATTTTTCACTCTCACATCCCAATTTCGAACGTCTTGTGCTCCCATACCTTACATGCATACCTCATCACATATTCATCCATCTTTGATGTGGTTTGGGTTGCATCCCTACCTCTCCCAACCCCCCGTAGGGTATAACATCTGGTGCTACCATCAATAACCATCACACATCACAACCTCATCCACATAACCACATCGTATATCAAGGGTAGTAGAGTGTCATGAATGATAAGGACATAAACCTTATTCCCTCATCCTACCACACATGACCCCCACCACATATAACATCCTTAGAATTACTAGACAGTCTCCAACACTAATGTGTATTATCAATGGTTAATCTCCAACACTAACCCATATTATCACCGGGTAATCTCCAACACCAACCCATTCATTATTGGGTAATCTACAACACCAAACCATATCATCACTACTACAGAAGGAAGAGCGGGGAAGAGGGGATGGTTAGTCAACTGATTCACCACCAGCTTGGATGTTAGGGGAAACACTTAGAACCCAAAACATTTAGGTGATGTAAGGTTATCCAACTCGAGTGGGGTGCGTATAGAAATAACATGTAAATAAAAGATAGATATATTTCATAAAATACCCAACCTATGGGTTAATATCAATAACACAAATGTACTCTTCATCACCACCACTTCCCCACGTGATATCTGTCACAACCGCTACCACCACTAAATGAATCACACCCCACAACCACCACACATAACCACACAATACCACTTTCAATTACAGGTTCCAACATTTAAAAAATTAATGAGTTTTCAATAACTCTCATTTACCAATCCATTTTTTCACATTGAAATAAACTATTAATTTATCATTCAAATCATTTAAGTTATTTACCACACATCAATCTCAACCCATTATTATTTAGTTACCATCCCATGTTATTTCTGTTTTAGCATTTCAAATTCATTCCATGGCTAGCCAAGCCACATCAACTACATTTGCACCACATAACAACTCATATATCCCACATCAACCATCTCTAAAACACATCATATTCCAAGAAAACCCACCACAACAACCACACATCACAACTGTCACACATCATCCTACACCATATCCCTTGACAACCATCCACTACTTTATTGCCCAACATATTTCACACCCAACCCGATCACCACCATCACCATGAAAGCCCCAAAAAAGTTAACACAACTAAAATAGATTCACTACAAGCACATAAATACATAATAAAACAATATATATTTCACAACACTACATTTTAGATTAAACAAAAAGGGATTTCATTACTTAACTTTGTTACTTAGCATGGGTATTATCATGAAATTATGACTTTACTTGGGAAATGAATCCTTTAACTATATATATGTGATTATCCATTTCATTAAAGGTGAGATCAAACAACCAATATGTCAAGGTTCTCATAATCATATCAACTATAACACAAGCAAGGATCCCAACAACCATAATTTTCAGCAATGACAACAAGTATATATAATTCCATCAATAATTACTCCAAAAGTAGTAAACACATGTGATTCTCCCCATTCCCATACAATTTTAATTAAGGCATATTAATTATATTCTTACGATGAACCATATCATCCACAAAAAGGAAGAAAAAAGCATGCAATCCCCGCACGTGTATATAAAAAGGGAGAGAATGAGGATCTCTTACCTCAAAGAAGCTTTCCAAATCACTGCACACAAATAGGATGAAGGAGAAACAACCAAATGACCACAACTTCACAAGGAAACCTCAAATCAAACTAAAAGACACCAAGCACTCATCAACATCATAGCTTGAATACTCTCAAAAACAAAACAATGTCACCACTGATAATCCCCAATAGAGGAATAAGCGAGTCAAATGAGAAAAAGGGGATTTACTCACCATAGATTGCCAAAGATAATCCTTCAAAAGCTAAAGATTAAAGAAGAAGGAAATTGTAACAACCCTGTTTTTTCTTTGTAAAACTTTGGAATATTCTAAATAATATTTCCATAGTTGAGCTCAGAGTCTGCACAAGATTCTGAGGTTCGAGAAGCCTCAATGTTGATATAATAAAAATATTAAATATATTATATCACACACACATAGTTTTTCTGGAATAATGGAATATGTAATGAAAATTGTTTCATATGGGAAACCAAAGACCACCATTAAATCCAAAATGTAGGTTTTATCCTAAGCACAATATAACATTTGTGTGCATCAGGTGTTTGGTTTAAGAGCGGTCGTTAGAGGAATAATAAAAAAATAAATTTATTTATTTATTTATTTTCTATTTGTAATAGCTAAAGTACTATTAGAATAATTTGTTTTCATATTAGTATTATTGAATTAAATATTTAAATTCATTATGTCATATAATGTTTAAAATAAATAATTTCTTTTAAAATAAATAATTCTATTAAACAAATTTCTCATATTGTTATATTTAAATGATTAATTTTCAAAATATAGAATTTTAATTTGAAAAAAATAATTTCAGTTTTGAATTCATCATGTAGAAATTATCTTAGTATTAATTTTTATAATTTTTTGAAAAAGTTGAATTTTTGGTGAATAGTAAAAAATATGATTTTTTATAAAATATGGTATCTTTTGTGGTATCGCCAATACATAATTATGATATAAAATTTTATTAAAATTATAGAATTACTAAGGTGTGATGTTAAAATATAAATAATGTATAGAAATAATTCAGAACATGTAAATTATAATTTATTTCCCGATGAGTATAAAATTTATTGTTAGTGCTTACGCAGTGCCTACGCAATGTTGAAAAAGTCAAATTTGGTTCCTTATAGATAATAATTGAGTACTAAAATTTATTTTCATGGATTTTTTTTAATTATTATATATAATTGATGTTTTTTAATAATAGTTTCTAATTTTAGAGTTATATAACATGAATCTTATCCAAATAGTTGTGCAATGCTTGCACAAGGCAAGAAAAGTCAAATTAATAAATTAAAAAAGTTATTTTGACATGAGTATGATTAAATATGCATAATTAATGAATATAAATGATTATATTGAACCTAATTAATTTATTTTTATGATTGTAATTTATTTTTAAATTTTATATATGAAATAATTAACTTTAATGCTTATGCCATGCTGATGCAATGCTTGTGCAAGTAGCCAAAAAATCAATAAAATAATTTTAATTAAAATTATAAGAACCAATAAATGACCAAAAAACTTATCTAAATCTTATTGGTTGATTATATATCAATATTTTTTGTCCAAGGGTCTAATTAATGGTCATTTGGATCCAAATGGACATGATTAAGACCCTTATACTATTTTATTTAACAGAAAGTCAAATTGTTCACACTATAGATTTTAATGAGTATAATATTTTAATATATGGTTTTCCAAAAGATTTATTTTACCATAAATAGTAATTTTAAATCTAATAAATTCAAATTCTTCATGAAAATTTATTTTTAATTTTTAGGCAACAAATAAATACCTTAATGCCTTGCACAACAATAATGTAATAATTATTAATTTAAAATAAAAATTAAATAAATGACATTAACAATATTAAAATAAATATAATTTGATATTTTAAATCTAATAAACAAATATTATATATGGATATGATATGTCTAGGATATAATAACATTTTTTTTCAAATTTGACACTTTTTGTGATGTTTTTAAAGTCATAGTTATGAATAGTGTTAAATTTAAAAAAAATTATATTTTATGAATAAAATATTTTATTAAATTATTTAAAAATCAAAAAAATATTGAATAGGGAAAAATATGATAAGATTATATCAAAAATTAGATCTTATGTTATTTTTAGGTATTTTGAAATTCTTTGACCCTATATTAAATTTATTATATTTTAAAATTTTAAGTAATTTCTAAATTGCCTCTCACCTCAATTATAAAATGGGTCTCATCCCTTCACTTAATTCCATCACCTTGAGCCTTATTTCTCAACCATCCTATGTAGAATTATTTTATACTCATCCATATACACATTATAGAGGTCATATTTTAGGTAGAACACCACCCTTAGTGGTCTTAAGGTGTTAAGTAAAGGGATTTTTAGAATAAGAGGAAGATAAAGGACATGCCGACTCAAGGTAAGGGAAGTTTTTATTTATAATGTTTATATTTTAAAATTATTATTTTATGTATAAAATGATTTTGTATGTTCATTAATTTCATACATGTTAGTATAGATGGTCATATTATATAATTGCTCATGACATTTCATGCATTTTAATACAAGCAATTGTTTTAATTTAAATGCATATTTTAAATGTAAGTAATTATTTTATGAAAAAAATGGACTTATACTAACTTTTTATTTGTAAATTTAATTTTACAATCTTATAAGTTATGAAATTATTTCTTCTATTAAAATAATATATGTAAGATTTTTGAATGTTTTAATGGGTTATTTATGAGAAAGATGGATCTTCAGAAAATATTTTCTTAAAAATTTAATTCGACACTAGGGTATAAAGTGAGAGAATGAGGAATGTGGAGTGAAAACACAGTATCATAGGACATTATTATACCAATGATATTTATTATGACCATAATGGTTTGATAAGATCTATCATGTATCATTTTAATCTATAAAAATATTAATATTTTTAAGTGATTTTCAGGAGAAATCCAATTATTTTCAAAGATGTATTTTTGAAATGAATTTTTAAAAATAAGTATTTTTGAAAGGTTTATATATATATATATATATCAAATATTTATATTTGTTATAAATTATTTTTAATTTTTTTAAAGGAGTTTGTATAAAAACATTTTTCATGGGTTTTAAAACCCCTTATTGGGAAATTTAATTCTCACCCTATGTTTTAAATTCATTTTCCATAGGTTTAGTAGAATTATCTGAAGGCATTCACTTATCTTAAGGAGTTATATCACATGAATAAATTTAGTTATTTTATTTAATTTTTTTACAGTTTTGATAAAATGTAATGTATTTGTCTAATCCTCCAAAACCTAGGTCAGAAAAGGCCATGACATGTAAAATGTTATGTGTATTTTTCAGTTGTCTTTATAAAAAAAATACACAACATTTTTATATATTGAATTTGGATGAATGGATTCGAGGATTCACACTTGGTATCAGAAAAATGATATTGATGACTTTGGGGACTATTCATTTTTGTTTTTTAAAAAATATTCTAGGTAATTAATCTTCCTTATGAGTTATAACTCTTCTTAATTCTAATGATGAAAATGAAGAATTTTATTAAGTGAAATGAAAGAATTGAGAGGGCACAATTCATTTAAGGGGGGGGGGATGTAACAACTTATGTATTTTTAGAATAATTTATCTTCATATTATTATTATTTAATTAAATAGTTAGATTCATTATGTTATGTAATTCTTAAAATAAATAATTTCTTTTAAAATAAATAATTTTATTAAACTAATTTCTTATATTGTTATATTTAAATGATTAATTTTCAAAGTATAGAATTTTAATTTAATAAAAATAATTTCATTTTTGAATTATTCATGTCTAAATTATGTTAGTATGAATTTTTATAACTTTCTAAAAAAGTTGCATTTTTGGTGAATAGTAAAAAATACAGTTCTTTATAAAATATGATATCTTTTGTGGTATCGACAATACATAATTATGATATAAAAATTTATTAAACTTATGGAATTACTAAATTATGATTTTTAATATAAATATTGTATATAAATAATTCAGAACATGTAAATTATAATTTATTTATTGATAAGTATAAAATTCATTGTCAGTGCTGACACAGTGCCTGTGTAGCATTAGAAAAGTCAAATTTGGTTCCTTATAAATAATAATTGAGTGCTAAAAATTATTTTCATGACTTATTTATTAATTATTATGTATAATTGATGTTTTTGGATGATATTTTTAAATTTTAGAAATATATAACATGAATCTTATCCAAATAGTTATGCAATGCTTATGGAAGGAAAGAAAAGTCAAATTAATAAATTAAAGAAGTTGTCTTGACATGGGTATGATTAAATATACATAATTAACTATTATAAATGATTATATTGAACCTGATTAATTTATTTTTAATTTTATATATGAAATAATTAACTTTAATGTTAATGAAACGCTGATGCAGTGCTTGTGAAAGCAACTGAAAAAATAATAAAATGATTTTAATTAAAATTATAAGAACCAATAATTGACAAAAAAAACTTAGTTAAATATTACTGTTTGATTATATCTCAACAATTTTTGTCTAATATTTTAATTAATGGAAATTTTGATCCACATGGATATGATTAAGACCCTTAAAGTATTTTATTTAAAAGAAAGTCAAACTGCTCACACTATAAAATTTAATTAGTATAATATTTCAATATATGGTATTACAGAAGATTTATTTGACTATAAATCTTAATTTTAAATTTAATAAATTTATATTCTTCATGACATTTTTTTTAATTTTTAGATAACAAATAAACACCTTAATGGCTTGCACAATAATGACGCAATGATTATTAATTTAACTGAAAAATTAAATAAATGATATTAAAAATACTAAAATAAATATAATTTGATATTTTTAAGGTAATCCACAACTTCTCTAGATGAATATGATATGTCTATGATATAATAAAATATATATTTTTTTTCGAATTCAACACTTTTTTTATGTTTCTGAAGTCATAGTTATGAATAGTGTTAAATTTGTCAAAAATTATATTTTATGAATAAAATATTTTATTAAATTATTTAAAAATCCAAAAACATTGAATAAGGAAAAATATGATAATATTAAGTTGATAATGCGATCTTCTATAATTTTTAGGCCTTTTTAAAGTCTTTAAACCTATATTAGGCTTATTATATTTTAATATTTTAAGTATTTTCTAAATTACCACTCACCTCAATTATAAAATGGGTATCATTCATTCACTTAATTCCATCACCTTGAGCATTCTTTCTCAACTATAATCTATAAAATTATTTTCTTTTTATCCCTATACACATTATAGAGGTCATATTTTAGGTAGAACACCACCCTTAGTGGTCTTAAGGTGTTAAGAAAAGGGATTTTCTGAATAAGAGGAAGATAAAGGACATGCAGACTCAAGGTAAGAGAAGTTTTTATTTCTAATGTTTATATTTTAAAATTATAATTTTATGTACAAAATGATTTTTTATGTTCATTAATGTCATAAATGTTAGTATATATGGCCATATTCTATAATTGCTCATGACATTTCATGCATTTTAATATAAACAATTGTTTTAATTTAAATGTGTATTTTAAATGTAAGTAATTCTTTTCTGGAAAATGGATTTATCCTAACTTTTTTCTTTGTAAAGTGACTTATCCAAGACTATAAGTTATGAAATTATTTTATTATATGAAAATAATATATATAAGATTTTGGCATGTTTTAATGGGTTATTTATAAGAAAGACGGATCATCAGAAAATATTTTCTTAAAAACTTAATTTGGCATTTGGGTATCAGACAGGAGAATGAGTAATGAGGAGTGAACTCATGACCTCACAAGACATTGTATTACCAATGATATTTATTGTGGTCACAAGGGTTTTATAATATCCATCGAGTATCATTTTAATCCATAAAAATGTTAATATTTTCAAGTTATTTTTAGGAGAAATTCAATTGTTTTCAAAGATGTATTTTTGAAATGAATTTCAAAAATAATTATTTTTGAATTTTTTTAAATATATATAAAATATTTATATTTTATATAAATTATTTTAAAGGAGTTTTTATAAAAAAAATCACTAGTTTTAAAACCCCTTACAGGGCAATTTAATACTCACCCTATGTTTTAAAATAATTTTCCCCAAGTTTAGTAGAATTATCCGAAGGCATTCTATTCTCTTAAGGAGTTAACACACACTAATCAATTTAGTTATACGATTTTTTTTAATGTTATGATAAAATTTAATGTATTTTTCTAATCCTCTAAAACCTATACCGAAAAAGGTCCTGGCATGTAAAAGTTTTGCGTATTTTTCAGTTGTCTTTATAAAAAAATACCCAACATTTTTATATACTAAATCTAGATGCGTAAGTTTGGGGATTCACATTATTAAATGACATAAACATAATTATCACCTATATAAACCATGTTATGTCCAAATCTCATGGTTATCCACATAACCCTAGGGATTTGAGAGGGACTGTGGAGGAGAGCTTGGCAAATGACAATGGATCATGGAGCAGTGATCATTTTTCCAAGGAGTTGTCTTTGCCAATGAAGTTATTGGATCTCGCTAATGCCAACATTTTGGTACTATTTTTCATCAATGATTGTTTTAATATTAATGTAAGTTGTTTGTTTTTCTAGATTAATCCTAATTTTGATTATCTACTATCAAACGTGAATTAATCCTTATAGCAGATTAATTCATGGGTTAATGTTTGATCGTGGTTCATGTTTATCTTTCTAGAATTAAGAATTGATAATATTTTATTTGATCCTTTTTATTCATCTTCATTCATAATTTTCATATTAATGGATTGAGGTCAACCTGAACAATGGTCGAGGTTCATTCCTTATGTTTGTGTTTTATGCTTTTATCCTCTCATTCTTTGAGTGATCATCATCATTGTTTCATTGATTGGTGGTTTGAAAAATACCTATAAAATGATCATTATGAAATCAATCTTTAGCATAATGGATCATTATAGTGGGTTCAAGATCAAGAGTATAATCCCGGTTCAATGATGATGATGGGATATTGGGAGTTAGATCGGGTGCTCTTCATTCTCAGAATTTGATGTTTGGTGATGCGGTGTAATGAGGGATGATCCATACGCAGATTGGGTGGCCATAATCAATCCATTGGTAACAATTCCAGTTTGGTCAAAATTAGATCTAGGTTCCTTGGTTGATTTTGAGGCTGGATCATAGGTGGCAGTGACGCGAGTGAAGATGTGTGAGAGTTTTTGGAGTTTCTGGAAAATCCCAACATACATAGTGTATACTTCATAAGAACACACGTTGTGTGGTACCCTTCTACAGTGGTTAGAGTTTTCATACAAAGATAAATATCATACACTGTGTGGTCAGACCACACACTGTATGACCAGATACTGGTGAATTGGTGTGTATCACTGAGGTTCATAGGTACAAACACGACTAGGTATACAGAAATAACTAGAGTACACAAGCATGTTCAAATTACACGGACACGACCAGAGTACTCGTACATGGATGAGTAATCAGAAAAAACTAGGTACACGATCATGAACAGTGTATATGGACATGAATAGAGTACACAGTTATGGGTCAGAAGACATGGGCATGGTCCATAGGATACAGACATACCCAGGTTAGCCAAGACGTATCGTGTATACCCTATACATGTCATGTACTTTTTTCAGGGTAGGTTGAGGCCCCCATTATCTTTAGATTGGACGAGTACTAGTAAGGTACATTCCTTCTGTACATACCTATAAGGGTATAGCGATACATCCAATCTTGAACATAGGATGAGTGATCCCCTCTATGAGTTAGTCTTTGATAGATCCAGGTATCCCTCCATGTGGCCTAGGGTGTGATCCTCTATCATTCCTCCCTAGGTTAGGTTATGTATCCCTTTATTAACTTCCACTAAATATGACCCCTATCCTAGTGGTTTACTCCAGGTAGGGTTAGGTATCCCCCATAGGCCCTGGATGTGATCCACTATCTATGTATCAACATCTTATGGGTTCCACCATGTACTTATTCATGGTGAGGCCCGATGATCACGACCCCTCTAATAATCTCTATAAGTGTTAGAAATACTTGAGGAGTGAGTTTTACCAGATGAGTGTTAGCTTGAAGCCTCTAACAGAATCCTAGGATGTTAGTATGGTTGTGACCTTACCTTGACACTTGGTGTCTATCTTGAGTATATCCGGGTTTTGATGTTATCCTTTCTTATGAGCTAACCCTATCACGATTCTTTATGTTTAGTGATTTCAGTGTATCCTACTGGGTATGTTATACTCACCCCTGTACGGGCTCTACCCACATGAGTCATGTCTTATGCAAATGAAAAACCTTTTTATAGTGTCCTAGGTGGACCGAGAGTAGGAGGAGAATAATTGATTTAGATAGACCACAATTGGTTATATGAGTTACATTTGACAATAGTCCCCTCCTTATTAGTAGGCCATACTCTTTTACAGTTTGGTGGGATTATATTTATCACTTTTATGTTTTCCCATACTTAATTCATACTCTAATATGAGATATAGTTGTATGCATGCATTTTTGAATCAGTTGTATCTTACCTTTCAATATTGTTTTAGTGGTTAGAGATGTGTGTGTGTGTGTGTACATGTACCTTAGGATTAGACCTTTCATGTGTGTGATATGCCTACTTGGTGCTTGTTGTCTTCCCTTGGCCTATTGGAGACGGGTTTTTTCGTGTCACACTTGACTTACCGCCAGCCATGTAGGGCCCAGTGGACCAGGTTGTGGTAGAGTGGTATTAGAGGTGGTCATATTAGGACTGAATTTTAGAGATTTTCTAGCTATGAGGTTTGATTTAGGAACTAGGGAAACAATGTTAAAGTGTATGAAGTTTAGATCTTAGGCTATAGAACCTAGTGATAGTGTAGCATCTGGCATATCCCTTCATTAGGACTATGATAACCTAATTTTTAACTCGATACATATAGGGACTAGTTGCAAGGAAAACATTAGAACATGCATCATATAAGAATGATTTGTCGTTTCCATGTCCTTAATTCAGCTCTCCATATATACTCTTTGACTATGGTGCATCTTGAATTCTACAGGATTCCACCACAATGATAACTAGTTAAGATCACACAGTAGGATCACGATGTTCATCTTCATAGTGACGAGGCTTTAGTTTGGGGGCTTGTACAAGAGGTGGTGCCTCCAGGTGGTTTGATAATCATACCTCCACCCATCGAGTAGCCAGTTGTCTTGATAGTATAAAAAGAAGATGTGTGCTATCTGAGTGCACTTCATGAGTTTCATAGACCGATAACTCTTAGGTTTCAGGGTGATCCAAACCCCCTGACAGTAGAGTACTAGCTTGAGGTAGTTGGGTGAGTTTTCTACCTTGTTAGGACCCCTCCTGATCAAATAGTGGTCCTAGTGGTGAGCCGTATCAATGGATATGTAGGTTTATGGTGGAGTTTTGTGACTCATATTCACGAAAATTTATCTCTCTATTGGATAGAGATTGATCATCTCTTCAGAGAGGAGTTCTATCTAGTTATGTTCCGAGAAGTATGCATCTAGAAGCTTCTGGAGCTCCAAAAAGGCAGCTTGATAGTTGTAGAGTATGCATCTAGGTTCACCAACCTCTCTATATACTCTATAAATATGGATTGATATGTGTTATTTCAAGCACAGACCATCATGCATGGACTTCTTCAAGATATCTAGTTTGGTGTGGTATCTCTTTTCATTATTACTTATGATGGGGTGCTCAAGCGAGCCTTGGCGGTGGATAGATTTTTGGATGAGTAGTTATTGATAATTGGTGTTGGTAGTGGGAACTCTAAATCTGAGACTTCAATAGCTGGCAGATGATAATAGACTCAAGGAATTGGATGTGTGAGTCATTTTCAGAGAGAGTCTCGGGATAGGGGGTCTGTAGTTCAAGCTCTTAGCACGGTTCTAGTTAGTCAAGGGAGAGATGATGTTTCTCCTATAATGGGTGGGGACATCTCGCACGGGATTGTCAAAACCATAATGCGACAGACAGGGAGGTGTTTGATACACCACATAGGCAGAGATAATGACTAGAGTAGGGTGGTTTGGAGAGTGACAGACATGGAAAAGGATTTAGAAGAGTAGTAGGCGGTGGCTGCCATTTTGATCTATTTCCACCACTACCCCTATGTGGTCCACACTATACTCAGAGAGCTGGTGGTTAGAGGCGAGGGTAGATGTAAGTAGTGGAGGCCTATGAACCATAGTAATTAGGGATGATTAGAGGTATGATTTGTGTCTTCTCTACTTTAGTTGTAGTATTGATAGACACAATCGCGAGTCACTCTTTTCTTGCCACATCCCTTGTTAGAGATTTAGAGATTCTAGTGGAGCCTTTGGCTCAAACCTTTCATTTGGTGACTCCTATTGAGGGATATTCAATGCTCACAAACTTATTCTAAAAATGTTACCTGACTCTTGGTGGAGAGAGATTCCTATGAGATCTTTTTATAGTGGTGATGAGGCCTTATGATGTTTTTCTAGGTATGGACTAACTCTCTACTATTCATGCACATATTGACTATTTTTGGCAGAGTATGTGGCATTTTCACATTTATGGGATGAACTTTTCCTTTATTGGTGAGAAGGAAACCCATACAATATAGGATGGTCTCATATTTATGAGGATATAACTGATTACTTATCAGTTGACTAGTATTACCATTTAATTAGTAAATGTTATGAGCCTACAAATTCTTATAGTCTTGGGGGAGTATGAGGATGTCTTCCCTGAGGAAATTCCTAAATATAAAATAACTCTTGAATAACTTTGAGATTTGAAGGTGTAGTTGGAGGATTCACAAAGGAAGGGATTTTTCAGATATAGTGTGTCACCCTGGGAAGCCCTAGTATTGTTCACCAAGAAGGTGGATGGAAGTTTAAGGTTATGTGTGGATTAATATCACCTGAATCAGGTGACCTTAAATAATAAGTATCCACTTCTGAGAATTGATTACCTCTTTGACCAGTTGAATGGGGAGAGGTGGTTCTTGAATATTGACCTCAGGTCGAGCTATCACCATCTCCGAGTACAAGATGAGGATATACCATAGATGAAATTCCAATGTCATTATAGTCACTAAGAGTACTTGGTGATTCCTTTCATAATGATGAACACCCCAACAGTGTTCATGGGACTTATGAACAAGATCTTTCAATCTTTCTTGGACCAGCTCATGGTAATATTCATCAACGACGTCCTTGTGTACTTGACGTCAGAGGAGGAGAATACAAGACATTTGAGGATAGTCTTGTACATACTTCAAGATCACTAGCTTTATGGGAATATCTCAAAATGTCAGTTCTAGATTTGAGAGTTTCACTTACCAGGACATGTCATCTCAGAAGAGGGTGTAACAGTGGACCCGACAAAGGTTGTGGTAGTGACAACTTGGGAATCATCCAAGAGTGTGTCAAATGTGTGAAGATTCCTTGGGTCAGCAATATAATATCAGAGATTCATTCTCAATTTCTCTAGGATATTGACACCCTTAAATTATTTGGCCTAAAAGGGGCAGCCTTTTGTGTAGAAGGAGAGGTGCCGACAAAATTTTTAGGAGTTTCGGCAGAGGTTGAGGAGCACCCCCATCTTGAGACTGCTAGAGTAGGGTGTCGAGTATGTGTTATTTTACGATGCCTTGAGAATTAGGCTTGTATGTGTTTTGATATAGATGTAGTTAGTGATTTCCTATGAGTTTTGGAAGTTGAGACCCCATGAGAAGAACTACATGACCCATGTTTTAGAGCTGGCAGTAGTGGGTTTCTCCCTAAAGATGTGGCTAAACTACCTTATGGGTGAGCGATTTATCATTTATTCTAACAAAAAAAGTAGAAAGTATATATTTTCACAAAAGGATATTAACTTGAGACAAATTAGGTGGCTAGAGTACCTCCAGGATCATGAATTTTAGATAGTATATACTCCCAATGAAGTGGAACATGGCAGAAGATGCTCTTAGAATGAGATCTTATTCATAGTTGTTGAGTGATGTGTTAGTGCAATTGGCCTCATTATAGTTTCCATTAGTGGATAATGATGGTATAAATTGCCTCTGATTGATGTTTGTTACCCCTCCTCTTATTAAGCACATCAGGGAGGCTCAACTTGGAGATATTTATTATAAGGTCTTGTGTGTTTAGATATCCACTGGACGTGCTCCTGATGGATTTTATGAAGGTGGGGAGCACGTTATCCTTTTCCGAGGATAGGAAATGGTATTAGTGTTTCTGTGAGAGGAGGTACTAAGGGAGTTCCATACACCCCCTTAGTGGTATATCCATGGGTTTCAAAGATGCACCAGGACCTTCAACTTCATTTTTTGTGGTTGATAATGAAGAAGTTTGTATTTGAGTTTTTCTCTTAATGTCTCACTTGTCAACAAGTGAAGGTTGAGCATCAGGTTCTAGTGAGTTTAGCTCAACCCCTTGAGGTGCTGGAGTGGAAGTGTGATGATGTATCCATGGATTTTATGAAACAAATTCCACAATCATCTATAGGTCATGATATATACATGGATTTCCTATCCGATGGTAGCACAAAAATCTTCTAGAGAGCACCTCAGAGCGGGAGAACCAGATGCGAGATCAGTACCCTCGCCTATTTGAGTAGGTTTTTTCTTTTCAAGATGAAAATAACTAAGGTGTGGAGAATGAAATGACTCTGTTTTAACCTTGTAAAACTTTGTAATATTTTAAAGAATATTTTTGGATACAAATGTGGAGTTTGTACAGGACTTTGAGGCCTGAGGAGCCTCATCATTGATATAATAAAAATATTAAATATATTATATCATGTGTACATAGTTTTTATGAAATAATGAAATATATTACGAATGGTGTTCCAGATGGTAAATCTGAGACAACCATTAAATACAGAATGTAGTTTTTATCCAAGGCATGACATAACCTTTGTGTGTGTCAGGTGTTTAGTTTAAGAGCAGTCATGGTCAGAATAATAATATAATATAATATAATTAATAAATTAATAAATTTGTTATTAAATGTTCTAAACCTAATACTCACCTATATAAACCCTATTATGGGAAAATAATAGGATTATCTGCATAACCCTTTAGATTTTATAGAGACCATATTGGAGAGATTGGTGGACGATAACAAATCATGGAGCAATAATCATTTTGCTAAGGAGTTATCTTCTCCAATGAAGTCCTTGGATATCATCAATGAAAATTTCATAATTCCATTATTCATTAGTGATTTATCCAATATCATGGTAGGTTTTTTGTTTTTCTGGATTAATCCCCATTTTGATTATCCCCTATCAAACTTGAATTAATCACTTTAGCATATTAATTCATGGGTCAATGTTTGATTACGATTGATGTTTATCTTTCTAGAATTAAGAATTGATAATGTTTTATTTGATCATTTTTATTCTTATTTGTTTATGATTCTCATATCAATGAATTTATTCCAACCTGAATAATGGCTAAGGTTCATTCCTCACGTTTGTGTTTTGTGATTTTCTCCCATTGTTCTTTGAGTGATCATCATTGGTGTTTCTTTGACTGGTAGTTCAAAAAATAACCAAAAAATGATCAGTGCACAATCAATATTTGGTGAAACAGATCATTAATATGGGTTCGAGTTTGGGATTGAGAGCACGATCGAGGTGTGATAATGATGATCGAATATTGGGAGTTGGATTAGGTGATCTTTGTTTGCATAATTTGATGTTTGACGATGCGATGTGACAGGGGATGATCCATATATAGATTGGGTGGCTAGAATCCCGCTAATGGCGATGATTTGAGTTTGATCAAATTTAGACCTAGGTTACTTGGTGTATTTCATGGTTGGATCATAGGTGGAGGTTTCATGGGCGAAGAAGTGTGATATATTATATAAAATCCTGACATACATGGAATGTACTTTGGAACAACACATGCTATGTGGCCCCTTCTACGGTGGCTAGAGTTTTCACACAGAGATAAATATCACACATCGTGTGGACATGCCACATGTTGTGTGGCCCGATGCTAGTGGCTCAGTGTGTACCCCTAAAATACATGGGAATGGACACGACCGGGTATATGGGCATGGCCAGAGTACACAGGCATGTCCAAGCTATGTGGACATGACCAGAGTACTTGGACATGACTAGGTACTTGGACATGACCAAGTACATAGGAACAACTAGTGTAGTCAGGCTTGGTTAGAATACATGATGTTTTTAATATTTTAATGTCTTATTATATACTCCATTTACTAAATTTATATGAAATGTGCATAATTTGTGTGAAATATTAATGTTTTAATATTAAGTATAATTTTTGAGCATTTTTAGAAGTAGTCTAATTGAGTCAGTTTACCATTTTATTTATAAATATCACCCTACTGATCCTAATTGTGTGGTTCCTATTTTTTAGGATTCCTAATTCAATATAAAACATTTAATTAGAAGGGATCATGGACCAATTCTTCCATTTGAAGGATCACATTTACCACACAAGATGACCTACAGAATCTATGAACAAACTAGACCAGCCTTGAAGATTTATTTACTGGTCTCAATCCATAATTCCAAAAACATTAAATCTCCACCATAATTATGGGGACACTACATTCCATCTTGTATAAAAATTTCAACTCCCAAATCGAAGTACAAAGGGCCCAAATGAAGCTTTTAAGTCCATCCCACCATTTTGGACGAGAAATAAAATCAACATAGTATTCATGACATATCTCATGATGTAAGAATCAAATAGAGCTGATAGTTTTCAGTGTGAAATAGGAGATATAGGCGGCCGACTTTGTTGAAGAAGTCATTCGGATTTGAAGACATATTCCTGTTCCAAAATCCATTAACATTTTGGCCATCGAAAAAGCATGGATAGAAATGGACAGTTTACCTTTGTTTAATAAAACCGCCATAACTTTGGCTCCACTTGTCCAAATGCCTCCAAATTTTTATAGTAGTCGGAAAACTTTATTATCTACAACTTTGAAGAAGGGGATATTTGGATATTCGGATTTCTTAATAGAAAACTTGGCAATGCAAGTGGAAGGACATATTGGGAATGAAAATAGTCCTCTCCTTGGGCTATAAATACTCTCCCCTTCTCTCCTTGAGAGGGGTTGGAATTTCAGAAGAGAGGAGATCATATTGGCATGAAAAAAGCCTTGAAAAAGTCTTGGAAGGATCTTCCATACTCAAGTTTTCACTTGAGAGACCTTTCCTCCTCTCTTTGTTTTCACTTACTTTCATGTTCTTCATTTTTGTAATTTTGTAAGTCCTTTCTTTTGTAATTCTGTTTTAATGCAAGTTTCTTCTTCAATATCTCTTATTCTCATACACCTTCTGTAGTTTAATATTAATGTTCTTAAAATAGTTTAAATTCATTTGAATCTCCTTCCCTTATTTTGATTCCTCATTCAATCAAAAATCTATTTTTAATTATCATCATTGTTCGTGTGTGTGTGTTCGACGTACCACTCTTTTCTAATCGCTTTATTTTTCTTCTATTCTTAATTTATCATCATAATTATTATAACCATAATATTAAAAACCCAAATGTCTGAGTAAATATCTCATTGGGGTGATTTATAATTTAGGGATGTTAAGTGATTGAGATTATTTGCTCGATGTGTATTCGTTAATTTAACATTGTGTATATTGGACTTAATATGTCATGGATTAATGACATATTTTGTTTAGCATGTGGTTTCCATGGATTATTGGAACAAAAAATACACTACCATAAACATGTACTGATTGAGATTAGAATACTAATTAAGTTAAGTCTTGGATTAAAGCTTTAACACTTAGGAATTCTAATCGACGTCAACTTGTGAAGTGGGTGTTAATTTAAATACAATATAAAGCAAAGCTCAAGGATATCACAAGCTTAACTACATAATGATGAACTCACCCCAATATTTATCAATTTGTTAAATCAATTACATAAAATAAATCATGTCAATTAAGCTCTATAAACAAACCCCCCTAATCAAAATACAATCAACTAAAAACAAACGACTATTACGAAGTACCATCGCCGAGGATTACACCCGAGTGCTGCTATACACATTAGCAGAGCACCGAAACCTTGACCGGTCGATAGGAGACAATTGACCGTGCATTTAAAATGACGCCGTTGCCGGGGATGGTGCTTTATGTAGTCATTAGTTTCTGGTTATTGTAAAAAAAAAATCCAGAAAAAAACAAAATTTAAAAAAAATTGAAAAAAAAACACAAAGAAAAACCCGTCTTCCTCTTAAAAATCACAAACTGAAAAAATACAAAGAAAAACCCATCTTCCTCTTTCTTCCAAAATCTCTCTGAATTCCCCGTAGTCTTCCAATCAATCCCTCGGATTTGTTTGACCCTGAAATTGAGCGAACACTTCACCAACTTAGGAGGAACATCAGAGATACTCAAATAATTCATGAACCAGTCCTCATCCAACCAGTTGAATTTGAAATGGCCAATCCTAGGGAACAAACCCTTAAAGAAATCGCTGCCCCTGATATGAATTACCAACCTCTTGGTATTCAATATCCAAACATAGAAGCTTACTTTGAACTCAAATCAGGTTTGATTCATCTTCTCCCTCATTTTCACGGGCTAGCCGGTGAGGATCCACATCTCCACCTTAAAGAGTTCCAAGTAGTGTGCTCTAACATGAAGCCTCAAGGGGTTTCTGAAGAACAAATCAAACTCTTAGCCTTCCCTTTCTCCCTATATGACACTGCTAAGTCATGGATCTACTACCTTCCTCTTGGTTCCATAACTACATGGAATGACATGAAGCGACTCTTCTTAGAGAAATTCTTTCCTGCTTCTCGTACTACTTTTATCCGAAAGGAAATAAGTGGTATATGTCAATTCCCAGGTGAATCACTCCATGAATAATGGGAGAGGTTCAAAAAGATTGTGGCAACCTGCCCACATCACCAAATCCTTGACCAACTCTTGATCCAATACTTCTATGAAGGGTTATTGGCTATGGAGAGAACTCTCATAGATGCCGCAAGTGGCGGTGCTCTTGTTGATAAAACTCATACAGCAACAAGAGATCTCATAAGTAACATGGCTGAAAACACACAACAATTCCATACTCGAGCACATGCTCAAGTAAAACAAGCCCAAGATAATCAATCAATTGAGCCGAACAAGATGACCGAGTGGATGTGTGAACTTACAGGTCTTATGCGACAGCTAGTTGTGGCCACCAAATCCCCAACCTTATCTTCTCCACAATCAATGTTTCCTGGACCTATCAAAAACTATGGAATCTGCAACTCTCCATCTCATCCAACTGACACATGTCCACAACTTCAAGAGTATCAATCCAATTCATCTGGACCAATGGAGCTCAATGCAGCATATGCTCAGCAGAACACCAATCCTCAACTATCAGGTCAGTTTGTTAGAAACTTTAACCAACCTCACTCTGAGCCCTTATCTTCTTCCTATAACCAAGACCTTAGGTATGGTAATCCCATATCCCACCCCCCTCAATTCCCTCCTCAAAACCCAAACCAATTCCAATATGGTCAAGGTGGTGGTAACTTCCATCAACCTTATCCTTTTGTTCCTCAACCTCAAAGGAACAATCCTCCTCCTAGATTCCATTATCCTAGTGAGCCTTCCCAATTCCAAAACCAATACAATCGATTTCCCAAGAACCAAAATCAAGGAAATCCCAACCAGGGACAATCCTCTTCTTCCAAGCAACCATGGGAAAGTGTAGTAGAAGATCTTGCCTCCTTCACCCGTTATAGCCTTAAAAACATTGAAACTCAAATATGTCAACTTGCATCCCACCTGAGCCAGCAACAACAATCAAATTCTTCCCAACTCCCAGCTCAACCATTACCCAACCCCAAGGGTAATGTAAGTGCAATTGCACTTAGATTGGGAAAGCACATTGCTATGCCTCAAGATAAGTCCTCTATCCCTCATTTGAATGTTGACCTAGAAAATGAAAAGAAAAAGAAACTTGAAAAGGAACCTGAAACCATTCCCTCACCTCCTTCAATTCCACTTAGGAACCCAATTCCATTTCCTCAAGCTGTTTCTAAACCAAGGAAGTCCTTTTAACCCGATCCTGATATACTCGACATGTTTATATGTGTTGAAGTCAACATTCCCCTCTTAGATGACATAAAACAAATTCCTAAGTATTCCAAGTTTCTCAAGGAGTTGTGTACCCATAAGAGGCAACTTAGGACCTTCGAAAATGTTTCCACCCAGCAGTCTATTCCCATAAAGTGCAAAGATCCAGGGACCTTTACGGTCCCATGCCAAATTGGAAGTTCCAACTTTGATGATGCACTCATAGACCTAGGATCCTCTATTAATGTCATGCCCAAATCCATCTTCTCCAAACTTGTTCTAGGTCCCTTACATCCAATAGGTGTTGTCATTCAGTTAGCCAATCAAAGCACAACCAGTCCTGAGGGAATAATTGAGGATGTCCTTGTCTGAGTCAATGGTCTTATCTTCCCTGCTAATTTCTATGTCCTTGACATGGAAGGTGAGATGAACTCTTCTCGATCTCCCCTAATTCTAGGAAGACCATTCCTCATGACTGCGAGAACCAAGATTGATGTCCATTCAGGCATCCTATCCATGGAATTTGGTGACCAACTGGTCAAGTTCAACATTTTTCAAGCCATGCGATACCCATATGAGGATCACTCTGCATTCTCAATCCATGCTTCTGAGGACACTTCTAAGAGTCAATTGAACCCCATTCCACCATGTTCATACTGTTCTGAAGAGATAGGATCTTGTGAAATCTACACTAGGATTAACCAAGTCATAAATGGTGAAGTTTATGTGGACCTTTCATTCATAGACTCCATCAATTTAGAGGATCTTGAAAACTCTCTTGAATCCCATCTCAACTTTGATCAAAACTGCTCCACCTTGGACAGTATTGGGAAAAATGAATCTGAAGCAACTGAAGTACCACCCTCTATTTATGAGTCTCCTAACCCAAAAATGAATGATGAGACTAATCTGAAACCTCTTCCTACACACCTGAAATATGCATTCCTCTTCCATGATCACTCATATCCTATCATTATCACTGCCAAACTTACTGAAACTGAGGAGTCCAAAATTGTTCAAGTGTTAGAGGAAAACAAAAAGGCCTTAGGTTGGACCCTAGATGACATACCCGGAATCAACCCTGCCCTTTGTATGCATCACATCTATCTGGAGGAGACATCCAAACCAATTAGACAACCACAAAGAAGACTCAATCCACTCATACTTAAGGTAGTTAGGGAAGAGATCACCAAGCTTATTCAAGCTGGTATTATCTACCCAATTTCTGATAGTGAATGGGTTAGTCCAATTCAAGTTGTACCAAAGAAGGGTGGGATAACTGTTGTCACAAATGAACATGGGGAGGTAGTCACAACTCGAGTGAAGAACAAATGGTGTGTATGTATCGATTATCGAAAATTGAATGCTGAAACACGAAAATATCACTTCCCTCTTCCATTCCTTGATCAAATGCTAGAAAGATTAGCCAAAAAGTCACACTATTTCTTTCTTGATGGATACACCGGCTATTTTCAAATCCCAATCTCACCTCAGGACCAAGAAAAGTCTACTTTCACATGCCCCTTTAGAACATATGCATATAGAAGAATGCCTTTTGGCCTTTGCAATTCTCCTGCAACATTCCAGAGATGTATGATGAGTATCTTTTCAGAATTCATTGAACACTGCATGGAAGTCTTCATGGATGACTTCACCATTTATGGTGAGTCATTTGAATCTTGTTTTAATTCACTCTCTCTAGTCCTCCAAAAGTGTGTCAAGTGTAACCTTGTGTTAAATTTTGAAAAATGTCACTTCATGATTGCAAATGGGATTGTTCTAGGGTACATAATTTCAAAAGATGGTATTGAAGTCGATCCTGCCAAAATTTAAGTGATCCAATCACTTCCTAAACCCACTTCTGTTCGAGACATCCATTCATTCCTCAATCATGCCGGTTTCTATTGGAGATTCATCCATAACTTCAGTAGGATTGCCCTCCCACTCACTCGACTACTCCAAAATGATGTCACATTCCATTTTGATGAGGTTTGTAAGAGAGCCTTCATTGAACTCAAAACTTCTCTTACATCTGCCCCGATAATCCAACCCCCAGATTGGTCATTACCCTTTGAGTTGATGTGTGATGCTTCGGATAGAGCTGTTGGGGCTGTTCTTGGTCAAAGAAGAGAAATAATTCCTCATGTCATCTATTATTCCTCAAAAACATTAGATGAAACTCAATATCACTACACTGTCACTAAAAAGGAAATTTTAGCAGTGGTTTTTGCCTTAGATAAATTCTGGTCCTATCTCTTAGGTGCCAAAATCATCATCTTCACAGACCATTCTTCTATTAAGTTCTTACTCAAGAAAAGTGATTCCAAACCGAGGCTAATAAGATAGATCCTAATGCTCCAAGAGTTTAACCTTGAAATTAAAGATAGACCTGGAAAAGAAAACCCTGTGGTTGATCACTTGAGTAGAATTTCTAATTATTCTCATTTAGAAATCATTGATCCTGAATTCCCCATTGAGAACCTTTCATCTCTCACTCCAAAGTTACCATGGTATGCCCCAATTGTAAATTACTTGGTTTCTGGTGTTTTTCCTGAAAAGTTTTCAAAAGAACAAAAAATGAATTTGAAAAGTGATTCAAAATACTATTTTTGGGAAGAAAATAAACTTTGGAAAACTGGGGCTGACATGGTAATAAGGAGATGTGTCGATGAAAATGAACATTCTTCCATATTAGAATTTTGTCACTCACTTCCCAGAGGTGGCCAATTTGGACCACAAAGGACCTCCCGAAAGGTCCTAGACTCTGGATTCTTCTGGCCTTCACTCTCCAATGACTCACATTAGTTCTTTCAATCATGTCCCACTTGCCAAAAGTTCGACACAATCTCCAAAAGAAATGAAATTCCCCAAAATCCCTTAATCTTTTGTGAAATCTTCGATGTTTGGGGCATCGATTTCATGGGAACATTTCCCCCTTACAATGGATTCTCATACATTATTCTTGCAGTCGATTATGTTTCAAGGTGGGTTGAGGCCAAACCCACTAGAAAGGATGATTCACATACTGTTAGTGAGTTCCTAAAGACACACATCTTCCATATATTTGGCACACCTCGTGCCTTGATAAGTGACTTAGGAACCCATTTTTGTAACAAAACCATGGAATCTATTTTGAAAAAGAATGGGGTTGTTCATAAAACTTCAACTGCATATCACCCCCAAAAAAATGGCATGGCTGAACTTTCTAATAGAGAAGTGAAAAGAGTGCTTGAGAGAATTGTAAAACCCACCAAAAAAGACTGGCCTGAGAGACTTGGTGAAGCCCTTTGGACTTATCGAACTGCCTATAAAACACCCATTGGGATGTCTCCTTTTAGGATAGTTTTTGGTAAATCATGTCATCTACCAGTTGAAATCCAACATAAGTCTTTTTGGGCTATGAAAACCTGTAATTTTGATTGTGAAAAATCTGGTGAAGAAAGATTGTTGCAATTGGCTGAACTGGAGGAGTTTCGACTTGAATCCTATGAGAATTCCAATCTGTACAAAGAGAAGGCTAAGGTACTCCATGATAGACACATCTTGAGAAAGGTATTTCATGAAGGTGAAAAGGTAATTCTCTTCAATTATCGATTCTGACTTCACCCAGGTAAGCTTAATTCTCGTTGGGAAGGTCCTTTTGTTATTACTAATGTTTACCCATTTAGTGCAGTGCAAGTCCAAGACCCCTCTTCCAAAAGGACATTCACGGTTAATGGACATCGGTTAAAGCATCACTATGAGAGGATACACAATCTTGGATCATCATCTACTTCCATTGGATACCCAACTTCTCCAGTCAACCCACCACCGGATGGAGATGAAGACCCACCAAATCTAAACCAGGGGGCACCTATTTCCCTTTAACTCTCTCTCTATCTCTTCCTCTATCTACCTCTTTCTTCTTTTTCCTCTCTCTTTAATTTTTTTACCACTTTCTTTATCAAAACCTTTCTTTTTCACTTTATCTTTTGTGTGGGTGTATCTTTATAAAAAAAACAAAAAAATATAAAAACCTAAAAAAACAAAAAACAAAAAAACAAAAAAAAACCCAAGAAAACAATCACTTAAAAAAAATACAAAAAATTAAAGAGTCATGCTTACTCATCATCGAGTTTTGAAATTTTGTCCAACCATTTTGGGGAGTTAACAGAAATGTTTTCATCTCAAAAATTTTGTATTTTCATCATGACTTTGGATAAAGAATTTTGTGTCAAAATTAACAAATTTTGCATGCTCAATTTTTGATTTAGAAAATGCTTTTCCCAAACCGTGAGGAACAAAATTTGATTTCATGCCAAGGCCACCTATGGCCATCTTTTCAAAATGTGTGTTTTCACCCCCATTTGTGAGTCTTGAGTTTTTGGACCTTCGAGCTGAATTTCCTTCCTTAGTGTGTATTAATATGATAGAGACATTTTCTGAACCACATGAGAATCACAATAGCCAAATAGACTCCCATTTCCATTACATTAATCCTCCTTTTGAAAGCCCCTTCGAGCCTATGAAAACCTTTTCTTTGATAGCCACATTACAAGCCCAACACCTTTTCCCACCCAATATCAACATGGATTTTCATTGCATATTTTTTTTGAAATTTACGTGTGGGGGGAATGGATTTCATTGTTTGGGTACCCTATTATTGATTTTCAACGAGTTATCATCTGCTTGAGGGAAAGCATACATTTCAGTGTGGGGGAGAGGTTGTCATTTAGTGTGTTTTGGGGAATGTAATGTACTTCCATTTATGTAATTTTGTAAATGTTTTTGATAAGTGTTCAAAATAAAAATAAAAAATGATGAAAAAAAATCAAAAAAAATTGCAAAAATGGGTTGTGTCTTGGGTAGGTCAAAAATCACTCTTTCTCAACCTTTGATCTTGTTATAACTATTACAATTAGTGTCATGAAGAGATCAAACATGGGTTGGGATATGAGTGTGAGATCTGTTTCAAGGTCAACTTTCGAAAAAAACAAAGGAAAAGAAAAAGAAAAAAAAAGAACACTTGCATTATAATATTATATCATTGGGAGAAGTTTTTTGGTTTGTAAATATTTAATCTTCTCATCCCCTTCATATTTTCTTCCTCTATTGTGTATTTATTCACACAATCATTCCATTGTAAATATGTGTTTTCATTTCCTTCCATGTTTTATTTCAAAAAAAAAGTGCATTGCTTTTTCTATGTTGGTGTTTACCCCTCTTCTTCTCTCTTGGAAATTATATTCCTACCGTCCCATAGCCATAGAAAACCCCCTTAAAAAGACCTCTTGATTATTGTGCACTTTGTATAGGGATTGTAAACTGAGAGCTCTTTCAAACTCTAAGATTTTTACGTTAGGTTGGTGAAAGAGTGAATCTCCACAAATAAATTTTATCATCTTGAGAGGTGTGAGTTTTGAGTGTCCACATTTTCCATTTCTAAATTTGAGCATGAAAAAATGAATTAGTTTTGGAACATTGTTTCTATAACAACTTGTGGTGTAATTCAAAATGGATGAGTGAAATAGTCTAAACCTCCCCTGATTGGAGATTTTTTTTAATATTTTTTGGTGAGTGAAAATGATTTTGTTATGTTTTTATATTTGTTGAAAATGAGGACATGCACAATAATAAGTGTGGGGGAGTTGATGTTTTTAATATTTTCATGTTTTATTATATACCCCCTTTACTTAATTTATATGAAATGTGCATAATTTGTGTGAAATATTAATGTTTTAATATTAAGTATAATTTTTGAGCATTTTTAGAAGTAGTCCAATTGAGTCAGTTTACCATTTTATTTATAAATATCACCCTATTGATCCGAATTGTGTGGTTACTATTTTTTATGATTTCTAATTCAATATACAACATTTCATTAGAAGGGATCATGGGCCAATTCTTCCATTTGAAGGATCACATTTACCACATATGATGACCTACAAAATCTGTGAACAAACTGGACCAGCCTTGAAGATTGATTTACTGGGCTCAATACAGAAGTCCAAAAACATTAAATCTCCACCACAATTCGGCGGACACTACATGACATCTTGGATAAAAATTTCAAGGCACAAATCCAAGTACAAGGGGCCCAAATGAAGCTTTGAAGTCTATCCCACCATTCTGGACGAGAAATAAAATCAGTATAGTATTCATGACATATCTCATGATTTAAGAATCAAATAGAGCTGAGAGTTTTCAGTTTGAAAGAGGAGATATAGGCGGCCGACTTTGTTGAATAAGTCATTCGGATTTGAAGGCATCTTCCTGTTCCAAAATCCATTCACATTTTGGCCATCGAAAAAGCATGGATAGAAATGGACATTTTACCTTTGTTTAATAAAACCGCCATAACTTTGGCTCCACTTGTCCAAATGCCTCCAAATTTTTAAAGTAGTTGGAGAACTTTATTATATACAACTTTTAAGAAGGGGATATTTGTATATTAGGATGTCTGAATAGAAAACTTGGCGATGAAAGTGGAAGGACAGATTGGGAATGAAAACAGTCCACTCCTTGGGCTATAAATACTCTCCCCTTCTCTCCTTGAGAGGGGTTGGCATTTCAGAAGAGAGGAGATCATATTGGCACGACCAAATCCTTTCAAAAGGCTTGGGAGGATCTTACATACTCATGTTTTCACTTGAGAGACATTTCCTCCTCTCTTTGTTTTCACTTACTTTCTTGTTCTTCATTTTTGTAATTTTGTAAGTCCTTTCTTTTGTAATTTTGTTTTAATGAAAGTTTCTTCTTCAATATCTCTTATTCTCATCCACATTCTGTAGTTTAATATTAATTTTCTTAAAATAGTTTAAATTCAATTGAATCTCCTTCCCTTATTTTTCTTCCTCATTCAATCAAAAATCCGTTTTTAATTATCATCATTGTTCGTGTGTGTGTGTTCGACGTACCACTCTTTTCTAATCCCTTTCTTTTTCTTCTATTATTAATTTATCATCATAATTATTATAACCAGAATATTAAAAACCCAAATGGATGAGTAAATATATCATTGGGGTGAGTTATAATTTAGGTATGTTAAGTGATTGAGATTATTTGCTCGATGTGTATTTGTTAATTTAACATTGTGTATATTGGACTTAATATGTCATGGATTAATGACATATTTTGTTTAGAATGTGGTTTCCATGGATTATTGGAACCAAAAATACACTACCATAAACATTTACTTATTGATATTAGAATCCTAATTAAGTTAAGGATTGGATTAAAGCTTTAACACTTAGGAATTCTAATCGACGTCAACTTGTGAAGTGGGTGTTAATTTAAATGCAATATAAAGCAAAGCTCAAAGATATCACAAACTTAACTACCTAATGATGAACTCACCCCAATATTTATCAATTTTTTAAAACAATAATATACAATCAATCATTTCAATTAAGCTCTGCAAACAAACCCCCTAATCAAAATACAATCAACTAAAAACAAACAACTATTACGAAGTACCATCACCGAGGATTCGACCCGAGTGCTGCTATACACATTAGCAGAGCACCAGAACCTTGACCGGTCGATAGGCGACAATCGTCCATGCGTTTCAGTACACATGCATGATCCATAAGAAGTAATCATAGTTCAAAGAACACAAGCATACCTGGGATAGCCAATACATGCTGTGTATAACCTATACACACCTTATACCTTTTCTAGGGCAGGTTTAGGCCCCTGTTATCTCCAGACCAAATGAGTACTAGTATGGTACATTACCTTTATCTATCCCTATGAGGGTAAAATGAGATATTCCATCCCAAGCATTGGATGAGTGATCCCCTCTATAGGTTATTCTCAGATAGATTCAGGTATCCCTCTATGTGGTCCAAGGTGTGATCCTATATTATTCTTCTATAGGTTGGGTTAGGTATCCCATTACCGACTTCCAGGGCATGTGGTCTTCATCTTAGTGGTTTAATTTGGGTAAGGTTAAGTATCCCCCATAGTCCCTAGGTGTGATCCCCTATCTATGTATTTTCATCTTATGAGTTCCAATGTGTACTTCTTCATGGTGAGTCCTGATGAGAATGACCCCCCAGATGAGCACTATTAGTGTTAACAAGACTCGAAGGGTGATTTCTCCCAGATGAGCATTACCTTGAAGCCTCAAAAAAATCTTAGTATTTCAGTATGTTTGTGACCTTAACTTGATACTTATTGTATATCTTGTGTATATTTGGGTTTTGATGTCATCCTTACTTATGATCTAGCACTATCTTAATGCTTTATGTTTAGTGATTTTTGAGTGTCCTACTGGGTATGTTAAACTTTCCCTTGCATGGGATTTTCCTATACACATCACGACTTATGTAGATGACATGCCTTTTAATGGAGTCCTAGGTAGACTAGGAGCAGATGAAGCATAAATGAGTTATAAGGACCATATTTGGTTCTAGGTGTTTCATTTGATTACAGTTCCCTCCTTATTAGCATTTTAGACTCTTTTATAGTATTTGTGGGCTTATATTTGGACATTTTATGCTTTCCTATACTTTTTTTATACTATGATATGAGATATAGTTGTATGAATGAATTTTGGTATCGGTTCTATCTTACATTTCAACATTTTTTAGTGGTTGGAGATGTTCACGTGTGTATATGCACATTAGGCTTTGACATCCCGTGTGTGTGATAAGACTAATCAACTCCTTTAAACATATCCTAGCCTATTGAAGGTGGGATTGGGTTGTCACAATTACCTTACTACTAGCTAGGTGGGCCCATATAGGCCAGGTCATGAAAAAAGGGGCTAGAATATAATCCAAAAATACCTAGGGTTCACCCAAACACCAAGTGGAATGAAAGAAATCGAGAGAGATCTAAAATTTATAAACAGGTTGGACCAAAATACATTCAATACATGAAAAACTGATTCATGTTGTGAGTTTTCATGAGGCCCGCCAGTTCAGGCCATGAAACATATTCATGCCATGAATTCCTTAAACCCAAAACACAAAGAACAACCACTAAATTTCATGTCACCTCAAGTTATAATTCCTTCACATCATGAATAGTTTTTTCATGTTGTGAGTTTATTAAGAACATAACTCCCTTTCAAAACTTTAGGTCATGAATCACTAGCCTCCAAGACTCAAATACACATTCATGGTGTGAACCTAAATTCACACAATGAGCAACCCTCTACTATAGAATTACATTTCCAAACTCTTCCAAACCCTCCTCAATCTTCCTTCAAACACCTCCAACCCTCAAACCAGAAAAGTAATAGGCCAAGAAGGCACATGAAATTATATATACCCTCATATAAAAGTAGAGTAGAATAGTGTAAATAACACACAATCAGTTATTGAAATATCAAACTGAATAAAAGAATATCATAGCCATAGACAACCAAGATGAAATGTCACACGACTCAGATAGACATCAACAAGATATCTCTTGGACATATAATATACAACCCATATAAAAAGTTAATAAAATAGAAAAATTATCAACCTGGTCCCAAGTCCCTTACCAGTCCCATATCCCGACTCTGTCCAAGCTATCCAGGTGAACTGACTAATATTAGGCCTCTTCCTTACATACACACGAGATTATGATATTTTCTCAGGTACCAATGTGCTAGGGATACTCAAGTAGTGTGTGCATATAACTCAGTGGGGGCACCACACATGGTGTCCCTAAATATATTCTATATAAATATGGTGCATGCTGACATGACATAATAAATAACTGAATGCATAAGTAAACAAACCACTGTTGATCCTCAAGTTCTATAGTGACACCTGTGATCAACCATACCCGTTTTGACCATTGTTAAATGTCTATGAACATGATACATAACCATCTAGAAGGAAATGACATCCCACCCTGCAACCTTCACCATAATTTCATTACATGGGGGATCCACATCCCACCCTAAAACTATTACAAAAAATATCATCACCTAGGGGATCCACATCCCACCTTAGAACATTAACCAAAACATCATCACCCAAGGGATCCAAATACCAACCCAAAACCTTTATATAATATCATCATTTAAGCACTAACCCCATTATTCATGTTTCACCATTCATTAATAGGTAAATTCATATCAATTTTCAAGCTTTACATTCCATTTTCCTTTCACAAGGGTCACTCACCCAATCAAGATCTTTATCCATACCCACTTAGGGATACTAATATGCTAGGAAAATATAATCACAAGATTATATCCTAGAGATCACCCTAAGACATCTATGCTTAGCTTACTTGGTCAAAATTCTACTTAGGGAACCCCTAGGGTTGCCTCCAAAGTTTTCCATTTCATTAGTTCAAGCATGCCTCACTTAGAGAACAAACACTAGTGGAAATTTGGGATACAACCATGAAGTTATAGGCATAATTTTTTTTCTCATGGATATAGGTGACCCTATATTCAGGGCCAAGACTGACTGTAGCTATAGGTTTTTCTATATAAGTGTGGGGATTTTTTTCCCATGAGAAGGGTGCGGGAAAGCCCCTATAACCATGACAGGTCCTGAACATGGCTATAGGATAGCCTATATCCATGAGCAGGTTGAAATGTCGTTATAATAATAAAATTTATTTATAAATTATTTCACACACACACACACACATAAATGTTACATATATATTTAAAATGAGCATGTTAATAGAGTGGTAAAGTATATTGTGTCTCAAAAGGGAGATACAAATTTAAATCTCACTGGTAGATTTTTTTATCCTATATCTATAGGAATGGAACCTGTGGATATAAGGTCCCCTTGTTACAGATGCAATAACCATAGGATTGCATGTGGATATAACAAGTGGGTTGTAACAATGAAAATAGTGCCCACATGTGGACCTAATCATGGTTATAACCTATAGCCATGGTCATGGATCATGGCTATATCCCAATTTTACACTAGTGAAAGGTTTAGGCTCAACATGTTGAGATAAGTATAAAATCCTATATATATACATATATATATATGTTATATCATATTATATGATATACATGTGTCATAAAATATGATCCATATCCTACAAAAGTGTTTTACATGTTTGTATCTATGCGCATGTGTGCGTAGTTCGAGTCATGTTATATTATTGAAAGGAAATGGTCTTAGCATATAAAGTCATCCCATGAAATACTATAAAATTTATCTACAACCATGATTTTCTAGCCATGGTCGATAGAACCATGGCTATAGGGTATCCTACTACTATAGTTTGTGTTAAATTTTGGTTGTAAGGATGCATATGGTGGACTATATCCACGATATACATGGACTATGGTGATAGGAAAACCTATGAACATAGTTAACTAAAACCATGGAATAATTTGGGCACGTGAAACACCAAAATTTTATGGGAAATAGTTGGAAAGAGCGTGATAAAGGGCTACAACCATAACCCACTTTAATCATGGCCATAACCTGTTCTGTAGTCACAGTCCAAGTAGATTATGGTGGTAGATGCGGCATATGTCCACAATCCATGTGTACTATGGTCGTAGGTTTTTGAAAACACTTAGGATCACAATATACTTGGATCATGGCTATAGGTGGGGCTAGTTCCCATATTCATCCAAAACTATGGTCATATTTCCTGGGACCTAACAATTTTTTTCATTTTTATGGAGTTTAATAATAATATATATGTATGTATGTATATATTAATAAACATATAGAGTTGAAGGTTAGCAGTAAAGAGTTATATGAAACATGTAATAGGTCTTGAGATAAAACATTGGTGGATTTATTAATTTTTTTGAAAGGCTACATTTATAGTTGTTGGCCATGGCCTTAGTCACCCATGGTCATGGTCTACTAGATTGTGGCCATAGTTGGAATTGGAATATAGAGTGTATCCTATGACCAAATTCCTAGGTTGTGGATATAAATTGGACCCTATTTAAATATAAATAGGGTCCATGATCCATGTGGACCATGGACTTAGTCTAAAAACATGATTTCTAGGCCTATTACCATAGTCTTAGCCCATGGCAATAAGCTAATTTTCTAGTTGTGATGGATGAAATGATATTTCATGCAATTTTTATTTATTATTTATTATTTAATATAATAATTATGGGTGAATGAATACTCTCCCACAAAGGCTATCATTTAAAGGTGTGTTTTATATGATAAAATGTGTGAGGGATCAAATGCATAGGATGCATGCATTGACCAAGGTATAAAATCATGCGATAAAATGCATGATTCAATACACATAATGACTAGGTTCTATATAAATACTATTTATATACGATGTAAAGGTGGTATGTGTGTATGAAATTCTTGGTTGATACTCTATAGTCCCTCAGATCTCTCTTTGTATTTCTCTTTTGCATCAAGAGATGCTAGCGCATCTTGGTGGGAGAGATAATATAGTTTCAAGATTTGAAATGATTCAGTTGGACTATGTATACCTAAGGAGGTGGGAAATTTATATCTTCCACTTAAATGATCAACATAAAGAATATATGAAGGCATTTTAAGGTGTTGTAGTGGTTGTTATAATGAAAGGTGTGATTTATAAAAGTTTTTTAATTATTTATTTTTCTATGGGTTTCATATCTGTTATGCATGGAGATCCTGGAATTGGTTTCTTTTATCTTATTATGTGTTTATTTAACCCATATGAAATTGATAGTGGTATCAGAGCCACCCTTTTATTCAAATAATGATATCATTTTGAAATAAAGGAAAACTAGGGCCTCATTTGTCCATATAATACTAATTGAAGAAAAATAGAGTATCATTTTTCCATAATTTGTTTCATGTTGAGTATATACATAGTGGGTGTTAAGTGAGACATGTGTTTATCTACCCTAGGAGTTGATTAGGGTATGAATCAATATACCCTTACTCTACATTATGACTAGTGTTAGTGCATTGTTATGAGTAGATGTTAAGCATGGCATGAAACAAGTGCCTAGTGACTTGATACTCACATTAAATGATCAACAATGCACATACCGAGTGATTCCCACATTAGATTTTAGCACACATGCACCTTGTTTTATTAATCAGCATGTTCTAGTAGGGGTTGATTAACTCCTATGTAATCACCTCGCAATACGACCACTTTCCCCATGCTTCCCCACACGAGGCTCTCACTGAGCATCGCCTCACACTCTTCTTGTGTTGAAACAACTTGGATCTCCCAAGACACTTATGGTTGTCCTACCTCGAATGAGTTGTTGAGGTTTTCATAACATATAAAAATATTTTTTATAACTTATAAATTTTTTATAATTGATAAGTGATTATTTATAAAAAAGGCATTATGGGAATACATTAATTATAAAAGGTTTATAATTTAATGAACATTCCCTAACACCTATGGGTTATTATTAAATAATTTTTCAATATTATATGGAATAATTTATGAATTTTAAATAAAATTTTATTTTATATTCATAATGGGTTATTTATAAAGAGTTCATAAATAAAAAACTAAGTCAAAATAAAGATTATTTATTTTTAAGAAAAAATATAAATTTTCATAATAGTTTGAAGTGCTCAAATTAAAAAAAATCCATATTTGAAATAATTTTAACGTCATCAAAAATATTTTTAAATGTGAATATGAACAAATATTTAAATAATAATGATATATGATGTTATGATTATATAAAATGTTTATATAATAGGAAATTGAAATGTAACATATTTATAATTCATAAAAGCATAATATATTCAAAGTGAAATGTCATATAATGGATAATATAAAGAGTGTAGTGATTATAAAGTATTTATATTATTTATTATGGAATAACCATAATAATTAATGCTTTATTATAAAATGTTTATAATTAGATTTTATTTATTATTTATTCATAAATTTTTATCGAATGTTTAAATATTTGAATTGCTAATTTATTTAAAGCTCATTACTTGCTTTATTCATAGTTTTAAATTGTTTATATTATGAATATGTGTATTATTTAGTTTAATTATTAAAATTGCTTTAGAGATTATCATACACTCATCGACATAGTTATATACTAGGTATGCTAAGATGATTCAGTTTCCATATACCTCGACTTCAATTTTAATTAAAGTTATTAGCTTGAATTTAGTTGTTTAGTATAGTTTATACGTATTAGGTTTTAGAGTTTTTATGAATTGAATTCTCTCTTGAGTAAAGTATCCCTGAGTAGAGGGACTTTGGGCTGGACTTCCCACTGGACAGAAGGATTATGACTTATTATAGAAAGGTGGGGGTTATCTATCTACAACTTCAAGCTTACTCATCTGAAGTTAGTCAATTTCATATAACTCTAAAACTTTACATTAAGATTTCATATAACTTATATATAAGATGCATTTGGATATGTGTAAATATTTTTGTCATCAATTTTTAGGTGAATAACACAAACTATAAGTTGTGTAAAATTTACACATCAATATGGTTGAAACATATTGATTTAGTGGGATGAATAAGATTCCAAACTAAAATCATTATAATCATAAAAGAATAAAGGAAATAATATGAGATAATATGGTGAGAATAAATCTCCTTAAAAATACTAATTGTTAAATTCATTCCAAAGTGGCACTTGTCAAGACCTCGATCATCCAACTAGGCAGGTCATACCAAAGTTGGGCCAAATTATCTTGTGTAAGGAAAGAATGTGATAAATAACTATATATTATCCTATTGGGTAGGTTATTACAAAGTAGGTCACCCATTTATCATCCTTTGTTATCTTATTCTTGTCATTTTCTTTGGGTTACACTAGCTGAGAGATCCTAACCGGATTAGGTTACTATAGGAATATAGTTGAGTTTATCCACTCTTGGACAAAGAGTTTTCCACTCAATCATCCGAGATTCATATATGATATGATTGGGATGATGACCTACCTAAATAACTAATTGGTGATACAAATTCCAAAATGGAATCATTGCTTAATGAAATATAGATCTTTTCCCACTAATGGGTAAATTAATTTTAAAAGGGGTCATCATTTAATGGGATCCCATTTAATTAAAGTCCTTAAAAAATGATAATAAAATATGAT
This sequence comes from Viscum album, assembly GCA_963277665.1. NCBI lineage: Eukaryota > Viridiplantae > Streptophyta > Magnoliopsida > Santalales > Viscaceae > Viscum > Viscum album. Next base: position 989,875,022 of record OY728136.1, on the reverse strand, counting down.
ACTCATCTGATAAAAGATTTTATTATAGATAAATTAAATCATCAACTATCTTGGACTTATGATTAGTCTAGGATAAAGAAAATCTAAATAGAAGTAACTTTATTGACCAGTATCAGAACTTGGTATTTTTTCTCAAACAAGAAGAAAAATTATATGTGTTGGAACAAACACTTAAAAATAAATAAACTGGTGAATTTGTTCCACATGCATAGTTATTTGCATGTAATAATCATTTAAAGGATTCAAAAGAGGTATCCATACTCATTCTTGTTACCATGGAGTCTAAGTTCCAGAAACAACATGAGACTATAGATTCCTATAAAATGATAGACAAAATGAAAAGGATTTATCATGAGAAAGCTAATTATGAAAGGTATGAGGTATCAAAGTCACTTTTTTGATGAAAAATGGTATAAGTAACCTCAGTCTCAACTCATGAAATCAATATGATTGGGCACATCAAGGATTTAGAGTTTCTAGGTTCACCTATTAAGCTTGAACTTTCCACATATTTAATTATTCAATCATTTCTAGAAAGTTCCTAACAGTTTTTTGTTAATTATAACATGAATGAATTTTGTAAATGTAATGTATCACCACCCTAGACCATTGTCTAGTTCCCAGACCAATGGTTTCCACTCTACCTAAAGTGTTCCTCCTCATATGCCAGAGGTTTCCAACTAGTAGCAAGGGTCTATGGTGGTACTGTGAGAAGACTATAACCCCATATCAGAGTTCCCAATCATAGATAAATAAACCCAACATCATAAACATCCATAATCACCAGAGTATGCATAAAAAATAAATAAAATATAAATATTCTATAATAAAATGAAATGCAATAAAAGACCAAACAACCATGCCATACATAAAACAATGATCTCCCACTAAATTGATCACATATACAAAATAAATGATAGAAAATAAATACACTAGGTTCTATTACCAACTTTGATCCATGCCTCATACCAGGTCTCCAAAACCCTCTCGAGATCCTCTAGCCCAATCATAAGACTCCACATGAGCAGATTCACTTGATTATATAATTTTAAGACTCTGCCCTATATTCCGTGCATCCATGATCAACCTGAAACATACATAAGGTCTGCACACACACCAAGGTTCATGCAAAGTGTGTGAGAAATTGACCTTTGTAGGACACCCCTGATAGTGAGCCTATAACCTGTTGTCATAAGTGCATGGTCATGAAATATTCCTAGCCTAGTAGAGAATAACTAGAATAAAATAAATAATAAAAACAACCAGCGATCCTTAGGTCTGTGACCATGATTGACCATACCTTATTTGGCTAGTTCTGAGGTGTCTTTAAGAATGTCGTGATGACCATGCCTCCCAAGTAACATGGGGGATCCAAATCTATGGTATCCCCAACTACATCCTCATGACTATGGAGATCCATCCCATGACAATCCTAACATTAGATCTCTTAATCCAAGGAAGATCAAAATAATATTATCATGACTCTAAGGATGTTACCCGTGATGGTCCTAACATTCAAGCTTCTAATCTAGGTAGCTCCAAACAATATCCTCATGACTTTGGGGACATAACCCGTAATAGTCCTAACATCCGAGCTCTAAATCCATGACAGCTCCAATAATAAAATCTGGGATCCAAATCCATGACAACCCCTACCATATAATGAGATTCTAATCCTAGGCATCTCTAATCATCAAGATCTATATCCATAGAAGCTCCCATCCATATAAAACCATCCCCAAGGGCATCAATGAAATTCCAACATAAATAAAAAACAAGTATTGGTAAAGCACCCACACCCATCATAATCATCTCATCCCTATTAGTCTCACACATCGGTTTAGGTTTTAGGGTAACACCCACAACCATCTATACTCAAAACCACATGCACCCGCTTAAGGTCGGTCTACCAACATAGCATCCGCACTAGTCCTCTGGGTCAAAACATAAGTGTAGGAATCCCTCTTTGGATCCTAGGAATCAATATGAAAGTAAAGGAATCCCTATTAGGATCCTATAGGTCAGAACATAATGTCATGACCCGACCCACTAGGGCCCGCCTAGATGGTGGTAAGCCAAGTGTGACACCCAAAGCCTGCATCTAATAGTCCAGGTGCTGGAAACCATCATCGAGTAGGTATATCACATACATGGGATACCTTATCCTTTGGCTATACACATGCACACATCTCTAAACACTAATATAATGATAAAAGGTAATATATATCTGATAAAAAAATGAATGCATATACTATATACCACATCATAACACAAAATAAGTATGTGAAACATAAAGGGATAAATACAATCCCACTAAAACTATAAAAGTGTCCAACCTAATAATGAGGAGAATACTATCAAATGAAACTCCTAGAATAAACCATGGTCTGTTTAGCTCAATTATGCTCCTCCTTCTCTTGGTCCAGCTAGGACTCCATCATAAAGCCTGTCATCTATATAAGACATAACATGTACGGGCAGAGTCTATGCATGGGTGAGTATAACTATAGTGACCCAACCCCAAAAATCTTGGATCCTGTGTCATAATACCATTACATTGGTATAAGATACAAATAAATCTCATCCTAAAGGATCGAACAATTTATTAGTCTTGGTAAACTAGATACATACATGTGTCTTGTATTACAAATAAATACTCAAATTAAAACATATTTTTTATAGGATAACAACTTTATTATATCTAGTGTATCTCTGTATATCTTTCTTAGTACACTTCAAGGAATCTTGGGGAAAGGAAAAAAATAAGGGTGATCTCAAATGCTTAGTAAGGGTAAATTATAGTGGAATCAATAATGAATCAATGAGAATAATCAATATGAAAAGGTAATAATTTAACACACATGCCATATAATCAATAAACTGAGTAGGAAGTACATAAACATTATGAAAAGGTAAATAACTGAACACACATGCCATTTGAAATAAATAGACAAGGCATAATTAATATGACATGGTAAATAACTGAACACACATTCCATGTAATCAATAAACTAATAATGAAAGTACATCCATAGATAATGTCAAATAAATAATATCATGGATAATAATAATAAATAAATTCTCAATAAAGGCAATACTTGATTATTGGACATCATTTTTCCTAGGAACATGATGCCTTTACCGTCAAGATCTATCCTCAAGACAGTTTAAAAAATACTGGGTAAAAACCCATTAGGTTAGGCTAGCCAACTAATTTCATCTCATAAGACTACTGATGGATCATGAGGCTTGCATTAGCTGGTCCCCAACCTATAGGTCTTTTATTAAATGGTCCCCAACCCATGTATTGCATGTCCAAATCATTCCTTATATACAGAATAATCGATTTAATTAATTAAAAACATGACTTATCAAATATCCATATTGAATAAAAGATGCAAATTTATCAATAATTTCCCAGTTAATCAAATAACTATCAAAGTGAACACTTTATTTTAAAATTGATTATGGTTTAGGTAATGAACATATCCATGATAAATGATATGGATAATCAAGGGAAATTTAATATCTAATGATCATAGGGAAATGAATATTTCAATGGGACTAAAAAAATTAATCAATGAAGTGAATGTTAATAATATCCTTGGAAAAATCAATAATAAACCATCTTGAGGAAGAATAAGGATGGTATCAATAAAACACATCCCAAGTGGATTAAAATAAAGAGTTGTTATCATTTATGAATGGAAATACTATAAAAATATATTTTAAAAATATTCTCGAGGAAAATATCCTTTTTTATTTTTAAAAACATTTTGAAAATAATTTTCTTTAAAAATCACTTTAAAAAAATTATTTTATTTAAAAAATAACCCTTTAAAATTTTAAATTAATATTCAAAGAAATGATGGTGGGTAATTATGTACATGACATACAAGTTAAAAAGAACATTAATTTTGTAAGATAAAATGGTTAAAAAAGTTTCTTGTTCGGAAAGTGATAAGAATATATATTTGAAAACATTTGCAAAAGAAAAAAAGGGTAAAAATGTATTTAATAAATCATTTTTTAAAGGTTAAAATAATTTTTTAAAATCTTTTTATAAAATAATGTTTTTAAAATAAAATAGGTTCTTCAACTAAAAAGAGAAATAAAGTTGGGTTTTCTTAAAAACATTTTCTAAAACATTTTGAGTACCAAAGAATTGAAAAATGTTACTATTACTTAAAAAGGGTCATGAATTACCAGAGTATAATAAAATGAAAGGTTTTATTGAACAATGATCATAAAAATTCCTTTAATTTAATTTCAAGAATAATCAATCTCGATTAGAATGAGATTGGGAAAAAACCTTAAAATGATCATAAAATTGAAGTGATAATTGATTAATGAATTGATTATGCATGTATAATTTAAATCCAAATATAAGAAGTGAAAATAAATCAATAGAAATTAAAAGTCATTATAAATATAATCATAGAATATTAATGACAACGAGGAAGTAATATAACCCAATGAAAAAGGAATTGAGTTATGAAATTTCTTTACCACTTGGTAATTTTAATTTCAAATCCCATTAGATGAAATAATTAAAATTGAAACTCAAAATAACATGAAGATAAAATAATTCATGATATAATTTATCAAAATGGGTAGTAGATAAACTACACAAAAGAAATAAGTGGATAATATGACATTTATCTCATATATGTAAAAAGTGAGATGAAAATCCCTTAACTTGAGTCCGACTTGTCATGTGTGTCTTTATATTTCTGGATAATAAACTTAAGTTAATTATTTACTTGATTAAAAAACTTTTTTAGGTTTATAATTACTTTTATTTCACTTATTACAATGTTGAAAACAACTAAAACAATTAATTTTATGTTGGGTATTTTGACCATATTCAGTTTATGTGTCAAAAATGACTTTGGTAGGTCAACTATGTTCAAAGTGGTCATTATATAAACATCTATGGAATAATAATCATGAAATAATTATAATATTTATATATCAATTTTACTTTTAAAACCATTCATTAAATATGGTTGTGAAAAATTAACCAACATTACAATCATGGAGATGGTAGACCGTATGTACGTATGAGTAACATTCCCATTTTTCAATAATCATTATGGAAAGAAGGTAAGTAACATTTATCTTTATAGAATGTTAATTATATCATAAATACAATATTAATTAATTATATATACTTATATATATAATTATTATGATATAAAATTAATCACATTGCGTTGAGTAGATTGTAGTCCACGCGTCCACGAATGACGTTATCACTTTTTCAGTGTGTGAAAGGGTAATAAAGAAAATGATATATTATAGTTACAGAAAGGTAATTATGTCATGAATATAATATATATGTTATTTATGTCACATATTTTTAATTAAACCTATCCTTAATACATTTCGTGTAATGTGTGAATGTATCACATCGCTTTGAGGAGACGGTAGTGCATACATCCACAAACGATGTTATCGTATTTACACAAAATGAAAATCATGAAGGTATGTGTTATATAAAAATTAAAAAATTATTAAGAAAACATAAATATTATATATATCATACAAAAATAGTGTTTCCATTATAATTCCCAACCATGATAGGTGGTAAAAGAAAAACGAATGACATCATTTTGCGAGGCAGTATTTCACCGTACATGAATGGTAAGTTCGTTACCCATTTAATGGAAGTGTATGTAGGTTTAGCTAGATACATTAACATAAAAAATATAAATATATTTAGAATACTTATGTTATTATATAATCATGTAATAATAATAAATTAAGGGTTATAGAAACAAATAAAACTAAATTGATCGTTGAAGAACATTACCTCTTATTTGGGTAACTCCTTTTGGTTTATACCAAAAGCATTAATTGGTTTTATTTATTCCAAAAGTGAGGATTATATGATTAGTGGAGGGATTTTTGGATATTATTTTTGGTGATACAAATTTCTTTAAAGGTGTGAATAAGTGGGAGGGGTGAGTGACTTTTTATAGTGGAGGAGGAGTGACAATCTTGTAAATTTTTGAAAAGCGAATTTCACCAACGTTTTTCCCATGCCAAGTGGCTATAATAATGATAAAAATTTAATAAAAGGGAGTATATTGTCTAAAAATAGCCATAAAATAGATTTTGGCTAAGTTTATAGGTCATTTTGGGTCTTAAGTTTAAGGTTTAATCCTTTGTTATGCTAAATTTTCTCTTAACCGCTGTAATTAATTTTAATTAATTTTACTAATTTTTTTGGTCAAAAAATAAGTTGACCTTATTATAAATTATAAAATATTATGATTAAAAATATTTAATCTATTTTTACAAATTATAATTACATAAGTAGCATAAATTAATTTAAAATTAATCCCACAGATGAGATAAAAATCCAGGTTTTTAAAGTAAAAACGTTCAAAAGTTTACTAAAATTTTATATCCAATTTCAAAGTGAAATTGATTAAAATAACCTATATTGGATTAATAGATGTAATTTTTTTATAATTTTACTTTAAAATCAATCAAAAATATAATTTATCCTTATAAATAAATTATATGAGAAAATAGTTCTGAATTAAAATTTAGTATTTTTTACTATTCATCAAAAAATAAAACTTCATAGAAAAATAAAAAAAACCACTCTAAGATATTTTTGATGTTACGATTTCAAAAATGAAGTTTATTTTGACATATAAAATTTCCAAAACTATATTTAAAATAGATTTTCCATTAAAAGGCAACAAAAGTGCCCATATAAAAATATAGGTTTTTGTGCGTAATATTGAGTTCATTGTTATCTTATTACTATAAAATACATTGGATGAATGTAAAATTATTTTATTTGATATATAATATATATATTCTCATAATTTAGTTAATACTATCATCACCACTAATTTAACAGCTAGGATAAGTCTTATTATATTAAATAATAATATTTTAATAATATATTGTTGTTCAGTAAAACTCAGTCATGCGTGTAACACAAGTCATCGAAGAAACTAGTTATTCTGTGCAATGAAAGATAATTTAGTATTGTGTGAATTGTAATATAAAGGATATATTAAATTTATTTAAAGTATTAAATATATCATAAAGTCTCAAGTGGTTATACGCTATCAAATAAAAGTCACTCTTTTAGATTTTTTGGGGTGTTACATTATCCCCACATTAAATAAATTACATCCTTACAATTTAAACTTGATATTAGTAATAATTTTTTTGATATTTTATATTTTTAAATCCCACATTGTGATAAGGGTTCATAAAACATGCTCTATAAAAGAGAGAATGGGTAGTATAAATGTCACATGGAATAACATATAACTGGGTTTCTAAGTAAGATAAAATTAGTGGAAAGTGGAGATACATACATGGAATAAAAGCATAAATATTTATAGGGAATGATTGAGGTAATCAATCACAAACAATTTAATTATAAATGGAAAGTTGAGGGACTCAAATCCATAAATCGATAACGATTTAAAAGACCACCAGTTCAACAGAAATGAAGATATTAATATAATATTTTTGTTTTAAGGTCCTTTTCCTAATATTGATGAATTATTTTATTAACCAAGAATGCAAGGAAATATACTTACTTGATATGTTTCAATTTCATAGGAATAATTTCATATTTTGGTTGTTCTTTGATCTAATTCTAATTCATCCCTTATTCCATGAAATGGATATCCTTGAAATTTAATCATTAAATATCCCTTTTAACTGAGGTTTTCAAAATAGTCCCAATACATAAATACTTCATCCATTTATTTCCACATTGGTCCTTACATGGTCTATAGTTTATCCTATAGAGGAGGGAATTGACTCAGGTAATTCTCAATTTCCCCACATTTTAGGAAACAAAATATAAAGGGATCCTTAGGATGATATTTATCTCCTTCTATCATAATCTTCATTTTCCTCATCATTTCTTTGTAATATGCCCTTATTTTTCACACCTTAAGCATTTTACCATTACATTGAGACAATTTATTGGGTTTCTCCTTCCATATTTCTTACATAATGGAAATCAAGCCTTCATTTCTCTATGGTCACTGCCACTTGAGCTCGTATCAACCTCCATCCTTCTCTTCTTTAGTGAGTTAGGGAGTTAGTTAAGATATATGTTGTTAATAATATTATGGGAAAACTTATTAGGCATAAACACAATATATTTCACTCATATCAACCCCTCATTTGGTTTCTCATTGTCACCACCTTGTCCTTCATGTTCAATGTTAACTGGACTCCTTCAGGTTCCAGCCATTGACCAAAATCGTAAAGAATAGCATGAGTAACAATAGTCATAGTGTGAAAAACATATAATAATTTATAGGATATCTAAAAAATTACACCTTATTCTCAATCTAAAACATATTATGTTTAACCTATATCATTCATTTTCATTATCTATTCAAATTATTTATAATGGTTTGTAAATAAAATATGAATTATCCTAAGCATATCCCCTAAGAGTGTCAAACAAGGTGCGCAGTAAGGCCCATAGTCATGTACTGGGTTACGCTCAAGTCAGGCCCAACACACCTTTTTGGAGTTGTTACCCCTATGTACATCTATTCCAGAACTGTGTCCACTTGTAGTATCTAGATAGGAATGTATTTCTAGGAAAACCACATAATCTCAATCTAACTGAAACATCAGGATGTTCTTCTATACTTATCATCGAATTATACCTTAGGGTTTTGTTTTATAATCTATATTTTCCTAAATATACTTCCCAAGGTTTCCACCAAAACTACCTTGATACCAATTGTAGCAACCCTACCCCATAAATCCTAGAGCTGGTGTCGTGCTACCATTACATTGGCACGAGATATAAGTAAATCATGTCCCAAAGGACCCAACAATTTAGTAGTCTTGGTAAACTAGATACATACACAAGTCTTGTATTATAAATGAATGCAAAAATTACAACATAATTTTTTTCAAGGATAATAAATTCATTAAAACTAGCGTATCCCTGTATATCTTTCTTAGTACACTTTAGGGAATTCTAGGGAAAGGAAACAAAAAAATGGTGATCTCAAATGATCAGTAAGGGTAAATTACAACAAAAGCAATAATGAATCAATGAGAATAATCAATATGACAAGGTAATAATTGAACACACATTCCATATAATCAATAAAATAAGTAGGAAGTGCATAAAAATTATAAAAAGGTAAATAATTGAACACACATGCCATTTAAAATAACTGTATAAGTCATAATTAATATGATAAGGTAAATAACTGAACACACATGCCATGTAATCAATAAACTAAGAATGAAAGTATATTCATAGATAATTTAAAATAAATAATCTCATGGATAATAATAATAAATGAGTTCTCAATAAAGGCAATTCTAGATTATTGGATGTCATGTTTTCTAAGCACATGATACCTTTATCATCAAGATCTATCCTCAAGATAATTTAAAAAATATTGGGTAAAAACCCATTAGCTTAGTCTAGCCAATTGATTTCATCTTCTGAGACTATCGATGCATCGTGGGGCTCAAATTAACCGGTACCCAACCTGTAGGTCTTGTATTAAATGGTCCCAAACCCGTGTCTTGCATTTCCAAATCATTACTCATATATCGAATAATCGATTTAATTAATGAACAACATGGCTTATCAAATATTCGTATATAATAAAATATATGGATTTATGAATAATTCTATAGTTAATCAAATAACTATAAAAGTGAACACCGTATATAAAAATTGGTATACGGTTTATGAAATAATCATATCTATGATAAATGATATGGATAATCAAGGTAAATTTAATATCTAACGATCATAGGGAATTAAATATTTCAAGGGGACTAAAAAATGAATCAAGAAAGTTAATGTCAATAATATCCTTGGAAAATCAATCATAAACCATCCAAAGGAAGAAAAATGATGGTATCAATACAACATATCCCAAGTGGATTAAAATAAAGGGTTATTTTAATTGATTAATAAAAATAATATAAAAATAATATAAAAATATTTTAATAATATTTTGGAGGAAAATATCCTTTTTATTTTGAAAAACATTTCAAACATCATTTTCTTTGAAAATAACTTTAAAAAATATTTTCTTTAAAAATTAACCTTTTAAACTTGCAAAGTAAGATTCAAAGAAATGATGGCGGGTAATTCCATACATGTCATACAAGGTAAAAAGAACATTCCTTTTACAAGATAAAAAGGATAGAAAAGTGCCCTGTTTGGAAAGAGATAAGGAGATTTCTTTGAAAAAATTATTAAATGAAAAAAGGGTAAAAATGTATTTAATAAATCATTTTGAAAGGGTTAAAATCATTTTTGAAAACCTTTTTAGAAAATAGGGTTTTTAGAAGAAAATAGGTTCTCCGACAAAAGAGAGAAATTAATTCAGGTTTTCTTAAAAACATTTTATAAAATATTTTGAGTACCATAGAATGGAAAATGGTAATATTACTTGAAAAATGTCATGAATAACTAGAGGATAATACAATTAAAGTTTTTATTAAAAAATTATCATATAAATACCTTAATAATCAATCTCTATTAGAATGAGATTGTGAAATAAACCCTTAAAATGATCATAATGTTGAAGTGAGAATTGATCAATGAATTGATTATGCATATATAATATAAATCCAAATATAATAAGTGAAAATAAATCAATATATATTCAAAGTCATTATACACATAATCATAGAATATTTACAACAATGAGGAAGTAATATAACCTAATAAAAAAAGAATTGAGTTATGGAATTTCATTACCACTTGGTAAATTTAAGTTTAAATCCTCTAAGATGAAATAATTAAAATTGAAACTAAAAATTCCATGAATATAAAATAATTCATGATATAATATATCAAAACTATTAGTAGATAAACCACACAAAATAAGTAAGTTTTTAATATGACACTATCTCACAAATGTAAAAAGTGAGATGAAAATTCCTTACCTTGAGTCTGACTTGTCATGTGTGTATTTATATTCTTGAATAATAAACTTAAGTTAATTATTTACTTTCTTAATAAAAATTTTCATTTTTATAATTAATTTTATTTTACTTATTAAAATTTTGTAAACAACCACTTAAACAATTAAGTTTACATTGGTTTTTTTGACAATATTCGGTTTATGTGTCAAAAATGACTCTGGTAGGTCAACTATGGTCAAAGGGATCATTATATAAACATATAAAGAATAATAATAAAAAAATAATTATAATTTTTATACATCAATTTGACTTTTAAAACTAATTTTTAAATTTGGTTATACAAAATGAACCAATGTTACAATCCTGGAGATGGTAAGTCCTACATACACATGAGTAACATTCCCATTTTTTAATGATCATTATAAAAATAAGGTAAGTAAAATTTATATTTAAATAGTTATGATTATATATTAAATAACATATTATTTAATAATATATACTTATATATATAATTATTATGATGTAAAATGAATTACATCATGTTGAGGAGGTGGTAGTACACACATCTATGAACGTCGTTATAACTTTTTTAGTGCGTGAAAGGGTAATAAAGAAAATGATATATTATATTTCCAGAAAGATAATTATATCATTAATATAATATATATTTTATATATTTCACATATTTTTAATTAAACCAATACTTAATACATTCCATGTAATGTGTGAACATATTACACTGCTTTGAGGAGGCAGTAGTCCACACGTCCACAAACGATGTTATCGTATTTACAAAAAATGGAAAACATGAAGGTATGTGTTATATAAAAATTAAATAAGTATTAATACAACATAAATATCATATATAACATATAAACCATTGTTTACATCATAATTAAAAACCATGAGAGGTGGTAAAGGAAAAACAAATGACATCATTTCGTGAGACGGTAGTTCGCCGTACACGAACGGTAAGCTCGTTACCCATTTGATGGAAGTGTGTATATGTGTAGGTAGAAAAAATAAAATAAAAATATATCTGTACATCTAGGATACTAATTATATTGTATAATCATGTAATATTAATAAATTAATGTGTCTAGAAACAAATAAAGCTGAAGTGATTGTTTAAGAATGTTACCTCTTATTTGGGTAACTCATTTTGGTTTATACCAAGAGCCTTCCTTGGTTTGATTTCTACCCAAATTTATGATTCTAGGATTATGGTATGGATGTTGGTATATTATTATAGTAGAGTTTTGGTGAGAAAAAGGGCTTTAGAGGTGTGAAAATTTGGGAGGGGTGAGTGCCTTTTTATAGTGGAGGAGTGACATTCTTGTAAATTTTTAAAAAGGGAATTCCACCCACTTTTTCTCAATATAAAGTGGCTCAAATAATGGTACAAATTAGATAAAATGGAGTATATGGTCTAAAATGTCCATCTAATATATTTTTTTATAATTTTCTAGGTCATTTTTGGCATTAAATTTAAGGTTTAGTCATTTATTAATCTAAATTTTCTCTTAATCATTGTAATTAATTTTAATTACTTTCACTAATATTTTTGGTGAAAAAATAAGTTGAAATTATTAGAAATTATAAATTAATCTTATTAAAAATATATAATCTATTTTTAAAAATTCCATTCACATAAGTGGAAGAAATTAATTTAAAATTAACCCCGTAGACGAGACACCAATGCAAGTTTTTAAAGTAAAAACGTTAAGAAATTTGCTAAATTTTTATATCTAATTTCAAAGTGAAATTGATTCCAATGGCCTAAATTGGATTAATAGATGTAAAATTTATCCAATTTTTACTTTAAAATCAATCAAAAATATAATTTATTCTTATAAATAAATTAGATGAGAAAACAATTTTGAATTAAAATTCAGTATTTTTTACTATTCATCAAAAAATGAATTTTCATAGAAAAATATAAAAAAATCACCCTAAGATAATTTTGATATTATGAATTAAAAATTTAAGTTCATTTAGACATATAAAATTTATTAAAGTTCCAATAATTGGATTTAAAATAGGTTCTATATTAAAAGGCGATAAATGCGCCTTTATAAAAATATAGGTTTTTGTGCATAATATTGAGTTCGTTCTTATCTTATGACTATAAAATATATTGGATGAATTTCAAAATATTTTATTGGATATATAATATATATATTCTCATAATTTTGTTAATACTATTCATAATCTCTAATTTAACAGTTAGGATAAATCTTATTATATTAAATAATAATATTTTAATAATATATTGTTGTTCAGTAAAACTCGGTCATGCATGCAATACAAGTCATCGAAGAAACTCATTGTTCCATGTGATGAAAGCTAACTCAATATTTAATGAATTGAAATCTAAAGGATATATTAAATTTATTTAAAATATTAAATATATCATAAAGTCTCAAGAGGTTATATGCTATCAAATAAAAGTTACTATTTTAGAATTTTCGGGGTGTTACAATAACATACCTAGTAGGACACCCTAAAATAACTAAACATAAAAAATCAATAGAGTATTCATCTCATTATCATAAAGGTATTCCAATAAAAATATGATACATAATAATGATAATAACCTAGATATACTCAATATAGACACCGAGTCTTGAGGTAAGGTCATAACCATACTACCAACCTAGAATTTTTCTTGAGGCTTTAAGGTAATGCTTGTATAAGAGAGTTCACTACTCGAGTCAGATAACAATGTTGGAACTCATCTGAGAGGTCATGATCTTTAGGCCTCACCAAGAATAAGATACATGCTGATATTGATACATAGATAGGGTATCTTACCCAGGACATATGGGGGATACCATACCCTACTCAGAGTAAAACACTAGGATGTGGATCACTCACCCTGATAGTCAGTAATGGGATCCCTGACCCAACCCAGGGAAGAATGACAGAGGATCACACAATGGGACATATGGAGGGATACCTAACTCTATCCAAGATTAAACCTTATAGGGGATCACTCATCCTAGGAATAAGAAGAGATGGATTACATACCCTTATAGGGACGAGAAAAAGGGAAAACACCCTATAGATACTCATCTAGGTTGAAGAGAACATGGGAATCAACCAATCCTAGGAAAAATGCACATCTTTTATAGGGTATACATGGAATGTATTGGCTATCACAGGTATGACCATGTCCTCCATCCCATGCCCACATATTTTTGGACCATTCCCATGTACTATGGTCATTCCCGTGTACTATGACCATGTATAGGTGCCCTAAACACGTCTAGGTACTTTGGCTGTATCCATGCCTATGTACCCTAGACACAACTATGTACCTATCCATGTCTATGCTCGTATACCCCTGGGTAACACACCAAGATTCTAGTAGTGGGTCACATGACGTGTGGTCAGAACACATGGCATGTGATTTTTTTTGAAACCATAGCCACCACAACTAAGGTCCACACGATGCGTGTTCATATAAAATACACTCCATATAACTCAAGATTTTATAAAATCCCATAGTCATCATGAGTTTCTACCTATACCGATTTATCCTTCGATCCAACCATGAAAATCACCACAAAAGTCAAATTTTAGGTTGGTTGAACTCAAATCATCATTAATGGCAGGATTCTGGCCACCCAATCCACATGCAGATCATATCCATTGCACCATATTACCAAACTCAAAAACCCATGAATTAAGAACACTATATTTGGTCTATGATCCATGTATGATATCCCATCACACCGCATCACACTCCAACTATGCTTCTGATCCTGAATCTAAGCCCATAAAAATGATTTTTTAGAAAAAGTTTGATTGCACAATGATCGGTTTCCAAGTATTTTTTGAACTATCAGACAAATGAAATACCAATGATAAACACATAGAGGACAAGGGGAGAAAATAGAAAAACATAAACATTAGGAAGAAACCTCAACCATTTTTAGGCCAGAACTCAATTTTTTTGATAGAGAAAATGTTGAATTAATGGAATAATCAAGGATCATGAAAAAATTATCCATGCCTAATTCTAAGAAGATAAAACAATACCCATAAATAAATTATTTACCTATTAATTAATTTGTTAGAAGTATTGATCTATGTTCGACATGGGATAAAAAAACAGGGATTTAAATAACATAAAAAAATCCCTATATCAATTTTGGAATGATCATTGATGAAGAATAGTTCTACATTGTTGTCATTAGTGAGATCTATATACTCCTTTGCTAAAGTTGAACTCCTAAACAAACTGATTGGAAAACCACATTCCTATCAACACTCATCAAGTATCTCCTCCAACTACACCTCTAAAATCCCTAGGGTTATGTGGATAACCATAGGGTTTTTTCCATAACTAGGTTTATATGGATGAAAAATTTAGTTCTAGTCATTTAATAAATAAATAATAAATAAATGAATTTATTAATTTACTAATATGCCCATGATCACTCTTAAATCAAACACCTGACACACACAAAGGTTATACCATGTGTAAGGTAAAACCCACATTCCAGATTTAATAGTGGTCACAAATTTCTCATTTGATAATCCATTTAGGTGTTATCTCATTATTTCCAAAAAAACTACACACACATGATATAATTTATTTAATATTTTTATTATATCAATACCGAGGCTCCCGAGGCCATAAAATCTAGTACTAAATTAGATTTTAGATCCGAATATATTCTTTAAAATATTCCAAAGTTTTATGAGGAAAAAAATTCATTAAATTCTCCCAAACTCATGGATTTTCATCCTGAAAAGAAAAAACCAACTCAAATAGGTAAGGGTACTAAGCTCACATCTGGTTCTCCCACTCCTAGGTTCTCTCTTGAATATTCTCATGTTTCCACTAGGCATGTACCAAGGGAATCACTCACCCATGGAGGGTCTTCTCTTACCAATCATAGATCACTAATAGGTAATCTACAAAGGTATCTTCATCCTTGATGTCCAGCTCTCCCCAGTTGATAATACATAATGGGTCATGCATATACCTCCTTAGATGTGACACATAGAAGACATCATATATCTGGTCTAACTATGGTAGTAGGGTTATGCGATATGCCACCTCGTTAAACTATGCAGTACCTATAAAAGGGAAATTAATCTTAGAGATAAATTTACACCCCAAAAAAATCTATAAAATCCTCACTAAGGTTAGACCTTTAGTAAAACACGGTCTCCCTCATCGAACTACAAAGGCCTCCATTGTCTATCTACATAAGAGTTTTGACAGGTTTGGGGATTCTTCATCTACTTCTGGATGGTTTGCACCTTCTCTATCATCGATTTCACCAACTCTGAGTCCATGAGTGCTAAATCCCCTAGATCAGTCTAGCATAGTGGTGACTTGAAGGTTATCCCATACATGGACTCAAATGGTTCCATACTGACAGTGACATGATAATTTTTGATATATGAAAAATCCACCAAGGGTAAGTGACCCTCCCAACTATGGCCAAATCCAACATGCAATCCAAAATCATGTCCTAGATAACTTGAATGGTTTTACCATTTTAGTCTTTTATCTGGGGGTGAAATTTCATGTTCAGTTGTAATTGAGTCCTAAAGGACACCTATAATTATCTCTATAATTGTGACACAATATGAGAATCATGGTATGAAATGACTATTGAGGTAACTTTGTGAAGTCGAAATATCTCTTGTATGTCAAGGTATACCAAATCATATACTAAAATATGATCTCAGATGGCTTGGAAGTGGTATGATTTGGTGAGTCGGTCAATGATCACTCAGACATTGTTGTGTCCTCTAATCAATTGTGGAAGATCCATCAAACATTTTATAGAGACACCATTCCACTTACACTCCAGCACCTCAAGGTGTTGATCCAAACCTATCATAACCTAGTGCTCAACATTCACCTACTAAAAAATGAGGCATCAAAAGACAAACTATGCTATACACCTCTTTAACCTTGGCCACAAAAAATGACACTAAAGGTCCTAGTACATCTTTTCCACCCCCAATATTCACTACTAAGGGGGATATATGAAACTCCCTTAGAACATCCACATGTTGAATTTTTGGTACTATAGCCCTCCCTCATAAAAGGATGACATGATACCCACCTTTATAGAATCCATCAGGATCATGTCCAATGGATATATGAACACACGGGGTATCATAGTTAGTATCTCCAAGATGAGCCTCCCTAACATGATAGAGAAGAGTAGGGTAATAACCATCGATTGGAGGTAAGTTTAACCATCCTCATTCACAAGGTACAACTATAACAAGGCCAACTACTATAACGCCTCACTCAACAACTATGAACAAGATCTTCTACTGATATAATCTTCCACCATGTTCCCCTTCTCGGGAGTATAGACTATCTTGAAGTCATAACCCTGGAAAAAATGTAGCCACCAACTCTATATCAAGTTAATATATTTCTATGAAAAGATATAATTGACACTCTTATAGTCAAAATAGATTATAAACCACTTACCCATAAGGTAGTGTCACCACATATTCAGAGCGAAGGACACTACTGCAAGCTCTAGATCATGTGTTGTTTAGTTCTGTTCATGGGGTCTCAGCTATCAGGACCCATAGGAAATCACCACCTACCTCTGCATCAAAAAACATCCAATACCAATTTTGGAGTCATCATATAACACCACATACTCAACACCCCCTATGTTAGACTCAATATGGGGGTGCTCGTTAACCTCTACTAAAAATTCTAAAAATCCTGATAGAACCTCTCCATCCACATGAAAGGATACCCCTTTCAAGTTAACATAGTTAATGGTGCATAAATATTAGATAAAATTGGAATAAATATATCATAGTATCCTACCAACCCAATGAAGTTCTGCACCTCAAACACGCTCTTGGGTGGCTCCCAAGAAAGTACCACATTGACATTTTATGAGTCCACTGTTATACCCTATTCTGAGATGATATATCCTAGAAAGTGGACCTCTCCAATAAAGAACTTACACTTTGAGATCTTCCCATAAAGATAGTTCTCTTGGAGTATATCCAGGACTATCCTCAAATGTCCCATGTGATCCCCCTCCAACCTCAAGTACACTAGGATATCATCGATGAAGACTACCAAGAACTGATATAAGAAGGGTTGAAAGACCTGATTCATGGATCCTATAAACATTTATGGGTAATTATTCACACCGATCAGAATCACTAAGTAATCATAGTGACTATAGTGACATCATAATGCTATCTTCGGTATATCCTCATCTTGAACTTAGAGCTGGTGATAGCCTAAACCATGATCGATATTCAAGAACCACCTCCCCCCTTTCAACTGGTTTAAGTGGTCATAAATTATTATAAGTGGATAAGTAATCTTTATAGTCACCTAATTCAAAAGATAATAATCCACACATAACCTCAAGATCTCATCCACCTTCTTGGTGAACAAAACTGGGGATTCCCAGGGAGACACACTGGGTTTGGAAAAACCCTTCCTCTACAAATACTCAAATTGAACCTTCATATATTGAATATATATGAGATCAATTTGATATACTATAAAAAATATCAGGTCTATTCCTAGGTGTAATTACATTCATAAATTGATCTCACGGTGGGGAGGTAAGCTCGAAACATCCACAGGGAAGACGTCATCATACTCCGCCACCACTGCTAGAAGCTGAAAGCTCATAACATCCACTACTCTAAGGGTAATACCAGATAAATGATGAGTAATAATTCATATCCTCCTATGCATAATCCTATCTTTCTCTTCTGGGTTTCCTTATCACCAAAAAAGGAAAACCTCATCCCATCGACATAGACACACCACATCCTCTTCTTGAAATAGTTAATCTATGCATGAACTAAAGAGGGAAATTCTATACCTATAATGACATCATAAGGTATCATCATGTCTATTAAAATATCCCATAGGAATCCCTACCATCCAATAGTTAGGTAACACTATTGGCATAAGTGTGTGATTGCTATATCACCTCTAGTAGGAGTCTCCAAACACAAGGGTTGAGCCAAAGGTTCAACTGGAATCTCTAGATCCCGAACAAGGGATGTGGTAATAAAATAGTGGATTTACCCTATGTTTAATGATGAATTATATTTTTTGCATAATTTTTTGAATTTTTAATTCATAAATTTCTTATGTTTTTTTTATTTAGAATACCCATATTTTAATTAAGAATAATCATTTTTGGGTGTTAGCATTTTTTGAAAGAAAATTATGAAAAAGAAAATAAGAATAAATAAAAATGAATGTTTTAAAATTTATTATATTTTTATAAGTGTTAGGTGTGTTATTTAGAATAAATGAAAAGGGATACTTAACAATAAAAATAGGCCCAAAACTGGTCATCCCTCAACTAAGGAGGGAAACTCACATAGCAGACCCAAGAAGGGATCGCTAGATAAGCTCAACCTCAGGAAGGTCATGTGGTTGGGGAAATCCCCTTCATAGGATGATGTAGGGGTAGAGGAGAATTTATAGAATGGGTTTTTACATTATATCACACTAGTAAGTGGGGAAAAGTTCCACACAATGGTAGAGGAAGGCCTCACTGGTGTGGGGCGGTGCACGATAGTATAGGGGGTTATTCGGGCCCCATCTGACTTAACATGCCATTGAAGGGTGTAATTTAGTTATTAAGAGTGGTATTAGTTCCCAAAAAATAGATGTGGGGAATGGATATTTACACGGGTACTATGAACTTACTAAACTGATTCTATTTTGAGTCGAGGCCACGCCATCTTCCTTGTTTATTTTAGCCACGTCGCCGCCATTTACAATACACCAAAAACCACCTAAACTATCCAACATCTGAGATATGTCGCAAGATTATGTCACTGCACCATAGTTCCACCATTAAATATGGACTAAAGAGATCTAAAACCACTAGATTTTTTAATTCCACTATGTTGCAGGCTTTTCCCTTGAGGCGTATTTGACAGGGAAGCCCAAAATAAATAAGAAACTGCACTATAGTCCACTGGCTCTACCAGGAGGCTGCATTAATAGAATAACTATGGGTTCTTGAGAAAATAGGAGGCTATATCATAGTGTGAAATGCTACACCATGGTTCTTTTTAGGAAAAAATGGAAGAAATGGTGTTTTAGTGTAAGGAATTCACTGCGACATAGAGGTGCCTCAAATGGAAATAGCTTGGAAAAATGGAGGAAGAGGAGCTTGCGCCATGGTAGACCAGTTGCACAATATCCATGAATGGATATGAATAGGATATTATTCAAATGAATAAACCACGACATAGGGTTCAAGTTACTATAAATTTTAAAGGTCCAATGTTCTTGGGCTATGCATAGGTTCATGCAAACTACAGGGAGTTAAAAAGGAGTCAAAACACCTACCCACAAAACAAGGATATGAAGATAGGAAAATAACCATACTCAAAATGAAGAATTAGACTTGAATTATTGAACAATGGATAGAAGTATATACTAAATAATTCAAATGGAAAAAATAAAATTTTGGGGAAATAGATTTCAAATTTTAAAGGAGAGATAATTATCTTAGAGGAGAATTAAATTAGGCTGCTATACTAGGGGGGATTTTGGATTGATTAAGAACTAAGTAAATGGAGATAGAGACTGAGCCTACTTATTCTATAAAGTTTTGTTGCTATAGTAGGTGATTTTCAATTTATTATCCCCACATGACTACCATTAAAGGGTAAAACTCTTTTGTACCAAGAGATGTAGTGAATGGGGAATGTACCCAATGTAAGGGGAAATATTTTATTTTAAATTGATGATGTATTTTGTATCTTCTTCATTTCATTTCAACTTTATACTCCTTTATCATGCATGAAAAATGCTTTGAGAAGAGGGTATTATTCTTAAAAACACATCAATTGGCTATCCTTATCTTGGCATAACAGATGCATCAGCCAGGGATAACTATGTTTAAATAAAGTTTGGAGTACCTACCAATAGACTAAAGCAAATATTTGAGAGGGGAAAGGGGAATATATAAAGTGGAAAGTGAGTAATCTAAGAGTAGGCTCACTTAGGTTTAGTTCTAAAAACATCTTATTAAAAATTCACATCACTACTCCTTAACCGAGTACAAGAACCTAGATCTATATTTCTTCACACATTCATCTCATTCTTCTCAAAACCAACCAATTTCACTCTTATTTTTCATCATTGAAATTTTCCTAAATGTTCTAAACAATTTCTACACCATTATTAGTGAATCAATCTCAACCTTTTACTCTACCAAGTTTTTAAATTATTTAGTGTAGTTCAAGAATGTAAATTTGTTCTTTGATATCTATGAGAGAACTAACAATGCTCTAGGGAGATTTCTTTTATAAGTACTTCAATTAAAGTAGATAAGGTGCATATCATACCTCAAATCAACCCTGGAGCCTTTGGGTTAAAGTTATTCACTTCCTATAAATTTCCTCATCCCTGACCACCAGCTCCCTCAGCCTAGTGTGGACCACTTAGGGCTAGTGGTGGCAATATATTAAATCATCAACCACCTCCTGCCACTATTCTAGATCCTCTTACATTTCCATCACCATGTAGACCTCCCTGATATAGTCTCTACCTCCACCTAGTTATTCCATCGATTCTATCCCTATCTATCACATGGTGGGTCATAAAATCCTGTGCATGATGTCTCTTCCTGTTACAAGAGAAACATTGCATATCCCTCAGTTGATTGGAACTACCCTAAGAGCCATTATGTCACACCATGACCTTGAATTTTAATTATTTTAATAATTTATAGTCTTTATTTTTGATTTTTATTGAAAAAAATGCGTGTTTTGGGTTTGGTGGCATCTAGCACATGGGAAGAGCATAGTTTAGAGACTGTGTGGCTACGACCTGGTCATCATACGACTACGTTCTGATCACCGTGTGACCTACCTAGTATTAAAAATAAATTAAAAATTTAAAATAATAAGGAAATGAAGTTAAATTAAAGTCAAAATAAAATAAGAAAAATTAAAATAAATTTAAATTATTATTTTAATAATAATAATGATAATATTATTATTTTTATTGGGATTATTATTATTATTACTACTACTACTACTAGTCTTATTAAAAATGTTATTAATTGTCCTTGTTATTATTATTTTTTTTGGGAATTTGTGGTGGGTTTTAGGCCGGTGCATGGGCACCACATGGTTATCAGAAACTGTGCGGTCAACCAAAGTACCCGTGTGACCACTTATGGAATGGGAAGAAGCTACCGCACGATTCACACATGGCTGCTTGTGTCATGCGGGGTAACCACACAATTTACCAATGTTTAAAATAAATAAAAATTTAATGAGAAATAAAATTAAGAAAAAATAACGTTTAATAATAATTATAATATTCATATTATAATTACTATGATTAATTATTATTATAATTATTATGATTAATTATTATAATTATTATGAATGTTAATTATTATTATTATCAAGAATTTGATTATTATTATATTATTATCATTATTATTATTATGTTTATTAAAACTATTATTATTATTATTAGTATCAAGTTATTTTTTTATGTTTTTTTTGAGATTAGGGTTCTCTCCCCTGCCTTGTATCTCCTCCCCCATCCCTCACCTATGCAACGTGACACCCCTAGTGCACAGACCCCTACTCCAGTGACCTCCACCTCCTATGTATTCTCTCTAGCACACACCACCCATCGGACACAACCCCCCCTGCTCGCACGCAACTTGGCTGGTCGACCCCTCTACGGCACACCACTTCCTCTAGTACGCCACCCTCTTATGGAGGCCACCCTCCTCTAGTGGCAGCGGATCCCTCGTGTGGTCGGCTACTCTCCTCCAGTATTTTTCTTCCATCTTTCGTTGGTTTAGGGTTCTCCCTTAGTGAGGTTTATGACTTGGCCAAACCCTAGATGCTAGGGTTCAATATTTAGTTTCGAATCCTAAATTTTTTGGTTCAATCTTAATGATTTAGGTTGGGTTTAGCTTCCCTTGGGTGCGGCTAAGGTGCGATTGGGATTTCACACTGGATTCCAAAAGTTCTTAATCAATTGAGGTAGTACCCCTTTACATATAACCTCTAAATTTCAGATTTCATTGATTTATTATTTTTCAAACCTTCCTTGATAGTTGATTAGTGATATATGATTTTTAGAATAACTGTTTCATGTGAAATAGGGTGTTTTATTTAATTATTTTGAATATGTGGTGTGAGTTTATTGAAATTGTGCACACCATGTGTTTGCTAAATTGCCCGGTTGGATTTTGCATGTGGTTTAAGATTTTTGGAAGCCTGTTTTGATCTTTAAAATTTATTTGTGATATCTAAAATGGAGATTCCATGATTAACCATTATTTGATAAATTATTGATACTTTCTTGGTTATTTTAACATGTTCTACTATTTATGTTTATGGTGAAAAAGCGGGTTTTAGAGAGATTTTATGTGAAAATAAACTAAAAATTGGTATATTTTGTATGAAAAGCTTTTTGTGTTTCTTACCAATATTTTATAAATAGTTTAAATTATTTATTGAATTATTTAGGTGTTGTGAATCATGTTTGAAATGGGTTTTCTATGAATTTGGTTTTAAAAGTGGTTTTGGTGTGCGTGAAAAATGGAAATTGGTTTGTTTTATGAAAAAAGGGTATTTTCCTTGAAATGTTTGGTATTGGTTTGTGAAATTGGTGGTTTATAATGATTAGTGGGTTTCCAAGGGTGTGTTTGGTTTTAAAAATTATTTTTAATGGTTACTTTGTGAAAGTGATTTTTATGTGGAAATGTTGTGAGGCCCGTTTGGCACTTTGGAATGGTCATTTGGAAAACCCCTCTTGGGTTAGGTCACTCACCTTTTTAGTTTATCATGAGACGAAAGGGTCTTCATTATGGGACCTCCCTTGTGTAATAATTATTTTAAGGCAAGTGACTACCCTTGAGGTGGATGGGGTGGTACCGGTTGTGTAATGGTATGGTGACATATATGTATGCTTTGTTGCTTGAATTGTTTGGAACACCCCTTTGTGAACATAGCATGGGAACCTAGCATAACTACGAGGATTATTGAGAACGATTACTGCACTAGTATAGGTTACACACTAGCTAGTGGCCCATATTAGGGAGATATTTTGTTATTATTGTTACTATGGGATTGGGCCCCTCGATTAGGCCAGGTAGGGAGACAATCAAGAATTTGGGCGTTATGATGTCATTAGTTAGGGCATGCCTTCAGGATGAGTCACATGTATAGTATGTTCTGGTTCTCCTCTAAGTTCCTAGGTATTTTTGTGTTTCTACGATGCTACTACCATTAGTGTCATTACCCTCTTTATGTGGACTCATGATCCTTGTGCTTGGTTTTTGGTGTTTGTTTGGTAAATTGTGAAAGTTTGTTTTTGTTAAAAAGATTTCAAGAAAGTTTTTTGAAAGAACAAGTATTAATATTTTTCTCTTGATTGAAAAATAAATGTTTCCAAATTGATTCATTTTTTCCTTTCTCTCTATGAACCTAACTCTCCCCCATGCGTGAAGCCTATTTCAAAATTGTGAGGTCAATGGATTTTGTGATTTGTATTCTTTAAAATGAAAAGTGTGGAAAACCTATATTTATATATTTTATTTCAAACCTGAAAATAAATGTTTCTTTATTTAAAGCATGTACATTGGGAATATACTTATTTGGGCCTACCTATTGAGTTTTAATACTCATGATTATAGTGTTTTCTTGTTTTAGTTTCTGTTACAGGTTCCGACTTGAATTGATTGCCTCACGTGATGGTTGGTTATAGACTGGAGAGTGATCCTTAGGGTCACATGGAGGTGTATTGGGTGTCAGGTTCAGTTTGGTATCTTTGGTATAACTTTTTGTTTAGTTTGTTGTATCTTTAATTTCAATTGTAAATAATGTAAATTTTTGAAAAATCATTTTTAGTTTGGTTATCTATTTTAATTATTCATCTTCCTTATCTATTTATTTAGTGGAATCATTCCCACTGTGTCTTATGATTCCCTTGTCACTTGTCACCATCCTGAGAGGATCAGGAATGCCTCTCGGTCCTTGCCACATATCGGCTCAGGTGACCGGTTCAGGGTTGAATCGGGTTGGTTCATGACAAAATAGTATCCGAGCAGGTCATCTCTTTATTGGACCTTTCTTTTCAGAGAACCCATTGTTATTTGGGGATGTTAAGGTAGAAGGAGTAGGATTTTTGGGGCTTTAGGTGTAGGAATGGGAAAGAAGTCATGAACCCTTTCTCATTCTGAACCCCGGGTCACCATGGGATATTCGGGTTTGTCGGTGTCATTTGATTATTGTGGTTTTATTGGTGTTAGGAAATAAAAAGGGAGTTGGGAAGTGGCCTATGTGAGCTCAAAGGGCCTGGAGAGCCACATGGATCCAGGGAAATTTCCCTAGAATACTCTCTGTGGTGGTGGCGTGATTGGCATATGGCCTCCAACCATATGGCCAAGTCACCCATAGACACTAGTTTCCCCTTGTGAACCATTTTGGATCTTCCTTAATTATGAAAATTTCTTTGTAAAGTCTTGTTTTGGAATTGTGAAAAGTTAAATTTAAAATGGTAATGACCTTGTTTTGATCAAGTTACTTGTTTCCTTATTTCTTTGTGTCTGCCCTCATGAAGTTTTGATGGATTCCCAAGGTGTAGCTTTGGGTGGTGCATCTTTAGCAAACACTCCAGTTGATCAACCCATATACTACATCCTTGAGTTTTGTAATTTGAACCCTCCTCTCTTTTATGTTCAAGCGAATCCTCTCAAAGTGGAGTATTGAGAGGGACTTCAGTTTCCTTGTGTTTCCTGAGTCATTAAAGGTAAAGTTATCTACTTTTATGATTGAAGGTCCAACATGAAAATGGTGGAAGTTTGTGTCTCGAAGAAAGCCTCAAGAAGATGTTACTCAGGGGTTATTCGAGTATTTTTTCATCCAAAAATAATTTTCTAAGATGAAAAAGGTGAGAAAGAGGATGGAGTTTTGTGTTCTTCAGCAGGGTGTTGTATTGGTGTTAGAATTCTATCAACACTTTTTTGATCTAGTTCTGTATGACCTAGGTTATGTTGCAAATGATCCCATCAAGGATCTATATTTTGAGTTTAGGCTCCATCCTGAACTGTATTCAAAGGTGGCTGAGCTCAACCTAACCACCTTATTCTATGTGGTGAGGTAAGACTTTCATGCTAAAGTTGAGTTAGCATGAGGAATTGGGATGGTGAATCCTCCTCTAGTATTTGGAATTGGTGAAGAGGATGTCGGTAAGAAGAATGAGAAGCGACCTGATACTGGTGGTGCTAGTAGGGGAATTAAGAGACCTTCAGACCTCCAGTCAACTTCTTTAGAGTACAATGTTGTGATCTATCATCAGTTTGGTAAGTAGGGTTATAAGAGGTCATCATGCCCAAATTCTCTAAGAATCATCCACTCATGTGGATGCTTGGGTCACTTGTAGTGGTTCTATTGGCGTGTTTCCAAGAAGCACTGTGAATCCAAACCCGACTCTTAAAAGGTCACCCCGGCCTGTTCATAGGAGTAGAGAGATGTTTGGGATCAGTTTGGGGTTTTCTCTCTGTAATGTTCCTTGGATGTAATAGCCGTATCTGGTGGAATTTGTGGTGTTTTTTTCTTTTTCAGTTGTAAGGATGGTTTCTATCGAACCATTTATAACTTCTATTTTAATGGGAGTGTGTTTTGTGAAATTTTGACCTGTGTGGGTGTAAGATTGTCTCGTGGCTATAAGAAAACTAGATTAGTTCATTTTGGGGATTCTCTAGTTCCCGGTTGCTGAAAGGGTGTTTTTTGGATGGTGTGGGGAAGTTGTGTTATCCCTCAGTGCTCTGGTATGCCGGGTTGCTTGTGGTGGGGTTTTCTGTTTAAGCCTTACCAGTGTTGTTCAGCTCATGTGGAGAAGTTAGGTAAGTTCAGGTTGGGGGTTCCCACATTCTCCCCTCGTTTCATGATGTGGTTTCTTTGCGATTGGTTAGGTGTGACCTGTGGAGTGAAAAGTCACCCCGAGGTTCTTAGCCTCTCTCGACTTTGATTGGGTGTGGACTCAAGTTTTGGTTATCCTTTGACTTAGTGACTTTCTGGGGAAAGAAAGTGTATGGTGGGGAGAATTATCACACCTCGACCTTTCATTTTAATTATTTTAATAATTTATAGTCTTTATTTTTGAGTTTTATTGAAAAAATGCATGTTTTAGGTTTGGTGGCATCTGGCACATAGGCAGAGCATGGTTTGGAGACCAGGCGGCTAAATCCTGGTCACTGTGCAGCTACGCCCCGATCACTGTGTGGCCTGCCCGGTATTCAAAATAAATTAAAAATTTAAATGAACAATGAAATGAATTTAAATTAAATTTAAAATAAAATAAGAAAAATTAAAATAAAATTTTAAAGTATTGTTTTAATAATAATAATAATAATAATATTATTTTTATTAGTAATAATATTAATAATAATAATAATAATAATAATAATATTATTATTAATCTTATTAAATTTTTTATTAATCATCCTTGTTATTATTATTTTTATTGAGAATTTTTGGTGTGTTTTAGGCCAGTGCGTGGGTACCGCATGGTTAGAAAAAACCGTGCAGTCAACCTAGGTACCCGTGCGACCATTTATGGAATGGACCGAAGCTATCACATGGTTCACGCATGATCAATTGAGTCATACGGGGTAACCACACAGTTTACCAATGTTTAAAATAAATAAAAAATTAATGAGAAATAAAATTAAGACAAAAAGAATGTTTAATAATAATTATAATATTCATATTATAATTATTATGAGTAATTATTATAAGTAATTATTATAATTATCATGAATGTTAATTATTATTATCATCAAGAATTTTATTATTATTATATTATTAACATTATTATTATTATGTTTATTAAAAATATTATTATTATTATTAATATTAGGCTTTTTATGATTTTTTTAGATTAGGGTTCTCTCCCCCTGCCTTGAGTCACCTCCCTCACTCCCTCACCCATGCAACGTGACATCCCCTAGTGCGCAACCCCCCTGATTCAACGACCTACACCTCAGATGACCTCCACCTCTGGTGCCTTCTCTCTAGCACACACCACCTAGCCGAAACGACCCCCCCTGCTCACGTACAACCCGGCCAGCCAAACCCTCTTCGACACGCCACTTCCTATAGCACACCAACCTCTTCTGGAGGCAACCCTCCTTTGGAAGTATCAGCTCACTTGCATGGCCAACTACTCCCCTATGGTATTTTTTTCCTCCTTTCCTTACTTTAGGGTTCTCCCTTTGTGAGGTTTATGATTTGGCCAAACCCTAGATACTAGGGTTTAATTTTTAGGGTCGAATCTTAAAATTTTGGGTTCAATATTAATGCTTTAGGTTGGTTTTAGCTTCCCTTGTGTGCGTTTGATGTGTGATTAAGATTTTGCATCGAATTCCAAATGTTCTTCATCAATTGAGGTAGGAACCCTTTTCACATAGCCTTTAAATTTCATATTTCATTGATTTCTTATTTTTCAAACCTTCTTTGATAGTTGATTAGTGATATATGATTTTTAGAATATTTGGTTCATGTGAAATAGGGTGTTTTATTTAATTATTTTGAATATGTGGTGTGATTTTGTTGAAATTGTGCACACCATGTGTTTGCTAAATTGTCTGGTTGGCCTTTTCATGTGTTTTAGGATTTTTGGAAGCATGTTTTGATCTTGAAAATTTATTTGTGATATCCAAAATGGTTATTCCATGCTTAAAAATTATTTGATAAATTATTGATGCTTTCTTGGTTATTTTAGCATGTTCTACGATTTATGCATATTGTGTGAAAGTGGTTTTCTGAGAGATTTGATGTACAAATGGACTGAAAATGGGTATATTTTGTATGAAAAGATTGTTGCGTTTATTACCAATATTTTATAAATAGTTTAAATTATTTATTGAATTATTTAGGTGGTGTGAATCATGTTTGAAATGGTTTTGGTGTGTGTTTGGTTTTAAAAGAGGTTTTGGTGTGTGTGTAGAATGGAAATTGGTTTGTTTTATGAAAAAATGGAATTTTACTTGAAATGTTTGGTATTGGTTTTTGAAATTGGTGGTTTGTAATGATAAATGGGTTTCCAAGGGTTATTTTGGTTTTGAAAATGGTTTGTCATGGTTACTTTGTGAAAGTGATTTTTATGTGGAAATGTTGTAAGGCCTATTTGGCACTTTGGAATGGTTAATTGGAAAACCCCTCTTGGGTTAGGTCACTATACTTGTTGGTTGATCATGAGATGGGAGGATATTTGATATGGGACCTCTTTTGTGTAATAATTATTTTAAGGTAAGCGACTACCCTTGAGGTGGCCAGGGTGGTACCATTTGTGTAATGGTACGATGACATATATGTATTCCGTGTTGCTTGAATTGTTTGGAACACCCCTTTGTGAAAATAGCATGAGAACCTAGCATAACTACGAGGATTACTGAGAATTATTGTTGCACTAGTCTAGGTTATGCACTAGCTAGTGGCCCATAATTGGGGTATATTTTGTTACTATTGTTGCTATGGGATTGGCCCCCTTGGTTAGGCCAGGTAAGGAAATGATCAGGAATTTGAAAATTATGACGTCATCGGGTAGGGCATGCCTTCGGGACGAGTCAGATATATAGTATGTTATGGTTCTCCTCTGAGTTCCTAGGTATTCCCGTGTTTCTATGATGCTACTACCATTAGTGCCATTGCCCTCATTATGTGGACTCATGATCCTTGTTCTTGGTTTTTGGTTCTATTTTAATAAATTGTGAAAGTGTATTTTTGTTAAAAAGGTTTCAAGAAATATGTTTGAAAGAACAAGTGTTCCTATTTTTCTCTTTATTGAAATATAAATGTTTCCAAATTGGTTCCTTTTTTCCTTTCTCTCTATGAACCTAACTCTCCCCCATGTGTGAAGCCTATTTCAAAACTGTGAGGGTAATGGATTTGTGATTTGAATTATTTAAAATGAAAAGTGTGGAAAACCTATATTTATATATTTTATTTCGAACCTGAAAATCAATGTTTCTTTATTTAAAGTATGTTCATTGAGAATAGACTTTTTTGGGCCTACCTACTGAGTTTTAATACTCATGCTTATATTATTTTATTATTTTTAGTTTTTTCTACAGGTTTCGGATTGAGTTGATAAAATTGCACGAAGGTTGGTCGTATATTGGAGAGTTACCCTCAGGGTTACATGGAGGTGTCCTAGGTGTCAGGTTCAGTTTGGTCTTTCTAGTATAGTTTTTTGTTCAATTTTTTGTATCTTTAATTGCAATTGTAAATAATGTAATGTTTTGAAAAATCATTTTCAGTTTGGTTTTATATTTTAATTGTTGAGTTTTATTATCTATTTATTGGATGGAATCATTCCCAATATGTCTTATGATGCCCTTGGAGCTTGTTTCCAGCCCAGGAGGATTAAGAACGCCTCTCAAGCCTTGTCACAGATCGACTCGGGTGACCGGTTCAGGGTCGAACCGGGTTGGTTTGTGACACATGAACTGTATACCATATGTATAGAGACTATCCTCAGAACCCCCTTGAACATATAGATATCTAATTATAATATTGGATAGTAGCTACTGAAGTGTCAACTCTAGGGTTACCACTTCAAGCACCAACTATCGACAACTGCCCCGCCAAGAAGTTCTCCACCACCAAGGATCACTCGAGCACCCTAGAATAAGTAGGAATATAAAGAGATATCACTATATCCCTGATATATCATAAAATTCCATTGTCAAAGGTCAATACTCAAAATAACTCATCTGAAACCACATCTATGGAGTATAATGAGAGGTTAGTGAATCTCGAAACATACTCTGGAACTATCATGATGCGCCGCTGAAGCTCCAAAATCTCCTGGACACATACTACTTACAACATAGATGGGTGGAACTAATCCCCAAATAGATAATAAAAATATATCCAAGATATAGTTATATCATCATGTGTGTGAGTCACCAGACTCCACTATCACCCTACAAAGTTATGGAGAAGGCTCACTTCTAAGACCACTGTCTGATCAGGAGGGAACTTAACAAGGTGGAAAGCTCACGTAATTACCTCAAGCCAGTCCTATGCTACCCGAGGGTCTGCCTTGACTTGAAACCTAAGAGGTATCTATCTCTAAAACTCATGGAGTGCACTCAACATGTGCACTTCCTCTTCTAATAATTTCAAATAAACCAACTACTCAACAGGTGGGGGTAAGACCGGTAAACCATTCAGAGGTACGACCTCCTTATTAGGACCCTGTACCAAATCCTCATCACTAGGAGGATCATTCTAATGATCCTAATATAGAATCCTAGATGGATGTTATCATGGAGGCATCCTAAAAAAATTCAATATGTATGATAGTGAAAGAGTATATTTGGGGAGATGACTCAAGAAGGACATGGAAACCATAACCCATTCCTATATTATGCATGTACCAATGTTTTCCCTATAACTAGTGACTACATGTACTGATTAAACAAGAATATTATTAGAGTCTTGGTGAATATATATGCTAGCTTCCACACCCATAATGGGTTCTCTAGCCTGAGAGTTTAACTAAAGACATTTTAACACTGTTTCCCCAGTTCCCAAGCCAAACCTCATAGCTAGATAATCTCCAAAATCAAGTTCTAAGATAAACTACTCTGATACTACTCTATCATGACCCAACCCACCAAGGCTCACCTGGATGGAGATAAGCTGATTTTGAAACCTTAATCCCACCTTCAATAGGATATGGGATGATGACCAGTGCCGAGTAGGCATATCACAAACATGGGAGGCCTTAGCCTAAGGTACTTTCACACACAAACACACACACACACACCTTTAAACACCAATATAATGATGAAAGGTAAGATACAACTGATACCAAAATGAATCCATACACTATATCCCACATCAGAGTATGAAAAAAATATGGGAAAGCATAAAGGAAAAAATATAAGCCTACCGAAACTTTAAAAGAGACCAGCCTACTAATAAGGAGGGGACTTCTATCAAATGATACTCCTAGAACTAACCACAATTTGTCTAGCTCAACCATGCTCCAGCTACTCTTGATCTACCTAGGACTCCGTCATAAGTCCTGTCATATGCATAATACATGGAATGTGTAGGTAGAACCCATACAGGGGTGAGTATAACATACCCAGTAGGACACCCTAAAATCTCCAAACATAAAGAATCAATATATTAGTCATCTCATCACCATGAAGGCATGCCAATTATAATATGATACATAATAATAATAATAACCTAGATATACTCAAGATATATTCCTAGTTTCTAGATAAGCTCACAACCATACCATAAGCCTAGGATTCCACTTAAGGATTCAATGTAACACTCATCTGGGAGAATTCACTCATCGAGTCTAATAACACCTTTGGAATTCATCTAAGAGGTCATGATCATCAGACCTTACCAAGAAGAAGATATGTGATAAATCTCATAAGATCTCGATACATAGATAGGGGATCTCACCCAAGGCCTATGGGGTATACCTTGACCCTACATAGATTAAACCACTAGGATGGGGATCACTCGCCCTAATGGTCAGTAACATGATTCATGACCCAAACTAAGGAAGAATGATAAATAATCAAACTCCAAGCCACATAGAGGTATACCCAATTCTATCTGAGACTAACCTATAGATGGGATACCTCATCTTATTCTTAGGAAGGTATGCCACACATACCCTAATAGAGATGTACTAAGGAAACACATCCTACAAATACTCATCTAAACTTAATGGAATGGGGGTATCAACCAGGCCTGGGAAAATTATATAGTTTGTATAGGGTATAAATGACTTTTCATGGCTAGCTTAGCTATGACCATGTCCTTTGGTCCATGCTTGTGTATTTTTGGAATGTTCCCATATACTTTGGATATGACCATATACTCTGGCCGTGTCTGGGTTCTATAGATGTTTTTAGGTACTCTGGGAATATCTGTTCCCATGTACCCTAGATGTGTCAGTGTACCTATTAGTGTCCATGATTGTGTACCCAAGGGGTACATGAAGAATCACCAGCACTAGGTCACACGGTGCGTGGTAAGGAAAAAAAAATATGCGATATTTAATTTTCATAAAACCCTCTCCATTACAGCTCGAGTCCACATAGAGTGTGTTCATCCGAACTACACACCGTGTAACTCGGGATTTTATAGAATCCCATATTCTTTAAATGTTTCCTCCCACACCACTTACTCCTTTTATCCATCCATGAAAAATACCAAAGAACTTAGATATGACGTTTTCTGAAATCAATTCATCACCGATGGAAATATTTCATACATGAAATATGAGTGTAGATCATCCTCGTTACACTACATCTCTGAATGCCAACACCCACAAATTAAGAATACCTAATAAAGTATCTGTTCCACATCTGATCTTCTATCACAATACATTACACCCAAACCATGTTTCTAATACTAAATATAAGCCCACATAAATTATTTGTTGTGCCAAATTTTGATTGCATAATGATTAGTTTCCAAGTATTTATTGAACTGCTGAACAAATGAAATACTGATGATGAATGAATAAAGAAAAAGGGGAGAAAAGTATAAAACATGAATATGAGGAATGAACCTTATAAATTGTTTGAGTTGGACTCAATCCTTTGATGGAGAAAATGTAGAAAAAAGGGAATAATCAAGGATCATCAAAACATTATCCATTCCCAATTCTGTGAAGATAAAACAATACCTGCAAATCAATGATCATCCCAAAAATCATTTTTTTAGAAATACTGACCCACGCTTGACATGGGATACAAATTGAAGATTAAACCAACATAAACAAAATACCTACCTTGAGTTTGGATCTATTGCTGATGAAGAGTGGCTTCACATCATTGTTGTTGGCGAGATCCAAAAACTCCATTGCTAAATATGAACTCCCCGATACACTAATTTCCAAACCACGATCTCATTAATGTTCATCAAGTATTTACTCCAATGGTTCCTCTAAAATATCTAGGGTTTTGTGGCTAACCCTAGGGTTTTTCCATAAGTGATATTATATAGAGGAGGGAGTTAAGTCTGAACATTTAGTAAATAATAAATAAATAAATAATTTATTAATTTACTAATCTATCCATGACCACTATTAAACCAAAAAATTGATGCACACAAAGGTTATGCCCCACCAAGGGAAAAACCTACAATCTATATTTAATTGAGGTCTTGGATTTTTCATCTATGACTCTATTCAGTATTTATCCCATTATTTCAGAAAAACTATGCATGCATGATATAATATAGTTAATATTTTTATTATATCAACATTGAGGCTCCCCATGCCCCAGAATCCCATGCTGAATTAGTGAATAACTCTGAAAATATTCTTTAAAATATTCCAATGTTTTATTAGGAAAAAAATTCATTAAACATAAGTAGAGGCATCCCTCTTGGGATCCTTGGTCATAACTAGTCTCTCAGTCCAACACCCAACTCTTTTGGGTAATATATCCTACAACCTAGTCTCTAACATTCCATTACATCACCATTATAAAATAAAAAACCTTACAAGGGTGGTGGGAACAAGACCATCCCATTTCCAAGCCACTCTAGGTTGGCTCGAGCACCCAACCTATTCATCTCTTTGAGTCACATCCTAGTCCTGATAACCATGGACTATCCCATGATAATAGTAAATGAGGACATTGGAAATCCCATTCCATGTCCTATAACTATTATCATGACCCTCTTATAGGTCTCATCCCATCTACCACTCATAATACCTCTGGATTCAATTACTAGGGGAAAATCCTCTTCATCATAATTTTATCACCCTGAATTTCATCTTCAAAGTCTTTAAATCACCCCATGGTCTCCACCATCATGTTATATATGAAAAAAATATCATAATGGAATCCTACTTTGTCCAATTTTGGCTCTGGGGGGGGGTGAAAAATCACCAAAAAACCTTAAATGAGTAACAAAGGGGATAATACATGGAGTGTACCCCAAGTACATAATGTATAATCCAAAATCTACAACCTAGACATGTACTTCTACACAAATTGGGTACACCTAGGTTGTGGCTATGTAATACTACATGGATAGAGCACACATGAGGTCTGTCTGTGTACTACTACATGACCAGGTCACACCTGGGGTTTGGTCATGTACCATTACATGACCATGTCCCCCTTACATGGGGTGTATTCCCAAGTACTTGGCCACATGATCATGTACCAATGTTTGATGTGTACTCTAAGTACATGGAATATAGTCCCCAAAACATCATATTCCATAAAAAATATGAACACATGACACATGTCCTTGAAACTGCATGCCGTGTGATTGGGATTTCCTAAATAAATCAGTCCAAACCCCTAATTTTCCCCAAAATAACCCCAAATTAACCACATGGGGTCCCTAACAACACATACAAGCATTTAAAACTAGAAATAGGTAAATATATGGGGATTTAAAGTAAAAAGTTAAAAAAATCCCTCCTCATGGTGAAAATGCTGAAGCTTCGGGTCTGAAACCGTGCTCGGAAGTCGCTACACCTCGATCCGGTCTTGATTGCCACCATGGATGAAGTCTGACAATGCCTCCTTCTCATACTATTGATTCATCCACCATGAAAGGGAAAATCCTCTCCCATCATGTTGTTTATAGGAAGAAAATGGGGTGGGGGTGTTTTAATCAATTTAATTTAATTAATTTATTAAATACATTAAATTAAATACCTATTTAAAATGCTCCTCCTGAGACCCAGAACCCAATGCGGGTTTACACATCACCTAAGAAGAGACTCCCATTTAGAAATCAATTATGGAGTCACAATTTAAATCCAATGCTCTGTTCAATAGATATAATCGAAAGAATGCAAAAAATAATTAATATTTAATTAATTAAATATTAAATATTTTTTGAAAATTAAAATGACTCAAATTGCCACCAAACTCTTATAATTGGATAAAAATACTATTTAGGGACCAACAGAGTGGTCAAAAAATTATTCAAGACTATTCAATGGAAGAAAATGACTATTTTACCCCTCACGAGCATCTGAAACCAAAAATTCAAATTTCAACTCATTTTACCAACCTGGAAAACATGGGTCGTTATAGTAAAACCTTACCCAATATCCTCGATATGTTGAGGATAATTGAGTAGGACATGGGTGGTCCTGGATCAAGTTTCATGCTGATGGTATATAAAGAGTAGCATAAAATTTTTGGTAAGAAAGGAAATAAAAGAGGTCACAAAGAGTCTACACAACTAATTAAATCGAAAACAAAGAAGTAGGAACAATGTTGTCATTGTTGCTGGATTGGGAATTGAAGATATAATTTTCTAGATTAATTAAAAAGGTTATAAGAAGCCATGTGGAGAGTTTACTCAAGTTATAAATATTATAGAATTTAATTCTTAGATTCTAACATGTATATAATACCAATTTTATATTTTAAAAATGTTGTTAATATATAGGATTTCAGAAGTAAAGGAAGAAATAAAGGTTGTAGCTTTAAGTAATGGAGTAGGAGGCTACTACTTTAATGTTGTGGATACAATGGAACACGTCAACCCAGGATGAATTTTTGGATGTTTATTTTTTTATCTCATTTTAGATCTCTTGATTAGAGCTTGTTAATAATATTTTTTTGAATAAATAAGATAATGTTTTTGATACACATATGGTTCATCTAAATTATATAACATTATTGAAGAGGAAACAAAGACAAATTTTTTTTATCTAGTATTTATCCAAATACAAAGAAAGTTTTTCCTGCCACCCATAAGTAGAAATTTTAAGTCATCCTTTTAAGATAAAAATGCTTCAAACACATAGAATACCATATTTGAGATGGAGAAAAAAAATTATTTATTAAATATTCATACTAAAAAGAAATAAGATTTATTTCTTATACACATGAATTTGTGTATCTTGGAATGATATTCTAAGGTAAATATAGTGTTTAAGAGGTTAGTTGGAGTATTTTTAAACTTTGAGAAGTTCAAATATAATATATAAAGGATTATAACAGTCTACAATTAAAGTAATTTTCACTTCATATCCTAAAAATTTAGGATATATGATGAAAAATAAAAAAAATAAAAAGTTTCATTTAGTAACCACGAGAAACTGAATATAACTACTCTCAAAATAATTATTCCATCCTATTTAAAAAGTAAATTTTTCTTCATATCATAAAAGGTTTAGGGTATATTGGTAAAAGAAAAATATAAATGGTTATATTTAGTTACCATACCAAGTGAATGTCACTTTATCCTAAAAGATTTTAGGATGTGCTAATTAGTATCAATGTTAATAGTTACCTTGATTTAAATAAAAATGTTTGATGGAATAAGATTCCATGTATGATGATATTAAACTTAGAAATAGTTATAAGTAGATAACAAAAGCTTACATCATAACATTAGTTTTAAAGTTAAGAAGTTTGAATATGTTCAAGTAGTTGAACATTAAGAATATGAATCCTAAACGATACCATTATTCAAACTTGATTTCATCATATTATTTTGCTCACTAAAGAGTTTAATAGGAGTTTTTGTAATAGGAATTACATAGAGATGTAGTGAGTTAAAAAAAACCCAAAAATTAAAGAATACATAAGGTTGATTTGGTAGTCTATCAAATATGATACAATTGAAAAATTATTATGTTGGTTTTGTTAAGTATTATTATAAGAGTTTAAAAATATAAAATGTATCATATATAAGTAAATCTTCATTTTTGTCATTATTTCATGTTGGATACATAAATGTATATATAGATATACATTTCATGAAGTATAATGATAATTAACCCCTCAAATTAAAGCTTTGAGTTATCTATAATTGATGTTCATCATGAAGTATTATAGGTTTTGATGAAATATTAAGGTTTGTATGAGTAGTATACTCATATAGAGATACAAGATATGCTCATGAGTCACAAAAAAAAAGAAAAGTTCTTTTGTATACTCTGTATAATCCACTAAGTATACCATATGGAGTGTCATACACTATATATTTGATATACTTGGGCTGAATAGATCATATTGGGTTATCACTACTTGAGTTTAAAAATATACCTAAAATGTGAACCTTTATAATTTTATACATTTTTTTACACAAGTCATTACAAATTATCTAATCAAGGGGTGGTTGGGTATACTACTGATCATGTCATGGTTAGAACCCAAAAAAGATAAAAAATTTCCTATCGTATAATGATTATAACATATGATACCTCAATTAAGATATGTTGGGAAGTGCATGGATACACCTAGATAGTACATGTGATGTGATTATCCATTCAAATGAGGAGTATGTGACATGATCATCCATAAAAAAGATGAATGGAATGTGATGTATTCATCGAGCAGGTCAGTCTATATTCAGAGAATCGATAACATGTGAGTTGAATATTTGGGATTGACATAATCCATATCCCATGTTCACTCAATGTTTTAGACAAAGGGAACATATGTGAATGCACTCTTTCATATGATACAAACTGGGGGATATTAGTATAGAGGTACATGTGATTAATTTAGATCATTCCATATCCCTTTATAGCTTAAGTAGCATTGATTCCTTTCTAGAGGATTCTCTTTGTTTACATTTATAAATATGGTGGTTTATATTTAATTTCAATGCTATAAAGGGCTATGGGGTCACATTTTTTAGTTAATAGAATGGGGATTGAGTTTGACTTAGAGAGATGATCTAAAATTATTTTAGAGTTAATCCAAAAGTGTTTTGGATAAGGAATTCAAAAGGTATTATATAAAATGGGTTACAAGGTGAAACTAATGATAGATTTATAAAAGTGTTTTGGAAAATTTCTAAAAGGAGTTTTGGATATGATCCCACAAATTATTGTGCATGATACAATATATTGTGTAATGACACAAAAGTTCATTAGGATTTAGTTCTATTGGGAGATTATTGGGATATGACCTAAAGCCCATATTTAACTATAATATATATATATATGGTATATCATATTATATGATATACACAAGTCATAAAATATTATCCATATTCTATAAAAGTGTTTTTCATGTATATATATATGGGTTGAGTTATGCTATATGATTGAAAGGTAGTGGTTTTAGTATATAAAGGCATCCCATGTATGAAATTAGATTTCATGAAATTTTTATTTATGATTACTTATCATATACCACTAATTGTGGGAACTTGAACACTATCCAACCAAGGATATCATTTAAATGTGAATTTTATATGATAAAATGTGCGAGGGATAAAATGCATATGATGCATGTATTTACCAAGGTATAAACTCATGCGATAAATCACAAGAGTTAATACAAATAATGAATGATGGTGTTATTGAGTTCTATATAAAGAATATTTATATATAATGGCAAGGTGGTATGTGTGTATGAAGTGCTTGGTTGATGCTCTTTGGTCCCTCAACTCTATCTTTGTCTTCCTCATTTGTGTCAAGAGATGCTATCACATCTTGTTGGAAATGATAATCTTATTTCAGCCTTCAAAATGATTCAGTTAGCATGTAGATACCTATGAAGGTGGAATATTTCTGTATGTCACTTTAGTGATTGAAAAAAATCATATACAAAGTCATTACAAGGTGTTACAGTGGATGATACAATAAAAGGTAATATTTATAGAAGTTTTTCATTCTCTATTTTCCATAAATTTCATATTTTCTATGCATGGATATCCTGGGATGAATTTATTTTATCTTCTAATATGTTTATTTAACCCATATGAAACCAACAATACATTTATTATTAAAATTCTCACGAACTTGATAATTTAATTTCCACATGAAATAGTAGAATAAACTATTTAAATTATTTTTAGTTTAAGTGAAAATTAGGTTGGTGCGACCGCACATCTTACACATGAATAAAACAAGATTAGAGTTTAGGGATAACTTAGGGGATACACACCTAATTTAGAGTTATTTCCTTTAATCCAATCCCTACCACCACCACCTAATCACTTCTAATCCCAAATGAACATGTCCCTTCAAAATTAGGCCCTATATCTATCAAATAACAACTTTAATAAAATATAAAAATCTTATAATTAATTCACACATTAAAAAAATATTAATTCCATAATTAATACTTAGATAATAATTAAATAATTACTCACTGAGTGATCTACTATGACTAACCCTTGAGAAATGAGTTGCATTGTGTGCACCACCTATGGTATCCACCTGAACCTCTAACACACAAAAGATAAAATTTATCATTTAAAATTATCCTTAAATTTTTACCAAACTAATGAAAATAAATAAATAAAAAAAATTAGTTTCATACATCAATAAATTCATAGGAAACCTAGCACATTCATCCGCTTAGAATTTCCTTCATCCAAGCTACACAAATCCCCCTTTATATCAAGATGATTCCACTATGACTTGGTGTATTTTTTCCAAATTGTAGCTCAAAGACAAAAAAATAGTGGATATTAAGGGATGATAAGGAATAAATAATAAGAATGATATAATCACACCTTAAATGATGAGAAAAACCACATTTAATCATAATAGTTCAAGGAAGTAAAAAGGGAGAAGAGGTTGGGAAGAGGATCTTATCCTCTCCCTCTTCATACATCCCAAAAAATGAATAATCTAGAATGGGATTTCCAATTTGAAATGAAAAAAAACACTATCCTACCATTTTATCCTTAATTTAACCCATTTATTAATATTTTAGAAAAATATTGAAAAATTTCATATTTTCAAAATTCTCAAAACTAGAAAATTTAATAACAACCACAGTTTTATTTCCATAGTTGAAAAAACTATGTCCATATGGAATCATAACACCATGGTTAGAGTTAATCTATTCTATAGGGTTGTATGTTCCAGCCTATGTCCACTTTTTATAGAAATTATGGCTCTAGGCCAGACTGTAACCATAATTATCTGAATTTGTGGCAGTAGGTGGAGGCAGAAAACACCAAATTTGGAAAGAAAGGGCTATGACCATGGTTCCCCAAAATCTATGATGGTAGAGTGGAAATATAGGGCTATAATAACAGTTTTTAAAAACCATAACTATAAATCTTACACCAAACATCTACAACCACAATTTCCCAAAACCGTGGCTATAGGTTAGGCCACATTGCCTTTTCCCACTTTTTTAATGTTTAATAATAATATTTATAAATATTTATATATAAATATATAAATATATAAATATACATACATACATACATACATATACATATAAATAAATAAATATATATATGCATATATTAATACATATAGCGAGTCGTAGGTCATTGGTAAGGTTGTATGTATAATTGGGAATAGGTCATGGGTTTTAAAACATGTTGGGTTATTTAATTTTTATGAAGATGTTATGATCACACCATGCGCCCGTAAAGGGCTCTCGACCTAGGGTTTTCTCTCTCCGTGACCAGCTCCTTCACTGCGGACGGCACGACAATTCCTTCTCGCGCTCGGTGGGTTGGTGGTAGATCTCCGCTGCAGTGCAGCTTCGTGGTCTTCTCTCAGGCTGTGGAGATTCTCTATGGGATTCTGTGGTTGCTGGTTCAGATCCGTAGGTGTAAGACCGGTTCTTATTGACGACATACTCTTTAGAGCGCTCCTGGCTCAGATCTCGGCAGCTCACTGTTGTCCTATGGTGTTTTTCTTCATGTTTGAGGGTCGCGCTCATGCGTCGGCAGTTTTTGGGTTCTACCTCCTCTCAGGTGAGTTCGTTGGGGTTTCATTGTGCATGATGCGGTTGATTTTTATGGTGGTGGTGGGTTCGCCAGTTATTTGGGGCTATTTTTCTTATGCTGTGTCGTGGTGAATCTGGTGGTGTGAGTTGAGGATGATTTTTATGCTTTGGTGACTTTGTGGTGCATTTTGTGGTTGGATATAGCAGTTTCGAACTGGATTTGATGCTCCGGTGGAGGCAGGATGATCTCTCCTATTTTCCTTTATGTTTTAGGATTTCTTGTTTGAGGTTCTTTAATCTGGTTTTGGTGGTTGTTTTGGCCTGCTCGTTTCGTCTGCGAGTTTTATCTAGGCCATGGATCATGTTCTTCACGTCGATTGCCGACGACGTCGATGATATTGATGTTGTGGCATTGGATCTCGATGAAGTATATGCCATTGAGGGTTTCCAATTATCTCTTCTGGTAGTAAAGACGACAACAATGATGGCTTTGAGAATGGCGGATGTCAGTTACCTGACCGGCCCTTGGTTCGAGGCCCCTCCTCGTGGATGAGATTGGGGTGGGTATGCTTGTGGCTTGAGGTGGATTATGGAGGTTTTTTCTGAATCTCTTTTTTGAAATTTGAATTTTGGATGTTTTGAAATGTGAATGCGTTGTTTTTGGTTTATGTGGATGCAGGGTATGTGGGAACATGTTTGTTTAGTTTTCACTTTTCCTAAAAGTGTCTATTCAAAAAATACAAAAAATGGATTCTAGCATAAAGCTGTTACCATGGTTTGAAATAGTGGCATACATTTTATCCTACCACCACTGTTCATAATAGGGGCCTAAATACATGGTTTAAAATCATAGCCATAGTCCAAACTACTATTATAATGGCCAACACATCGATGGTGTCCAAAACTATGGTCATAACCTACAACCACAATTTTGGATCCCATTGGTATGGTTTTGAACCATGGTAATAGGCTAATTTTCTAGTTGTACTTAACAAACTCTGGGATCCTTATATATGGAACTTGAAGACCCTTAAGTATCACCCCCTTAAGGACCCTTATATATTGCCTCTTTACCATTCTCATCAGTTTTCACTAGGTTTGGAACCCTTATGTATTAAAGAAAATACCCTTACATATAAGGTAAATGACCCTTTCATATCATATTTTTTTTGTGGGAAACCCCTTATATATACAAGGAAATGAACCATAGGTATCATAGTCTATCCTAATAATTTATCATTTTTTGATCCTTATATATCATGGGAACTTACTCTTACACATTGAATTTACTAGAAACTTATTATTAAATACTTAGGGAAACTCTAGAATAAATCTTGCATATAATATGAGTTACTCTTATGTATTGATACCTCTATATCAACACTTAGAATTTTTTACAACTCTCTACAAAATGAATCTTATGTATCAGAGGTTTGCACTAACATACCAAATAGTCAATCTTATGTATCAAGAGTTTACTTCTATGTATCATAGAGAATCTAAAAGTTATCTATTTACATACAAGAGGTGTGTAACATATTGGATAAAAGGAAAACCCACTTTTATGTTTAGATCATGTTTATCGGGTTTAGGGGGCTTCATGAATGTTTTTAGATTTTTTAGAAGAGTCTAGGATAGGCACATTTATAGTTTAAATGGTTAATTTATGATGTAAATGGGTTGTGGGGAACGATATGTGAAAAACGTTTGTGGCATAAGTCCATTTACACTATAATACCTATTTTTATGTCATAAATATGTCAACCAGGATTTTTTAACCCAAGTTGATGTGTTTTTTAGTATACATATTTCATGGGGATTTTACACCATAAAACCCT
The DNA here is from genome assembly GCA_963277665.1 of Viscum album. NCBI lineage: Eukaryota > Viridiplantae > Streptophyta > Magnoliopsida > Santalales > Viscaceae > Viscum > Viscum album. The sequence continues at coordinate 989,831,599 of OY728136.1, read as the reverse complement.
AGATTATGATGTAAAACCTTCATGTCCAGTAGGTTTTAGGTGTTGTAAGCCTAAATCCCAACCAATTTATATCTTGTCTCCCTACTTTGAACTATAGGATCTTGTAGGTGATTTTGGGTGTCTCCTCCTCTTTTGGACCGCTTTATTTGGTGCTCAATCTTTGTGGCAGCTACGTCGCTTCTCTCTTGGTATTCACCCTTTCTGCTTCTTCATTAATCTTATTATAGTGGTAGCATTGGTCTATATTTGTGTATTATTTGATAATATGATGATGATTTATGTTTATCCTTACAGATCCATTGTGCAATCTTCTTCTTAGGGACAATCCTTGCTTTGGTTGTGGTGTGGCATGTGTGGTTCTCAAGGTATGTGTGACCTAACCTCCCCAACGACCCTTGTTGTTATGTATTATTATTTTAAGATGTGGGAATCTTTATTAGGTCCTCTTTTGTTTCCTATTATTTATTTCTAGTGTTGGTGAATCCCATTGCAGGTAGTGTTTGACACAAGTTTGAGATAATTGATTATGTCTTTAGCCAACGTTGGATGAACCGTATTGCTCCAATTTTTATGAATTGTTTTTATAAATTAATTGGTATGATTTTTTTGTGCGCGTAAATGTATTTGTGATAAAATATGGGGTTTTTATTGTTTTGGTAAAATAAAAGGGTGTTTTCAATGTATTGAAGAATGGATTGATAAATGGGTTTTCAAAGAATGTTTTTGATAGAATAAAGGGTTGTTTGGAACTGTTTATGAAATGTGGAATCCTTTTGAAATGATTTTAGAAATGAAGTGCATAGGAAGACTTAGGACCATCATCCATTTTATTATCATGGGGTTCACTCATGGGGAATTCCTCTGCTCTCTATGTCAATTGTTCTAGGGACTCATTGTTGAAATTGTTGAGGGGTTCACTCATGGGGTGTTCCTATACTCCTTAGTCCTGTGTTCTAAGGACTTGTATGAACACTAGTAATTTATTTTGGTATGAGTAGTCATCTATCATGACCTGTTGTGATCCTTGGCTTGATTTACCCATGCTTTGGCATGTAATATTCTAGATTTGATATATATTCTTTGTTTTTTTCTAAATGGTTATGGGAAATTATACTTTGAAACTATTTTACCTATATTATTTTAAAACTATATAAAAAAAATATTACAATGATTTTGATATAAAATTGTTTTACTAATTATCATTCCATGTTTTATTTAAAATGTGCATACTAGGATTATTTGTAAAAATACTTGATATGGAACACATGGGTGGGATCCAAATGAGCATGTTTAGCTCACACCATATATACCCCTTCAGTGATGTGTAGCCTAGTTATGTATTTTGATGTAGGGAAAGGAAATGTTCCACAGTGATGTGGCAAGGAATCTATTAGCTGGGTTTGGGTAGATTGTGGTGAGATTGTGGGGGATTTACCATATATCATAGGAACATTTTTTTCTTCTATTTTGGATATACTTTGGTTTCTTTGGACCTATCCCTTTTGTTTTATTGGGGTTTTGAGCTGTATTACTACCATTATTTTCTTTTAGTTATGAAATATATTTCTTATGATTTTTATTTCAGTGTTCTTTCTGTTATGTATATATATATCTTGTATCTTGATTAGATTGGGTTAAATCATTCCATCTAGTTTCTATTTGATGCCCAGGTTCTAGTTTCCAGCCTGTGGGGATCAGGAATTCCCTTAGGGCATGTAGAAGATCATATCATGTTTTAGTTTGTGAGGGTAACCTAGCATATTTTGTTACAATTGGTATCAAATCTTGGGGTTTCCTCAAGATTTATTTTACTAAGACATTTGACAAGATAGAGATAGGATTGTTAGAACTTGAGATTTATGTTTTGGTGAGTTCTTGACTAGATCTTGATGTGATGAGGCCCAAGTTACCATGAGATGTTGGGATATGTGTCTCTTGTGTTGAGTTCTTGATCTTAGTCTCAATTTCTACATATGGTTTTCTGTTTTGAACTGAGATTATCCTATTTTTTGATCATTTCTTCTATTTTTTATGTGTATTGATATGCCTTTAAGATGTATCACATGGGTTACCTAGAAGGGTGTAGTGGATAATCCTCTGGGGAATCTACCTTTAGAGAAAAATTTTATAGAGGCCATCGTTTGAGCAGTCCGTTCCATGGACCAAAACATACTGTAAGTCCATGACCAAGTTGTTGAAGTATATCCAGGAGATGGAGGATATATGGATCAATATTGAGAGTTATTATGTGAGAAGGAACCATCCTTTAAGGGTACTAATGAACCCTAAGAGTTGTAGGACTACCTATACAATATCAATTAGATCTACAACTTCCCATATACACCCGAGTCCATCAAAGTGAAGTGAAAAACATTTAGGCTTAAGGGTCCGAACAAGCGATGGTGGAATTATATGGTACAAGCTAATAGGCATGCGGGATTGGATTAGAAGGGTTTTAAGATACTCTTATTTTAGTTGTTCTAATAGAGTATTTGATGATGGAAAAATTTATGGAGTTCCTCTCTTTATAGTAGTGAAATAATTTGGTGTCAGAGTACACCAATCGATTTACGGAGCAGTATTGTTTTTATCTGTAGGTGGTAAATAATGATCAGTTGAAAGCTCATAAGTACTTGTAGGTTTTTAAATTAGATATCATATTACATTTATTTATCTTGAGATTTATATCTATGTAGATATAATAGATAGATCTATGATGGTAAAAATGGACAGAAAAATGAAATATTGGTTATTCTACCTATTCTCTTACACCCAATGGAAACTTCAGTGGAATGTGGGAAAAAAAGAGTAAGTGGTATGATCATTGCAAGAGTGGTGGAGGTTGTTCTCAATAGTGGACCTCCTCTACACCATCAACAGTTTCCAAAAGTGTGCCCTTGACTTACTACCAGTAAGGCAAGGTCAAGCACACTTAGAATCCTTATCCATCTCCCATGAAGATGTGCAATGGTTGTGGCTACTACATCCATCTATAGAGGGTCTACCAGGCTGTGTCTATGCCATGATATAGTTAGGGATCTGTGACTCCAAAGTAAACTTCGACATAATTAGAAGCTTAAAATCCCAGAGGTCCCCATCCATAGGCCTCAAGAGTTAAGAAATTTCACGCTATAGATGAGCCTCCATCAGAGGTTTCTGCAGTTCTGGTGATAGTGAGAGGTACCATCTTTATTGCATCTTCTATATCGATTTCTCTATTTGATATTGGTGCTTATCAATGATTTATATCTTCACATTATGTTGATGTGTTGAAAATTCTAATGTAGATCATGTGATTTTTCATGGAGTCAGTGACATCTATTGGGAATTGGAAAGAGCAGGGGTTTCAGTGTCCTTATTCTCTATCGATAGCTAATATAGAGTTAGTCTGGGATTTCATCATTCTAAATTTGGACCTATTTTATTCCATCACTAAGATGGATTGTATTTTCAATCATTATGATGGGATTTATTTTTATCATTGAAATGTCATGTTATTATTGTAGATGGGAGGTCCTGAGTGTTTTAGGGAGAGTGAGATCTGAGGTCTAGTCATGTAGTACCTCCCTAACTAGAGATCAAGAGTTTTTTATTTTTTATTTTCATGTTCGATCCCAATGTGTTTTATTATCTTATTGATCTTCCCATGGTTGTTCATGAATTTACTAATGTTTTCATATATTACCTCTCAAGTCTTCCTCTAGAGAGAGAGGTAGAGTTTATAATTGATCTAGTGCAGGGTATGTAGCTGATCTTGATACCCTCTTATCATATAGAACCTACTGTGCTAAAGGAGATCATGATCCAGTTGGATGATCAGATAGAGAAAGGTTTCATTCGTCCAAGTGTTACACTATGGGCACCCCCATTATCTTTTCTAAGAGGGAAGATGGTTCACTTTGATTATGTGTGTACTACCGAAAGTTGAACCGAGTAACAGTTAAGAACAAGTACCCTTTTCCCCATGTGGATGACTTGTTTGATCATTTGAAGGGGGAAAATTGATTTTTTAAGATTGATCTTAAATTAGGTTATCATCAACTTAGATTTCGAGAGTCTGATATACCGAAGATGATGTTTAGGAGTAAGTATGGCCATTATGAATATCTTGTGGTGACTTTTGGTATGAATAATGATCCTATAGTTTTTATGGCTACGATGAACCAAATATTCCATCAGTATCTCGATACCTTTTTCGTAGTGTTCATAGATGATATTCTAATTTATTTTAGGTCCAAATGTGAAAATGATAACCATGTGGATTTGGTTTTGTAAATCCCTAGGTGTCACCATCTATATGGAAATATTTCTAAATGCAGTTTCTAGATCCATGAAGTTACATTCTTAGGGAATGTGATTTATGAGAATGGATTATCAGTCAATCCTGATAAGGTTAAGGCTATCTTTTCATGGTAGGATCCATGTGGCTTCTTAGATATACATAGATTTCTTGGTCTTACTAGATAATATTGTTGGTTTACAAATGATTTCTTGAATTTGGTGTCACCTTTGACTACTCTTACTAAGAAAGGGGTGAAATTAATATGGGATGATAAACATCAGACCTCATTCAATATTTGAAATAGATTCTGACATCAGAACCTATTTTAATCTTAATTAAGCCCATTAAAGGATATGTGGTATACTATGATGTTTTTGTTTTTAGTCTAGGTTGTGTGATTATATAGGAAGATCATGTGGTAACCTATGTCTCTCAACAATTTCCTCCACATGAGAAGAATTACCCTACTCATGATTTGGATCTTGTTGTAGTTATGCATGCGCTTAAGAACTGGTGACATTATCTTTTTGGGGAGGGATTCACAGTATTTTCTAACCATAAAATCTTGAGTTATATATTTTCTCATAAAGAATTGAATCTCAGATAGAGGTGGTGGGTTTAGTACCTTCCAACATTTGATTTTGATATCGCCTATACCCTGGGGATGGAGAATGTCATCACATATGCACTCAGAAGGAAAGTACCATCACATGCTATATTGGAATTTAAGTAAGAGTGGAAACTTATAGTGAAACAACCAGTGTTTTTTTTAAATAATATTTTTTTCCTGAAAAACTGTGTGTTATATTATATTATACCCAATAAAACCATATCTCTTTAATAATTAAGTGTTATTTATAATTGATACAGAAAGGGGAATTGATTGTCTCAACCAGTAGAGTTGTTCCATTTGAAGCCCATTTATTAGAACTTGGGAGGGAGGTATCATAATCAAGATTTTAACTTAACCAAGCCCAATATGTGCCTCATCAAGTAAATATTGAATGAAATCGCCTATGGGAGAAGTTAAAGTTAGTGGAGATTACCACTCAATCGATTTTAGCTGATCCACCCCACAAAACTACCACCATTACACACCTTACCCTTAGGGCGTATGCGAGTGTAATAAGGGGTTACATGTTCAGGAATTAATTACTTTAAATTTAATTCCTTTGTATAAATAAAATTTCTATTCCATCAATTCCATTTTAAGAATAGTTTTTCTTAATAAAAAAATAAGTCTAATTGAGATGAAAATTGATAAATTGATTTTTCAAACACAAATTGTACTTTTCAGAAAAGATATAATTTTTTTAAATAATCTAAGGTATTATGAATAATATCTATTTTAATTAAATATTATGTTAAAACACTGTTATTTAAATATAAATGATAAAATAATTTTATTATGTCCTTGAAAATTTTTAAGTGTTAGAAATTTGAATAGGAATTACCAACCCACTATTTTTTTAATAAATAAATATTTTTATATTTAAAAGTTAAAATTATCATAATTAGGGAGTTATTATGATTAATTAAACATCATTTTTTAAATCATCACATCGAAATTAGGTTAGGGTGAATTTATGATAATTTTCTAAAATACTTTTAATTTTCTATGAATAGTGAAAATACAGTTTCAGATTTTCGATATGTTTAATGACTTAATAATTATGTAATAATGATGTAATAATTAATTAACCAAAATAAAAGACCTAAAAGATATTATTTTATTAATATTAAGTATTTTAATATATTTTAATCAATTTCCAAACCTATAAATGACTTTCCAAAGTCTAAAATGGAACCTTTAATTTTAAAAACATTACCTTGTAGAAACTTTAATTTTCCTTTAAAAAATAAGTAATATAAAATTATTCTCAGTTCTTGTGGGTTAAAATAACATAAAATATGTCCCAAATTTCCAAAACCATGGGAAAAAACCATGGGTAATCCAATGGTTTTTCTTTTTCCACAATCTAGGTTTCCAAGGCCTATACTTGGAAATTATTAAACAAATCCTCCACTTTTTCTATAAATACCCACCCATTTCACCTCCCCTCTTCACTCCCAATCCATACTTAATTATTTTTGTGGTTTTTTATCCCAAGGAGTCTTTCCAATGTGTCCTCAATCCCCTAAGGTTCTATTCCTCAAGATTTAGGAGTAACTCTTCAAAGAAAAGGAATTATCCTTTTTTTCTCTTCAATTCAAGAACCACCTCTTTATATGTATTATAAATGTTATGTTTACTCTATTTTATTACAATTTTGATCATAAAATTACTTCAAAATTATTATCTATCAATTATATAACCTTTTACCATATCATTTTACCCATTTCTAAAACCACATTTAATACCCGTTATGCTGTCGAATTTACTTCTCAAAATTTATCTCTTATCTACAGGAAACTCTATTTTATTTTCATTGTGTGAATATCAAAACCATTTTATTTTCTGTGGGTATTCATTTATATTTAATAATGATTTATTTTATTATGATATTTATAGATAATAGATCCACTTTCCATTTTTTTGGGCTGAAAATGATTTAATGATCATGTCTTCAAGCACTTTTGTACACCATTATTTTGATAAGGAACCCATTATTTATTATCCGTAATTTATTTATGAAATGTTTTATTATAATATAAGTGGATAAAATTAATTTATAAATATTAAGGGTTCACCTATATATCTCTCCAATTCATTGGGTAAGAAATTTAATCTCTGGAGATGACATGTTTTATGATACCTTGGTGAACAACGTTGGTAATTTTCATTTATGAAACCTTGGTAACAAACATTGGTGATATGCTTATGAATGTATCAATTAGATATTGTAGCCACATTTCCATGCTATGAGTCATGTTTTTTTTATGATATGCCTCATGTTACCTTGCTCATTACATAATGATATTCCTCATGTTCTTATTGATATTCCTCAAGATCACATATAAACTGTTTCCTTGCTTATTCCCTTAATGAGCCTCATTGTCACCCCTTTCCTTTGATTTATGTCCATTGGTTATGATATATAGTAAATATACTTAGGATGAACCTATGAATAATCCTTTCAAGTGGATTATAATAATGTTTTATGTTTAGAATAATGTTTTATGTTTTCATGTATTATGTTCCTGATCTTCAAGAAACTAAACTTTAAAAGATTCTATGTTTGGTACCAAGTAATAAAAAGATTATGTAATAAAAATGAAAGATTCCATACATGGGTATATTCACTTAGATATATCTATATTCTCAAGAGGATGTTTTAAGTATGTTTATATCCAATTTTCAGTTGTCATCATCTCTCCTTAAGTCTATTCTGCAAAGTTGGTAGTAGGATGATGATTTTAGAGGAATTATAGAAACCCTTTATTATGGGGAGACCGTTTTTGGTTGCTCTCTCCCTTATGATTGTATTATTTTCTTTAGAAATTGGGTTATAATCCTAGAATCTATGAGGATTTCAGTTTTGTTTTACTTTCATAGTTCTTTGTGGTCCATTCATCTGAGCACCATGAAGATGTATTATGACATGAGACAGTGATTCTGGTGGCTGGGTATGAAGAGTTTAATTTCTAGTTTTTTCCCACTACTATACCAACCAATAGATAAAGGAAGATCATTTGAAACCACCTGATTTTCCATAACCTCTTCCAGTATCGGTTTGGAAATGGGAGGAGGTGTCCATGGACATTGTTGTTGGATTACCCCAAACTCCTCAAGGGAAGAATGATATCTAGGTGGTGGTTGATTAGTTTACAAAAACATCCCATTTTATTCTGATTAAGTACACCACTAAGGTTTAATATCTAGGTAAGCTATATATATATGAGATCATGAGGTTACATGGGTTTCCCTATGCTATTGTCTTATATAGGGATCACGGGTTTACTTCCAGATTCTAGGAGAGTCTCTAGGAGGTAATGGGGACTCATGTCAGGTTGATAAGAACTTACCATCCATAGGTAGATGGTCAGAAGGAGAATTATATTCAAATTTTAGATGATATACTACATTCTTACATCTTGTAATTCAGTGGATCATGGGACAACTATATGGTACTAGTTGAGTTTTCTTATAACAATAGTTATCAGTATTTGATAATAATGGAACCCTTTGAGGATTTGTATGGTCACCCATGTAGATTAAATCTTTATTGGGTATAGGTGGGTGATGCCTCTCTTGTGGGACTGATTCTCATTTATGAGAGATCGACAAAGGTTTAGGATATACGTCGATGTATTATTATAGAAAAAAGATGGTAGAAATTGTATATAGATCGACGATGTCATCCTTTGAAGTTTTATATAGGTAACCAAGTTTTTATTAAAGTTTCTATTTGGTTGGTTCACCATCAGCTTAAGAAATAGAAGAATCTAGATCGAAGATATGTTGGACCATTTGAGGTCACTAAGAATATTTTTTAGGTTGCTTATCAGTTGAAATTTCTGACTCAGTTGATAGGTATTCATGATGTTTTCCACATATCTCCACTCAAGAAGTACCATCCTGATCCCTCTCATGTTCTGAGATGGGAAGAGATTATGTTGGATCCAGATGATTTAGCTATGGAGAAACCATTGGAGATCTTGGATTCTCAGGTGAAATACTTTCATGTGAAGTATATTCCATTGGTTAGAGTGTTATAGTGTTACAGATCGGATTCTCGTGAGATACAGGAGTGCGAATCGTTAGTGAGGGATTAATGACCTCTCTTATTTCTGGATCACCCTTCTTCCACATGAATTCCGAAAGATAGAAATTATTATGGTGGAGATATTGTAACATACTAAATAAAAGGTATTCCCTTTTTTAGGTTTAGAGTATGTTTCTCAGTTTTTGGGGTCTTCATGAATGTTTTGGGATCTTTTCAGTAGATCCTAGACTGATAACTACCTATAGAGAACATTTATGATGTAAATGGTTAATTTATGGTGTAAATGGGTCATGGGACACAAGCCATAAAAATAGTGTATGTATATTTACACCATAAACCCTATTTTTACATCTTAAATATGTTGGATATTTTTTTAACCCAAGGAGATAAGTTTTTCAGCATACACATTTCATGGGAATTTTATTCCATAGAACCTTGTTTTATGACATAAAACCTTCATCCTCAGTAGGTTTTATGTTCTATAAGCCGGAATCTTAACTCATTCATATTTTGTCTCCATGCTTCTATCCCTAGGCTCCTCTAGGTGATTTTGGGTGTCTCCTCCTATTTTGGACCACTTTATTTGGTGCTAGATCTCTATAGTGGTCATGTCACTTATCTTCTAGTAAGTAGCCTTTCTGCTTATTTATTGCTCTTATTGTAGTTTCAAAATTGGACTATGTTTGTGGATCTATTGATCACATGATAATGATTATTGTCGATCCTTCTAGATCCATTATGAGAACTTATTTCAGGGGTCAGTCCTTCCTTTGGATATGGTACAACATGTGCGGTTCTCGAGGTATGTGTGAACTAACCTCTTTATCAACCCTTTTTGTTATGGATTATGATTCTAAGACATGGTAATAATTATTAGGGACTTTATTGTTGCCTTTCATTTTCTTTAGGTGTTGGTGAATCCCATTATGGGTAGTGTTTGACTTGAGTTTGAGGTAGGTGGTTCCATATAAAGCCTATGTTGGATTAACTATATTGCTTTAGTTTTTATGAATTTTTTTTATAAATAAAATTTCATGACTATTTTGTGTGCATAAATGGATTTGTGATAAAAAATGGTTTTCCCCTTATTTTGGTAAAAGAAAAGGGTGTTTTCAAAGCATTGTGAAATAGATTGAGAATTGGGTTTTCAAAACATGTTTTTTATAGAATAAAGTTTTGTTTGTAAATTTTTATGAAATTAAGAACCCTTTTGAAATTTTTTTATAAATAAATTTTATAGAAATCCTTGAGGTAATTAGGTGGAAGGTGTAGCTTAGGGACATCATCCATTTTATTATCGAGGGGTTCACTCATGGGATGTTTCTCTTCTCAATAATATTATTGTTCTAGGGAATTGTTATTGATATTGTTGGGGGGTTCATTCATGGGGTGTTTCTATGCCCCTTAGGCCTATGTTCCAAGGACTTGGGTGTGAACTATTCATTGATTTTGGAATGAGTTGTCTGATATATTGACCTGCTGTGATCCTTGGCATTATTTTACCATTCTTTGGCATATAGTATTCTATATTTGATATACATGATTTGGATTTTGATAAATGGTTTTGGAAAATTGTGATTTAAAACTATTTTACCTAGCTTGTTTTATAACTATAGAAAAAGGTAAATATTTACCATGATTTTGATATAAATTTTTTTCACTGCTTATCATGCCATGTTTTCTTTAAAATGAGCATACAAGGATTATTTATATAGAGAATTGATATGGAACACCTGGGTGGGATCCTACTAATCCTATTTAGCTTACGCCCTAAGCACCATTTCAATAATTTGTAGACCTAATTATATATTTTGATGCAGGGAGAGGAAATATGCCATGGTGTGGCAGTGGAGTTTCTGTCATCTGAAGGTGATATGGTGGGGGATTTTCTATATATCATAGGGGTAATTGTCTTCCATTTTAGTTATCCTTTGGTTTTTTTGGACCCGTGCCTTTTGTTTTATCTAGTTTTCGAGTTGTATCACTATAGTTGTTTTATTTTATTTATGGCATATATTTTTACCAGTTTTACTTCTATTTTTCTTTATAATATATATATATATATATATATATATTCCATGTATCTTGTTTAGTTTGGGATAAATCATTCCTTATGGTTATTATTTATGCTCAGGTGATAGTCTCCATCCCATGGGGATCGGGAACACCCTTCGAGCATGTGGCAGATTGGGTCAGGTGCCAGTTTGTGACGGTAACCCAAGTCAATCCGTTACAAGGTGGTTACTATTATATATGGGGTACCCATACATAATAGTAACTTCCACACATGTTTTTTCCCAAGACTTAGCCATTTTCCCTAACCCTTCACAGGGTTACTCTTACACATTAGACTACACCAAATTTTCTAAACACCAAGACCATTATACAATAATATTGTTACACATTATAAAATGACTCTTATGTATGAAAGTTTACCAAAATTTGAAAAAATCAATGTAATTAAAAACTAGTCCAAATTAATCAAAAAACATCTAGATTGATCCCAAAGCATACCATACTTACAATTAGTAGAAAATCATTCCCAAAATTCACTGCTAACCTTTTATTTAAAATCTATGTATATTTATACCAATTCTATAAACCTACACATCATGATACCATTAGGCTATGATGTGACCATTAACACACACCAAAATAAACCCTCACCATGTCATGATTTCTCTATGTCATTACATTACATTTATCTTAATATTTAATTCCATCCCCAAGCATGGGCCAAACCCCAAGACTAGATCCCCAGCCTACACCGACACCCCTAAAACTTGAAAAAAATACAAAAAAATACACCAAGATACGTGACACTATGACACCCACCAGTCACAGCGTGACATGCTCTCTAGAGATAAAATTCTTTACAAGGACACTTGACCCCGATCCAACACTCAACCAACCACCCAAAACACATCTCGAGCTTTTTAAAATATCTAAAAATACCTCATGAAGGTATTACAACTCTAAAATTCTTGATATGAATCCAAATTATCCAAAATTATCATGCTTCAGAATAAAAAATTCAAAATTCCCATGATTTTACCAACCCATAACATCACAAACATTACACATAATATTAAATGATAATATTATATACCTTTTGAAATTATATAACATGGCTTATAATTTGGATATAAATTTTTTATAAATTACAAAATAAGTCATTACATAAATGAGTTTATATTTATAATTATGAATTGTTTATAATTATTAATTTAAAATGTTTAAATTAAAGGCTTTATTTGATAAATTATTCAAACCATATCAAAAGTAATTCTGAAAATTTATATGTTCAAGGTTTAAAAAATATTTAATGTGTTATATTTTGAATGTTTACACAATATATAAATAGTTTGTATATATAATGTTTATATTTCAGCTATCATATATTTAAGTAAAATGCCCTCTAAATGTAAATATGAAGGAGTTAATATTGAAAATAAATATAAAGTGTTTATATTTATTTAATTATAGAAGGTCTATAATGCATGTATAAATTATAAAGTGTTTATAATTTATTTATGAATTGTTCATAAATGTTTGTATTATGTTTAATTATATGAATTATTCATTTATTTAGTTTCTTCACTCTATTATTCATGTATATAATTTATATATTATGATTATGTGTATGATTTAATTTAAAGAGTTAAACCACTCCTATAAATTTTCACACTTAATATAATAAGTTAAATGATATCTATGATAATTGATTTAGTTTTCTTCTACCTTGAATTTTTCTTGTATTGGATTATGATATTGAATTTAAAGGTTGATTACATGTTATACATGTTAGGTGTTAGAATTATGATGGAATTGATGTCTCTCTTGAGTAAATTATTCCTGGGTAGAGGGAATTTGGGTTAGAATTCTCACATTTTAGAGGCTTATGCCTTATCTAGAAAAGTAGGGGTTAGCTATTTGTCATTCCAAGATTACTCTTGTGGGGATTGTTGGTTACATATGATTCTAATACTTAAAATTAAAGGGTTTCATGGACCTTATGCATATAATACATTTAGATATGTGTGAATGTATTTGGATTTTAATTCAGGTTAGTAACACAATTTATGGGTTGTGTAAGGAGTTACACATCAATATGGTTTGAACATATTGATTTGGTGGAAGGAATATGGATTTTAAACTAAATAATTAGAAGCATGCATACATGTAAAGGGAATAACATGAGATAATATAGTGAGATTAAAATACACTTTAAAAATATTATGTTTAGATTCATTCTAATGAAAACACTTGTTAAGACCTCAATTATTTAGTAAAACTGACACTAATGATTAAGTGCCTATGAATTATCATGTCTAGGGAAATAAAGTAATATGGTGAAACTAACCATTAGGTGATTAATTATTAGTGTATTATTTGGGATACACTTATCTAGTAAACCCTAGCTATTAGGATACTATAGGAATAAAGTTAAGTGAATCTACATGATGAAATGATATAGAGAGTTATCTTCTCAACTATAAAATATTCATATGTGATATAGTTGACATAATTGTATACAAGATATAAACATGACTTATTTATGCACTTAACATGTTTAAGTCATGATGAAATATGGATCATATTCCACTAATGGATATGATTCATTTTAAAAAGGATTCACCATTTTAGTGGGATAAAATTTAATAATTTCATTATTAAATAAATGTAAAACATGATACTCATCTAATAAAAGCTTCTATTGTAGATAAATTAACATAATAATAATATAAATTTAATTTGAGAACAAACTTAGAGATTGAAAATCTTAATGTGATAAACATTTTAGGCTGGTGAAACAGTTATGAATTATTCTTAGGAAATAAAAATTTTTATGTGTTAGAGGAATACCTTCCTAAATAACCAAACATTGAAGTTGTTTAACAAATTAATCTAAATGAACATGAGAAGAATAAAATTATTCTTTAAGGTTTCAAAAAAATTATATTCAATATGACCAAAGGGACTTTTTTCTCCACTCATATATTCAATATGATTGCGTATGATGATGACTTAATGAGTTTGAATATATCCTTTAAGTTTTTTTCTAGATATGGAATTAATTCTAGAATCATCATTGGAAATTTTCAAAAAATGTTAATGAGTTTAAGAAATTTTTATCCTATTTTATAAAATTATTGAGGATAGATGAACTCGGGCATGTGATGTCTATGTCATAATTTTTTATTAACAGTACAAATGGGTAAGAGTTCAAAATAAAAGAAAAGTTAGATGGAAAGTCCAATAAAGTTTATTGTATTAGCTAATCAAGTTCATTTAAACCTAAGGGAAGTGTTAGGAAGGAAGGGAAATATTTTCATATGAGATCAAATTTTCTAAAAAAAACACCCAACGTAGTTTAAGAAACTCTTTGGAGAGTCAATGTAAGGTATTAGTGTTATAATAATCAATTGTTAAATTTTAAAGGCTATACAATACCAAGTGTATAGTTTAAAAATGTTGTAAATATACAAGATTTCAAAATCAAGGAAATAATTGATGGATATTGTAGTTTTCATTCAATTTATGTATAAAAGGGTTTCTAAATCATGGGATTTATTATAAAAGAATATATATATATATATATCATGCTATGATGGATCTAAATGAAACATGTGAATTGTTATATCATTTATATTATATGATAATAGAATTTGTTTTTAAACAAATAGTTTTTATGAACAAAATGAGATAATGATTTTAATAAACATAGTTTATGATTAATCATATTATATAACATGTTTGAAAAGAATAAAAGGATAAAAGGTGTTTTATCTATGATAAAATAGTTTTCCAATATATTTTTTAAAATATGTTAGAAATAGTTACCACCATCCATCAGTGGAATGTTTTTAAAGAATAAGATCTTATTTTTAGAATACTACTCTATAAAAATTTAATATAATATATGATATAGATATTAATATATTATTTGTTAAAATATTCCCACTAAGAGGAAATAAGTGTTATTTCCCAACACAAAATAGTTTTTGTATATTAGCATGATATTCTAAAGGGAATATTGTTTCTAATAGGCTAATGAGAGTATATTTGAGTTTAAAGGTAACAAATAAAAGTTTAAAATAGTCATTTTTAAAGTGAATATCACTTTATATCCTAAATAGTTTAGGACGTGTTAGTAATAATAACAATAATGTAAAAGTTACATTTGTTAACAAGATGATCTCAAGGAAAAATTTTTATGGATTATTTCTAATAAATATTATGATTATAAACTTAGGAGTTTTAAGTAGACAAAAAAAGTTATTAACATTTTAACATTGGATGTTGTGAAGTAAAATAGTTTGAATACCTATTAAATTAGTTGAACATTAGTAATATCATTTCTAAGTCTCACCATTATTAAAAATAGATTTATTCATAGATGTTACATCCTGACCTTTTCTTTTATACATATTCTTTTTTTGAGCCACAAGTTATTTTTTTGTTTTCAAGACCTTTGGAGGTGTTTGAAGGCTTAAAAATAGTTTTTGGTCTTTTGGTGCAAAATAGCTAGGACCACAACCTTGGGGTGGTTGTGGTTTGTCTTCCATGTGAATCGGCCACACCAAAATGGTCTGGACTTTTTCAATAGGGAATAGACCTGAGCATGGACAACTAGGTGTACCCTTTTCTACTATGTATAACCAGGATCTATCATGGCATGGTGGTGGTTGTGGACATGCCTAAACCACCCTGGATTTTATACAAGGGGGTAGTGGTGGGGATTTCATTTTTAAAATAGCTTAACATCTACCTAAACTTCTGGGATGGTTATTACAGCATCGCGATATCTTACTTTAATGATTTTATGATTCATTTAAGACATTTTTACTCTTTTAAAATAACCATTCTCCACTATTTTTCTTGAATTTTAGTCTGGGTGTATTGTTGAAAGAGTTTCAGGTGTTCTAGCCATTGTGCTTGGAAATTCAATTACTCTTAGCTCAGTTGTTATTTTTTATTTATATAGGTAATTATAAGGGGGTTAGAGTCTAGTTTTAATTTTTTTTCTATCAGAGAATAATTATGTACTCCTCCCCTTTCTACTGTGGTTTCTTCTTCCTTGCTAGTCGTGGAACCCTTATTGGGTGTTTAATATTCCCATTCTTAAGGTAGGTGGTTTTTTATAGAAATTCCATTCAAATTAAAAACTTTGATGGTTTTTTATTTTGGATTGAAATTATAATTGATTTCAAAGTCTTTATTTGAGTATTTTTATTAAAGTTTTTTAAATGGAATAGTGTGTGTGTGTGAACCTCTTGGGTGTGTCTTTTCAAACAAGTCATTGATTTATAGAAAAAATATTTGAATTAAAAGAATGATTTAATTAAAGTATTTGATGTTTATACTTGATAAATGATGGTATGAAATGATTTATGAAATTGCAATTAAATGAGTTATTTTGAAAAGACATGGTTTTTGATGAAAACCATTTTATATTGGTTTTTTAAATGGTATAGAATGTTTTTGAAACTTAAACTTGGGTTTTATGAGATGTTTGATTATTTAAAATGATTTTATATTTATTGAAATGTTTGAAATCCCCTTTAATGATTTGTTTCTTTTAAACACATGGGATCCTAGGTAGTTATGTGGGAAGAACACAAGTAGGTAATGTATTATCTCTACCTGGAAATGGATTGATAATGAAAACAATACTAAAACTACTTGAGGGTAGGGATACTATTTTTAGGGATTTTTCTCCTATTCCCCCTATGTCAGGGACCTTGGTATGTATGCACATTGGGATCCTTAATTCACTGATATGTGTGATAATCCCTATACAAACCTATATCGGGTCTCTTAACCATGTTTCTATGATTTACTACTGATTTATAAAAATGATTTAAACATGAAAATGTTATGATTTTTTTAATCATTTATATTTTTATAGAAATGATTATTCATTATTGTTTGATGAAAATTTACTTATGTACCTATTTTATTCTATCCATTGGATTATTTGAAAATCATGTTTAATATAAAATTTGAAAATATCACCATTATTTTTTTATTTAAAATTGAGAATATATGGTTTATTTGATATTAATTTCTTATAAAATGATTTGGTGGAGACCTAATAAGATTTTTTTCTCACACTCTATCTTTTACTTTGAGCATTTGTATATTTTCTTATACTAGGTTTGGGAAAAGGAAAGGTACCACTCTAAAGTGGTGGATGTTCTTGATTAGTGGGACCTTGGGAGTTGGTGGTAACAAGTGTATATTGTGATATACTTATTATATAGATTTTAAATATTGATATATTGATGATTTATGTGATGAATTTGATGATATTCTATTTTTGTTACTTATATCTATATACTTGTGGTAATTTTTCTCCTATGGGGTGTTTAACATACCGACCATTTATTTATTCTTATTTGATGAATTAATTTGATGAGTTATTATTTTAGTGAAATAATTACCTATTATTTTTATTTGGTGCCCATGAACTAGTCACTAACCTGTAGTGATCAGGAATTCCCTTTGGGCCATGTCAGGATTGGTTTGGATACAATTTAGTCATGTTATTTGGGTTGATTCGTGAAAAATTTGTATCAATGGAAGTCATGCCTCTTCTTTAATGTTGGTATGCAGTCTTGGATGTCTTGGTAGACAAGATACAGGATTTTCAGGACTTAAGAGGCATGTTATGAGTGAGTTTCAAGCTAGATATCATCATAAAAATCCTTAAGTTACCATGGGTTGTTTGGGAAAAGTGTCTTTGAAGAGTTTTTTGATATAAATCTAGAAATTTCCCAGGATTTGATCTGAGTTTTTTGTATCCCTATTGAATTATGATTGATAGAGTTGATGATATTGAGTATCTTGATTGATGCTTCCTTGTTATATGTTGTTATCATATAGTATGATGCCACCAATAATACATTTGAACAGAACTCAGGATGGAGTAACTGAAGAACCACGTCAAGTGAACCCTTGAGTTGATCAAAAACTTATAGAGTTTATCATGCATGCAGTATAAGATTTGGGCTGAGTAGCTACACCGATTCTTATTCAGGCTATAGAGGTTATACCTCAGTGGGATGATAATAGAGATCATTCCCAGGAATTTCTTTATTTGAAACCACTATCTTTACAGGGTACCAATGATACTCATGAATTAGATGATTGGTTGAAAAAGTTCAAGTAACACTTTGAGTTTTTGGATACACTAGAGTAAGTTAAGGTAAAATGTATCATCTTCAAACTTAAAGGTCCTAGAATAAGGCAGTGGTACTCGATAATTCTGGCTAGGAATAATGTGGGATTTGAGTGGAAATTCTTCAAGTTTTTTTATAGACCAATTATATCTGGAATTGATGATGTTGGATAAGTTGATGGAGTTCTTTAACCTTCAAAAAGGTGATCACATAGTGTCCTAGTATGACAATAGTTTTGCTGAGCTTGTTTATTTCTAACTTGAGGTAGAATTGATTTAGAAAATAAAATACCAACGTTTTGAGATGGATCTTTGATAAGATATTTGATATCAAGTTTTCTTGCTTAAGATCAACTCATATGTAGATGTTTTGGATAGAGATTTGATGGAGGAACTTGACCTATTTGTTAAGTCAGGGTTAATGAGAGTTACTCCCACTCCTAATAATAGTTTTAGTAGTACCTTTAAAGGGAAGAGGAATCTAGATGAGTCTTATGGTGGAAACTATAGTGGTATATATTGTTAGGTCATAATATAAAAAGTAACATAATAGGGGGCGAATTGTGTATTTTTAAAAATACTCCACAATCTTGGATTTTGACACCCACTATGATTTATACAGATATACAATGTTTTTATTATGTATGAAAATATCTAGCGGATAAAAAAAATAAATAACACAACTTTTTATAGTGGTTTGGGGCACAAAGATCCCCGAGTCCACTCTACCAATCACTCTCTCTGTGAGCTTAGTAAATTTTACTAGAATGTTCCTCTTATCACAAGACCATTAATTCAAAACTAAGTAAAGGAAGTTGAAACCTTTATAATAAGACTAATTATAAATCCTTCTAGTTCTATAACTAGTTATCCATATCTTAGATTGAGAATTTGATACTCCACCACAACTGAGTATGAGTAGTTGAAACTCTAATAAATCAAAATAAATTGATTTGTTGATTTGGTTTGATCTTTATAGTTTCAGCAGCAAGCAACTAAAAATTGATGGATCTTATTCTTTATAAAAGAATATATTTAAGAATGAAATAGTCTTAAGTGATCCTTGTTGCAAAATTATCTTCAATAAGGTAGAAACTAAACAGTAGTAATCTTAAAATAGTAAAATATTGAACATGTATATCTCTAAAGTGTAGCTTCTTTTAGAATTGATCGTTCATTGCAGTAGCACTGTAAAAGATAATTTCAATAATACAGTCGTATATGTGAATCAATTATCACACACATATTTTTGAAGAGATAATCTGAATAAATATATAGAACAAATAACTTGATTCGGTATTCTAGATCTAAAAGAATATCCTGATTGATTACAGAAATCTAAATTTCAATTGACCAGGGGAGTCATAAATTCCCATAGAAATAGGAGTGATTTTCTCTGATGAATATAGTTCTTTGAAACAATAAAAATGATCCTTGAATTAGTATTCAATTCTAATTCGACCATTGCAGCAACCTCAGATTTAAAATGAGGCTTGAAAAACTTCTCCATTGAGAACACAACGTAGGGTTGAGATGCATAACGTAGGGTTCATTCACATAGTGTAGGGTTCCTTAACCATACTTTCATCTTTACATAATGTAGGGAAAAAATTATTGCAGGGATGATAATTCACATGTTTACCTTTTTAGCATAAAATCCCAAGCATAGCATTGATTAACCATATGTTCAACTTTTCTGCATGTAGGGTATGAATAATAAATCTAGACTCCAATGTAGGGTTGCTGATCCATACGCATGTCAATTTTCTGAACGTAAGGATGATGATCCAAATGAAAAATATTTAGCGTAGTGTAGGGTTGATACCATATTCAAGCATTTCACTTTTCTAATGTAACGTAGGGTTGATACCATACATTCATTTATTGAACATAGGGTTTTGAAATAGTGTTTCCAGAGTAATTTTTATAATGTCAAATTAGTTTAACCTGCATATAAATTCCTAAAAACTCACTCAAGAAAAACTTCATTAGAAAACAACAAGGGTATTTGTGAGCATCAAAATCATTATAATTTATAGAGTATTGTTGAGACAATACATACCTAACAATCTCTCCCTTTTTGATGATCACAAAACCCATAACATAATCCATAACAAAATTTAGAGAAAATGTAATATTTGTAAACATACAAAAATAGATATAGAAAATATTTTGATATTTTGTTTTCACATCATTATTTCAATAAAGGAAAATTGATAATTGTAAATTAAATATTTTCTCTAATGAAATTTTGTGGTTTTCAAATAATCTATTCTCCATAATTTTTTCCCAAATATTATTTTCCACAAATTTCTCTTCGTAGTCTTCATGGAAATTATCCATATATTTTCTTACAAATCATATATTTTCTTACAAATCATAGTTTTATTACAAATATTCACCCCTTCCTTAAATATTCTCACCCTTTTTGTTATATCAAAAAGACATTTTTAATGAATAAATGATATAAACCATAGTTAATGTAGCACTGAACTATAAATGGATAGTTTATAAAAATTGGCATAAGAAAAATAAATCTAGGATTTGAAGTTTAAACATTAAACCAAAATAAAAGATACTAAAAACATAATAATAAAGTAAATTGAAATTAAAATTAATTCAAATGTTTTGAAAAATAAAGTAGAATCCCCAGTCAATGAAAGGGTCTTCAAAATGAAGTGATTTGGTTTGAATCAGCAGGGGACAAAGGGTTCATCAGGATGAGGAAGGGCTTTAAATACACTGCTAATATCAAGAAGATTCAAAAGAAGACTCTAGAAATGGTTGTTTAATACTTCTGACCATTTTTGAAGAAGCTTCTCTAAATCATTTCCAACCATTAAATTCTCAACTGGATTGAACTTTACAAACTCATTCACAACTTCCTCTTATTGAATGAATGGGGTCATATTGTCCTTAATTTGATTAATCAATGGCCCCAACCAGGATTCACTTAAATTTAGTTGAATAATCAGATGTCTTTTCTTTTATAATAGCACACTTAAAGGAGTACTATCACACTTAAGAGTGTGTAGTCTATCATTGAAATTAGCTAGTACAGAGGTAATTGCTTCAAAATTTCTGAGCAGTTTTGGTGGTTTCTGTTGAGAGGAGGTTGATGCTTAACTACTTGCCCTGAGAGACTGAAATTCTCTCACTATTATCAAAATATGATTTATTAATATATTCATCTCTTAAAAAATTTAACTCTCCAGACATCTTACTGATAAGATCTTTAAGGTCTCCAAAAAAAATTAGATTTTCTTTTATTTCCCTTAAATGTAGCTTTTGAGCTTCAAACTTAGATCATGGCACTGAAGAAAACTTATATTCTTAAAATTTATTTTTCTCAGCCTCAAATATTCTCTAAGAAAAAAATTATGATCCTCCAACAGATTTATCTTTATAACTAAGGCTTCATCCTGAGAATCAGAATATTCAGGAGATGGAGTGTCAGGGTTAGGAATAGCTTCCATGTGATAAACTTCTACTATGACCAAACTTTGATCTTCATTAGCAACTGATCTATTTCTTAATAAAGATCCTATAACAACATCAGAATTAGGAACAAGAGTTTGAGTATCAAGAATAGCTTCCCTAATAAGTTCTTAATTATGATCCTCTTGATCAACTTGCTCATCCACTAGATTCTCATGATAAACTATTTCTGGTGATTCATCCATAGTTTCTATAATGATAACTATAATTTTTCTTTTCTAAACAAGAGATTATTTTGGCCTTGAAGTGCCTTCTTCATCAGGCCTTTGTCTTATAGAGAAAACTGAAGGAAACATCCTTTGCTCCCCCTAAGTAGTTGGAAATAACCTTTGTTGTTGTTCCACACTAACTGGTAGAAGACTGTTGCAAGGGTTTGTCTAGACAAATCCAAGCTTCTTAATAGTTACAAAATTCAAAGTGCTACTGTGGTGACATATTTTTCCAAAAAACATATTGAATTTTTTTCCTTTCCTTTGTAGAAAAAAAGAAATAATATATCCATAGGGATAATATCCCATCTTCGCATCCCTATGGCAGTAATGGTTTAGATATCTTATCATAAAATGATAGAAATTTAAATTTATGTGGTTCAAAAAAAACATGATATACATGTTAGGATATAGGATTTTCTCTAGCTCAGTAGTCTTAGGAAAAATTCCATATTTAATGAACTTAATCATAACTTGAAGATCAAGAGTAAGTTATTTCATCATTACCTTCTTGACAGTTCTTGTTCCTAACAACGAAAACATAATATCCTCTGATGAATGTATTCTATTTATGATATTTCTCAAATAAAATTTAAAGTCCCCATCTTGGGGACAATGTAATATCTCATCCATTTCTATAGAAGACAAAGAATACTCAGAATCGTTAATCTTAAATACAATTAAATATTCTTAGAATCCAAGACTAAACGAAACATTTATGCAAAATTCCTATACTTCAACATGGTAAACCATAGGCATATTATCTTCTCCAAAAGTATAAACCAGACTTTGAAATTTCATTTCTTCCTTGAGTGAAAGATTCATAGAATCAAAATAACCAAAATCAATTAACTTTACCTAGAGCACTTTGTGAGATTTTCTTAAAGAATAAGTAGACACATCCAACTCAACATCTACAAATATTCAAGGGGTTTCCAACTCTGAAGGTTTTGAGATTTAAGGGATTGAGGGTTTTAGGTTTTAATAAATGGGAATTAAAAGAATATTTTTAAACTGAAAGGATGTGTAGGAGAGGAGAAAGAGATTGGGAGAAGGAAAATAGTTTGTTTACACTAATTGATAATGTACTCAATACCTTTTAATTTGAAAAAGAAAAATATAATAAAATCGAAATGAAATTTTAAATTAAAACGTAATTGAATAAAACATATTAAATAAAGCTTACTAAAATAAAAAAAGATAGATTGGAAACAAATTAATAAAAAATCACTTAAACTCAAATATTCCTAACTCCCCCTTAATAAAATCAAAACTAGCACTAAGAAGTGGTTTAGTAAAAATATCATCTAATTGATATTCGGTGTTAACAAATTCTAAAGACATATCCTTTTTAAGGACACGATCTCTTAGAAAATGATGTTTCATATCAATGTTATTATTCCTAGAATGACTTATAGATTTTTTTGAAATATTTATAGCACTAGTATTATCACATAAAATAGGTATACTATTAAAGTTTAGTCCAAAGTCCGGTATAATGTTTTTCATCCACAATACTTGTACACAACAACTGCCAGCAAATACATATTCTACCTCAATAGCTGACTGGGAAACGAAGTGTTTTTTTATTACTAGACCATGAAACTAAATATTTTCCTAAAAAGTGACAAGTTTTTTGAGCTACTTTTTCTATCTAATCTATAACTTCTTAAATCGGCATCTGAATATGAAATTAAATTAAAATCAGAAGTTTTGGGGTAAAGAAGAGATTAAAAAATAGTTCATTTTAAATATCTAAAAATTATTTTAACAGTAGTAAGATGAGAATCTTTTGGATTTGACTAAAATCTATCATAAAGACATAAAAAAACATAATTTATGGTCTGCTAGTAGTAAGATATAAAAAAATTCCAATCATACCTCTATATAACTTGTTGTCAACTGGTTTTCCAACTTCATCCAAATCATGTTTAATATTCGTACATATAGGAGTTGTATATGTCTTGCTATTTTCTAGTCCAAAATTTTTCAATAAATCAATTATATAATTACTTTGATTTAAAATATTTCCATAATCTTTTTGGTAAATCTGAAATCTTAAAAAGAAATTCAGTTCTCCCATTATACTCAATTAAAATTCTTTTTGCATTAAATTTGAAAAATCATGACAAAGATTTTTATTAGTTGAACCAAAAATAACATCATCAACATAAATTTGAACTAATAAAATATCAGAACAAATAATTTTCTTGAAAAGTGTTGGATCTACCAATCCAACAATAAATTCATTTTTTAAAAGAAAAGAACTTAATCTTTCATACCAAGCTCTAGGTGCTTGTTTAAGGCTATAGAGAGATTTAGTAAGTTTAAAAACAAAGTTTAGTTTTTGATAATTTTCAAAATAGAGGGGTTTTAAACATAAACATCCTCCATTAAATAATCATTAAAAAAAATCAAACTTAACATACATCTGATATAATTTAAAATTCATTTGAGATGCATAAGCTAAAAGGATTGTAATGGATTCTAATATAGCTACAGGGGTAAATGTCTCATCATAATCTATAACTTATTTCTGATTATATCCTTTTTCTACTAATCTATCTTTGTTTTGGGTTATGATCCCTTGATTATCCTATTTATTTCTAAAGACGCACTTAGTTCCTATAACTGGATAATTGGTTGGTCTTTCTATTAATTACCAAACTTCATTACTTTTGAATTGGTTCAACTTTTCTTGCATTTCTAACATCCATATCTCATGTTCTAAGGCTTCTTCAACAATCTTAGGTTATAACAGATATAGAAAGGTAGAGAATTTTTCTAGGTTTCCTATATTTCTTCTAGTTTTAATTCATATGTATAGGTCTCCTATATAGTTTCTAAAGTATGGTTCTTTAGAGTTATATACTGTTTAAGAAAAACAATTTTAGAGACTTCAGTATCATGTTCTTATAAACTAGAATGAATTTTATTAATATCATTTTCAAAATCATTTTTAGGAGTTTCAAGTCTCATGTTGTCAAAATAGTCAGTGACTTCATCTGCTTGATCTTTCATTTTAATAAAAGGGCCTCTTTCATCAAACTTCACATGAACCGATTCTTAAACAATCCTTGACTTTTTATTAAACACTCTGTAAGATTTAGAGGTAGTAGAATATCCCAAAAATATTCCTTCATCAGCTTTTGGATCAAACTTACCAAGGTTTTCCTTAGTATTCAAGATATAAACCTTTCATCCAAAGACTTTAAAGTACTTTACTTTAGGTTTTCTATTATTCCAAAGTTTATAGGGTGTATTTTTGAAAATTGACCTTATTAAAAATCTATTCATGATATATCAGTATGTGCTTATAGATTATTCCCAAATACATATAGGAAGACTATATTAATTTAGCATAGTCCTTGTAATTTCTTGAATAGTTCTATTTCTTCTTTCAAAAATTCCATTTTGTTGAGGTGTTCTTGGTGTAGAGAAGGTGTGTTTAATACCCAGGTTTGGGAAAAAATAATTGAATTATTTATTCTCAAATTATCCACCATGATAACTTCTCAATGAAATTATTTTAAAACCTTTTTCATTTTGAACAATTTTACAAAAACTTTTGAAAACATAGAAAACTTCACTTTTGAGTTTTAGAAAATAAACCCAAGTAAATATAAAATAATCATTTACTAAAACATAAACATATAATTTACCAACCAAACTTACTACTATTTATGGTCCAAAAAATCTATATGGATAAGTTCTAAAGGTTTTTATGTATTAATTTTGTTAATATATTTGAAAGAATATTTGTGTTGTTTTCCAATTTGGCATGCATCACAAAATCTGTCATTATAAAACTTAAGAATAGAAATATTAGAAGCTAACTATTTCTTAGATAATTTATGTAGAGAATATATATTACAGTATATAATTCTTTTATTCCAAATCCATGATTCATCTTTCTTAGCAGTTAAACAATTAACCTTTTGTTTACATAAGGAATTTAAATCCAAGGTATAAACATTACCAGTTCTAAGTGCTCTGAATTTAGGAAAATTATCTTTAAACACAGATCATGAATTTTTAAAAAAACCCTTACAAAATCCATCATCATAGAGTTGAGAAATACTTATCAGATTTTTATTTAACCCTTGAACATAAAATATTTTTTTGATTGAGATAGTCTTTGTATCTCTAATAGTTCCAAATCCAACAATTTTTCCTTTGACATTGTCACCAAAAGTGACTAATCCTCTATCCATTTGATTCAGTGTATGAAATTTTTTTGAGTCACCACACATATACATGGAACAACCACTATCCATATACTATATGAATTTTCTTTTTCTATGACCTATTTCTTGAAAAAGTAATTAAAAAAATATTTGTTTTGGTACCCATATCTTCTTGGGTCTAGCAGTGTTATCAAGAAATGATCTGGGAATAAAGATCTACTTTATTTTTCTATAATTTATATCAATTTATTCAGAAAAAACTTTTAGAAATAAAGTATCTTTTAATACCACTAATTTCATTATTTTTTAAATAATAATTATTAGTGACATGGCGTTTTGTTCCACAATGATAATAGGTTGCATTTTTAGAATTAGGCACAAAATAATTTTTATATAATTTTGACTTTTCACCCTTGCTTCCTATTCTAAATCTTTCCCTTTTAATGAAATTCTTTTCAAGAATCTCATTTAAGATATTTTCTCCTTTAGTAAAAATAAGAGCAACACTCTTATTGGATTATACTTTATCCCGTAGTTCCTTTATTTTATTTTCATGATTAATCTTTTTTGATGCAGAGGAATTTAAATTTTCAAGTATCTCTTGATGTTGTTTTAGCATGGTATCTCTTTCACCTAAAAAATAATTATGATTTTTTCCAAATATTTACACTTATTTATAAAAGAATTATATTTTTATTCTAACATATAACAGTAGGCTGCCAATTTATCATTTTAGAAACTACCAGAATTAGAATCAGAATAGTAATAAGTTTGTACCTTTTCCTCTTCAACCATAAATCACATATTGACTTTTATATTAGATTGTTATTTTTTTGAATCAAACTTTGAAGGTCTGTTGGAGTCTCCAGATACACTCAATTTATATTTCATTTATTTTTTTCTTTTGTGATCATAATCATCATTTTTCTGATATCTATTTTCTGAACTTTTTATTTCATCTTTTAGTTGAGGACAATCAGGTCTGATATGAACCAATTTCTTTCATTCATATAATCAAACTTCTCTTGGTTCTTTTTCATCCTTCCTGAAGGATTTTCTGAATCTTATTTTCTTCTTGTAAAAATTGCGGAACTTTATAGCTAGTTGATCCAATTTCATCTCAGAATATGAGGAATCTGAATTCTTCTCTTCTTTGAATTATTTCTTTGATCTTCTGCTATACTTTTGAGATTTCACTTTTAGAGCAGTATTTTCCTTCTTTACTATAACCTTATGATCTTTATCTTCAGCCTACATTTCTACTTCATAAATCATCAGTGTTCTAATTAGTGCTTTCATTGTTATATCTTTTACAGGTGATGATTGGCGAATTGTAGCAGATATGACATTCCATTTAAAAGGTAGTTCCCTCAGTACTTTAAAAACTTGATCAGATTGTTTGATGGGTTCACCTAAGGCTTTAATATTGTTGACAATTTCTGTAATCCTTCCATTCATCTATGTAATGATTTCACCATCAAACATTCTAAATGTGTCAAATTTTAGTTTAGTTATAGCATACCTCATCTGTCTAACATTATCTATTCCTTTATAAGATATTGAAATAGTTTGCCACATCTCATAGGCAGTTGGGAATTTTGATACATGATTGAATTAATTTGGTCCAAGACCACATGTAATAGCATTCATTGATTTAGAATTGATATCATACCCATCTTCTGTTTTAGAAGTCTAAGTTTCTAGTTTCTTAGGAATCATATAAGGAGTAATTATTTTTTATTAGACTTTGAATCCAAGATTTTTCAGATAGATAATCATTCAAGATTTCTAGCATCCATAATTTTCACCATTAAAATATGAATCATGTACCATTGACATTACTTATCTAGGATCATCTATTTATATCTTTGTATAGACCTTATACTTTTATCTTTCTATAGATTTACCCAAAAATCTCTCTTCTGATATCAATTGTTATGTCTTAATATACAAAGTAACATAAGGGGGGGGGGGTGAATTGTGTCCTTTCTAAAATATTCCACAATTTTGGATTTTGACACCCATTGTAATTTATACGGATATGCAATGTTTTTCTTCTCTATAAAAATATGAACCGGATAAATATAAATAAAGAACCCAACTTTTTATAGTGGTTCGAGACACAAATATCCCCTAGTCCACTCCACCAATCACTCTCTCTATGATCTTGGTAAATTTCACTAGAATGATCCTCTTATCATGAGACCATGAATTCAAAACTAAGTGAAGACATTTAAAACCTTTACAATAAGACTAATTACAATGACTTATGGTTCTATAATAGAGAACAAATTATCCATACCTTAGACCGAGAAGCTGATACTCCACCACAACTGAGTACAAGTAGTTAAAACTCCAATAAATCAAAAGAAATTGATTTTTTGATTTGGTTTGATCTCCATAGTTGCAACCGAAAGTAATTGAAAATTTATGGATCTTCTTCTTTAGAAAAGAATATATTAAAGAACTAAATAGTATGAAGCGATACTTGTTGCAAAATTATCTTCAATAAGGTATAAACTAAAAAGCAATAATCTTACATCAGTAAAAGATTGGACATATATATCTCCAAATTGTAGCTTCTTTTAGAATCAATCGTTCATTCTAGCAGAACTGTAAAAGATAATTTCAATAATATAGTCATATATGTGAATCACTTATCACACACATATTTTTGAAGAGATACTCTAAATAAATATATAGAACATATAACTTGCTTCGGTATTCTAGATCCAAAAGAATAGCCTGTTTGATCATGGAAATTCCAATTCTAATTGACCAGGGGAGCCATAACTTCCCATAAAAAAAGGAGTGATTTTATCTGATGAATACGGTTCAGTGAAACAATCAAAATGATCCTTGAATCGGTCTTTAATTCTAACTTGACCGTTACACCAATATCGGATTAAAAACACAGCTTGAAAAACTTCACTGTTGAGAACACAATGTAGGTTTGAGATACATAGCGTAGGGTACATTCATGTAGAATAGGGTTCTTTAACCATACTTTCATCTTTACATAATGTAGGGGAAAAAGTATCATATGGATGATAATCCATATATTTACCTTTTTAGCATAAAATCCCAAACATAGCATTGATTAACTATACACTAAACTTTTTCACACATAGGGTATGAACAGTAAATCCAGACTCCAATGTAGGGTTAATGATCCATACACCTACCAATTTTCCAAATGTAAGGATACTGATCCAAACAAAAACTATATAGCATTATGTAGGGTTGATACCATATGTAAGCATTTCACTTTTTCAGCATAACGTATGGTTGATACCCTTTTTTCATTTACTGAACATAGGGTTTTGAAATAGTTTTTCTAGAGTAATTCTCATAATGTCAAATTACTTTATCCCATATATAAATTCATAACAAGCCAATCAAGAAAAACTTCATTAGAAAAAAAACAAGGGTATTTGTGATCATCAAAACCATCATAATTTATAGAGTATTGTTGATATAATACATGCCCAATAGATCTTAGTAGTATACTTTCTCTAAATCTTCCATGATTTTAGGAAAAGTCTCATTGACTTATTACTAGTGTGAAAAGTTTGAACACTCGAAGCTTGTTTTCATAGAGGCACCAAAGATCTATAGCTCTTACAAACTCTCGGGTAAATTACAATGGGTTTCCCATGTTTTTACTATTATGAATAATGATTTAGTATTGGAAACATTGATAAGTTTTACAGAATAATCAGATGCTTCAAGAACAAAGGGGTTCTATTTACAGACATCATGAATGAAGATATTTCATACAGTGGATGATTCTATAGAGGAAACCAATGTGGGTCCTATGATAATGGGCCGTACTATTACTATTTCTTTTTCTTTGTTGACTACTTTATTTGATACTTGTTCCTCTCATTCTTTTGTATCTACCCAAATCTTGAAATTGTTAAATCTTCTTATAAAGATCATGCCTTATGTGATGGAAATTTCTATTCCTATTAGGATTAAGAGAGAGCAGGGTCTCTGATTCCCTTCTTTTTCTTTCTCTTTATCAAAATTTGATATTGGTTTGGAATTTTTAGTTCTTTATATGAATCCTCTACATTTCATTATCAATATGGATTAGCTAATCACTTATAATTCCTGTATTGACAGTTATCTTCAACAATTCTCTTTTACTTCCCTTGATGGGGTGTGCCATATTTTTTAGGGAGAATGAGTTCCAAGGTAGAGTTGAGTTGGACCATATCTTATAAATTTGGTAGGATGATATCTATGTTTTATTTTGAACTAGATTAGGATTCATAGGGTGGTGATTTTTCACCAGTAACAGATGAATTTTCATATGTCTTATCATCAGAATTTTCTTGTTTTTCACCGATAAGAGAGGTGGTGTTTTCTATTGAATTGGTGTTTGGTACTTAACTTATATCTATTCACTCTTACCAAATATAACCATATAAACTAAATGATTAGAAGTATCAGTTGTGTAACTTAATATACAAAGGATTAATCTTACTAAGTTTATCACCTTGGGAAGATTCAGTGCTTTTTTCCAAGTAGGATGAGGAAACCATTCAATTTTTTTTTGACTACTTGAAGATCAATTAGGTTAAAGTCAAGAAAAAAATACCCATTGAACCATATTGATGATTTTTTTTAACAACTAAAAATGGTAAATTGGTTCTTGAAAATTGATCTTTAGTTTGGTTATCAATATCTTAGGATCAATGAGTTTGATATCCCTAAGACCACTTTTAGGAGTTGGTATGGCAACCATGAGTACCTTGTTATGTCATTTGGTCTAACCAATGCTCCTGATATATTTATAGAATTTATGAATAAGATTTTTTATCAGTACATTGATTATTTATGGTGGTATTTTTGGATGATATCTTGGTTTACTTCAAGACCTAATATTATCATGTGCATCAATTGAGAGAAATTCTTGACATCTTGAAAAAACACATACCTTATACCAATATTTCTAAATATAGTTTCTGGATTTGGGAGGTAAATTTATTTAGATGCATGGTTTAAAAACGTGGTATTTCATTTGATTTTGAGAATCTGAAAACTTTTATGACCTAATAGGAACTATAAAATGTATTTTATATTTTTATCTTCTTAGGATTGATAGGGAATTATCACTATTTTATTAAGGATTTCTAATAGTTGGTTTCTCCATTGAATTCTCTCACTCAGAAGGGAATGAATTTTATTTGGGATTCAAATTTTCAGCCTTCCTTTGATGATTTGAATCATTGTTTGACTTCTACCTTGGTGTCGACTCTTCTAGAAACTAGGTCGATCTATATGGTCTTCTATGATGCACCAAGTTCAAGTTTGGGCTTCGTTCTCATATAGGGTAATCACATGGTGGCTTGTGGTTCTCATTAGCTTAGGACCCATGAGATGAACTATACCACACATGATCTCAAACTCATATCTATGATTCATGCTCTTAAGAGTTGGTGATATTTCCTTTTTTGAAGAAATCCATTCAATTTATTCAGATAAAAAAAGTTTGAGTTATATATTCTCACAAAAAAATTGCATCTTTAGAAAAGGAGATGGGTGGAGTACCTAAAATCATTTTATTTCAACATTTATTGTACCCCTGTTAAGGGAAATGCCAATGCTGAAGCTCTCATTATAAAACTACCATCCCAATACATGAAGTAATCTTCTAAGGAATGTAATCTAATGTATGTATTTAACCGTATGTATTTGGGAGTCTGGGAGGATGAGACTGAGGTTATTTTATCAAGTTTTCTTTTGACATCCTCACTTATCAAGATGATTCATTAGGAAAAAAATCTTGAAAATGAGTTCCAAGGTAATAAGGATTCTATATATGGTTAGGAGACCATTGGCGAGTGGTCTCTAGATTCTAAGGGTATCCTTTTCTTTAGAAATTGGTATGTCATTCCTTTTTCTATGAGGAAGGATGTGTTGGGAAATTTCCATAATTCCATATGGGTGATACATCCAGGAAAAATGAAGATGTTATATGATATGAGATGTCAATTTTGGTATCCATATATGAAACAATACATTGATAATTTTGTTTCTCATTATTATACCTTCCAAAAAGGCTAGCCTGTGCACTAGAAACCTTCAGGTTTTATTAAACCCCTTCATATAATGACTTATAAGTGGGATGAGATATTTATGGACTATATGGTTGGGTTTCTACATATTCCTTGCAGAAAGAATTCAATATGTGTAGTTATTGACTAATTGACCAAATTATCTCACTTTATTCCCATTCATGATACGAACAATGTTGAGGAAATTGGAAACTTTTATGTCTAGGATATAATCAGATTACTTCATGTTATTTTGACCATTTTTTTATCAGGATCCCATTTTTACTTATTAATTTTGGAAAGGCCTCTAGGAGGTAATGGGATCCTAAGAAAATTTAAACATGATGTACCATACTCATACAGATGGTTATATGGAATGATCTATATAGATTCATGAGGAAATTTTTCAATCTTGTGTCCTTAACTTTGGAGGAGCTTGGGATATCCATTTGGGGTTGGTTGATTTTTCCTATAATAATAGTTACCAGTCATAAATTAATATGGTACCCTTTTAGGCCTTGTATTGATGACATTTTAAATCTCATTTATGTTGGTCATAGATTGGATAAGCTTCCCTAGTTAGACTTAGTTTGGTCCAAGAGATGATGATAAAGATTTAGATGATTCATCAAAGAATAGTGATGACACAGAGATGATAAAAATCCTATAATGATTAT
Organism: Viscum album; assembly: GCA_963277665.1. Classification (NCBI taxonomy): domain Eukaryota; kingdom Viridiplantae; phylum Streptophyta; class Magnoliopsida; order Santalales; family Viscaceae; genus Viscum; species Viscum album. The sequence goes on along the minus strand of OY728136.1, from coordinate 989,798,830 downwards.
CATCGACACCCTTTGTAGATCTCAACTGGTGACCAGGTGTTTTTGAGATTCTCACCTCATTTGGGTCATTAACATCTTGGAAAGCAGGGAAAGTTGTCACCTAGATACATGGGACTATTTGATTTTTTTGATAATATTATAAACGTGGATTACCATTTGGATTTTACACCTTATATAACAATGATCCAAAATGTGTTTCATGTTTCTTAACTCAAGAAGTATCTTTTAGACCCATCTCATATCATGTGTTGGGAGGACCTAGACCTGAAACCTAATATGTCCATGACTGAGCATCTAGTTTAGATTATTGATTCTTAGATGAATTATCTTCATGAAAATTCTATAGACCTAGTTTGGTTAATATGGTAACATGTTTTTGATTCACATGAGTCTTGAGAGCATGAGGTGATGATGACGGAGTATTGGAATAATCTATTTATGGAACAATCTTCTTGATGAGGCTTTCTCAAAGTATAAATTATTTATAGTGGGGAGAATTGTAACATCTTGACCTCTAATTTCAGGCATGTTCTTTGTTTTATTTTGAGCCTTGATTTTTTCTTTTTTGGTTTCAAAATCTTTGGAAGTTTTTAGAGTCTTAAAAAGAGTTTTTGGTATTTTTTGGTGCAAAATAGCCAAGACCGTGACTTGGGGGTGTTGTGGTCTATCTTAAGTATGAAAATTCTAGACCAAAATAGATTAGACTTCTATACCAGGGCATGGAACTGGGTGTGGCCTACTAAGTTTCTACCTATCCACCATGACCAACTGGGCTCCACCAGGGCATGGTGGATGCCATCACTAGGACCAAAACATCTTGGATTTCATCACCAGGGTGTGGAATAGGGTATAGTGGTAGGGATTTCATTTTTTAACTAACCGAATAACCACTTAATCTTCTAGGAATCTTAATCTATCCTTGTACGATCTTAATGGAAGGATTTAATTCTGAACTTAATGAATTTTTCCTATTTTAAATTGAAATTTCCACACCCATTTTCTCAAATTTTAGATTGGGTTCATTCTTGAAAGAGTCTTGGGAATTCTGGAATCTATTCTTGGTATTCATTTCCTCTTGGATTAGTTGTTGTTCTTTCTTATTGGAGGTCAATAGAAGGGGTTTAGAGGTTTGTATTAATTTTTTTACTATACATGAATCATTGTGTACCCCTCCTATCACTACCATGGTTTCTTCTTCCTTATTAGTTTTGGAACACTTATTTAGTGTTTGATATTCCCATTATTGATTTAGTTGGTTTCATAAGAAAATCCATTTCAAATTAGAACCTTTGATGCTTATTTATTTTAAATTGGAATTATAATTAATTTACAAGGATTTATTTGAGTATTTTTATTAAAGTTTTCTAAATGGAATGGAGAGTGTGTGAACCTATTGGGTGTGGATTTTCAAACAAAGTATTAATTTATATAAAATGGATTTAAATTAAAATAATGATTTAATGAAATTATTTGACGAATATACTTGAAAAATTATTCATGAAATTATTTATAAAATTTAAATGAAATGAGTTATTTTGAAAATACATGGGTTTTAATGAAAATCAATTTGATGTAGATTTTTCAAATGGGATGGCATATTTTTGAAACTTAAACTTAGGGATGATGAAATGTTTGATTGTTTAAAATTATTTTAGATTTATTAAAATGATTGAAACCCCCTTGAGTGATTGTTTTTCTTAATACACATGGGGGTTTGGGTTGTTAGGTGGGAAAAACACATGCTATACATGTATTAGCTCTACCTAGAAATAGATTGGCAATGAAAATGATACTAAAACTACTTTAGGGTAGGGAGACTATTCTTTGGGATTCTTCACTTTCCCCCACTAGGAAATGGACTTAGGTATGTATGCATAATGAGAGTTGTACTTCATTGAGACGTGTGAGAATTATTATACAAACCTATCTCTCAGTCTCTTAACCATGATGTTATAATTGGTTATGGATTTATGAAAATTATTTAAACATGCCAATGTTATGGAATTTTTTACTCATGTCTATTTTAAAAGAAATAATTATTCATGACTATTTGATGAAAATATACTTTTCTACTTTTTTACTCTATCTATTGAATTATTTGAAAATCATGTTTGATATGGCTTGTGAAAATATTACCATACCTTTTTATTTAAAATTGATCATTTATGGTTTAGTTGATATGGATTTATTATGAATTGATTTGGTGGAATCTTATTGGGATTTATTGATCACACCCTACCTTTTCCTTTGAGAATTTTTAGATTTTCTTATGTCAGTTCATGGAAAAGGAAAGGAACCACTCAAAGGTGGTGGGTGTTCTTGATTAGTGAGACCTTGGGAGTTGGTGGTGACTGATGGATAATTTGATCCACTTGTTACATAGAGTTTCTATGTTAGCGTCTTGATAGTTTATGTGATGAATTTTATGACATGCTATTTTGAGACTTGTATTTGTGTACTTGTGGTACTTTTTCTCCTATGGGGGTGTTTGGCATATTGACTATTTATTGATTCTTATTTACTGCATTACTTTTATGAGTTATTCTTCTAGAAAAATCATTCTATGTTGTTTGTATTTGATGCCCAGGTGCTAGTCTCTAGCCCATGGGGATTGGGAACTCCCTTCAAGACATGTTGGGATTGGTTTGGGTATCATTTAGGTGGGTTATCGGGGTTAGATCATGAAAATAGATGTTATACATTAAAGAGTTTAATGGGAGGGATTTTATTAGATGGTCACATAGAGATGTTCTAGAAATTATATAGAGATGTAATTAGTTTAAAAAAACTCAAAAGTGAAGTAAAAATAAGGTTTATCTAACAGTTTATCATATGATATATGATTAGAAAAGTGTTTATGTATGGTTTTTTAGTATTATTAAAAGAGTTTAAGAATATAAAATGTATCATGTTATACAAAATTAAACCTTCAATTTATCATTCTTTCATGTTGGGTGCATATATTGCGTAAAGCGTAATGATAAATGACCTCTTAAAGTAATACTTTGAGTTATCCTTAATCGATATTCATTATATAGTATTATAGGTTGTGAAAAAATGGCAATTTTAGGGTTAGTATGATTCTTATATCAGGATATCGAATATGATCATGAGGCACACAAAAAGTTTTTCATAATAGATAAACCACCAAGTATACCACATGGGTTGTTATAATCTATTTATTTTCTATTATAGGTGTGCATGTTTTATATTGAATCCCCATACATGAGTTTGGTGAGGTACCTAGTATGATAACTTTTATACTTTGATAAATTTATTACATAATCCTCGAGGCTTAGATAAATTGGGGGTGGTAGGGTTTGTTGCTTATCATGTATTCAGTTAGAGCTTAACCAAGATGGGATCTATCCTATTATATGAAGAGTATGATATTTGGGTCCTTAATTGAGATATATTAAGGAAGTTTATGGACATACCTATATAAGGAACACATGATGAAATTATCTATTAGGGTGAGGGGCATGCTATGTGCTCATCCACTTGGATGAATGGTGCGTGATGTATTCATCAACCATATTAGTCTATATTTATAAAATCAACAACATATGAGGAGTCTATATAATATTTAAATATTCCATTTCGAATGGTCACTTTATGTCTTAGACAAAGGGATTATATGATTATGAATTCTTGTATATGATATAGTTGGTGGGCATAGGAACTGAGGTAGATGTGTTTGATAGAGTTCATGCTAGATCCCTTTTTAGTTTGAGTAGTACTGGTTCTTTGCTATAGTACACTCTTTTGTTAAATTTCATGAATTAATATTTGTTTTAAATGATTCATAGGACCATGGGGTTAAATTTTTTTGTTTATTGAATGAATATTGAGTTTTAAAAAATAGAAATCTTGTTCTAAAAGTTTTTTAGAGTTTATCCAAAAGGAGTTTTGGATGGGTATTTACAAGGTATTACATATGATGTGATGCATGATGAATTTGATGATATCTTTCCATTTTTTTGGTATATATCCAAAAATGATTTTTGTATATGGTTTCATATGTTATTATATATGATAAAACATAAATTTGAATGGATGAAAGTCTACGAGTCATCAGTGCAATAGGGCAATTGATGGATATATGTCCTAAATCCATAAATACATATGATGTGTCTATGATATATCTTATAGGCTTCATAGGACCATATAACACTTATACTAGGTTTTAGAAAAAAATAAGAAACCCAAATCTCAGAACACCATGCTTGATAAATGAAATCATGCAAGCTGTATAATGAAGAAATTGTTGTATGTGTACCTTACACTGTAACCATGCTATTATGATCTTTATCTTCATGTTCTTGATGAATATCACATGAGAGGAAGTAGAATGAAATCCCTCATCCAAAGGTATCCAAATTATATGTTGAATCATCTGATGTTTGAGTGAGATCCTCTCTTTTCCCATGACATGCTAGTGCCTCGTGAAGGTAAAGGGTGAAGAAGAAGCTAGCTATGGGGTCGAGGGAGTTTCGAACAACTACATACCAGAGTCACACATTAAACCCCCAAATGGTTATTTTTTATTTATATTGATTCATTGAGGAAAATATTTAGGTGAACACACATTAACTAATATGTTATGAGTTAATACATTCAATTACATCGAATGCAACCTTTATCCATACTGACCCCATGACTTTCATATTATAAAATAGTTCAAATTTAATGATATCCAATGGAATATAATGTAAATTTTGACATTTAAAATTCAAAAAGAAGTGGTATGATATTTCACACCATGATATACAAGGATAGTAGTATGAACTTTTTATATTGTATTAGACGACATTCCCAAAACCAAAAAATTCCAAAATGATTCAGATTATTTATATCATACAATATGACATATTAATATTGTACACTATAATATTGGTGTTGTAAGTGAACGTAAAATCCATGCATTAGATGCATGGTAAATACATGAATTTTATGCACATGGATACTATATCCACTCTTGAATAGTTTTATCAGTTATGAATCAAAGGGTTCGATTCATTATGGTATTCACATTCACTAAAGGAGTTTAATAAATGAAAATCAATACGTTGTGATGTTTGGGTTCCATGATATGGAATCATATATGTTATAATTATATCTAATGATCTTCATTCCATGAAGAGCGTCAATAAATGATATATAAGAGGATGTGATCCTCTCTTGTGGTTTGTGTAATACTTCCAAACCATAACATAAAATATTTTTATTCCTGTATCTTATTTATCACCATCAGTGAAGGCACTAGAACCCCTTTAGGCATATGAGAATCCTCATTTTATGGTTGTGGATATATTGGACGGTGTATTCCCTTAGTGGTAGGAATTTTTTTACTAATTTAGTGATATTTATCAAGAATTCTATTCATAAAGAGAAAATGGAAACTTCTGGAATGGCCTAATACCAGGTATGTTATGTTTTTTGCAATATTTCATGCATTTGAATTCTTGAAGATAGATCACCTGTGTTTTTGGGCTGTCTTCTATTGAAAATAATCATTAGATGATCATAATAAACCCATCAGTGGTATCATAAAGAGTTTCTTCAAGAATAAAATGTCTTTTGATAACTGGTTTTCAAATAAAAATGATGAACAACATTTTCATAAAACATATGTAGGTTATAGAAATTTATGCGAGATTCATAAAGGTAAATATGATTTACCCTTATGAGATGAGGCTATATAAAGGTTATTACCTTATGTGAAGCGTCTATGTAACGATAGATAGAGGGTTACCTTTATGTCGATGGGCTGCGTAAAGGTAACCACCAGATTACCTATACGCAGAGTGAGATGTATAACAATAATTTGTGTATTAAATTTACACAATGAGGCTTCTTGAAGTCACATAAAGGTAATATAGTGTCTTAACTCTATGTAGTGGTTCAATAAGGATATGCAAAGGTATATCGAGACCTAACCTTATGTGAAATGTTCACGTAAAGGTAATATCCTCATCTTCCTTACAAAGAATGAGTTGCGTAATAGTAATATTAATATTACCTTTACAAAGCATGTTATATTTGAGCTTCATAAATTTAAGTAGTCACTTACCTTTATATAATATATTTTGGATGAATTTCATATGATTAGAAGGATTTACCTTTATAACGGATCCCCCTATGCGTAAGGGTAAGTAAAAAATTTGTTAAAAACTATTATTAACATATTAAATGTTTTATAAATTATTAATAAATTATGTTAAAAGGTATTTTGTGAATATTTAATTTATAGATAATTAATTAATTAATTAATTAATTACATATTTTTTATAATCAATTAAATAAAATTTTATGAAATATTTTCCACAAATATTAAAGATTAATATTTTAAAACACCATTTGAACAATTAAATGATATGACTTATAATATAGAAATAAAAGGTTTAGTTAAAAATAATAAGAGGATATTTATAAAATGTTTATAAAATATAAAAAAATATGTTATTTAGATTATATAAAATGAATATATAATATAAATTTAATTATAAAATGTTTATAGTTCATGAAATATCATATAAATTCCACATAATATAAAATATGAAGAAGTTCATATTGAAATGAATATAAAATGTTTATATTCTTGATAAATTATAAAAATTTTTATAATTAGAATTTATTTATGAATAGTTCATAAATGTCACATATTTTAGAAAATAAATAAATAATTTATTTATTATTAAATTTCTTTGATATTCATGTTTTGTAAATTGTTTTGTAGTTAAGGTTTGGATTAGTGGTAAGCACCCTGTAATGCTACATCAAGGTTGGGGGTTCAAAACCCACTGGGTGTAGGCATTTTTGTAGTATTATAATGATATTGTAGCAGAACTATAGTAGCATCAGACTATAGCACCAACAACACTGTAGCAATGGTGGGAACTACTGTAGAAACTGTAGCGGTGACGATACTATAGTAGTCTAGGTACTGTAGTGGTATTATTCACTAGAGAGGCCTTTAGAAAAAAAAAATATGGACCTTCAGGACATGTAATGGGATTTAATTCCCACTTTCTGTACATTACATGTAATGGATCTCCTCTACAAAAAAAGAGATCCTTTATTTAAATAAAAAAGAGGCTTCAACCTCAACTTTAAAAAAATGTTTAGTAAATTGTTTATGAAATATGAATATTGAGTATGCCTATTTATATGATAAATTGATTTTATCATAGATCCTCACATGTCATTCTAGGTTCAATATCATAAAATTTAGTTTGCATATACCTTAACCTCAGTTTGTATTTATAGTTATGAGCTTGAGAATAGTTACTGGGAATAGTTTTTTAATGTTATCTTTTAGAGTTTTCATGAATTAAATTATCTCTTTAGTAAAGTCTTCCTAGGTAGAAAGAGTTATGGTTGGACCACCTACTTTAATAATAGATTATTCCTTAGCTAGGAAAGTGAATGGGGTTGGATATCGATCTCTTTGGGCTTACTCATGTGGATTTTCTCAGTATCATATAACTGTACGCCTTTATATGAAGCATTTATATAACTTATGTATATGATGTATTTGGATATGTATGAATATACTTAGATTCTATATTTGGGTGAGTAACATAGACACATGGTTTATGTAAATAGTTACACATTAATGTGGTTTGAACACAATAATTTAGTGGTTAGAATGGGGATTTCTAAAACTCAATCATTAGAGGCATGAATAAACAAAAAATAATAAAACATGAGAATATAATGATTATATAATACATAATAGTTATAAATTTAATATGAATATGATATATATTAAATTAGTGAGAATAAAATCCCTAAATAATAAGTTTAATATTCCTTCCAAAGAGGCACTTTTCAAGACCCTGATCATTCAACCAGGTATTGTCAAGATCGATATGAGTACCACTAGATTATCTTTTACAAGGAAAGAAAACTATAAGTAACTCTAGATTTTCATGTTGGGTATTTTCTAGATTAATATGAGTATCCCTAGATTTCCTTTTGTTAGATTATTCTTGTTGTTTTCTTTAAGTTACAATAGTCGTGAATCCATAACAGTTAGGATATAAGAGGAATAGAGCTGTGTGAATCCATATAATAGATTTGGATAAGTGGTTATCTGATCAACTATCCAAGAATCATAACTGTTATAATTGGGATGATTCCCTACCTAAATAATCATGTATTTATTATGTGATAACTGATTTAAGACATGATGAAATATGGATCTTATCCCACTAAATGGATATGATTTATAGGTTTATCTTTTTTAATGGGATCACTTTCATTTAAATCATTTAATGAAAAGATATAATACATGATAATCACATACTAATATGTCCTTTTTGTAGGTTATGGAATACTTAAAACTAATTATATTAAGATCATTAATAGGTATGACCAATAAAATAGTTAAATACTAACATATATGAATGATATGTGTTCTTAAAGAGAAACATTTAGAGTACCCAAATGTGAATGTTATAGAAATCAATTTATCTGACTCTGACTCATGGGTATTATATATCGGGTGTGAGTCACACATTTATGATGACAAACACAAACTCAGAGATATGATCAAATTGATTAAGTGTGAAGTAAATATTCATGTTGGTAATTAAGTAAGAGTTTCTTCATTGTAGTTCAAAACCTTTAATATGATTTTACTAAGTGGATTGATCCTAGAATTGAAAAATTATTATTATGTTCCCGCCATAAATATGAATTTGATTTCTGTTTCTTGTTTGGAAAGGATGGTATTTTTATTCATTATTAAGAAAAATAATTGTTATATATAAATAATGGAATATATTATGGAAATATAAATATAATGAATAGTTTATATATTCTTGATATGGATAATAATATTTATAACATTCAATATAAGAAGGTAAGAGTTGATTCTAATCCCACCTACCTTTGGCATTATCGCCTTAGAAATATAAATGAGAAACATGTTCAAAGAATCCATAGAGATATATTATTAGACTCATTTGATTATGAATAATTTGATACATGTTAATATTGTTTATTGGAAAAAATGACAAATTCACCTTTTAGAAAAAAAGGCGATAGGGCTAGTGTATTATTGGAACTTATACATATTAATGTATGTGGACTAATGAGTACACAATAAAATGGTGTTTTTAGGTACTTCATTACTTGTATTGATGAATTTATTTGATATGGGTATGTGTTTTTGAAGACAAACAAGTATTAATCTTTTGAAAAGTTTAATGAGTTTCAGAAAAAAGTACAAAATCAACTGGGGAAATTTATTAAAGTCCCCAAATCATATCAAGGTGGTGAATACTTGATCCAGGAATTCATAACTCATCTAAGATAATGTGAATTTTTTTCACAACTCACTCCTCCCAGAACACCATAGTGAAATGGTGTATTTTAAAGGAGGATTCATACCTTCTTAGACATGGTTTGATCAATGATGAGTTGATGCGACCTTCCTATTTCACTTTGGGGTTATAATTTAGAGACTCATGTATTCTTACTAAACCAAATTCCATCTAAAGAAATCACAAAGACACCATATAAGATATGGTATGGGAAAAATCCTAGTTTTTCTTATATTAATATTTGGGGATGTGAAACATTCATATGATGATTGGGTTCTGATAAACTTGACTCCAAATCTGATAAATGCTTATTTTTTGTTATCCCAAAGAAATTATAGGATATTAATTTTATAGTCCTATTGAACACAAAGTGTGTGGCCTGAAGAGGTATTTTCCTTGAGAAGGAAAAAATGATTACAGGTGTTGGTGAGAGGAAAGTTAAAATTGGAGAAGTTCAAGACCAACAAGATGGAGGTTGATCTAGTTATATAAAGAGTTATGGAGGAAGAATCAACTCAAGTTACAAAAGAACCTAAAATGTCAGGTAGGATTCATTAGGAACCTGAGAGATATGAATTTTTACTAGCTAATGATGATGAATTAATGTTCATATAAGATCAACCTACTTCCTATTGAGAGGATATTAAGATTATGATTTTGATAAATAGTTAAAATCCATATAATCTAAGATGGACTCCATGTACATTAACCAAGTTTAGAACTTGATAGATTCATTTAAATGGGTGAGGACCATAAGGTGAAAGTGGGGTTTCTGTAATAAAACTAACATGGATGGTATATTTTCAACCTATAAATTACATCTGGTGGTAATGGGTTATAAACAAGTTTATGGTACTAAATATAAAGAGTAAATTTCACCCATCATTATGATAACGTCCATATGGATTTTATTATCCATAAAAACTCATTATGATTATGAAATATATCAAATAGATGTCAAAACCACATTAATTAATGAGAATTTAGCTGAGGAAACATATATAATACAACCCAAGGGTTTTAAAGTTCCAAGTGATCCTACTAAGGTTTGAAAATTACAATGGTCCATTTATGAACTAAAGGAAGCTTATCAGAGTTGTAATGTACAGTTTGATGATTAAATCAAAGTGTTTGGTTTCATTAAGAATGCAGATGATTCCTATGAATACAAGAAACTTAATGGGAGTATAGTTGTGTTTATGATATTGTATGTAGATGAAATAATACATATTGGAAATTATTTCCCAACACTTTACTCTATGAATATGTGGTTAAGTAAATTTTTATTAATGAAATACATGGGTGAAGTAACTTACATACTTGGTATGAGTCTCTATAGAGATAGATCTAATAGGTTGCTTGGACTGAGTTAGAATATGTATATTGGTAAAGTTATAAATCAGTTTAGTATGGAGAAATATAATAAGGGTTAATTACTAGTGTTTCATGGCATGCATATTATAAAGATTAAGGATCCTTATAAATAGTTAGAAAGGATGCACAAGATTCCTTATACATATTCCATAGGATATATCATGTTTCCATGTTGTTTACTCTACCTAATGTGTCACGAACCAGGCCGGACAAACGAGTGGTGTACGGCTAAAGGAGGGGTTGTCGGGTCTTCGTTCGAGCCAAGGAGGGGGTGTGTCGGACTTGTTGAAGGCCGGCAAGGAGGGTTCCAAGCTGGGGGGGTTGTGAAGTGGTGCCAAACCGGAAGGGGAGAGGTGCTACGCACGAGGGTTTTGGTGCGTCAGAGTAGGCCAGCTGGGTAGCGGAGTGGTCCGGTGGTAGTTGGTCCGACGAGGAGTAAAGGGGAGGGGCGGTGCACCGCAACAGCGTTGGGTTCTGCTCAGTGATGGTGGTTGGTCGTTGGTGGTCTTCTCGTGTAGGTTAACGTTCGTGACATGTGGATGTCACACCTCTCTTGTTGCTTTGAGGTTTGAGTAAGAGTTTTAGTTTCCACTGTCATCTTTTCCTTTTTTAGTTATTGGTTGGAGTTGTAGACTTTAAACCTGTTCATAGTTTAAAGGCGGGTTTGGCTGTCTATTTATAGTTTCAGTTTATTTATCTGGTTAGTTGTTTTTCTATATTTTATTTTGGGTAAATTGTTCCTAGGTAATGTTTGATACCCTGGGCACTTGTACCAGCCCGTGGGGATCGGGAACGCCCTTCGGGCCTTGCCGCGGACCGGGTCAGGTGCCGGGTCGGATGGCGACCCGGCCTGGTTCATGACATAATGTCTTATATAATTTGAGCATAACAAGTAAGTACCAATCCAATCTTGGTTAGAGTCACTAGATTACTATGAATAACATCCTTAAGTACTTAAGAAGGACTAAGGATATATTCTTGGACTTTGGAGGAGAGGATGGGCTCTATGTAATGTTAGAGTTGGTTTTCTAAGAACCAATTATTTGTAATTTGATTACATGAATATTTGATGTATTAAATATTAAATTAAACATCATATTATATATTGTTCATTGTTCTATGTGACATTAATGTAATAATGTCTTAGAGTATTTGTTACATTGATAAGGTCGTAGTAGTTCCCCACTATAATGAGAACCTTTAAGTGCTATGGCAATATTCTTAATATAGTTTTGTGGTTGGATAACATACTATGATGTGACACATAATATATAGACTGTCATATGTGAGTACCCATATGCAGATGATAATTCTTCTCATAAAGTTCTCACTTAGTAATCTCCAAGATGGGAGATTATGAGAATAGACCTGTTAGTAGAAAATCCTCATGTTTTGGTGTCATAAGATATTCCTATATGTGATCATGTGTAATGGTCCTTAGACTTAAAGATTATCATTAATGCATATCATGACCCACACATTTAGATTTGTTGATGAAAACCATCATGCCATATGTTAGCGGGAAGTAGGGTACATTGGGTGTGTCATGAATAACATTTTATTAATGGATAAGTCAAGGAAGGTTTTTTTCTTCCATCTTTATGGAAGTTGATATCTTGTCCCTTTGATTGAAATAGAACCAATTCCCTAAATTCTATGGCCATAGTGTAATGGAGATTTTATTTCAGATAGTCAAATAATGATGTATTGAGCATATAAGTTGATGACATCATCATGCAACCTACTTGATGAGATATTGTAATAAAGGGATTATATTATACAACAAAAGTTCATATGTGGTTGCTGTCATTGCAACTTTAAGTTCTTTATCTTGTATGCCTTAACTCGTTCCTAGATAGTAATATTGGACTTTAGGCAAGACCACCTAATGCCAATGAGAAAGAATCCTAGATAGTCACACACTAAGTGTTTCTATTGATCTCAATTAAATTCTATTTGAATTTAATTAATAAAACAAATATTATTCTCAAGACTGAGGAATAATTTTATTTAACTTATATTTATCACATAAATTAAATAAATATTTATTCACCAGATTATGAATAAAATATATTTAATTATTTATTAAATATTTAATAAATATTTATTTAAGAGAATAAAATATTTATTCAGTTGTTCAATAAATACAAGAGGAGTTAGAATGTACCAAGACCATTTCTGGTGATAAAATAATTATTTATGAGCCTATAAATATTATTTATCCATTTTGAGAAAGTTGGTGCACCAAAAAATATTATTAATAATAATATTATTATGTGTCATGGGATTTCATTAATGGTTATAATTATATTTAATGGCTGTTATGCAATTAAATTTTGTAACCGAAATCCTAGATCTATAAATAGATAGCTATTTCTATTGTGTAAATCATTCGAAAAAAATTACACTTTTAGGAATAGAGAATTGTTGTGCATAATGAATTCTCTCTCAACTCCTCTTCCTCTCCCCCTCTCAATAATGAGAAAACCAAGAGAGAATTTATTCAATATCGAAGAAAGAGTGATCAAGAACAAACAACATAAGACATTCAATTCACTGAACTAGAACCTGAAGAATGAGTGGCATTGCTCAGAGACCATTGGAGCACGTGTGGGTCACCGTTAGAGGGATTATACCCTTGGATCATCATAAAAACATTGAAGAAAATCTATAAGGGCCTTTTTGGATGATTAAAAATCATCAAATAAGAAAGTTTCTAAGCCCAGGTATTTATTTATTCAGATATTAAATATATTAATTATAAATTTTACGTCCATTATCCCCGCTCTTGGTTTTGGAAAATGATTATTAAAAGAAATTTTAATATATCGACCTCCACTGCAATGCTTCCACTACGCCCGAAACCAACATGTAGTATCAGAGATAGATATGTTTAAATTTATAATTATTTATTTGATTGTTGATCTATGCACAATCAGGGTTATATTTTGATTTCATGTTAGTCATTATTTAATTTGATTTGAATTAACATGTCATTGACATATTAATCATGTTCATTTAGTGTTTCATTTTCTTATAGATTTATAAAAAAATAAAGAACAATAGAAGATTCTATCAGGAAGTTCCAAATCTTTGATCGGTAAATCTAGGTTATACGGTGTGCAGCTAGAGCACACTTCATATACCCAAGTGTATTTTATCTAGATGTGTCGAGAAATTAAAAACATGTGGTGCTTTTATTTCACACCACCCATTGACCGAGAAAACCTGGCACGTGACAAGAAGATATAGGGTGTGTAGATGGCATGTACACACCGTATATTCTGGCTGGGTTAACAAGCCAAATCCCTAGGCATGTGACTTGGATATACGACAACCAAGGTAAATAACATGTAGTTGTATATACATGCAATGTAGTCTCCCATTAATGAACAAAATTAAAATTACACTAAATTTGAAAAATTACATCATTAAAACCTTATTTTATTTATTTTCACATTGTTGTGTGTTTGACAATTTAATAATGGTTTAAAAAAAAATTAAATACTCAATTAATTTACTGTAATAAATATGTCATTAATGGTTCTGCCATTTATTTTCCATGAATTCCAAATTGTTGGGTATCTCCAATTAAGTTTATATGATAATTAAGATAAAAGGGAATTTATTAATTAATTAATTAATACAAGGGTGTTCATATTTATAATAAAGAATGAATAAAGAAATGAATTCTAGACAGTTGCATTTTACATATTCATTATATGTACAAACAATCATGTTCTTGACCAAGACCTATGTATGTTTTCGCATTTATTTAATTAAATTTATTTCATGATTTTTCAATTATTTAATATTAAATTAAAAGATGGCCTGTGGGTCATCCCTCCCTCCATTATTATGTAGGACCCATGTGTCTAAGGATATTTATGCAATTCCCTTTAATAAATACTTTTGTTCCCCTAACTTGTATGTGAGTAATAAATATTTGTAATTAATGGAGCATCCCAAGGCATGTGGCAATGGTTCAAGATAGAACCATAATGGGGCCAACTCGGTGATACATAGGTGGAAATGTGGAATGTTTTAGCTCATGTTAAGTTTTACACAAGGAGTTATTTACCACAAGTCATAGGTTGATTTCATGTCTTCTTATTAAATCAACAATTAGATAAGCTCATGATTGGGTCATTTAATTAATTATTTATTTTCTGTACAAGGCATTAAAATTATATTTATTGATACAAGACCACGATCACATAAATCAATTAATATAAAAATATGTAATTTAAATAAAATTTATTATGCATAAAAGTTTTATCCAAACATGGTTAATTAATTAATTAAACTTTCACTTGAATTTTAATAAGACATGTAAAGGATAAAACAAGATAATTTCTTTTGAATAATTAAATAAAATCTCTCAATCTAATATTAAGTCAGACTAAGCATTTCGTTACCTGATTATGAAAAAAACTCAATATAACTATGTGTTTGAACAACCCTTGTTGGGACACTAACTTTTATAAGGGGAGTTATTATGAAAGTCTCGGGTTGAATTAACCATTTTACATCAAGATGAGTATCCCTTGCTATACTTGGTGTAATTTGGAGACAATTTTTGAGAAAATCCAAGTCAGGATTTCTGGATTGGGGAGTCCACTCAACAAATCAAGGAGCTACAAGCCTACAGCTGGAAAAGAATTTTCTACCTAAATACCTTCAAAATAGTTTGACCAACCCTTGTGGGGGTTATGAGAAGGGGTATATGGATCCTGGACACTAGAATATCTGAGAAACTAGACATTCCACGTTCAATGGTGGGGCCTATTGGGACATGATTAAATAGTGATAGATTTAATAAAATCAATTAATTTATCATTTCTCACAAAATTTATAATCAAGAAAAGTATTAATAATCTTATCTTTTAATTGTAGAATAAAATGATTTTTTTTCATCCATACTATACTTATCATAAATATTGGATAAATACAATCTCATCACTGGAAGTAAATTCCAAGAGTGATTTAGATGCCTTTGGGTTGTACTACACCATTAACAAAAATCTTACGTGCTATAATTCTCAATGCCTGATTCGCCTGCTCAAGAGGCGAGTGCTGAAGAGTTCTTAGTCCATGAAAAACAAATGAACAACATGGTTGATGTTAAGTGTTTAATGATTTCATCGATGTCTAGTGAACTCATGAAGTCTCATGAAAACATGGATACATATAGCATGCTTGAGAACCTCTATAGTCTTTTCTAGGAGGGAGCTAGACATGAATGATTTGATATTTACAAGGCACTCTTTCATAGTAAGCTTGGAGAGGGTTCCCCAGCTGGGCCTCTCATAGTCAATATCATTGGATCTATTGAGTGACTAGAGGTTATAGGGTTTCAACTCCCCAATGAACTGGCACAGATCTCATTCTAGAATCACTCCCTCAAATATTCTCTAGTTTTGTTGTGAATTTTAATATGAATAACATTGAGAAGTCTCTACCAGATCTTCTTATCCTCCTTCGCAAAGTAGATAAATATATTAAGCATGAAAATACTTCTGTAGTTATGGTGAACAAATGGAAATGAAAAGAAAAGGGATTTAAGCCCAAATATTTTTCACACCCTTACAAGAAGAAGAATATCAAAGGGGAAGAAAAAGAACAAGATGATGTCTGATTTGCATGTGGCAAGAAAGGTCACTAGAAGAAAAAGTGAACCCAGATAAAGAAGCAAGGGGAAGCTTTAGGTGCATTTTTCATTGAGTGAAATTTATCTATTTATACAAATTGGGTATTATATATAGCTTGTGGTTATCACATATGTATTCAAATACAATAACCAAGTAGATTAAAAAAAATTGACCGAGGGGAGGTAGATATACGAGAATCCAATGAAGCTAAACTTTCTTCCATAGCTATTAGGGACTACCACCTCACATTACCGACCAGAATGATCTCGGTTTTAAAGGGTTTTTATTATGTGCCTTCAATTACCAAAAACATTATTTCTATATACAGACTAGATAAAGATGGATTCATTTTCAAATTTGGAAATAAATTTTGCTTATTTTATAAAGATAACATTTTTATGGTAAGGAATATTTACATAATGATCATTATATGTTGGATTACATGAACCAAGTAATGGAAATTTATAACAAAGTTACTTCACATGACTCATAACACACCCAACTTTGGCATCACTGGCTAGGTTATGTAAATGAATTATTTTTGAAAAAATTACATCTAGATGGATATTTAGATTCTTTAAAACTAAAACCACTTGGTTCATTTCATTAATGTTTATAAGGAAAAATGATCAAAGCCCCATTTAGTGGGAAATGTAAAAGGGCTAAAAATAATCTTGAATTAGTTCATACCGATGTGTGTGGATCATTTCCTATTGAAGAAAGGTGTGGGTGATCATACTTCATAACTTTTATTAATGATTTTAGAAGATATGGATATATTTACTTAATGAGGTATAAGTCAGAATCTTTTGATAAATTCAAGGAATACAAGAATGAAGTTGAGAACCATGTTGATAGTAAGGTTAAGAAACTCTACTTAGACCATGGTGTAGAATATCTTAATCAAGACTTCATTAATTTCTTATGGGAGTTTGGGATCCTATTCCAACTCACCCCTCCTTACATGCCTCAGTGGAATGGTGTAAGTGAAAGGAAGAACCACACCTTTTTGGACATGGTGAGACAAATGATGAGTCATGTGAGTCTTCCATTATTATTTTGAGGATATACGTTACAAACGACATCACACATACTAAACCAAGTATCAACTAAATCGATAAATGGTATTGCATATGAAATTTGGAGTGTAAGAAAAACCATGTTATCAAATTTACATGTGTGGGGAAGTAAAGAGTTTGTTAAGGTCTCTTGAGGTAACAAACTTACACTCTAAGGCACAAAGTGTAACTTTATAGTACACCTTAAGGAAACAAGGGGATATTACCTATATAAACCCTCAGACAAAATGGTTATATTGGAAAGACACGCCATATTCCTTGAGAGGGAGAATATCACCAAAATATATAGTGGGAGTGAAATAAAATTTGATGAAGTCATGGATTAAGGAACACAAGAGTTGGTACAAGATCAAATTTCATAAAGCTCCATGGAAGAAAAACTATTCTAGAGACATAAGTACTATGTATAGGTACAAGATAGGTTAAAGAACCAGAATGGTATGATTTTATATTCAACAAGTATGGAGACTCATTTTTAGTTGATAATAATGATCCTCTAACCTACAAGGAAGTAGTAAGTGGAAAAAATGTTTCCAAGTGGCAAGAGTCTATGAATTTTGAAATGGATTCCATGTACCAAAACTAAGTCTAGATTTTGGTAGATCCTCTAGTGGATGTAAAGACCATTGGTTGAAAATGGGTATTTAAGAAAAAAATGTACATCTAAGGACAAGTAAATACCTATAAGGCATGACTGGTTGCAAAAGGGTTTAAATAGTGTCAATCCATTGACTATGATGAAACCTTTTCACCAGTTGCAATGCTGAAATCCATCATAATTATACTTTCCATTATGGCTTACCATGACTATTATATTTGGAAAATGGATTTCAAAACATCCTTCCTTAATGGCTTACCATGGCAGAACCTGAAGGTTTTGTGACTTAAAAGGATGCCAATAAGATATATAAGTTGCAAAAATCCATTTATGGATTTAAGAAAGCATCCAGGTAATGGAAAATTAATTTTTATGAAGCCATAACAAAATTTTGTTTTATAAATAATGAATGTGATTCATGTGTCTACAAATGTTTTAGTGGGAGTGAAGTCATTTTCTTAATATTATATGTTGATGAAATATTACTTATTGGAAATGAAATACTAGTATTATAGTCTATTTAGGCATGGTTGAATAAATGATTTTCCATGAAAGACTTGGGAGAGGAATCACATATTCTTGGGATAATATCCATCATGATAGATCCAAGATTTTTCTTTAACTAAGTCAAAGTACATACATTAACATGATATAGAATACATTCAGTATGGAATAATCTAAGAGGGGGGTGTTTCTAGCATCACATATCATTCATATTTCCAAGAAAATGTGTCCTAAGACCTTTGAGGAAAGAAATAAAATGTCAAGGATTCTATATGCATCATTGATTGGGCCAGTCATGTATGCTATGCTATGTACTAGGCTAGATGTCGCCTACACATTAAGTGCGGTAGGCAGATATCAAGATGATCTAGGTGACCACCATTGGATTAAAATCAAGACTATCCTTAAGTATATTAGGTTTACTAAGGATATGTTTCTGGTTTATAGAGGAGATGATGAACTAGTTATCATAAGATATATAGATTCTATTTTACAAACTGATCAAGATGACATGGAGTCACAAACGGGGTACATCTTCACTTTGAATGGAGGTACTATGAGATAGAAGAGCCCAAATCAGGTTGTGGTCATAGATTCTATAGCAGAGTCTGAGTATATTTCACCTTCCAAGGTAGATAAAGAAGCATCTTGGATACACAATTTCGTTCAAGAGTTTTATGTGGTACCTATCAGTAAAGATCCCATCACACTCTATTGTGATAATACTACAACGATGGCTCTTGAAAAAGAGAAAAGGTTACATCAGTGGAAGAAGAACATACTTCAGAAGTAACATCTCTTGAGGGATTTTTCATAGATAGGTGAGGTTGCAGTGTGTAGTATTTCCATGGAAGACAATGTGGCCGACCCCTTGACTAAATCCTTAACTCTGTAGAAACATGATTACCATGTGAGGTATAACAGACTGAAAGTCGCAGGAAGTTTTCTCTAGTCCAAGTGAGAGTTTGTTAGAGGTGGTTTCCTAATAATTAAATATTTATACTTTGATTACATTAATATTTTATGTATTAAATATTAAATTAAACATTTTATTACATATTGTTCATTGTTCTTCATTGATTTAATATAATAATGTCATAAAGTATTTTTTGCATTGATAAGATCATAGTAGTTCCCCACTTTGATGAGAACCATTAAGTGCTATTACAACATTCCTAATATAGTTCTACAGTTGGATAACATACTATGATGGGACACATAGTATATAGACTGTCAGGTGTGAGTACTCATAAGCAGATGAGACTTCTTCTCATGAAGTTTGTAGTTGGTAATCTCCAAGATGGGAGATTATGAGAACTGACCCACTGGTAGAAGTTCTGTATGTTTTGGTGTCATCAGATATTCCTATATGTGATCATGTGTAATGGTCTTTAGACTTTAATATTATCATTAATTCATGTCACGACTCATGCAATTATATTTTCTAATGAAGACCATCACGCCATATATTGGCAAGAAGTAGGGTATGTTGGGTGTGTCACGAATGACAAGTTATTAATGGATAAGTCAAGGAAGGATTTGTCCTTTCCATCTTTATAGAAGTTGATATCTCATCCCTTTTATTGAAATAGAACAATCTCTCTAAATTCCATGGACATGATGTAACAATGAGTTTATTTTAGATAGTGAAATAATGATGTATCGAGCATATAGGTTGATGACACCATCATACAACCTTCTTGATGAGATATTGTGATAAAGGGATTATATTACACAGTGAGAATTCATATGTGGTTGTCATCATTGTGACTTTAAGATCTTTATCTTGGGTGCCTTGACCTGTTTCTAGACATTAATCTTGGACTTTAGGCAAGCCCGCCTAATGCCAATGAGACAAAATCCCAGAGGGTCACACACTAAGTGTTTCTGTTGGTCGTGATTAAATTCTATTTGAATTTAATTAATGGAATAAATATTATTCTCAAGACTTAGAAATAATTTTATTCAAGTTATATTGATCTCATAAATTAAATAAATATTTATTCACTGGATCTTGAATAAAATATATTTATTTATTTTATTGAATATTTAATAAATATTTATTTACTAGTTTGTGAATAAAATATTTATTTAAGATAATAAAATATTTATTCGTGTGTTCAATAAATGAAAGATGAGTTCGAATGGACCAAGACCATATCTGGTGATAAAATAATTATTTACAAGCCGATAAATATTATTTATCCATTTCGCGCAAGTTGGCGTACCAGAAAATAATAATAATAATAATAATATTTTGTTGCATGGGATTTCATTAATGGTTATAATTATATTTAATGGCTGTTATGGAATTAAATTTTGTAACCGAAATCCTAGCTCTATAAATAGATGGCTATGTCTATTATGTAGAGCATTCAAAACCAATCCCACATTTAGGAATAGAGAATTTTTGTGCATAATGAATTCTCTCTTGACTTCTCTTCCTCTCTTCCTCTCTCCCTCTCAAAAATGATAAACCCAAGAGATTATTTCTTCAAGACCGAAGAGCGAGTGATCAAGAGTGAACAACACAAGACATTCGATTCACCGTGCTAGCACCCAGTGATTGAGTGACGTTTCTCAGAGGCCATTGGAGCACATGTGAATCACCGTTCAAGGGATTATACCCCTGTATCCTCACAAAATAAACAAAGAAAACCCAAAAGGTCCTTTTTTGATGATTAAAAATCATCAATGAAGAATTTTCCTAACCCTAGGTATTTATTTCCATAGATATTAAGTAAATTAATTATAAATTTGATGTGAAAGATCCTTGATCTTGGTTTGGAGAAATGATTATTAAAATAAATTTTAATATATCACCCCCACCACAACACTTCCACTATGCCTGGAACCAACAAGTGGTATCAGATCCAAGTAAATTTAAATTTATAATTATTTATTTGATTGTTGGTATATGCAAAATTGTGGTTATATTTTCATTTCATGTTATTCATTCTTTAATATGATTTTAATTAACATGTTATCGACATATTAATCATGTTCGTTAAGTCTTTCATTTTCCCAGAGATTTAATAACAAATGATGAATGAATGAAAATGCTACCAGGAAGTGCCAAATATTTGGTTGGTAAAGTTGGGTTACATGGTGTGCGGTCGAAGTACATAGCATATACCCATGTGTATTGTATCTAGATGAACATAGAAGTTAAAAACACAAGGTGATTTTATTGTACACCACGTGTTTACTGGGATAACCTAGCTCACAGAAAGTGGATACATGGTGTGTAGCTGACATGCACACACCATGTAGTCAGGACAAGTTAATACACCGAATCACTGGGCGTGTGACTTGGATATATATCAACCGAGGTACATAGATTTTAGCTGGATGTACATGCCATGTAGTCTCCCATTAATGGAAAAAAATCAAAATTACATTAAATTTGAAAAACTATAGAATTAAAACCTTATTTTATTGATTGACACACCGTTGTGTGTTTGACAATTTAATAATGGTTTTAAATAATTTTAAATACTCAATTAATTTACTATAATAAATATGTCATTAATGGTTTTTCCGTTTATTTTCCATGAATTACAAATTGGTGGGTATCTCCAATTAAGTTCAAATAATCATTAAGACAAAAGGGAATTAATTAATTAATTAATTAATAAAAGTGAATTCATATTAATAATAAAGAATAGATAAAGAAATGAATGTTATCCAGTTACTTTTTGTGTATTTATTGCATGTATAATCGATCATGAGCTTGAACAAGACCTATGTATGTGTTGAAATTTATTTAATTAAATATATTTCATGGTTTTACAATTATTTAATATTAAATTAAAAGATGGCATGCAAGTCATCCCTCCCTCCATTATTATATAGATCGTGTCCAAGGATATTTATGTAATTACCATTAACCAATACTTTGGTTCCCCTCACCTGTGTGTGAGTAATGAATATTTGTAATTAATGGATAATACCAAGGCACGTGGAGATAGTTGAAGACAAAACCATAATGTCACCAACTCCCTGATACATAGGTGGACATGTTGAATGCTATAGCTTATACCAAGTCTGGCATAAGGAGTTATTTCCCCTAGGTCATAAGTTAATTTAATGTTCGCTCATTAAATCAAACATTAGATAAGTTCATGATTGATTAATTTAATTATTTATTTATTTTATGTCTAATGCATTAAAAATTATATTTTTTTGTAAGACCACGATCACATAAATAAATTAATATGCAAAGATGAAATTTAAATAAAATTGATTTTGCATAAATGTTTTATCCAAACATGGTTAATTAATTAAGTAAACATCCACTTAAATATTAACAATTCATGTAAAAGGATAAAACAGGATAAAAATTTATTCATAATAAAATAAAACCCCTCAATCTAATATTAAGTCAGACTAATCCTTCGATTACTTGATTAGGAAAAAAACTCAATAGAACTATGTGTTTGAGAAACCCTTGTTGGGACACTTACTTTTATAAGGGGAGTTATTATGAAGGTTTCAAGTTTAATTAACCATTTTAAATCGAGAGAAGTAGAAGTTTCTAGACATGGTGTAATTTTGAGGCAAGTTTTGAGAAAATCCAAGATAGAATTTATAGATTGGGGAGTCCACTCAACAGATCAAGGAGCTACAAGCCCATAGTTTGAAAATAATTGCCTACCTAAATACCTTCAAAATATATTGAACAACCCTTTTTGGGGTTATGAGAAGGGGAATATGGATCCTTTGCACTAAAATGTCCTAGAAACTAGACATTCCAAGTTCAATGGTGAGGGTGATGTGGCCTTATTTTTACTCTATTTGCCACATATTTTTATTAATTTTTATACAATTTATTTAATTATTTTAACAATTTTTAATAAATAAGTGCACTTTTTTATTTTCATAATTAAATTTGTTAATTATACTTTTTTTATAATAATTTGTGTAATTTTAGTCTTTAAAATAATAAATTTATTCTTTCTTTATTTTTAATATAACTAAGTATCAATTATTATAATTAATTTTAATCTTTTCGTTTAATATAAATTTTTCATTTTTATTAATTAATTAATTTGTTAAATAATTTACTTTTTAATTTTAAATTGTTCGCTATCGGTAACCAGATTAGCGTTAGTCAGGTTACCGCTACCAATTTTGCGCTAACGGTGACCTTTGTCACCGTCACCCAATTACCTTAACGGTGACCTTTGTCAGGTTACCGCTATATTGTTAACGGTGACCTTTGTCACCATTACCCTTTTTGTCCTAATGGTAGCCTTTAGATTCTACCAGTGAGCCTTTAAGCAGTGAGTTTTTATTTTGGTTTATTATAAATCTGCTTAACTTTATAATAGTTAATATCTATTTAAACAATCATTTAATCAACATAATCCTATTTAATTAATTCATAATTTGTTTTTATTTATTAATATTTTATTTTTGTTATATTAGATTAGGTTAATTATATTAATTAATTCTTTTAGACGTCCTACTCATCATTTAAGTAAGTTAAGTGTGTTTTTAAATTAATTAATTTGGTTCGTCCTTAATTATTTAAGTTCAAATAGTTAATTAATTAATTAGTTAATAGTTTTTAAACTTTAATTATATTATTTTATGTATGAAGATTATTTATTAAGTTACCAAATTCTGATTTAAGTCAACCGGTGAGGTAGACTATTGCTTGCGGTGACTTATTTGGGTCACTGATGCTAACTTTATCATTCTCCACTACCTTGAAATTAATTAATTTATATAGTTACTAAACTCTTTTATTATTTTAGCTTATCAATTATCAAGTTTATTAATTTAATTATTATCAACTAATACTTTTTATTATAATTCCAAAGTTTTTAAGTTTAATTAAAATCTTGTTTTAAATTAATGGTGTTTATTTTTCTCTTTAATTAATTATTTTCAATCTTTTATTTAGTTTATTTTGAGTTTTAATTTTAAGTTTAATTCATGCGTTTTAAATTTTACAAGGTCACCGTGAGTTCTATAATCTCATTCATACCGGTAACCCTCATTTTAATATACCGGTGACTATCTATTTTATTCTATCGGTGACCCGCGTGCCTGCTCCTCTTTATTTCACCATAGCGGTAACCTTTTCTTTTATTTGTAACAGTGACTCTTTGCAGTATCAGTGACCTTTTATTTTTATCGCGCAACGGTAGGCTTCTATTTATTTGTAACGGTAACCTTATGCCTTTAATATACCGGTAACTATCTACTTTTTTTTCTTATTGGTAACTCTCTCTCTCTCCGTATATCTCACCGTTAGACCACTTCTATTTCACCTCATTGTTAGAAAATTCCTACCTCACCGTTAGCCCTTTTTCCCCTTTCTCAAAGCTACCGATACCTTCTCTCTCAACGATATATATCTTATTCCCTCATTGTCACCCATTCCTCCCACAATATTTTCACCGCTATCTCCTCTCTACCTCACCGTTACTCAACCAAACCTCACTGATAGCTTTTCTTCTTTCCCTTGCTACCAATAGCCCTCTCCTTCACCGTTTTCCTCTACATACATCCCCACATCCTCTGGTTTCACAAATCCCAGCCTCAACCCATCACCTGCAATACTTAATCCAACCAGTTCAACACAACAACATTTTTTTTATAGACCGATTCAACCAATATACAAATTCAAACATAATGTACATCACAAGAGCATGAATCAAATCACAAATTTGGATCTGAATGGAACCACCACTTTAGTAGAAGTCCAATTTACAGATCTGCTAGGAGGAGGCCTACTGCTGCTGTTGGGAGTGAGTCATTCCTCGAATCTGAACCGGGTGCCGTCGGTTTCACACAAGGCCAGAGCCACTGTCATCCATGGTTCTGGAGGGTGAGCCGAGGCCCGCACCACTACAGCCTTCAGAAAGTCGCGCCACCTTCTAGTGTCGCACCACTGCTTTGATTCCAAATCGATACTGAGCAGGGTTCGGTGCTGTTGTTGGAAGAAGGAGCTGGAGTCGTCGCGCCCTGAAGTAGAGGTTACCTGAGGAGGAGGCGGAGCCGAGGCCGCATGTTGAGCTGGGGACCGACGTTGAACAGCGCCTGGTTCATCTAAGGGACTTAAATGTGTCCAGGTTCATCCAACTAACTCATCCGGAGTTAGTTACGGTGGAAAAATTCGCACGACGTGCCTGTTACAGGTTAAGCGCACGTGTGCAGTGCGTGGGTGAAGAACTCTTGAAGTCGGTGGAAGATGTGGTGGTGACATGCAGCGGATGACAGAAGTTACTTAAGAAAAGCAATCAGTGTTCTTGAGGAGACATTCATTCATACGGAGGGGAGTTCATACACTTACCTGGAGAGACGATCGAGAGCAGCAGGGACGATGCTAAGTAGTGTAGTCCAGGAACTCAGGAGCAGAGCATTCTTAGGGAGTTCCTTCTCCCTCACGATTTAAACTTTTGTACTCTGTTTCTATAATGTTTCCTATTACTGCTGTTATAATGAATAGTATAGTTAGCTAAGTCTTCTAGTTCGGGGAGAGTTCTAGATCTACTGGTTTCTTTTTCATCCTTTTCACTTATCATTTTAATGTGTTTAGAATTGATCGACGAGATCAACTCTAAATACATTCATATATTTTTCACCACGAGACTGGATTTCATGTACCTACAATCTTTCAGCGAGTTTGATTGTAGAACCTTTTTCTAAAAACATAAAACTCAAATTGAAAACTTTAGTACCCACGGCGAGTGTGTACTGTTGAATTTTTAAATCATTTTTATGAAGTTGTACTTCTTTGGAGTGGCGAACTCAAAGTGTACAATTTATGCGACTTAACTCATGGTGAGGGAGATAATTCACCTTTATTCAGTGGTACTAAGCAGTACATTTACATGATTAGGAAAAACGATTTAAACCAGTATACTAGAGAAATCCTTGAGCGCTTATCTCTTGTGTCTTTTATCTGCATTTTATTTTCTTTGTGCATCTTTCTTCAGCTATACTCTGTTTTAGTATAGGTAGAACTAGTTTTCAATAGATGTGTAATTTCAATTTATAGTAAAAAAAAATCATTAAAGAATTAAAAGATATAAAAACATAAAAAGTGAAAATTATAAAAACCACTCTGCTGCTGAAAACAATGGAGTTTTCTAAGTTTTTAGTTTAGTAGTGGCCAATTTTACCTTCCCTGTGGGTTCGACCCTAATTTCCACATATACAGTAGTTAGTAGGAATATAAATTTTAAACTTTGACTGACTTCAACGACAGTTTAGGTCAGAGGGTTATTGGGACTTTATAAAATAGTGAGAGATTTAATAAAATTAATTACTTTATTATTTATCACAAAATTTGTAATCAAGTAAAGTGCTAATAATATTCCATTTTAATTGCATAATAAAATAAAAATATCATCATCCACACTATACCTATGATAAATATTGGATAAATATAATCTCATCACTGGTAGTAACTTCCAGGAGTGGTTTAGATGCCTTCGAGTTATTCTATGCCATGACCAGAAATATTATATGCTAGAATCCTCAAGGCCATATCCACCTGCTCAAGAGGCAAGTGATAAAGAGTTATTAATTTATGGAAAACATATGAATGACACATTTCACATTAAATATTTGATTATTTCATCTATTTCTAGTGAACTCATGAAGTTTCATGAAAACATGGATGCGTATAACATGCTTGAGAACCTCCATGGTCTTTACCAGGAGAGAGTTATATAGGAACTATTTGAGATTTCCAAGGTTCTATTTCATAGTAAGCATGGAGAGGGTTCCCCAACAAGGCCTCATGTAGTCAAGTTCATTGGCTACATTGAGCACCTAGAGGTTCCATGGTTTAAACTCCCTAAAGAACTGGGCACTGATCTCATTATAGAATCACTCCCTCAAAGATTCCCTAGTTTTGTTGTGAATTTTAATATGAACAACATTAAGAAGTCTCTTCCATATCTTCTTATCCTCCTTATCCAAGTAGATAAAGATATAAAGTGTGAAAAACCTTATGTACTTATGGTGAACAAATGGAAAGGGAAAGCAAAGTGATTTAAGCCCAAAGATTCTTCACACCCTTCCAAGAAGAAGAAGATAAAAGGGGAAGCAAGGGAAAAAGATATTGTATTTTTAAAATTTGGAAAGAAGGGCCACTGGAAGAAAAAATTCCCCTAGCTAAAGAAGCAAGAGGAATATTTAGGTTCATTTGTTATCAAGTGCAATTTATCTATTTATACAAATTGGGTATTAAATACAACTTGTGATGCTTACATATGTATTAAAATGCAGGAACCAAGTAGATTAAAAAAATTGACTGAGGGGAGGTAGATCTGTGAGTATCCAACAAATCTAAACTTACTACCATAGCTATCAGGGACTATCACCTCACATTAACGACCAAAATGATCTTGGTTTTAAAGGGTTGTTATTATGTGCCTTTAGTTACCAAAAACATTATTTTTGTATCTAGACTACATATGGATGGATTCATTTTCAAATTTGGAAATAAATATTTCTTATTTTATAAAGATAACATTTTTTATGGTAAGGAACATTTATATAACTGTCTTTACATGTTGGATTACACAAACCATGTAATGGAAATCGATAATGAAGTTACTTCACATGAATCATACCACACCCAACTTTGGCATCACCAGTTAGGTCATGTAAATAAAAAATTCTTGACAAAATTACATCAAGATGGGTATTTAGATTCTTTAAAACTAAAACCACTTGGTGTATGTCACACTTGTTTAAACGAAAAAATGACCAAATTCCCATTTATCGAGAAATGTGAAAGGACTAAAGAGATTCTTGAATTAGTTTATACCGATGTGTGCGGACTATTTCCTGTTGAAGTAAGGGGTGGGTACTCATACTTCGTAACTTTTACTGATGATTTTAATAGATATGTATATATTTAATTAATGAGGTATAAGTCATATTCTTTTGATAAATTCAAGGAATAAAATAATGAAGTTGAGAACCATCTTGGTAGGAAGATTAAGAAACTCCACTCAAATAATGGTGGATAATATCTTAATCAAAACTTCATTGATTACTTATGGGAGTTTGGGATCCTATCCCAACTCACTCCTACTTACATGCCTCAGTGGAATGGTGTAAGTGAAAGGAGGAACCACACCTTGTTGAACATGGTGAGGTCAATGATGAGTCATGTGAGTCTTCCATTATCCTTTTGAGGATATTTGTTACAAACAGTGGCACACATACTAAAAAAGTACCAACTAAATCAATAAATGGTATTACATACGAATTTTGGAGTGGAATAAAAACCATGTTATTGAATTTACATTTGTGGGGAAGAGAAGAGTTTGTTAAGACCTCTTCAGGTAACAAACTTGCACCCCGAGTCACAAAGTGTACCTTTATAGGATACCCTAAGTAAATAAGGGGATATTACCTATACAACCCCTAAAAAAGGTTATAGTGAAAAAATTCCATATTATTGAGAGAGAGAACATCTCTTAAAGATATAGTGGGAGTGAGATAAAATTAGATGAATTCAAGGCTCAAGACACACAAGAGTTGGTACATGATCAGATTCCACAAAGACCTGTGGAAGAGAAAACTGTTCCAGAGAAAAAGGTACTATGTAGGATTACAAGAGAGTTTAGTGAACCAGAACGATACAGTTTTCTAGTTATCGAGGACGATGACTCATTATTAGTTGATAATAATGATCTTATAACCTATAAGGAAGAAATAAGTGGAACATATGTTTCTAAGTGGCAAGAATCCATGAATTCTAAAATGGATTCCTTGTACCAAAACCAAGTTTGGATTTTGGTAGATCCTCCAGTGGATGTAAAGCCTATTGATTGGAAATAGGCATTCAAGAAGAAACTAAACATGGGAGGAAAATTCAGTACCTATAAGGCTCAACTGGTTGCAAAAGGGTTTAAACAACATCAAAGAATTGACTATGATGAAACCTTTTCACTAGTTTCAATTCTGATATCCATAAAAATTATACTTACCATTGTAGCTTACCATGACTATGAGATTTGGAAAATGAATGTCAAAACATAATTCCTTAATGATAACCTTTAAGAATATGTCTATATGACACAAACTGAAGGGTTTATGACTCAAAAGGATGCCAATAAGATATACAAGTTTCAGAAATCCATTTATGAATTAAAGAAAGCATCCAGGTCAGGGAACATTTGTTTTGATGGAGCCACAATAGAATTTGGTTTTATAAAGAATGAATGTGAGTTGTGTGTCTACAAATAGTTTAGTGGGAGTGCAATAATTTTCTTAATAGTATATATTGATAACATATTACTTATTGGAAATGAAATACCAGTCTTATAGTTTGTTAATGTGTGGTTGAATAAATGATTTTACACGAAAGACATGGGAGAGGTGGTATATATTCTTGGGATCAAGATCCATTGTGATAGATCCAAGAGGTTTCTTGGCCTAAGTCAAAGTATATACATTGACAAGATACTGAATAGATTTAGTATGGAATGATCTAAGAGGGGATTTTTTCTAGCATCACATGGAATTCACCTTTCCAAGAAAATGTGTCCTCAGACCCATGAGGAAAGAAATAGAATGGAAAGGATTCCATACACATCAACGATTGAGCCAGTCATGCATGATATGCTATGTACTAGGATAGATGTCACCTACACATTAAGTTTGGTATCCAGAAATCAAGATGATCCAGGTGACCACTATTGGATAGCATTCAAGACTATCCTTAAGTATCTGAGTCTTATTAATGATATGTTCCTCATTTATGGGTGAGATTAGGAACTAGTCAACAGAGGATATGCATATTCTAGTTTCCAAACTGATCAAGATGACATTAAGTCACAAACGAGATACATATTCACTTTGAATGGAGGTCTTGTGAGTTGAACAGCTCAAAGAAGGCTGTGGTCGCAAATTCTATAGTAGAGTCTGAGTATATTGTATCTTTTGAGGAAGATAAAGAAGAAGTTTGGATGAACAATTTCATTCAAGATCTTGATGTGGTACCCAATAGTAAAGATCCCATCACACTCTATTGTGATAATACTATAACAATGTCTCTTTCAAAAGATCCAATGTCACATCAGCGGATGAAACACAAACTTAGAAAGTATCATCTCTTGAGGGATTTTTCTTAGAGAGGTGAGGTTGTAGTGATAGGTATTTCAACATAAGAAAACATGGTAGACCACTTAACTAAAGACCTGACTCAGTAGAAACATGATTATCATGTGTGGTCTAACAGACTGAAAGTCATAGGTAGTTGGATCTAGTCTAAGTGGGAGTTTGTTAGAGTTGGTTTACTAAGAACCAACTATTTTTTACTTTTATTATATAAATATTTGATGTATTAAATATTAAATTAAATATATTATTACATATTTTTCATTGTTCTACATGAGTGTAATGTAATAATGTTCTAGAGTATTTTTTTCCTTGATAAGGTCATAGTAGTTTCCCATTATGATGAGAACCTTAAAGTTTTTTGACAATATTCTTAATATAGTTCTACAGTTGGATAACATACTCTAATAGGAAACATAGTATATAGACCATTATGTGCGAGTACTTGTAAGAAGATGAGACTTCTTCTCATGAAGTTCTCACTTGGTAATCTCCAAGATGAGAGATTATGAGAACAGACCTACGAATAAAAATTCTGCATGTTTTAGTTTCATTCGATATTCCTATCTGTGAGCATTTGTAATGGTCCTTAGATTTTAATATTATCATTAATGCATGTCACAACTCATGCAATTTTATTTTAGGATGAAACCATCACGACATATGTTGGTGGGAAGTAGGGTATGTTGGGTGCGTCACGAATTACATTTTATTAATGGATACATTAAGGAAGGATTTTTCCCTTCCATCTTTATGGAGGTTGATATCTTGACCCTTTTATTGAAATAGAACCATCACCCTAAATTCCATGGCCATAGTGTAACGACGAGTTTATTTCTGATAGTAAAAGAATGATGTATCGAGTATATCGATTGATGACACTATCATGTAACCCACTTGATGAGGTATTGTGATAAAGGGATTATATTACACAGCGAGTGTTCATATGTGTTTGTCGTCATTTCAACTTTAATTTCTTTATATTTGGTGCCTTGAACCATTTATAGATAGTAATTTTGAACTTTAGGCAAGCCTATCTAATGCCAACGAGAAAGAATCCTATAGGGTCACACACTAAGTCTTTATATTATTATCGATTAGATTCTATTTGAATTTAATTAATGGAATAAATATTATTCTCAAGACTAAGGAATAATTTTATTCAAGTTATATTGATCATATAAATTAAATAAATATTTATTCACTGGATTGTGAATAAAATATATTTATTTATTTTATTGAATATTTAATAAATATTTATTTACTAGTTTGTGAATAAAATATTTATTTAAGAGAATAAAATATTTATTCATGTGTTTTAATAAATGCAAGAGGAGTTCGAACGGACCAAGACTATGTTAGGTGATAAAATAATTATTTATGAGTTGGTAAATATTATTTATCCATTTTGCGCAAGTTGGAACACCACAAAATAATAATAATAATAATATTATTATGTGGTATGAGATTTCATTAATGGTTATAATTATATTTAATGGCTATTATGCAGTTACATTTTGTAATTGAAATCCCATCTCTATAAATAAACGACTATGTCTATTATATAAAGCATTCAAAACCAATTCCACATTTGAGAATAGAGAATTGTTGCACACAACCAATTATCTCTTGACTCCTCTTCCTCTCTCCCTCTTAAGAATGAGAAACCAATAGATAATTTTTTCAAGACCTAAGAACTAGTGATCAATAACGAACAACACATGACATTCATTTTTCTGTGCTAGCACCTGAAGAATGAGTGGTGTTGCTCTAAGAAAATTTGAGCACATGTGGATCACCACTAGAGGGATTTTACCCTTGGATCATCACAAACACAATGAATATAATTCAAAAGGACCTTTTTGGGTGATTACCAATCATCAATGAAGAAAGTTCCTAAGTCTGGGTATTTATTTCTTCAGATATTAAATAAATTAATTATAGATTTGATGCGCAAGATCCTCTCTGTTGGTTTTAGGAAAATATTATTAAAATAAATTTCAATATATCTCCCTCCACTGCAAAGATTCTACTATTCCCAAAACCAATATATAAATGGCTACACAAATGCTAGTTACCAATACAAAAAAGATGATATGAAATCTCAATCTAGATTTGTGTTCTACCTAAATGGTTGAACAATTAGTTGGAAAAGTTCCAAAAAATACACCACATTGTAATTGACAATAGAGGTAGAATAAATTGCTATATCAGATACTATGTAGGAAGCTATTTGGATCAAGAAGTTCATTTCTGAACTTGGAGTAGTTCCTAGAATTGGGAGAGAAATTAATCCATATTGCGAAAAAATGGGACTATTTATTAGGCTAAGGAACCCTGGTCTAACCAAAAAACCAAACACATCATTTTTAAATATCATATCATATGGTAAAAAATTGAGATAGGTGATTTAAAAATCAGTTGGGTGGATACTCAATATAATGCAGCAGACCCTCTAAAGAAACCATTACTGCAACAACAACCTTAGGGTTATGTAAAATATATGGGTGTAATATACATGATAGATTGGTTATAGTGGTTATAAATGTATCATGTTATTAAAATAAAGGAAATTTACAATTATAATTCATTTATGTGTGCTATAATTAATTTTACATGAACAATCAAATGATAATTTCCCCTCAAAGTATAACTTTGAGTTGTCCATAACTGATAATAATTATAGAGTATTATGGGTTGTAATGATATGATAAGGTTAGATTGAATAGATTATTTTAATCATTAAAAATATTTTTATTTGAGTTATGAATAATGTATTCATGTGGTAATAAGTAGATACTCATTACTTGGATTGATCTGCTAAAGTACATCTCATGGAATGTCATACAGAATAAGGACCCAATCCTTATTCAACCCATAATTTCATTTTTAAAAAATAATTTATTTTATTTCATTACCAAATATATTACCATATTTATTATTTTATAGAATTAGGTTTTAACACTTACATAACAAAACCATACATTACAATTTTTACACTTCCTCTTAGTATCCATTTTTTTCACAACACAAAACTTTTAAAACGAAACATGTTTTCTTTTCATGTAAAATCTTCATGATTTTTAACTTGACTTAATAATTATTCTTAATAATCCTTAAAAAATATGAAAAAATTTCAAAAACATGGTATGAGAATAAAAATATCATTAAGAGACATATAAAAAGGAAGAAAGAAACCTATTAGTCATTTTCAAAACCATGAGATTATAAAAGAGAGTTTTCCTTTAATATAATAAACTTTGAGATCAAATAATCATTTAATTACACATGAAATCAGATTCAATGACCAAAGTTTTTAATAAATAACTTTATAATAAAACATAAATTCAAAATCATAATCATGAGTAATTATTAGAAAACATGATAACCCTTGAAAAACATTTTCCAAAAAACATACCTTTTTACCTTAACAGGGAATAATCATTCCTTTTAAAAAATATCATTAGATTACGTGGTGAAATCAAAATATATCCATGATAACTCATTATATTTCATAGAAAATTCATATTATTTACTTGAAACATCATCTCTATAGATCCCTTACAAGAATCCTTACAAATAAAATAACTTACATTATTAACTCCAAAATAATTCTTCGGAGAACATAGTCATTACTAAATTCATTAGAGTGCTATATTTGGATAAATAATCATCATAAACAATTTAAAAGGACCATAATAGGCATTAAACACATATATTATTTTATATCCATCATCAAACTCATAAAAATATACTTTTGATCCCATAGGTAAAACATTTTTGGATATTGATATATTGCTATTATTTTAAACCCCATTTTCAAAACTAACATACCCAGAACAAAGGGAAAGAGGGTTTTAATTTAAATAAAACATGTAATATTTTAAAGGAATCCAAATATCAAGTAACCATTTTAGCATTAATAGAAAATGTTGATTTGATATATGTAAAAACAGAACATCCCTTTTTCCTTTTTTTAAAGAAAGTAAAAACGTTCTGTATAAAATAAATAAAACAATTACCCTTAAAAACATTTAAACAAAAGTAAAAAGAGACATATAATTTACTTTATAATTTATTTATTTACATATAAATACATCTATAAAATAATTTTAAGAAAATTTACAAGGAAGAAAAATATTTATAAAATAAATCTTTAAAACATTTAAAATTAGGTTTTTAAGATAAAGTGCCCATCACCTCGAGTGTGACTTGTCACATATGTTATTTATAATACTAAAAAAAGATTTTATTTTAATTATTTAATTTCTTAATAACCCTTTAAAGTATATTA
Organism: Viscum album; assembly: GCA_963277665.1. Lineage (NCBI taxonomy): Eukaryota > Viridiplantae > Streptophyta > Magnoliopsida > Santalales > Viscaceae > Viscum > Viscum album. The sequence continues at coordinate 989,763,899 of OY728136.1, read as the reverse complement.
TTCCTTTTATTTCACTTATATCCATGTTATAATTAATTACTCAATTGATTAAGTTTACCTCGAACATTTTGAGGATGTTCAGTTCATAAGTCCAAAATGACTTCGAAAGATTGAATTTGGTCAAATGAATCATTTTTATATCATTTAAAAAATCTTAATTATATTATAATTATAATTTTTATACATTAATTATAATTTTTTAACCATGTATGATGGTTACAAAAAATGAATTACGTTACAATCACGGAGACGGTAGACCATACATATGCATGAGTAACGTTTTCATTTTTTAATGAACATGATAGAAATATGGTAAGAATTATTTTATCTTAAAAAATATGATTATATCATAAATATAATATTATAAATTTAAATACAATTATATATAACATCTATGCGAGGTGATGATGAAAAATGAATCACATCACTTTATAGAGGTGGTAATCCACACATATGCACGAATGATATTATCATTTTTAATGGATGTAATGGAAAGAAAATAGATGATATATTATCTTTAAATAATTATAATTAGTTATTTAATATCATATATATACATTAAATCCATCACTATAACCATTCATAAGAGGTGGTGATGGAAAATGAATTACATCGATTCACGAGGCGGTAGTCTGCTGTACACAAGAACGATGGTTTTATTTTCCATTTGATGGTAGAGGAGATGGATAAAGGTTATTAAATAAACATAATAAAATCTTAGTATATTTTATATACTTATTTTATTATATTTTAATGGTTTATATAGGTTTTAATGAAATAAAATAAGAATCAAAATAAAAATACATAGTTAAGTGCTGTACATATTCTTCAAACAACCTCTTTAGGTTTACACATTTGACCTCTTAAGGTGGGTATTTTGATCCAAACAAGGCCTATAGGGTGTGTAGGGATGTTTTAAATATATTTTTTTAGGTATTGGATGATATAATATGCTCTTGAAGTGTGGATAAAATATTAGAGGGGATGACCTTTTAAAAGTGGGGGAGAGAACACACTTGGATTTTTTCAAATGATTAAAACATATTAATGTATTACTCAAGAAAAATGGATAAAAAATGGACCATTTTAGAATATGATATGATATAGGGTCTAAATATTTCCATAAAATTGGATTTATACTTTTTTAGGTCATTTTAACCCTTATATTTTATGTTTTAACCCCTTTAACCCATTTTAACTTTTATCGTGGTAACTATCTTTTTTTACCATTGTTACTTTTCATAATGACCAAAAATTAAATTAACATAATTAATTTTTTTTAATTGATTATTATAAATATGTATCCCATTTTATAAAATTATTTTTTATAAGTGTCATAAATTACTTTTAAAATAAACCCGTAAAATGCGATGAAAAATAGTTTTTAAAAAAATTACCCTTTTAAGTATAAAAATGTATTTATACAAAATTCAAGTATAATATTGATTTCAATGACATTAATTATATTATAAATAATATAAATAAAATAATGTTACTTTTTAACCATTTTAAAATAAAATTAAACTTTGTAAATACTTGAAACAAAAAAGTTAGTTTTCAATAAAAATAAATATTTTCTATTATTCACCCCAAATCAACTTTTTCATAAAATTTATAAAAAATAATTGTAAGATAATTTCAATTTTTTTATATAAAAAATTAAGTTAATTTTATAAATATAAAATTATAAAATTTTGAAAACAATATTTTAAATAAAACTATATAATATATGTAAATAAATTTAGTAAGAATAAAAAAAATTCATTTTTGATTAGAAAAATACTTAATAATATTATAGTGAACATATAGTGACCCAAGCCTTTTTCCACATATTATTACACAATTTTAAGCATAATTATCCATAAAACACAAACTAAGGATAAAAAATTCTAGTGTCTTTGGAAGACTAGTTACATAATAAAACATCATTTTTATTAATATTTATAATGAGATCTTAACTCTATTTGAGCTCCAATAACTGTATATGATAACCTAGGGAAATACATAGACAAAATGGATTTTCTAAAAATCCCAGTAAGAGAATAAACATAGTATATGAGTTAGAAGGAATAACATGATAACATTAAAAAGACAGCTCATAAATAAACATATGTAAGCATAAAATATAGAACATGGAATCATATGATCAAGGAAAAATAATAAAGTGGTATATACATATAAAATGACATAAACATGAGCCAAGGATAACTACCAAGACTATATCATATGGTGGAAAAAGTCCCATAATGGATTATGTTTACTCCCTAATCTCATACGTAACATCTCATGAGTCTAAAACATTACTGAATGCATTAGATCTATATCTGGGAACACCCATCATAACATGTTTATTCATATGTGTTCCATATAAATAATCAAACATAAGGAATAAACATAAGGGTTACCCATGGAAATAAATGAGTATTGTAATCATGTCATAAGGCATAACCAAAGGGAGTGTAACACTGGTATCCATAAAAGAAGGGATTAAAATCATTCTTGAACACTAATAAAATAAATATAATAATAGATCATTAATAATTATGTCTAAATGAATTTAAAACAAGATAGTTTCTAGGTAACTTTATAAATATTCCAATTATTCATAGTTTTAGGGAAATGAATAAAGAGTATTTAAAGAGGATAAATGCATAATTGTTTACATAAAACCAAAAATGAAATAAAATAGTTTTTCATGATAAATTGGGTGATTTTAGAAAAATATTTGAGGCTTAAAATTGTTTATAGAGTGTACTTTGAAATGGGGGTAAGAAAAAGAGAAGTTCCCTTTAATCGAGTTTTCTTATCGAGAGGAATTGAGAGGGGAACCTTATAAAACATGTAATTATCCATCAAAGAAAGATTAATTGATCTAAATAAATATGTGTGGTACATATAAATAGAACATAGGATATGTATATAATAAAAATTAAGGTATAAATTGAGGAAAATAAATAGAAATCATAACCCAAATGAAATATGGAGGTTCAGAGAGATCCCTTACCTTATGTACAAATGCATTCTGCACTTGCACTTAAAGTCTTGGATAATAATATTAGATTCATTAATTTATTAATTATGAACCTATTACACATTAATTTTATTTATTATAATTTTATTAAGTTTATTTATAGACATTTTTATTAGTTATAAGGTTTAATTTTATTGTTTTGGGAGTGTTCATTTCATGGTTTCATGGTCATTTAACTTGTGTATAATTATAGAAGTTCTTATAGAATGGGAATACTATTATAAAAGTGAAATAAAATGGTATTAATAAAATTAAAAAAGTTTAAATGGTCTCATATACCATTTTATTTTTTGACATGAGGATGATTAATTTTATAAAACATTAATGATAAATGTGTAGTTTATTTTGGCGGTTTTTCCATCCATCATAAACTAGTTTTATTTTATTTAAAATAATGTCTATATATTAGTTCCATAACATGGAGTAAATTATATTAAACTTATTATAATATGATTTAACCATAATAATAGTTTTATGACCATCCTTGAATGTGGTGACAAAAAAAAATGAAAACTCATTATTTATGGAGATAGTTAATCACCATAATTTGGACAATGGTTTCCTTTCATTGAGTAAGAGGAGATGATAATAAAGGCATGAATAGAAAATATTCCATTATAAATATAAAATAATAGTATATAAATGATATTAGGTTTATTATTCTTGTATGTTTGAATGAGTTGAGGAGAATATAGAAGAAGAAAAGAAATTAATAGAGGTGGTTAAAGAAAGTTACCCATTGAATATCACCTCCTTGAAAGACCCCTTTAGGAACTTAGAATTGGTATTTAGGTGAGAACATAAGCACTTGGACATGGGGGTAGTTGTTAGGAAAGTTTTTGGTAGAGATTTGGAAAGCTCCAAGGCTTAGAAGGTGTGAGGACAAGGTGTTGTAAGGGGTGGTATTTATAAGGGAGGAGAGGGGCGTTTTTGAAATTTATTAAAAGATTAAATTATAATAATATATTTTTCTATCCAAATAGAACAAAATGTACATGGATTAGAAAATAAGATATTATAAGGTTGTAATATCATCAACCAATATAATTTATACATGTTTTGGTTTGGTTTTATTTTAAACTTTATCATTTTGATTAACACTTAGTTAACCTACTTTAATTTTAACTACGACAACAACTTTTTCAATATTAAAAGGTAATAATTTTTAATTATATGGTGTCACTTTGAATATAAATGTCCAATTTATGACATTTTAGATAGTATCATAATCAATTTTTATTTTTTAAATATTTTTATGATTTTTAAATAATTTAATAAAACATTAATCCCATAAAATATCATTATTTTCAATTTTGATACTATTCACTACTTTGAAATTTAAAACATCAAGAAATGAATTAAAATTAAAACAAAATATTTTATTATATCCTATACATGTGAGGGTCATATATATAATTCGTTCATCACCTTAAATATATCAAATTATATTACTTTTTATATTTTTATTATCATTATTCAAATTTTCTATTTATTGAATAATTATTTCATCCGCGTTGTATAAGAATTTAGAGTAATTAGTTAATTAATATAATTTTTTTATATTTAAAAATTATATTTATAGTATAATATTTCTTTTGTTTAACTCTATATTAAAAATATTATACTTATTAAAATTAAGAGTGTGACATTTTGTCACTTTCTTTGATTTTAATAATGACTAAGTCATTTTAATGGAAAAATGTCCATTAAATAACTCAATTTATAACCTTAATTATTAAGGTTATAATTTAATTCATTCAATAATAATTTGGATGAAAAATTAAGAACATATCACTTATTTTTAATCCATATTATCTCGATTTACCCTTTATAAAGATAATAAATTTTACCCTGGTTACTATTCATATTAACAAAAAATAAAAGGGGAATATTTACTAAATTTATAACTCCTCATTAAAAATATGGAATACATTTTTAAAAATTCAAAAAAATAATTGGTATAATTTAATTTAAAATTAAACCGGAAAAACACAATGAAAATAATTTTTCTGAAAAAATGCCCTTTTTAAGTATAAAATGTTTTTATACTAAATTCATGAATAAAATTCATTTCAAAAACCAAAATTAGATTATTTATAATAAAAATGAACTAATTAATGTTTTAAACTAATTAAAAAAAATATAATTTTACTTTTTGATGTTTTAAAATAATATATAGTTTTCAATGTAAATCAGTATTTTTCACTATTCATTAAAATTTCAAACTTTTTAGAAAATCCCAAAAAATTAATCCTAATATAATTTTGGCAATATGAATTCAAAAATTAAGTTTATTTTTTTCAAATAAATTTTCTAAAAGTTTCAAAATTAATTATATTTATTTTCTCATAGAAAGAAATAAAATCATTTTTTCGAAGAAAAAATATTTTTGAAGAATAAAATGAAATTATTAAAAATTAAGTGTTTATTTCCTATGAATTAATATATTTTATAATATAGTTATTCCTATTAATACCCAAAAACTCAAAATCTAGGTTATAACGGTCATGTTAAGATAATAATATTTTAATAGTACATCGTGGTTTGTTTAAACTCGGTTTTCCATGTAATACGAGGTACTGAAGAAATAAAACCATTTAAAGAGGAATATTTCATAAAAATATATTGGTGTTACGTTCTTCCACCTTATGAAATTTCAAACTCATTTTTTTTACAAACTAAGGTGAAACCAGGTGAAGGTACTTCTCCTTTATCACTTCCTCCAGTTCCCATGTCGCCTCTTCATATTTGTGGTTCCTCTATAGTACTTTAACCAGGTGAGTGGTGTTGTTGTTTAGAAATTTATCTCTATGGTACAAGATCTTCAATGACTTATCCTCATAATAGATATCATGTTCCAGATGTATCACCTATGAATTTAGTACATGTGAGGGATCTGGTATATACTTACTCAGAAGGGATATGTGGAATACATCATGTATTTGATACATGGTTGGTGGAAGTGATAATAGATATGTTATAGCTCCGATGAGATCAAGAATATCAAAGGGGATGATGTACTTGAGACTTAAATTTCCATTATTCCCAAATACCATTACCCTCTTCCATGGATATATACAAAGGAATACGTTATCTCTAACCTCAAACTCTAAGTGTCATCAATGATTATCTTCATAACTCTTTTGTTAACTTTGGGCATCCCTGATGTGCTGTTGAATGGTCTTCAACTTTTCTACCATTTACTTGACCATTTTAGGTCCCAGTAGATTATGTTCACTAACTTCATCTCAATATACAAGTGTTCTACATCTCTCCACATATAGGGATTCATATGGATCCATTTGGATTCTTGAGTGGGAACTATTATTGTAAGAGAACTTGAATAATGGAAGATGTTGTTCACATCCTTATTTAAAGTATATTGAGCATTCTCTACACATGTCTTTCAGTGTCTAAATGGTTTTATTAGACTGACCATCAATTTGAGGATGATAAGTCATACTGAAGTTCATTTCAATGTTTAGAGCATGTTGGATATTTTTTTCAGAACTTGGAGGTAAATCTTAGATCTAGATTGGATATAATAAATAATTTCACTTCATGTAGCCTCACCAATTTTCTGATGTATATCCGTTCTAGATGATCGAGTGATTAGTCCCCTTTAATTTCAATGAAGTGTGATGTCTTTGTAAGATGATACATAATAACCCATATAACATTATTTCCTCTAGATTTATTCATAATTATAGTTACAAAGTCCATGGTGATGTTTTCCCATTTTTATGTAGGTATAAGAAATGGTTGTATCATCCATTTATATATTTTATTTTTTATCTTTCACTTGCTGATATACAAGACACTTTGATGTATATTTAACAATCTTCTTCTTCATATCATCCCACCAATAGTGCTATCAGAGATCTCAATACAGTTTGTACTCCCTGAGTGAATGGAGAAGGTCAAGCTATGAGCCTCATTCAAAATATCCATATTTATCTCAGGATCTAATGGTACACATAGTCATGACCAAAACCTTATGAATACTTCCTGATAAATTTTTAACTCTATAGATTTTCCATTTTTAATAGATTCCACCTTATTCTGATTTCCAAATCACTCATTTGAGCACCCTTTATATTCTTAATTAGAGATGGTTAAGAAATAATTTGAGAAAGTAATGTTGATGTTACTTCCCTTATGATTCCCATTTCCATCCATTATAAGTATAATAATATTGGATCCTTCTCAATTCTCATAATTGATAATGTTATAATATCCTTTATACATAAAGCATCTTCTAATTTATTTTCTTTACTAGGATGGTAGTGGATTAAGAAATCATAATCCTTGATGAGTTCTAACCATATTCACTGGTTTATATTAAGATTCTTATACATGAATATATATTTTTGGCTCTTGTAATCAGTATATATCTCACATTTATATCGATAGATATAATTCCATAAGATTTTCAATGTGAAGATCATAGCTGACAACTCCAGATCATGTATGAGATATTTTTTCTCATGAACTTTCAGCTGCCTTTAGGTACAAGCTATCAATTTATCATTTTTTATTATTAAAAAACATAATACCTTCTTTGATTCATTAATTTATACCAAAAATAGTTCTCCATTTGTGGTTAGTGTGAGTACTGGTGTAGTGATAAGCCCTTTTTTAACTCTTTGAAGTAGTATTTACATTCACTAGTATAGAAAAAATATACTCCCTTATGATTTATCTTGGTTAGTGTGTTTGATAATCATGATAATTTCTTCACAAATCCTTGGTAATACCCAGCTAGACCAAGGAAACTATGGATCTCTATTACAGATGCTAGTTTGGGGCACTCCTCAATTGCCTTTGTCTTATAAGGGTCTATAGATATCCCTTTTTTGGTGATAACTTGTCCCAATAATGACACTTCCTCCATCCATAACTCACATTTACTATACTTTTTATATAGTTTCTCCATTCGTAAGGCCTTTATCACAATATTTAAATGCTCCTCCTTTCTCTTGAAGTATATCAAAATATTATCTATAAAGACTGATAAATTTGTTGAGGTAATCTATAAATACTCTATTAATTAACTCCATGAATATTTTTGGAGCATTAGTGAGTCCAAAGGGAATCACTATGAACTCATAGCATCCATTCCTTGTCTTAAAGGAAGTCTTGGGAATATCTTCCTTCTTCACCTTTAATTGGTAATATCTTGATCAAAGGTCCACCTTAGAGAAATACTTGGCCACACATAGTTTATTAAAAAATTCATATATCCATGGTAGGGTATACTTCTTCTTTATCGTGATTTGTTTGAGATTAGGATAATCAATTCATAGGCACATTGATATATCCTTCTTCTTTATGAAAAGGACCGGAGCACCCCATAGTGAAGCACTCAGTCATATAAAACCCTTATCTAAATTCTCTTGTAACAACTTCTTCAATTATTCCAACTCAATGGTGTCCATTATATAAGGTTTATTTGATATGGGTGGAGATCTAGCTATAATTTCAATTAATTATTCAACCGTTCAATTAGGAGGAAGATTGGGAAATTCCTCAAGGAACACATAATGGGAACATATTAAATCATGATTCTCTCCTTTGTATCAATCATTTGAGCTAGATATTATTTATCATAAGGAAATAATATCCACACTTGAGTTTATGATTCTGAAGAAGATTCATCCTCCTCCTTACACTTGTATAGAATTATAGGATGCCTTAAGATATGAAGAGTAATCTCCCTCTTTCAAAAGTTGATGTTGTCTTTGTATAAAGATAGTCAATTCATGCCCAATAAAACATAAAACTACACCAAAGTAAGTAAGATAAGATTTCCTAGGATGTTTAGTCCAAAAAATTTACTGAGGATGAGTTATATACTTTAGATGAAATAATTTCCCAATTTTTTGTTCTCAAAGATAATTCAACTTCCATATTTTGAGGTGGAATTTGAATAATCATACTAAACTTTCAAGGTATGAAAGAATGAGTAGAACCAAAATCAAAAAGTACATTCACTATTCTTCAATGAATAACTAGCGTACTTGTAACTACATCATTTTCAGGATCCACCTCAATAGTAGTGATATCATATGAACTTTGTTTCTACCTTAGAGGTTGTTATCATTGATTGTCTTTGACAACCCTTGTCTTGGGGCATTGGCTTGCATAGTGACCATATTCCTTATAGTTAAAGTATTGCACGACAAGCATAGTGTCCATATGAACCTTCATTTTACACTTCCTCATTATTGGTTTTCTTCATTTCATTTCAACATTTTTTAGATCGGTGTGCCCCTATTTTACACACTTAAAGCACCTTTTGGTTTCCCTTACGCAGTTTCCAGGATGCTTCTTCCCAAAACTTTGACAAGTGGGATGCTATGATTTCTTTTCACCATGATATTTTTATGTTGTCCCTCATAAATAGAATTAAATCTTACGTTTTTTATCTCCAATCCCACAATACCACTTAGAATCACTGATCTCCATCTCAACTTTAAGGACACAACTTAAAATCTCTTCATAATTATCAATGTCCCAAATTTATAAGGCCTTTCATAGTCTTAGTTTCAACCCAACAAAGAATCAGTCTAACTTACTTTCAATATTTATGAAAAATTTGGAATCATACCATGAAAGGATTGTAAATTTTTCCTTATATTCTTCAATAGACTCATCATCCTTTTACTTCAGACCGAGGAACTCCATCTCCATCTTAATATAGATATTTCGGGGAAATATTTATTGAAAATATCTTCTTGAATGCTTCCCATTCCATGTAATCAATTTTCTCATTAGACTTTGTGTTTTTGATCAGTGTCCCCCACTGATCAGCTTCCCTGTCAAAATGATAGATCAAAAACAAAACTTTCTATTATTCTGAGCATTGGAGTACAAAGAATATCTTCTCAATGGATTTAATAAAATGTTCCATGATGAGAGGATCCAAAGATCCACTAAATATAGGAGGCCTTTTTTACATAAAGGATTCGACCGAAACTTGATCTTTCTTAGAAGAAGGAGTTTATTCCACATGATTCAAGTTATTATTCATAACTTGATCCAGTTAAGCTAGTACTATTATGAAGTTTTGATATCCTATTCCCATCAAGTTTGGAATCTCATTGGGTAAATCATAAAATTTCCTATCACATTGGTTCTAGAAAAGAAAAATAAAACTATGGGGCTTAAATATTTAGCTAATAAGAATATATAAAGAAAAATTTGAACATAGAAATATAAAATTATAAATGAAAATTATATCCTAACTTGTGATTTCCTAAGTTTCAATATAGGTTATCCATAGTGATATAATTATTCATAGGGTTCTTACTAAATTTTTTTAGTCATAATCCTCAAAATTAACTAGACCATGATATGATACCAACTATAGTGACCCAATATTTTTTCAAATATTATTACCTAATTTTAAGAATAATTATTCATAAAACACAAATCAAGGATCAAAAAATATAATGTATTTGGAAGACTAGGTACATAATAAAACATCATTTTTATTAATATTCATAATGACCTCCTAACTTAATTTGAGATCCTAAAACTGTATAGAATAACCTGGGGAAATACATAGACAAAATGGATGAGCTAAAAATCATAATAAGTGAATAAACATAGCACATGAGTTAGAAGGAATAACATGATAACATAAAAACAATGAATCATGAATAAACATATGGAAGAATAAGATATAGGACATGAAATCATATGATCATAGAAATATAGGAAAGTGGTAGAAACATATAAGATAATATAAACACGAGTCAAGTCTAAATTCCAAGACTATATAACATGGTGTAAAAAGTCCCATAATAGATTAGGCTTACACCCTAATCCCATACATAACGTCTCATGAGACTAAAACATTACCCAATGCATTGGAGCATTATCTGGGAACACCCATAAGAACATGTTCATGCATATATTTTCCATATAAATAATCAAACATAAGGGTTACCCATAGAAATAAATGAGTGTCTTAATCCTATGATATGGCATAACCAAAGGGCATATAACAATGGTATCTTTAAAAGATGGGGTTTAAATCATTATTGGAGATTAATAGAATAAATATATGAATATATCATGAATAATTATATTCAAATGAATTTAAAACAAGAGAGTAGCTATACATATAACATTGGAGAAGTATATAATAATAATTAAGAGATAAATTGAGATAAAGAGATAGAAATTGTAACCTAAAGGAAATATGAAGGTTCAGAGAGATCCCTTACCTTATGTCCGAATGCATTATTAATTTTCACTTAATGTCCAGGATAATCAAATTAGATTCATTAATCTCTTAATTAAGAACCTATTACACATTTATTTGATTTATTATAATTTTATTAAGTTCATTTATGCCCATTTTTATGAGTTATGAGGTTCAATTTTTTCATTTCAGGAGTGTTTGTTTCATGTTTTCATAGTCGTTTCTGTAACGACCCGAACAATTATAAATAATTTTCACCTTTTTATTTAATTAAATGTATTGTTATATATTATGGTTATATAAAACACATGCACTTATTTAGTTTTACGATATCCTATTATTTTTAAGAGACCGTTAAGCATCATTACGATTAGTAATATAGTCGTTGAACAATGATCACAAGATTAGTATAAATATAGGGTTATGGAAAATCTAATTAAAACAGACAAAGGAAGTGATGGGATCAACAAGTAGAATCATACCCTATGAATCCCATTTATCAAAGATTTAGAGATAGATAACATCTATAGGATTTTCCCTTGACCAATCCCAAGTTGAGATCCCACAAGTTTATCATGATTGAAACCATTTACAAGAGAAGTTTAAGCTTATCGAGATCATGACCCAAACCATGTATACTGAACCACCCCATTAAAGTCTCACTATCACACACATTACTCTTAGGGAATTTTATGGTGTATTAAATGGACATGTATCAAGACCATAATAATATGATTATTTACATTATTTTGTATACAATAGTGAATATATTTTCATCCTATTATTGTTACTTTATAAATGATTTTTATTTTGATATAATAAAATAAAAATAGTATTTACGGAGAATATTTAAATTCAATTTAGGAATTTATTTTTATGAATTAATGGATTTTTTTAAATAAATAATATTTTAATAAAATATAATTATTAAATAATTTTTATTAAATATAAATCATTATATAATTTTTATGAAGTCTAATGTAATCTTTATAAGGGTTCGAAAACCGTTATTATAAAAAAACCCAGTACTGCTTAATAAATGTAAATTTTATTTTAAAAGTGAAAATTCGCATATTTAGAAAATTATTTAGATAAAATGAATATTATTTTTGGAATCAAAATGTCAGAATTATTCAGTGGTGATTTTTTCATAATTTTCTAAGACAGTCAAATTTTCGGGTAAAAACTAAATACCGTATAAATATACTTTGTGTATTATGACATCACAATGAACCAAAAGAGATGTAATAAATACTATAAAATATATCAATGACAAAATATATGTTTTTAATTTAAAATAACATATATTTATGTTTATTTTATAAATCTATTATCAATCCTCCCAAACTTACAATATATTTTAATGTTTTTAAATAATTTCTTTAAGAGTGTGACTCACCTACACATAAGAAAAAGGAATTATTTTATTAATTTATGACCTTGGATTTATAAAATAATTATGACCACTCCAATTTGGAAGAAAGCATGGGATGGTTTGTGTTTTTTGTTATTTTATTATGTAGACTCCAAAACCTAAATAATAAAGAAATCCCCCCCCCCCCATTTCTTATATAAACCCACCCAAGAACCCATTTGTCTTCACTAAAACTCCTTATAGCACGTCCATAATTTGAAATACACTCTATAGAGTCCTCCCAAGGTTCCCCTAATCTCTCAAGAAGCCCCTCCCAAGAATTTGGAGTCACACACTCAAGTAAGGGATCCTCACCTTCTCTTATTTATTCAAGTTTTCTTATTATCTTATGCCTTCGATTTTAAATTACTTATGTTGGGATATGTATTTGCATATACCTATTACTTACCATTTTATGTCCAAATTATGAGATACACATTTCTATCTCATCAACCCATTTTATGAATTTTTAAGTGATGTTGTTATGCTGCTGAAATTTCACCATGATTTTCCATGCCAAAACAATTGTGTAGTGAACACCATACCCATTTCCTATATAGGGTGTTCAAATTTATAAAATTATAATTATTTTAATTGGGAATTACATGTATTTAATATAAACTCATTTATCTTGGAATAAAATATTATGATGATTGAATCAATGTTGCATGATCTATGTGGCACACTTAAGCATGAGAATGAAATGAAAGTGACAAGTATGACCAAAATTATATAGTGCTTCAATTCATTGGGTAATGTTTAGCATCATGATACATTATGTTTGGATAGGGAGTGAACCTAATTAATTTATGGGACTTTTTCATCATGATTTATTGGTAGTTAATCCCGACCTATGTTTATGATGAAATGTTTTAAGTTGTTTCCACATTTCCCATGTTGCCTTTAATATTATCATGATATATCATGACTTATTATTCATGTTCCTTTTATGCCCCATTGATATGACTATTTTCTAACATGTATTATCTTCTTCATTTTATTCCTTGTTTATTTCCTTATTGGGATTTATAGTTTACCCCTTTCGTATGTATATCCTCAGGTTATCCCATGGAGTTTTAAAATCCATGGAATTTTAGAAGCATGTTAAGGAATTTTTTAATAATGTTGTTGTATACCATGTTCAAGATGTTATGAAATGTACCTAATTACCAAAGACACTAGAATTATTGATCATACAGGTTTTATTAAGTGTAATATTATTTAATAAATTATTTCTTAACATTAAATAAATATCAGCGTTGTTATAGTGGTATCAAAGGAAAGTTTAGTTATTTTCTGGGATTAAGATTAGAAAATTCTAGATAAAACATTAGGGATAAAAATAAGTATAAGAAAACATACCTAAATTTTGGTAAGTATATAGTAAGTAGTTTATCAATAAAATACATCCCTATCTGGATACTATAAGTGGACGTAGTTCTGGTATAGATGTACTTAGGGGTAATAACTACGAAAAGGTGTGCCGAGCCTGACTCGGTGTAACCTGATACACGAAAACAGGCCTTACTAAACACCTATTTTGAAACTCCCAAGGGATATTATTTGGTAAATTCATAATCTCATTATGAAACATTATTAATGGAACAAAAAAATTCCCATAATAATATATTTTAGGAAATAGATCATGGAGATAAAATCGATTGAAGCCTAGAAATTCATAACTTAAGAAAATACATGTAATTTATAAGTTATAAATTTAATGTCATTTGATTAACCATTTATGTGTCTAATAGTTTAAAAAAATACTCATATATAATTTTAATTTTATTCTAGCCAGTGTTTGGAAATATGAGTAACTAAGTAAACAATAAATGCGACGAGCAATGTGATGACTTCCCCAACGAGATGCCCAACCTGATGGGAGCAGGAATCATGAACTTTGTTATGATAATATCTCAACTGACTGAGGTTATGAATAGAAACCTAGATCAGGAAGAGCATCTAAATCCCCATATGAGAGAATAAGTAGTGATTGAGTCCCTTATGCGACAAATGCCTTTGACTTTTAATAGATCATCTGATTCCTTAATCACAAAACAATGGATAAAATTCATTGAGAAGATCTTCTCTATCCTTCAATGTTTCAAACAAGAGAAGGTTCTACTGGATTTTTATCATATGGAGGTAGATGCTAATCAGTGGTGGTCATTGATCAAGAATATGAATCCTAAGGAATATATCTAAGTGACTGGGTGGGTGGAATTTTTGAAATTTTTTTTCAATAAATATTTTACTCTCACTACCCATCTTAAAATGTAAAGGGAGTTTCTTTCCCTTAAGAAAAAAGATGAAGAATCTATCGAGGTTTATGAGGAAAAATTCAAAATACTTTCACGATATGCCTCTGGATTTTTCATTACCCACGAATGGAAGGCTGACTGCTTATTTGGTGGTCTAAAACCAAGTCTATGAAAATCCCTAGTGATATGTGACTTTTATAGCTATGAGGTAATTATATGATGTTCCCTCAAAGTCAAAATGGATATAGTCAAATCTCAAGGGTATCACAAGGATAAAAAGTAAAAAGTGGAGTTTAATTATAGCGGTCCAATGGAGAAATATAATGGTGCCAAGAAATTCAAACAACCCACCTGTCAAAAGTGTGGAAAGAAGCACCCCAGAAATTGCCTAATGAAAATGAAGAATTGCTTTAGGTGTGGGAGGGAAGAACACCTAGATAATGATTGCCGATTGGAGAAACCTACTAATGCGATGGAGGAAAGGAATGCTCCAATCAACCCACAACACATTGTTCATTACTATAACTGCAAGGAACCAGGGCACTTTGCAAATCAATTCCCTAATCTAGGTGTTTTCAGAGACAACCAACAACCTTCAAGGTAGCAAGGGTGATATTTTTATATCACAACCATTAAGGTGGATCCTGACAAAGATGTGGTGATAGGTATACTAGTTATTCATTCAATAATAGAGAACATATTTTTTGATTCTAGTTCTACAAATTCCTTCATATCAATAAAGTTTAATAGAACTACTGAAAAACCACCACAAATCATAAAAGTAGTGTTTTCGATGAAAATGGAAAATGGGAAAATTATTGCATCCCAAATATATAACTCCTACCCCATCACAATTTGTGGAATGAACTTACCAAAAAACATTATAATAATCCCTTTGGTAGAATTTTATGAAATTCTAGGTATGGATTGGATTTCTCTATATAGAGCCAACATAAATTTCTATAATAAGGAAATCACTCCCCATATTTCAAATCAACCCCCGATTCTATACATATGAAAGGAGGCGAATGAATCTTTTTTAGCACCAACATCTCAAGAATGAATATTTATTTTTTAGGGGAAATCATATCTAGATCAAATGATTGAGTATAAGGAAAGAATAATTCTTAAACACATACCTATTGTGAGGGAATATGCTGATGTGTTTCCCGAGGAATTCCATAGTCTTTCTCCTAGTTGAGAGGTTGAATTTTCAATAAATATTATACCTGGGGAATTACCATTATTGAATACTCTATATAGAATGGATTTTATGGAACTTGAGGAGCTAAAGAAAAAACTTCATGAGAATATGGATAAAGGGTTCGTACACCCAAGTGCTTCACCATGGGGTGCACTAGTCCTCTTCGTCAAGAAGAAGGATGAGTCAATACAACTTTGCATTGATTATCATGAGCTCAATAAGATAATGATAAAGAAAAAATATCCTCTACCAAAAATTGATGACTTTTTCAATCAACTACGTAGAGAAAAATACTTATACAAGGTAGATCTATGGTCAGGATATTACCAAGTTAGGATTAAGAAGTAAGATACCCCCAAGACTAATTTTTTTATGAGGTACATGAAATATGAGTTCATAGTGATAGATTTTGAGCCCACTGATGCTCCATCAATATTCATGGACTTGACGAATAAGGTCATTAGAGATTTCCTCAAAAAATTTGTGATAGTATTTATATATGATATTCTAATATACTCCAAAACTAAGAAGAATCATGAGGAGCATCTGAACAATGTGATAACAACCTTGCGAAAGGAGAAGCTTTATGCAAACTGGAACACGTGTGAGTTCTATTTGTAGGAAGTCTCATTATTGGGGAATATCATCACAATAAATAAGATATATATGGACCCTTCAAAGAAAAAAATCAATTAAATGATGGAAAAGGCCAATATATGTGATAGTTATTCATAGTTTCCTTGGTTTAGTTGAGTATTATCATCGATTTGTGAGAAATTTCTCATGACTGTCAAACCCCATAACCAAGATAACTCAAAAGGGGGTAAAGATTTATTAGAATGATGAAGGAAAATAGAGATTAATAGAGATGAAAAGTAAGCTTATCACTGAACATGTGATCACAATACCCATAAGTAGAGAACTTTTCGTAGTATTCAACGATGCTTCAAAGAAGGGACTGGGTTGTGTGTTAATACAGAATGAAAAATTCATAGCCTATTATTCAAGGTAGTTTAAAGTTCATGAACATAACTACCCAACACATGATATTAAGTTAGATGTAGTAATATTATATTTGAAAATATGGTGGCATTATCTCTTTGGGGATAAGTGTGAAATATATACGGATAAAAAAATTCTCAAGTATATATTCACATAGAAAGAGCTAAATATGTGACAATAAAGATGGTTAGAGCTGATAAAGAATTATGACTACTCAATTCACTACCATTCTGGAAAATGGAATAAAGTAGAAGAAACTCTATATTGAAAGGATCCAATAATTTTATCATTGATGGGAATTTAGAGGGATCCAATCTTATTATATTTAAAAAGGATAGACATGGGAATCATAAAGGAAGAAACATCATAAATAATTTCAAAAATTATTACTCAAATATCCCTTATGGAGTGGTTAAAGGATGCTAAAAAAGATGAAATGGGAATTTAGAAGAAAGTGGAAACTATAAGAAAATTGAAATTCTAGGTGTTCAATGTTAATAAAGAAGTTATGAGATTTGAGTCATGACTATGTGTACCCTCAAATCCCGAGTTAAATAAGGAACTATTAGATGATTCACATTGTTTAACTTTATCCATTCACCCAGGAAGCACAAAGATGTATTGAGATCTCTAATAACACTATTGGAGGGATAATATGAAGAAGAAGATTGCTGAATATACATCAAAGTGCCTAGTATGTTAGTAAGTGAAGGTTGAAAGGAAGAAGTCTAAGGGGATGATGCAACCATTACCCATACCAACATAGAAATGGGAAAACATCACCATGTAATTTGTAATTGGCCTAACAAAGACATCAAGAGGGAATGATTCTATTTGGGTTGTGGTGGATCATCTTACAAAGACTGCACACTTCATTTTTATTTGATAGGTCCTCTCACTCGATCAGTTTTTAAGGATATACATTAGATAAGTGGCGGGGTTTTATGGAACATCACTATTGATTGTATCCAATCAAGACCCTCGATTTACCTCCATGTTCTAGAATATTCTTCAACATTATTTGAATATTGAGATGAACTTTAGTACGACATATCATCCTCAAACTGATGGAAAATCTGAGTAGACTATTCCGACACTAGAAGACATGTTGCGAGCATATTATATAGACTACAAAGGAGTATGGAAACAACATCTACCTATGGTTGAGTTCTATTAAAACAATATTTCCACTCAAGCATTAAAATGGATCCCTATTAATTTATTTATGGGAAGAGGTGTAGAACACTTACATGTTGGGATTGAGTTGGGGAAAAAAACTGCTAGGTCCTGAAATGGTCGAGGAATTGGTGGAAAAGGTTAAGACCATTCAGAATCACATTAAGGCTGATCAGAGTCAATAGAAGAGCTATGATGACAATCATTGATGAGACCTAGAGTTTTATGTTGGAGACATGGTATTCCTCTTCATATCTCTATGGAAGAAAGTGATGATATTTGGGAATAAGATAAATCTTATCCAAAGATACATTGACCCCTTTTAGATTTCTGTTTGCATCGGAGTGGTGGCCTACCGAATTATACTCCCACCTAATCTATCTCAATTATATGATGTATTCCATGTATAACTATTGAGAAAGTACATACTAGAACCCTCACATGTACTCAATCTAGATGCAGTACCATTAGAGAATGAACGTTCCTAAGAGGAGTAGCTAGTGAAGATCTAAGATTGTAGAGACAAAGCTCTACAAAATAAGACAATATACCTAGTCAAAGTGCTGTGAAGACACTAAACGTTCGAAGAAGCAACATAGAAATTAGAGAAAGTGGGGTTGTGTGCGATGGAAAAGGGTCGGTATTTTTAGTGTTCTCATCCAGGCTGGGCCAAAGATTCTATTTACAAGCAGAGGCTCTAGCGATTTTCACGGGGCTCAGATTATACGAACAAAAGGGTTTGGAGATCACAGAAGTTGAAACTGACTCATTTATTGTGCACAATTCCTTGAAGGGGTATAGCGTCTATCCTTGGTCAGTGAGATATGTTACTAGGAAGTGAAAAATCATCCTTAGTAGTAGGTCTCACATCCTTTACACCCGGAGAGAGGGGAACACAATTGCGGATCATTTGGACTCATTGGATTTTGATGCTTGGATGGATGTATGGATACATACTGTGGATATCATGAAGGTTGAAGGGATTAATCTCATCAAAGGGGACTCTCTTGGGCTTCACCATTTCAAACTTTCGTAGAAGCCTTCCTTGGATGGGACAGGGTTAGGGGTGGGTTGATTTTCATCTTTGTTGTTTATAATTTCATCTTTATATGAAAATATATAATTAACTTTTATGATGATAGAGGAAGTGATGAAATAGAGTTACCCCCATCTATTTTAGTGTGGGAAATGAAAAATTCAAGGGAAAAATTTCTAAATTAGGGAATGTTGTAATGACTTGAACAGTTATAAATAAAATTCCCCTTTTGATTTAATTAAATGTACTATTATGTATTATGGTTATAGAAAAAACACACACTTATTTAGTTTTATTATATCCTAGAAGTTTTAAAATACTATTAAGCATCATTACCATTGGTAATATAACCATTAAATAGTGATCACATGATTAGTATAAATATAGGGTTTTGATAAATCCAATTGAAACAAATAAAGTGATGGAATCAACCAGTAGGATCATACCCTATGAATCCCATTTATCGGAGATTTTTAGGGACATATCATCTCTGAGGTTTTCCCTTGACCAAGACCAAGCTTAAATCCAACAACTTAAGCATGATTGA
Organism: Viscum album; assembly: GCA_963277665.1. Taxonomy (NCBI): domain Eukaryota; kingdom Viridiplantae; phylum Streptophyta; class Magnoliopsida; order Santalales; family Viscaceae; genus Viscum; species Viscum album. The sequence goes on along the minus strand of OY728136.1, from coordinate 989,744,016 downwards.
AACCGTTTATGGGAGAAATTCAGGCTTATCGAGATCACAACCCAAACCATGTATACCGAACCACACCATGAAAGTAGCACCATCGCACAACTTATTCTTAGGGTATTTATGCTGTATTAAAGGGATATTCATCAAGACCATAGCAATATGAGTATGTAAATTATTTTGTATATAATAATGAATATATTTTCATCCTATTATTGTTACTCTATAAATGATTTTTATTCTGATATAATAAAACATAAATAGTTTTTCTGGATAATATTAAACTTCAATTTAGGAATTTATTTTGATGAATTATTGGATTTTTGAAATAAATAATATTTTAATAAAATATCATTATTAAATATAAATGATTATATAATTTTTATTAAGTAAAATGTAATTTTTATAAGGGTTTGAAAAATATTATTATAAAAAACCCATAATTTCTTAATAAATTTAGATTTTATTTTAAAAGTGAAAATTCAAATATTTAGAAAATTATTTAGATAAAATGAATATTATTTTTAGAATTATAACCTCTAAATTATACAATGGTAATTTTTTCATAATTTTGTAAGACAAACCAAATTTCAGGTAAAAATTAAATACTATATAACTATACTTTGTTTATTATAACATCATAATGACCCAAAAGCGATGTAATAAATACTATAAAAGGTATAAACAACCAAATATATGTTTTTAATTTAAAATAATTTGTTTTTATATTTATTTTATTTAATTTATCAATCTATTATGAATCCTATCAACCTTATAATATATTTTATGGGTTTTAAATCATTTATTTAAGAGTGTGACTCACCTCCACGTAAGCAAGAGTGCTATTTTATTAATTTCATCCCTCATACTTATAAAATAATGATTAACAATCCCATTTGGTAGAAAAAATGGAAAAAAATGATGGTATGGTTTGTGGTTTTGGTTATTTTATTATGTAGAGTCCAAAACCTAAATAATAATGAAATCCCCCTCATTTCCTATATAAACCCACCCAAGAACCCATTTTTATTTACTCAAACTCTTTGGAGAACATCCATACTCTTCCCTCCACTCTCTATAGTCCTCTCGAGTTTTCCCCAAGCTCTAAATAATCCCCTCCCAAGCATTTGGTGTCACACACTCAAGTAAGGGATCCTCACCTTATATTCTTTATTCAAGTTTCCTTATTATATCACACCTTATATTTTCAATATATTATGTTGGGATATGTATTTACATATAACTATTACTTTACATTTTATTTCAAAATGATGATATACCAATTTATCTCTCATCAACCCATTTTATGAATTTTTAAGTGATGCTGTTATGTTGTCAAAATTTCACCGTGATTTCCCATGGAAAAACAATTATGTAGTGAATACCATACCCATTTCCTATCAAGGGTGTTTACATTTATACAATTATAATTATTTTAATTGATACTTACATGTATTTATTCCACAATCCTTGATCATGTAATAAAATATGATGATGAATGAATCCATGTTGCATGATATATGTGGCACACTTAAGCATGAGAATAAAATGAAAGTGACAGGTGCTCCCAGAATTATATATATCTCCAATTTATTGGGTAATTTTTAGTATCATGATACATAATTTTGGGATATATAGTGAACCTTATTCCTTTATGTTACTTTTTCCATCATGATTTCTTGGTATTTAGCCTCGATCTATGTTTATGATGCAGCATTTTAAGTTGTTTCCACATTTCCCATGTTGCCTTTATTATTATCATTATATATCATGCATTTTTATTCATGTTATTTTTATTCCCCCATTTATATGCCTATTATATAACATGTATTATCTTCTTCATGTTATGCCTTTTTTATTTACTTACTAGGATTGTTATCTCACCTCTTTCTTATGCATGTCCCCAGGTTATCTTGTGCAGTTTTAAAAGCCATGGAATTTTAGAAGCATGTTAAGGAAGTGTTTAATAATGTTGTTGTATCCAATGTTCAAGATATTATTATATATAACTAATTTCCAAATTAACTATACTTATTGATCTTTCGAGATGTATTAAGTGTAATATTATGTAATAAATCAGATATTAATGTGAAATAAAGAGCAGAATTATTATAGTTTCACTTGTGTATAATTATGGAAATTATTGTCGAATGAGAATAATCTTTGAAAAGTGAAGTGAAATGGTATTAGTGAACTTACATAAGTTAAAATGGTTCTATATACTATTTTGTTTTCTGACATGAGGATGATTCATTTGATCAGACATTAATGACAATTTTTTGGTTTATTTTGATAGTTTTTCCGTCCATCATGAACTAGTTTTTTTATTTAATATTATGTATATATATTACTTAAAGTACATGGAATATGTTATAATATACTTATTATAATCTTATTTAATCATAATAATAGTTTTATTACTTTACTTGAATGAATTAATGAAAAAATTAAAACTCAATGTCTGTAGAGATGCCTAATTTCCATAATTTAGATAGTGGTTTCCTTTCATTGAATAAAAGAAGATGAAAATAAAGGGATGGATATAAAATATTACATTAGAAATATAAAATACCATTATATACATGATACTATATTTATTATGATTTTATGGATGAATGAGTTGAGAAGAAGGTAGAAGAAGAAAATAAATTAAGAGAGGTGGTTAAAGAAAGTTACCTCTTGAATATCACCTCCTTGAAGGATCCATTTAGGAAATTGGAATTGGTATTTTGGTGAGACCAGAATAAATTGTACATGAGAATATCAGGGAGGAGTGTTTTTTTAGAGATTTTTAAATATTGAAGGCTTGTGAGGTATGAGGATAAGGGGTTATGATGGGTGATATTTATAAGGGAGGAGAGGGGTGTTTTTTAAATTTCTCAAAAGATTAAATTAAAGTAAAGTAACTTTCTATCCAAATACCCTAAATGGCCATGGATTTGAAGATAATATAATATAAGGTTTTAATATCATAAACCAATCTAATTTATACATTTTTTTTATTTAAAACCTTATCATTTTGATTAACCCTTAGTTAACATATTTTAATTTTAACTATGGTAACAACTTTTTCAATAATAAAAGGTTGTAATTTTTACTTATATGGTGTAAATTTGACCATAAATAGAAAATTTATTACATTTTAGATAATATTATAATAATTTTTTCTTTCTAATTTTTTTTTATGATTTTTAAATAATTTAATAAAATATTAACCCCATAAAATATCATTATTTTCAATTTTGATACTATTCAATAATTTAACATTTAAAAACATCAATACAATAAGTAAAATTAGAAAAAACTATTTTATTATATCCTATACATGTCATGGTCATCTATAGAATTTTTTATCACCTTAAATATCTCAAGTTATATTACTTTTAATTTTTTTATTATCATTTATTTGATTTTTCTGTTAATTTAATAATTAATGCATTGTCTTTGTATAAGCATTTATGGAATTATTTAATTTTTAAAATTTAAAATAAAATACCATTATGAATAGAAATATTTTATATTTTCAAATAATATTTATATTTGAGCATATCTATAATGAACCTACTTTCCATTACATAATATTTACATCATTTTTAATACAAACAACATAAAATAGATACAAATCCAGGATCAAAAGGTTTATTGTCTTGGGAAAACTCGACTCATACATAAATTTTACATAATAAAATATAAAAATTATTTAATTCCTTATTTTATAACTTTTTAGTAGCCTTGATTTATCCTTAGTAAAAGTAAACACCTGAGGATATACATCAATGAAAGGAGTGAGCTAAAATCATAGTAAGAGGATGAATAAGGGAAATGAATTAATATAACATGGCTGAGAATAATCAACATAATCATGTCATAAGAATATAATCATCATCAAAACCATTATGGAAACATGTAATAAAGTCATAGAATGTGGAAATTCATAAAAATGAAATATCATGTCTTAGTGGTCAAATAAGAGACATAGTTGTGAATAAAGCTAACATCATGTTCATGAATAAAATATGTGTATAATCATAAAATAATCATTCTTAACAAATATAGAATCATGTTAACACACAATACACATTATATTGTGAGATAAATTACATTACCCAATGCATTATAGGTCTATATAATTCCGGTCCCACCCATCACATCATAACATTTACATAATCATGCATTCCACATAGAATATATAATAATCGTAGTAATGAAATAAACCATGGAAAAAATGAGTTTTATATGGATTTAATAAGTAATATATTCATAAATAAACTTTGGAGTTACCAAATGAAAAGTGAGATCATACTTTGGAATAAAAGATCATATTTCTTTGGATAAGAAATGACACATGAGGAGTCGAAGATTTATTTTGGAAACGAATGTCCTTTTTTGAAAAATCATTGTATTTGGTTTAAAAATCAAGGTGAAAAAATGAATATACCTAAAATAAAATGGAATAATAATGAAATTATATTTAAGTAACATTATAGTAATACCCCTACTGAATTTTATTTAAAAGAGGGAAGACCGAAAGAAAGGGTGTAGGGTTCGAGATCCCCTTACCTTAATTCCCGTTTTATTTTATCATTTTTCCACCTCCTGAAAAATAAAATTAGGATTATTAAAACATATTCCCAGAAGTGAATTATGTTATTTTTTAGAATATTTATTAATCATATCCATTGTATTATATTTCTTAATTTTTTTGTTGATTTTGAAGCATTATGATATCATGTTTTCTTTAAAATATCCCGTTTTGTTTCGATTTTATTATTTTTTTTCAATTTCATTATACATGAGTAGGATTAATTATAAAATATTATAATACATTTAATTAAATGTTTCATAAATTATATAAAATTCATAATATCCATCCATGATGATTTTTATAAGTGTTGACATGATAATGTCTCTATAGGTGGTTAACTGAACTTTGATGGGACATTATCAGGAGAACAGGAAAGTGAATTTGAAATTTATATTGTAAATATGATAATAAAGTAGGTTAAAATCATTAATATAATTTTAAATCATTGTAAAATTAATCTTATAGGTTTTGGTTTTGAAAGGGGTGGCATAAAAATAAAGATAAGAAGAAAAAAGAGAAGAGTTAATTTGAAACTTACTTAATCCTCAGTATAGCTTCTATTGTATGAAACCAAAAATACCTTGATGTTTGGAGTTGGATAACTATATAAATTATATAAGGATTATAAGATTATTTATAATAAGTATTTTCAAATAGGTTATAAATTTTCAAGTGGGGGATGACCAAAGGGAGGGAGAGGGGTATTTTTAGAATAAAATATTATATCAAAGCTAAAACATGTAATAGTGATTTTTTGAATATAGAAATCATATATAAATATAATACAATGGTTTTAATACTTTAAATTCCCTTTATAATTTTAATTAATTTTTTTATTAAAAAGGAAAGTGGAAAAAAGAGAAATTGTTATTTTAAGGAATCACTTTTGGCTTTAGGTTTCAAAAAGTTCATTTTAGGTTTAGAAATTAAGTTTATTATATTATAATAACTAATTTATGAAATAAAATATATCATTTCCAAATATTAAGTTCTAGAAATTATTATGTAATTATTACATCATGAATTATTTAATTTAAGATACATCAGTTATGTGAAAAATTACATTTTAACTATTCACCCAAAAATTGAATTATTCCATAAAATTATCCAAAAAAAGACTTGGAAAATTTTGATATAATGATTTCAAAAATGATATAAATTTTATCAAAATAAATTTCTATAATAGTTAATTTTAATTCTTAATATAAAAATTATGATTTTTATAAAATACTTTAAAATACAGTTTATTAAAAACATGCTTAGATTTTCTTTGAGTTTTTAACCATGATATTTATTTTTTTGGAATTATAAAATTTATATTTACTTAAATGAATCATGATAAATATTATTTATATCAAAATTTATTATTTTGAGGTAAAATTATTATTCTAACATTCATGTTACTATTCCAACAGTCACATTACCTCCAATAAATACCTCTACTTTCCTTCATTCATTATTCAACTCAATTCCTCTCAAGGTTATATATTTCCATTTTCTATAATGTTTATTACTTTAATAATATTTTTTTTCTATAGAATTGGAAGTGGGGGTGATGATTCTAGTAGATTGGGGCAATCCATATTTTCCCATTTTAGATTTTCTATTTTATATATTTTATCCAATTGTAATGTTTGGAATTTTAATTGGTTTTGTTAGTGATTAATGTAACAATATTTTTTAATTAAATAAATTTTATCGATTTCTTTATCTATATAAAACTATATAGTATATTAAAACACACATTTATTTTAAGAGACAAATATCATTTATAAACTTTGGGTTATTAAAATATCTTCTAGTTAACCCTATATTAAAAATATTATACTTATTAAAAACAAGAGTGTGACATTTTGTAACTTTCTTTAATTTTAATAATGTATAAGTAATTTTCCTGGAAAAGTGTCCATTAAATAACCCAATATCAAACTTTAAATTTTAATTTTAAAATTTAATTCATCCAATACTAATTTGGATGAAAAATTATGACCTTATAACTTATTTTTAATCCAGATTGACTTTATTTACCCTTTATCGAGATGATAAATTTTACCACAGTTACTATTCATATTAAAAAAGAATAAAAGGGGTATATTTACTAAATTTAGGTCTCTTGATTATAAATATAGAATCTATTTTTCAAAATCAAAAACATGGAATTATAATAATTTAATTTAAAATTAATCCGAAAAAATGCAATGAAAAAAAAAATTCCAAAAAAATTCCCTTTTTAAGTAATTTTTTTATACTAAATATGTGTATAAAATTCATTTTAAATAACAAAATTGGATTATTTATAATGAAAATTAACTTGTAACATTTTAAAACTAATCCAAAATAGAATTTTACTTTGTAAATGTTTTAAAAGAATATACATTTTCAAGGTAAATTAGTATTTTCACTATTCATTAAAATTTCAAACTTTTTAGAAAATTCTAAAAAATTAACCCTAATATAATTTTGATATGATGTATTAAAAAATAAATTTTCTAAAATTTTCAAAATTAATTATATTTATTTTCTCATAGAAATCAATTAAATAATTTTTTTAAGAAAAATTATTTTTGAAGAAGAAAATAACTTTATTAAAAATTAAGTGTTTATTTACTAAGCATTAATATATTTCATAATATGTTTATTACTATTAATACCCACGAAATTAATGGATATGTTATAATAGTATTGTTAAAATAATAATATTTTAATAGTACACCATAGTTTTTTACCTACGAAATCAAATCATTTAAAGAGAAATATTTTATAAAAATATTAGGGTGTTACAAAACACAACTCTATAAAACATAATTAATTAATATTAATAAGGAATGAAATTGATTTAATATTAAAATTAAATGGGTTTTTTTGTTCTTCCTCCCTTTTGGAAATTGTGTCCTCACAATTCTATTCACTTCTAAAAAAAGTGGGGATATTTTTCCTTTATAGAAATTTCAGATTCCCATATTGCTTATTTATCTAAATAGGTTGTTTATTATATGAAATATTCTCTTACAACTTTACTACTTTAGGGTTCAAAACATGAGATGCATGTGGCACATACTTCCTTAACAAATGAAACATGAAACAAATAATGTACCTAGGATAAGATCTAAGTAAAGACCACTTGAAAAGAAATATATCCAATCTTACATAGAATTTCATATGGTCTAATTAAATAGATACCAAAATTTACCTTTTTTACTAAAACATATAAATTTTTTCCATGGAGATACTTTAAGAAAAACATGATCACCTACCTTTAATGAAAGATGTTTCCTCTAGTTATCTACATGAATTTTATTCCCAATCCAAGACATACTCATATTTTTTTGAATAATCTTCACTTTCTCAACCATTTATTCTACCAAATATGGTCCCAAAAACTTATTTCCACCCACTTCATCCCAATAAGCTTCAGTCTAAAAATTCTTTCTATATAATGCCTCAAAAGGTGAAATATATATAATGGAATAAAAAATATTATTATATAAAAAATAAACTAGTGAAATATGTTGATCCCAAATTCCCTATAAATCTATTGAAAAATCTTGAAGCACGTATTCAAAATTATGAATCATTCTCTTTGACTATCCATTTGATTGAGGATGAAAATATATATTGAAATTTAATTCAGTACCCAATAAATTCTAAAGAATTTTCTAACAATTTATAGGTAAAATGGGGACTATGGAAAGATACAATGGAGAGAAGAAATCAATGTTACCTGACTATGTCCTTGATATATAGTCAAGAAAGATGATTTAAAGACATAGAATCTTGAATAGTAATGAAATGTGATGTTTTAGTCAAAGGATAAATAATAAACCATATTTCATCATTACCTTGAGATGTATTTCATAATCTAGTCACAAAATCCATTGATATATTTTCCCAATTTCACCCCAGTATTGGAAAAGGATAAATGACCCCCTTCAGTAATTATCATTCTGCTTTAACCTATTTACAAGTCAAACATTTAATTCTAAAGTCAACAATCTCTCTTTTCATTCCATCCCACTAGTAATGTTACCAAAGGTCTCTATATATCTTAGTACTACAACGATGAACAAAAAATAGAGAACTATAAGCTTCACTAAAAAATTATATCTTCAATTGGGAAACACAAGACACATATAATATCTTTCTAAATCTGATAACACCTTTTTCATCAATATTAAACTCTGGAAACTTACCCTTATTGACCGATTCTACCTTTTCGTATATTACATGATCATCCTTATGAGTTTTCATAATTATATCTAAAAACTGACTAAATTGATACTTGAAACACAAAATAGAAAGATAATATATGCATAATTTCTATTAAAACATTTATCAAATCATTTACTAATGGATCATGTTCCAAATGTAGCACAGTTAATGATGCATTATCTTTTTAACTTAAAGAATAAACTACTATTTTTTTCCTAGATAGTAATGAATCATGTAGTCATAGTCCTCAATTAGTTCCTACCATATTCTATATCTCCTTTTCATCTCTTTCTGACTGAATATATACTTTAATATTTTATGATCGGTATATATTTCACACATTAATCCATCTAAATGATGTCTCCATATTTTTAAATAAAAAAACAAAACATCTCATTCAAGGTCATGTGTAGGATAATTTAGCCCATGAGGTTTCAATTTTCATGAATAATAAGAAATTACCAAATCATTATGCATTATAACATAACAAAGTCCCTTTAAATAAGTATCAATGTAGATAAAAAAGTCACTATTTTTTTATGGTAGGGCCAAAAATAGGGAATTCACTAATCTTATTTTCAATTTTGAGAAACATTCATCATATTCTTTTTTCTAGATGAATTTAAATCCATTTAATGTTAAATTAATTCTTGGTATACATAACCATGAAACCTTTTCAACAAATATTTAGTAATAACCCACTAAAACAAGAAAACTATGAATCTCTGTGACATTTGTAGGTCTTAGAGACTCTTCAACAACTTTAATTTTAGCTAGATCAATAATAATTCCATCTTTATTTACAATATGTCCAAGGAAAGAAATCTATCGCAACCAGAATTCACATTTGATATATTTTTTATATAAATTATTTACTTTAAATTTTTGTAAAAAAACACTAAAATGTTTCTCAATATCATCATAACTTTAATAATATATCAGGATTTCATCAATAAACGTAACCATAAATTTATCCAATAACTCTTGTAAAACTTTATAAATAAGGTCCATAAATATAGCTGGAGTATTTTTTTAACCCAATGGGAATAAAAAAACTCACAATTCCTATACCTAGTTTTAAATGATGTATTTTTAATTTCATCCTCCTTTACTTTTATCTAGTTTTACCAAAACCTATGATCGACCTTTGAAAAATACTTATCTCTCTAGAGCTGATCAACCAAGTCATCTATACGAGGCAACATATAATAATTCTTAATAATGATGTTATTAAATGATATATAATCAATAAAAATCTTTATTTAAACATGTTTAATTTTAATAAATAAAATAGGATCACCCCATAGTGAAATGTTAGGACAAATGAATATTTTATAAAAAAAATATTGTAACTAATTTTTCAATTATTTTTTTACTTGAGTTATTCTATATGGAGGCTTTGATATTAGATTATCATAAGGAACTAAGTCAATAGTAAATTCAATTTATAGATCTATTATAATACCAGGTAATTAATCAAGAAATACATCTAGATATTCATTTATTATAGGGACATCATGAATTTGAACAACCTCCCTTTTCTCAAAAATATGTGCAAGATAATTTTCATTTCTATCTTTAATTAATTTATCATCTTATTGATATGTTATCATAGGTATGAATTCAATATTATGTAAAAACTAAAATCATTCTAAAAAAAATTCTTTAAATCTATATTCTATCTTATCATGATAATCATAGTTTTAATCCATACCTAAAATAACATAAATTTCTACAGGGGGGAGAGAATAAGGTTTTTGAGTAAATAATTTCCATAAACAATAAAAAGAATATTCTTCTAATATATTTTTTCCTTAATAATTCCCATTGGAGTTTTTACCAAAAGTTATGGATTAATTTATTGAGGTGAAATTTATAAATTAAATATAGATTTATTAAAATGAAAGAATGTACAGACCCCAAATCAAGAAAGACATTGTCATAATCTAAATAAACAAGTAATGTACCTGATACCACATCACTGGATGGTGTAATATCTTCTAAATTAGTCGTAACAAATTTATAAACACATTTATACTTATGATCATGAATTCTTTCATAATTTATTCCTAGATTTATAAAAGTACTCATATAATGATTCATTTCATTATAATTAAAATATATTACTCCTAGCTATTTATTATTTGTCTGATCATTACCGTGATCCTTTTTTTTGCAGTAATGAGCCAAATTTCCAAACTTACTACATCAAAAACACTTCCAAAATTTTATAATACATTCTACTATGTGTTTTTTTACCACACTTATCAAAATATGAAAACTTTATTTTCTTACCTTTGGATTTCCTCGATGGATGCTTCCCATTTTTGTGCAATCTAGACCATTTTTATGCTTATTGTTTTAGAACACATGATCATAAGTAAACTATATTTACACCTTCTTAGCACATCAAAAAAGTTTCTCATAACTTTTAAATTTATAAAAATCCAATTCCCTTCGATATCTTAGCTTCAATCATGATTAAAACTGATTAATTTTACTATCAAGACCCCATACACAATTTGGTGTGTACCTTTCCAATCAGGTGAATATTTCTTCATACGTAACCAATGAATATTCCTCCTTATTTATTAATTATAATAATTAATTTTCTATTCTAAGTTGAATAGACTTAGGACAAAATTTATCAAAGAAAATATCCTTAAATTCACCCCATTCCTAGGAATCAATCTCTTTACTTTCTCTAATCTTCTTAACCATTGACCACCATTGATCAGATTCACCTTCAAAATAGTAAATAAAAAGATTTAACTATTTATGTTCAGAATATACCATGAATTTAAATATCTTTGCCAATTATTTTATCCATTATTCAACTATAATAGGATTAGATGATCCACTGAATGCCTCTTTTTCATGAAATTCTCAATAATGGACATGTTCCTCTATGTCGAATGTGGTTACTATCTCACATGGATACCACCACCATTTACGTTCTGGATCAACTGATACATCATAATGAAAATATACTCTATTCTAATTCCAACTATTATATTTTTCTGATTTATAAGGATAATATCCACTTAATTCCTTCTTACTTCAACTTCCCTACTTCCTCTATGGAAACCATTATGAACAAACATAGTTTATATACAAAAATATGGTAATAATCAAATTATATATCATGATAACTATAAATAATAATCTATTAAGGCTAAAAAATTATATTATACTAACCTATAAAATTATCTAAACCCTAATTTGATACAAACTATAACGACCTAATCCTTATTCAATCCATAATTTCATTTTTGAATAAGAATTTATTTTCCTGGATTATTTAAGACCTTTCAAGTTTATATTTTTTGAGAATTAGGTCATCAATCTTACATAACAAACCCATAAACTACAAGTTGTACATTTTCTATTAGTATCTATTTTTACCGACAACAAAAAAACTTTTAAAATGAAACATGTTTTCTATTCATGAAAAATCTTCATGATTTTCAACTTAACTTCATCATTATTTCGACTCATCCTTAAACTTCATGATAAAAATTTGAAAATTTGGGATGATCAAAAAAATCTCAATAAAGTAAATATAAAAAGGAATAAAAAAACCCTTTAGTCCTTTTCAAAACCATGAGATCATAAAAGAGAGTTTTTCTTTAACATAATAAACTTTGAGGTCAAATAATCATTCAATTACACATTAAATCAGCTTTACTACCAAAAATTTTTCATAAAAAAAATTTATAATTAAAAATAAATGAAAAATAATAATCATGAGGTTTTTTATAAAAAATGATAACCCTTGAAAAATATTTTCTTAAAAACATACCCCTTTACCCTAAAAGGGAATAATCATTCCTTTAAACAAAAGAACATTTGATTACCTTGTGAAATAAAAATATTTCCATGAAATAAATTTGTAATGCATAGAAAATTCAAGTAGGTTACTTGGTAAATCATCTTTATAAATCTATTATAAAACCCTTACAAGAACCCTTATAAGTGAACTAACTTACAAAGTAAATTCCAATATAATTATCCGAGGAACATAATTATTACCTTTTGAAATGTAGAGATATACGAGATTCAATTATCATCATAAAAAATGTAAAAAGACCATAACATGAATAAAATATATTTAATATTTCATTTAAATCATTAAACTTATAAAAATATAATTTTGATCCCATAAGAAAAATATTTCTAGATATTTATAAATCCCTTTTCTTTAAAACCCCATTTTCAAAACCAACATTCCCATAACAAAGGTAAGGATGATTTTTATTTGAATAAAACATGGAATTTTTTAAAGGAATAAAAATATAAAATAATAGTTATAAAATTGTGAAAAACTTTGATCCCATATATATTAAAATAGAACATTTCTTTTTCATTTTTGTAAAGAAAGTCCACACATTCTATATAAAATATGTAAAAATATTCCTTTTTAATACCTTTAAAATAAAGTAAAAAAGATACATAAAATGACCTTTATATATCATTTTTTTCATATAAATACATCCATAAAATAATTTTAATAATATGGTCATGGAATAAAAATATTTAGAAAATAAATCTTTAAAACATTTTAATTGAGGTTTTTAAGGTAAAGTGCCCCTTACCTCGAGGTAAAATTGTAACATAAATTCTTTATCTTAATGAATAATAAAATTATGTTAATTATTTACTTGATTAATAAACATTTTCAAGTTTATTTTTCTTTTTATTTAACTTTTTTCAATGTTATATTTAATAACTTTATTGATTAAGTTTACCTTAAACGTTTTGGGGATGTTTGGTTCATATGTCCAAAAAGACTTCGATAGGTTGAATTTGGTAAAATGAATCATGATTATATCATTTAAATATTATTAATAATGTTATAATTATAATTTTATGAAGTAATTATACTTTTAGAACCAATTATGTAAGATGGTTATGAAAAAATGAATTACGTTACAATCATGGAGACGATAGACCGTACGTACACATGAGCAATGTTTCCATTTTTCAATGAACATGAGGGAAATAAGGTATATATAATTTTTTATATAATTATTATTATATAATAAATAAAATATTATCACTTTAAATATACTTATATATACCATCTATATGAGTCAGGGATGAAAAACAATTCAAATAACTTCATGGAGGTGGTAATCCACACGTACACATGAATGAGGCTATCATTTTTCAATGGATGGAAAGGTAATAAAATAGATGATATATTATCTTTAAATAGTGATAATTATGTCATTAATTTCTTATATATAAATTAAATACACTATTATAATCATATGTAAGAGGCGGTGATGGAAAACGATTTACATTAGTTCATAAGGTAGTAGTCTGACGTACACATGAACGCTGGTTTCATTTCCAATTTAATGTATGAATAGATGGATAAGTGTTATTAAATAATAATAATGACATATAATTATATGGTATATAATTATTTTGTTATATTTTAATGGTTAATATATTTTTTATTGAGATAAATTAATAAATAAAATAAAAACACTTACTTAAGTTCTTTACCTCTTCTTCGTGAAACCTCCTTTGGTTTACATATTTGGACTTCTATGGTGGTTATTATGATCAAAAAATGGACTATAGGATGTGGGTATGGATTTTATTTATGTATTTTGGTAGGTATTTTATGATATAATAGGTTCTTGAAATGTATATAAAAGAGAAGAGGGGGTGTCCTTTTATAATAGGGGGAGAGGACACAATTGGAATTTTTCAAAATATTAAAATATATTAATGTATTACTCAATAAAAATGGATTTAATATGAATCATTTAAAAATATGAGATGATATAGGATATAAATATGTTCATAAAATATGATTTATATAAGTTTTAGGTCATTTTAACCCTTATCTTTTTAGTTATATCCCTTTTAACCCATTTTAACTCTTATTATGGTAACTGAATTTTTTACCAAAGTTACTATTCATAATGATGAAAAATGAAAATAGAACCATTAAAAAATTGATAAATTATTTTTCCAAATATTTTTCTAATTTTATCAAATTCAATTTATATATGTTTTATAAATTACTTTTAAAATAAACTCATAAAACTTGACGAAAAATGGTTTTTTCAGAAAAATACATTTTAAGAATAAAATTTTTTTACCCAAAATTCAAGTATAATATTGATTAAAATGATATTAATTTGAATATTAATAATATAAATAAATTAATTTTACTTTTATGCCATTTGAAAACAAAATGTAACTTTTTAAATCCTTGAAATAAAAATGCAGTTTTCAATAAAAATCAGTATTTTCTATTATTCACCCAAAAAATAACTTTTTCTAAAAATTACAAAAAAATCATTATAAGATAAATTTTAATTGAAAGTATTAAAAATAAATTTCATTTTTTCAAATCAAAATTCTAAAATTTGGAAATAATTTTTTAAATAAAACTATATAATATATCTAAACAAATTTAGTAAGAATAAAACTATTAACTTTTTGATTGGAAAATTATTTAATACTCTTATAATTAATATAACTATATAAAATATAATTAATGAATATTAATAAGGAATAAAATTTATTTAATATAAACATTTACTAGGTTTTTACATTATTCCCCCTTTTGTAAATTGCTTCCTCATAATTTTGTTCACTTCTTAAACAAGTGGAGATATTTTTCCTTTACAACATTTTCAAATTCCCATATTGCTTCTTCAATCATATGTTTTTTCAAAAAAAAACTTAACCTAGAGAATCAAATTATTCCACAACACTTAATATATGTGGTTAAGAATCTAAATAAGTTATTCGTCATATGAAATATTCTCTTCCAACTGTACTACTTCATGGCTCAAAACATGAGATGCATCTGACACATACTTCCTTAGCAATGAAACCTAAAACACATCATGTACCTGAGATAAAATCAAAGGAAATACCACTCCGTAAGAAACAAATCCAATATTCTCTATAATTTCATATGGTTTAATGAACCATTTACTCAACTTTCCATTTTTTACCAAAATTCATAACGCTTTCCATGGATATACTTTTAAAAAACATGATAACCTACCTTGAATGAAAGATCTATCCTATGGTTATCTGCATAAATTTTATGCCTACTCTAAGCCATCTTCATATGTTATTCAATCATCTTCACCTTCTCAACCATTTCTTCTATAAAATATGGTCCAACAAATTTTCTTTCAACTAATTTATCCCAACAAGATGTAGTTCAACACCGATTTTCATATAATACCTCAAAAGATTCCATCTATATACCAAACTGAAAAATATTATTTTTAAAAATATTTAACTATTAAAATATATTGACCCCAAATCCTCCAATAATTCATCAAATAATCTCGAAGCATTACTTCCAAATTTCGAATCATTATTTTTGACTATCCATTAGATTGATGATGAATAGTTGTACTGAAATTTAATTCAGCACCCAATGAATTATAAATACCTTTCCAAAAAATTAGAGGTAAACTTATGATCATTATCAGATACAATAGAGAGAGTAAACTCATGTAACTTGACTATCTCCTTGATATATAGTTGAGAAAGTTTATCTAAAGACATAATATCTCAAATAGGAATAAAATGTATTTATTTAGTCAAACAATCAATAATAATCCATATCACATTATTACCTTGAGAATTATTTGGTAATCCAACCATGAAATCAATTGATATATTTTCCCATTTCCACTCCATAATTAGAATAGGCTAAATTATCCCCTTTGGTAATTATTATTCTACTTTAACCTATTGATAAGTGAAACATTTCATGGTAAAGTAAACAATATCTCTTTTCATTCCATTCCACCAGTAATGTTCTTAAAGGTCTTTATACATCTTAGTGCTTCCAGGATGAATGAAAAACAAAGAACTATGAGCTTCACTCAATAATTATCCCTCAAAATTGGAAACACAAGTCACACAAAATCTTTTTCCAAATCTAATAACACCTTGTTTATCAACATTAAACTATGACAACTCACCCTTCTCTACCTATTCTACCTTTTCCTATAAAACATGATACTACTTACAAGATTGCTTAATTATATCTAAAAAATACGACTACACTGATACCTAAAACAAAATGGAAGTTTCTGCATGCATAATTTATAGATAAAATTAATTAAATCATTTACCAACACATTATGTTCTAAATGTAGCATTGTTAATGATGCATTATATTTATAGATTAAAGCATTGAATACTTTGTTTTCTTTTTATATATGGTAATGAGTCATTCTATCACAACCCTTAATCATTTCCATCCATATTATCTATCTCTTGTTTAACTCTTTCTGAGTGAATACATACCTTAAACATTTATTATAAGTATATATTTTATACTTTACTCCATATAAATGATATATCCCAATTATTAAAGAAAAAAACACAATATATAACTCAAGGTAATGTGTAGGATAATTTATCTCATAAGGTTTCAATTATTATAAAGCATAAATAATTAAATGATCATTCTGTATTATAATACAACCAAGTCCCTTCAAAGAAGCATCACTATAGATAAAAAATTCACTATTTCTGGATGTTAGGGCCCAAACTAGAGCATTTACTAATCTTTATTTGAAAAAATTCACCACATTATTTCATAAAAATGAGTTGAAATCCTTTTAATGTTAAATTAGTTAGTGGTCTAGATAACTGAGAAATTGTTTCAATAAAACATTGGTAGTAACCTACTAAACCAATAAAAACACAAACTTATGTAACATTTTTTGGTCTTGGAAACTCATCAACCACTTTAGTTTTAGATGAATAAATAGTTATTCAATATTTATTTACAATATGATAAAAGAAATAAATATGTCCTAACTAGAAATCACATTTACTAAATTTTCCATATAACTTATTTTCTATAAATGTTTTAAAAAACACTCAAATGTTTCTCATGATCATCATAAATTTTAGATCAAATCATGATATCATCAATAAACACAACCAAAAACTTATCCAATAACTCATGGAAAACTCTATTCATAAGGTCCATAAATACATCTGTAGTATTTATCAACCTAAAGGGAATAACCACAAACTCATAATTCCCATACATAGAATGAAATGTTATCTTTATAATGTAATCCTACTTTATCTTTAGCTGATGGCACTCGGACCTGATATCAACCTTAAAAAAATATTGAGCTCCCTAAAGATGATCAAACACAACATTTATATGACTCAATAAATACTTATTCTTAATATTGATGTTATTAAATTATTTATAATCAATAAAAATCCTCATTGAACCATATTTTTTTTAATAAATAAAATATAAGCACCCTATGGTGAAGTTCCAGGATGAATGAATCCTTTATTAAGAAACTCTTGTATCTGCCTTTTCAATTCCAAAAGTTATACTTAAGCTATTCAATAAGGAGGTTTTGATATTGGATAAGCTTCAGGCTCTAAGTCAATAATTAATTTAATCCCCCGATATGATATAATAATAGGAAATGAATCAATAAAAACTCTCATATATTTATTTACAATAGAAACATTATGAATTTGAATAGTCTTATTATTATCAATAATATGTGCAAGAATGTGTAGACCCTGAATTAATTAAGACATTGACATAGCCTGAATAAACAAGTAATGTACTTGAAACCACATCACTAGATAGTCCATCATTTACTAAAGTATTAATAAAGTATTTAGCTAAACCTTTCTTCTGGTTATATTGAAAACTTTCATCTTTTATTCCTATCTTTGAACAAGTACTCACATAATGACCCATTTCATCACAATTAAAACACCTTACTCCTAGAATTTCATTATTTGTATGATCATTATTGTGATCCTTTTCTTTATAGTCATGATCCAAATTTCCAAACTTACCATAAAAAAAACCATGAAATATTTTATAAGAAATTATTCAGGGTCATTTTTACCACACTTATAAAAAGATACAAACTTTATTTTCTTACCTTAATATTTTCTTGATGGATGTTTCCCATTTTCCTGCAAACTAGACCTATTTTTATACTTGTTTTCATAGAACACATGATTATCTAAAAAAAATTTATTTCTACCTTCTTGGAACATCAAAAAAATTTCTCATAACTTTTAAATTCACAAGAATCCAATGATATTTTATATAATGGATTCAATCATGGAGTAAAATTGACTAATTTTACTATAAAGATCCTAGATAAAATTTGGTACATACCTTTCCAATAAAGTGAAGTTTTCTTAATATGAATCCAATGAGTCTTTATCCTTCCACCATAATTTTAATAATTTATTTTCTATAACGAGTAAAAAATCCTTAAGAAAATATTTCTCAAGTAAAATATCTTTAAAATTCATCCCATTCCAGGGAATCAATCTCTTATTTTTCTATGATATTGTTAACTATTGACCAATACTGATCAAATTAACCTTTAAAATGGTAAATAAAAAGAGTCTCCTATTGATTTTATGAATAATCCATGACTTTAAATATCTTCTCAAAGTATTTAATACATTATTCAACTATTATAGGTCCAGATGATCCATCAAACACCACCACTTCATTAGATGATCTACGATGGACCTGTTACTCTATGGTGAATGTAGATGACATCTACCATGGATAAAACCTCCATTAATAGCCTATAAAAACTGATCCATTATATAAAAAACATCTCTATTCCAATTCCAATCATTCATGTTATTGATTTGGAAGTATATTGTCCAATTGATGCCTTCCTACGTTAGTTTCCTTATTTCCTCTATGAAAAACCATTCTAAAATGACATAGTTTAGTTGAAGTAACATATAAATCATAAAATTATATATCATGATAACCATAAATTATAATCTATTAAGGGTACTAAATTACATTTTTTAAGCCTATAAAATTATCCAAATCCTCCTTTTATACCAACTATAAGGACGCAATAACTATTCAACCCATAATTTAATTTTTAAACAAGAATCTATTTTTTCATTATTGAAGATATTGTCAGGTTTATATTTTTAGATAATTAGTTCATAATTATTATATAACAAACCCATACATTAAAATTTGGCCACTTACTCTTAGTATCTATTTTTCCACAATACAAAACTTTTAAAATGAAACATGTTTTATTTTCATGAAAAATATTCACAATTTTCAAATTGACTTTATAATTGTTCTTAATCATCATTAAATAATATGAAAAATATTGGAAAACATGATATGGTCACAAAAATCCAAGTAATTGACATATAAAAAGTAATAAAGAAACTCTATAGTCCTTTTTGAAACAATGAGATCATTAAAGAAGTTTTTCCTTTAACGTAATAAACTTTGAACTCAAATAATCTTTTACTTACACATGAAAAAAATTTTCCTGCCCAAAGTTTTTCATAAAATGATTTATTATAAAACATAAATTCAAAATCATAATCATGAGGTTTTCTTAGAAAGCATGAGAACCCTTGAATTTTTTTTCTTAAAACATACCATTTTTAACCTAAAAGGGAATAATCATTCCTTTAAACAAAATATCATTAGATTACCTTATGGAATTAAAAAACTTCTATGAAAATGAATTATATTGAATATAAAATCCACATAGGTTCCTTGGTACAACATCTTCATAGAACCCTTATAAGAACCCTTACAATAACCTTTACATATAGAATATCCTACACGGTTAATTCCAAAATAATTCTTCAGAAAACATAAGAATTACTAAATGAATTAGAGAGATATATCAGGATCATCCTTCATCATAAAAAATATTAAAGAACTATAACATGCATATAATACATATAGTATCTCATTTCCATCATCAAATTCATAAAAATATATTTTTGATTCCATAAAAAAAACATTTTCAAATATTGATATATCACTTTTCTTGAAAACAAAATTTTCAAAAATAACATACCCAAAACAAAGGTAAGGAGGGTTTTTATTTGAAGAAAACTTGGAATATTTTAAAGTAACAAAAATATCAAATAATGGTTTGTTTTAAAGAGAAACCGTTGATGCTATATACATTCAAATAGAACATTCCTTCTGTTTTTTTGTGAATAAAATCAAAACATTCTATATAAAATATATGAAAATAATCCTTTTGAGAACCTTTAAAATAAAGTAAAAAGTGGAATGAAATGTATTTTACAATTCATTTATATCTATATAAGTATATACATAAAATAATTTTAATAATATGGACATGGAATAAAAATATTTAGAAAATAAATCTTTAAAACATTTAAAATGAGGTTTTTAAGGTGAAGTGTCCCTTATCTCATATCCAAATTGTCACATATGTTCTTTATCTTAAAAAATAATAAAATTATGTTAATTATTTACTTTATTAATAAACCTTTTAAAGTTTATTATTCATTTTATTTAAATTATATCCATGTTATACTTAATTACTTAATTGATTAAGTTTACCTCGAACATTTTGAGGATGTTTTCTTTATAAGTCTAAAACAACTTTGATTTGTTGAATTTAGTAAAATTGATAATTATAATATAATTTAAATGATATTAATAATTTTATAATTATAATTTTTATACATTTATTATACATTTATAACCAACTATTCAAGACGGTTATGAAAAATTAATTATATTACAATCATGGAGACGGTAGGCCGTACATATGCATGAGTCACATTTTCATTTTTCAAGGAAAATGGGTGAAAGAAGGTAAGAATAAATTTATATTTATATAATTATGAATATATAATAAATATAATATTATATATTTAAATGAACTTATATATACCATCTATGTGAGCTGGTGATGAAAAAAATCAAATTGCTTCGTAGAGGTGGTAATCCACACGCATGCACAAATGAAATTATCATTTTTTAATGGATAGAAAGGTAAGAAAATAGATAATATATTATATTTAAATAATTATAATTATGTCCTAAATATCATATATATATATATATATATATTAAATCTATCATTATAACCCTTTATGAGACGCAGTGATGGAAAATGAATTACATCGGTTCATAGGGTGGTAGTCCACCTTACACAAAAATGATGGTTTCATTTACCATTTTATGGAAGAGGAGGCAGATAAAGGTTATACCATAAACATAATAACATCTTATTATATATTAAATAATAGTTTTATTATTTTTTAATGGTTAATATAGGCTTTAACGAGATAAAATAATAAATAAAATAAAAACACTTAGTTAAGTGCTTTACCTTTTCTTCAGAAAACCTCCTTAGGTTTACACCTTTGTCTATATAAGGTGGGTATTTTGACCAAACCAAGGGATTTAGGAATTGGGATGGAATTTTATTAATTTATTTGGGTAGTTACTAGCTAAGACAAGAGGCTCTTTAATTTTGGATAAAAGAGAATATATGGTGTCCTTTTATAAGTGGGGGTGAGGTTACACTTGGAATTTTTAAAAAGATTAAAATATATTAATGTATTAATCAAGAAAAATGGATACAAAAGGGATCATTTAAAAATATGAGATGATATAAGTTCTGAATATGGACATAAAATTGTATTTATACACATTTTTAGGTCATTTTAATCCCTATCTTTTTAATTTCAACCCATTTTAACTCATACCATGATAACTAACATTTTTCAAAAGTTACTATTCATAATAAAAAATGAAAGTAGACTCATTAAAAAATTTGTACATGATGATTAAAAATATTGATACCATTTTATAAAATTCAATTACTAAAATTTTTAGAAATTACTTTTAAAATAAACCAACAAAATGTGATGAAAAACAATTTTTTTCTTCAAAAAATGCATTTTTAAGTATAAATTTATTTTTATACCAAATTAAACTATAATGTTGACTGAAATTATATTAATTGGATTATTAATAATATAAATAAATTAATTTTAATTTGAAACCATTTTAAAACAAAATTTAACTTTTTAAATTCTTAAAACAAAATATAGTTTTCAATTAAAATTAGCATTTTATACTATTCACCCAAAAATCAATTTTTTCAGAAAATTTATAAAAAATAATTATAAGATAATTTTTAATTTATGATATAAAAATGAAATTAATTTTCTCTAATTAAAATTATAAAATTTTTAAATCATGATTTTAAATAAAACCATATAATATATGTAATCAAATTTAGTAAGAATAAAACTACTTCATTTTTTTAGAAAATTACTTAATATTCATATAGTGAATACAACTCTATGAAATATAATTAATGAATATTAATAAGCATGAAATTGATTTAATAGTGTTGTTACCTGGGTTGTTACATATATTCATTGATATACTTTGTGGTGTTTTCTTATTATCAATCCTTCTTACCTGAGTTTGGTGAGATACCTAGCATGTGAACATTAATACTTTAATACCCTAGCTACACAAGTCTACATGTTGACTTAGCTAACATGAGGGTGGTTGGGTATGTTTTTTATCATGTCGTTAGTTGGAGCACAACCATGATGATATTTTTCCACTTGTATGAAAAGTTAAATACATCTGGATCTTGATTGAATTAAACCAAGGAAATACATGGACATGCTCAGTTGTTTCACATATAATGTGTTAAACAACTTGGATAAGTGACATGTGATGTAATTATAAGATATATTAATGACATGTTATGTATTCATCAACCTGGTTAGTCTTTTTTAGAGAATTATGAAAATATTATCTCACCTATACTAGATTGACATGTTCCATGTCTAGTAGTCACTTAGTGTCATTGATAATGGGATTATATAGGTGAAAATACGATGTATATGATATATATTGTGGTGGAAATGTTCATATAGATATATGAATTTGTTTAATAGAGATCAAACTAGGACTCTTAGTATCTTTAGTAGAATTGATGCTTTGTTAGATTCCACTCTTTTTTTACTTATATGAAATATAGATTTTATAGTTTTTATCAATGATTCTTTGTCCTATAGGGTCACATAGTTAGGCCCTTGGATAAGGATAAGGTTTTAGAAAAAGTGTAGGTTAAAAATGAATAGAGTTTATTAAAACCATATCCAAAATATTTTGGATGGATTCACAAAGAGTTTTTAAGTTTTTTTATAAATTCATTATGGGATTTTTGTGAAAGTGGGAGGTTTTTAGAAGTGCACATAAAATCCATGCATGCGATGCATTGTGAATACATCCATATGATGTATATAGATTACAAATAAAATATTTAATGGTTTTATCAATTATGAATCAAATGGTTTGATTCATTATGAAATACTCATTTATTAAACGATTTTAATGAATTAACATCAACATGTTGTAATTTTCAAGTTCCATGATATGGAACCCAATACATTACAATTATAACCAACACTCTTCATTCCATGAAGATCATAAAAAATTATATATAAAAGGATTATATCCTCTCATATTATGTATGTAATACTTTGAATCCATAGAAAAAACTCTCTTCCTTCATGTATTCTATTTTTCACTATAAGTAAAGGCACTAACATCCGTTGATGTCCTAGAATCCTCATGCTATAATCATGGATCCATTGGTCAGTGTACTCCCTTATAGTTAGGAAGTATTTGTTTGATGCTTCAATGATCTTTATCAAGTATTATATTCATAAATTGAAAATGTAAGCTACTGTAATGGCCGAATACTAGGTATTCTCTATTTTACAATATTTCATGCATTTTTATTCTTGGAGATAGGTCTACTATGTTTTTGGGTTGTCTTAAACCATAAATTATTATTATATTATCATAAAAAGTACATCAATTGGAATATAATTATAATATATATATATATATATATTAATTTAAGGTATAACTCCAAAATATCCTACTTTCACTAAAGCCTCATAGCCTTTGTTCCATTTCACATTATATTATATCATATACAATAACTTATGAAACCATATTCAAAAATATTTTTGGATATATTCCAATTTTTTTGTAAAGCTATCATAAGATTCACCTTATATCTCATCATAGATAATACATTTTTAATACCCATCCAAAACTCTTTTAGATTAAATCTAAAACACTTTTAGAGTAGCTCTCTGAGTCAAACTCAATACTATTTCATTCAACCACAAAGTATGGACCTACATAAATTTTTATATTTTAAAACAAATCTAAATAATCAGATCCATAAATGTAAGAAAATATTATCCTCTAGAAAAGGATAAATTCTACTGAATCTACAAATGGATTTGGTATGATCTCCATTAAACACATGCATCTCCATTCCTGTGTTCACCTATTGCATCATATGAAAGCATGCATTATCTTATGATCCATTTGTCTAATACATCATGTGAAAATGGGTTATGGAATATTTCAATCCCGTATGTACACCTCAAACATTCATAATTATATTAGTATAGAATGACCAATTTGATGAATACATCATATGTCATCCACATTATGTATGAGCATGTCACATTCCCTCACCTAAATAAATAAGAACCACATATGTAATATCTAGGTACACCCATAAAATTCCTCATTCTATCTCAATTGAGTTCCTAAATATATTAATCATTATAAAATATGAAAAATACCATCTTGTACAACTTTCAGTCGATGAAATGATTAACAATATACCAAACCACCCCTAATTAGCTAAGCCTCAAGGCTCACGTAAGAAAGGTATCCAATTATAAAGGTTCTCATAGTGGATATCTCACCAAAATTAGGCAGTGAGGACTCAAAATATGATATATAAACCCCTATTATAACAAATATATAGTTTATGAATCTCCATGCAGTATAATTAGCAGGTCATTCAGAACATAAAACTTGTTTTATGCCTTATATGCACATTCTATATCCTGATACAAGAATCATACTCATAATAACCATAACATTTAATCATAGCCTATAATAATCCATGAAAAACATCGATTAGGGATAACTCAAAGGTGTACTTTGAGAGGTCAATTATCATTTAATTTTATGAAATTTATATTAATATATACATATATACAACCAACATGAAGGAATGATAAAATTTAGATTCTATTTTACAAAACATGATATATTTAATATTCTTAAACACCTTTTAGAATACTTAGAAAATCTATATATAAGTTCCTATCTAACATATAATATATGATATATTTACACGTTATCCTTCTATTTGATATACTTTTAGGAGTTTTGTTAAACTAATTACATCTCTATGAAATTAATGCCACATCATAAAGTGAACACCTGGTAAAATCCTCCCACTAGACTCTTTATCAAGTAACATCTATGAAGCAATCTATTTTAAATAATGGTGAGAGTTTGGGATCATACAACTGGTGTCCAACTCCTTGAACATGTTCAATATCCTTAAATGCACAAAATCAAATGTTATGATGTTAATAACTTATATTGTCTACTTATAACTATTTCTAAATTTAACAACATCATCTTTATAACCATTTTAATCAAACTTTTCCCCTGAATTTTTTGGTAGCTGATGTAACTATTTAAATTATCACTTATCAACACAGCCTAAACTCCTTTAGGATAAAGTGACATTCACTTTGTTATGGTAACTAAATTAAACTCATTAAATTTCTATTTATCACCACACTTTAAAATATTTTAGGATATTAAGTGAAATTTACTTTGAGTTTGACTGTCATAATAATTTTTTATTAACTTTGAAATTATCTAAGTTCAAACATACTCCCACAAGTCTCTTAGACACTAGATTCTCTTTAGAATATCATGATAGGATTTTAAAACTATTTTTTGTATGGAAATAATACTTATTTCATTAAGTGTGAGTATTTAAAAAATAAAAATTTATATCCATATCATATATGGCATTCTATTCATTTTGAGAATTTTTTGAAAAGAAGATTATTCCATAAAACATGCGACTAATGGTTATGGAATATGAATTTTTCATATTTTAACAAACATCTAGATAAACACTATTATCCAGAATTATTTTTTTATACTTATCTTCTTCTAAAAATTTATTATAGAATCTAATGAATCATAAACCATGTATATTGAATCCATCATCTCCTATTTTTCATAATAAATCATTATGAAAACAAATTCTCTCATCATATAATATAAATGAGATGAAGATACACATTCTTTATTTAGATTCATTTGAGCTTGATATATTCCTTTATATTCAAATATTTAATGAAACAACCCATTGATTCATCACTTGAATGAAAATTACAAGCTCTATTAATTTTTTCTCTTTATTTTGAACTCCCATATACTCAAAAAATTTAAAAATTATACGTTTTGTATAACATAATATTAAAAATCAAAGAATTAATTTATATAACACTGATAAATAATATGGATTATCCATGGAATTTTATAAAAATATTTAGGTATCCATACAATTCCATCACATTGAATCTTTACTCCTCCTCCCCGATAGCACTAGGTTTCAATGACCTTGACTGAATACTTGAAGTGTGACACCTCTACATCACTGTGGTATTTAATTTTATTTAATTTTGGGTTATTTTGAGGTTTTTTGGTGTTCTCAACATTGTTCAAGTGTTTTGGGAAACCCCATATAGTTTTTAACCTTTGTTATAGAAGACCATGATGTGGACCAGGGAGGCTACATGATGGTTTGTCTTGAAACCTTAGTAAATTTTCAATCATTGGATGATCATAATGTAAAGTAGGGGATGTGCAATAAAGGGTCTTTTTTTCCTGGGAGTGGATTTTTTGAAGGGAGACATACCATGATGCAGGGGTGAGGCTGCATTGTGGGATCCTCCTTGGGAGGGTTCTCTACACCATGGTGCTTGGTACAGTATCATACAATCCTAAGGATTGGGAATTAGGGTTTTGAGTGATTTAGAGGATCTACACCATAACATATAAGGACACAACACAGAGGCCGAGTGCTTAGGAGGTTTGTTAAGCCTGATCTAAGTACTCCATGCTACATGATGGGGGATGAATTATAGAGGTTTTCTAGAGATGTTGTTAGGAAAAAATTCCTCAAGGTAACATTGCAGTATTTTTAGGCTGATTGTGTTTGTTGACAAAGCAGGTTACCATGGTGAATTGTCAAGTTCCAGAGGTATTTTTGACAATCCATGTTGACAAAGAACGATGAAAAAGGAACAAACGATCTGAAGGCGGTACAAAAGAGCAGTACAAGGTGGTGCCATTTCCCAGTGTTTGCCAACTTTTTGGGGTCCAAAATTTGGAGGTTGGTGAGCATTATGAAAATTGGATATCCATGAAGATCTCATTTAAATATGGAAAATTCATGAGTTATGCAAAGATAGGCTTCATGGATTGAATTTTTCGAAGACAAGAAGAATGTTGATGGTGTTCTTCGCGATTATGTCAAGATTCGCGAACAGCATAGGTTGAAGCGCATCGTGAAAGTGTAGGGATTTGTGAGGGAGCTTTGTGGCAAAGGTGTGAAAGAATGTTGACGGTGATGCTCTTCGATTACGTCAAGCTCCGTGATCAGAAAATTTCCGTGATGCTTCATGATTTTGAGAGAATTCTGGCGGAAACTTCTAGAGATTTTGTTGGGAAAAAATCCCTCAAGCTAACATTGCAGTATTTTTGGGCTGATTGTGTTTGTTGACAAAGCAGGTTACCATGGTGAATTGTCAAGTTCTAGAGGTATTTTTGACAATCCATGTTGACAAAGAATGATGAAAAAGGAACGAACGATCTGAAGGCGGTACAAAATAGCAGTACAAGGTGGTGCCATTTCCCAGTGTTTGCCAACTTTTTGGGGTCCAAAATTTGGAGGTTAGTGAGCATTATGAAAATTTGATATCCATGAAGATCTCATTTAAATATGGAAAATTCATGAGTTTTGCAAAGATAGGCTTCATGGATTGAATTTTTCGAAGACAAGAAGAATGTTGATGGTGTTCTTCACGATTACGTCAAGATTCGCGAACAGCAGAGGTTGAAGAGCATCGTGAAAGTGTAGGGATTTGTGAGGGAGCTTTGTGGAGAAGGTGTGAAAGAATGTTGACGGTGATTCTCTTCGATTACGTCAAGCTCCGTGATCAGAAAATTTCCGTGATGCTTCATGATTTTGAGAGAATTCTGGCGGAAACTTCAGAAAATTTCCGTGATGTTATACCATGCATTGCTGCTATGAATACATCCATTCCCAAAGAGAGAATTTTCAAAGAAGATATTTTCCTCTCATTTCGCGAAGGTTGTTTGCGTAGCCAGTGTGATTCGCGAAAGAGAGGAGCTTCGCGGCGACTAATCTAGCTCCGCGAAGGAAGTGCGCTTCGTGAGGCCGCATGCTCTAAGGAGTATGCTTCGAGAAGAGGCACGAGCTTCACAATGAAATAATCTTTACAAAGGATTGAGCTTTGCGAAAAGGCAAGAGCTTCATGAAGGCTTGTTTGAGATTTGCGAAATTGGGATCCTCGTGAAGTAGGGTGCTTTGTGAAGGTTTTTCCTAAAGGAATTACCTAGTGTTAAGGGGCGAAGTGGTATTCATCTGTGGATGAAATCTTGACATCAACATAGAATCTATCAATTGTAGATGATTCATGTATTCATGCGAATGAAGAGACCTATGTGTCTATAAACTGTGAGTGAGTCCTTTCTAGAGCAGTGATCTAGGGAAGAGGAAGAAGGTGATACTCTCCACCGGCAGTGATCCAGAGAGAGAGAAACAGGGAGTGACCCTTGGGAAAGCAGTGATCTGACCCTAAACTTTGTAAAGACAGTGAGCCTAGGAATAGAAGTGATCTATCCAGAACTTTTTAAACAGTAGTGCGCTTTTAGCAGATTTGGTACATCGGCACATCGCCGGTGTATGCTCCTTGGATGTAGCCTAGTGAGGGTGAACCAAGTAAAAATCACTGTGTCCTATGCATGATTTAGTTCTTGTTTATAATTTTCTATAGGAAAAGAGAGAGAAGAGTGTCTTACTTAACAGTGAGACATGATCAATAGGGATAGTTTTTTTAATCTGTCATACCCTGATTCACCTCTCCCTTCAGGGTATCTAACCTAGTGAACCTAACAATTGGTATTAGAGTGAAAGGTTTTTATCAGTGGTTTCTCTCAAATGGGGGTCACCAATCATAAACGGATTCCGATCTTCGACAGGAACAATTTTCAGCTATGGAAGAATCAGATGCAACACTACTTCTGATCTTTGGGAATGGATGTATTCATAGCAGCAATGCATGGTATAACAACTGACATCAACAATGGGGCATTATCAGAATCTGAACAAAGAGAATTGGATTCTGACTCCAAGGGCATAAATGATGTAGGGGGAGCCCTATCCAATCCTATCTACACAAAGGTGATGTCTTGTAAAACATCACATGCTATGTGGGAAAAGCTATTAAATATATATGAAGGAGATACAAAGGTCAGAGAAGAAAAGCTTCAAGTGTTGTGGAACAAGTATGAAGATCTAAGAATGAACCTGAATGAGTCTGTTGATACATTCTTTGACAGGGTAAATGTTGTAGTGGAGGACATGCAAGGTCTTGGAGAAGTTATTAAAGACATAAAGATTGTGAAGTGCATCTTGAGGAAACTTCCACCTCGATTTAATCCAAAATTTTCAGTTTTGGAAGATAAAGACATGAAAGAGTTGCCATTGGATAACCTGTACAACACTCTTGTTGCATATGAAATGAGAAATGATGATAATGATGCTGTAGAAAAGGGGAAATCCAAACAAGTGGCATTCAAGGCCATGAAGAATCTCACCATTGAAGACTCTCAAGAAGAATAAGAGATAGATGAGGTGATGTCATTCCTCTCCTCAAACCATCAAATAGGTAAGGGAAAGTTTAAAGGGAAGATTCCACTTGCTTGTTTTCGATATGAAAAGGTTGGACATCTTATGGAAAGGTGCCCTAAAAAGTTCCAAGAGGATAATGATGTAGATGAAATCGAAATTCCCAAGAAGAAGTCTCCAGCCTATGGGAAAGGCAAGAAACAGTTCAAGAGAAATTTCTTTAAGAAGAAGAACCTTCTTTCAAAATAATATGATAGTTCAGATGAGTCTGAGGTTGAGGAGGTTGAAGAGATAGAGAACTGCAGAGATCGTGGAGAAAATGATATGGTGGTAGTTGTCTGTAGTTCGAAGAATAAGAATGAAACTGAAGCTGATGAAGAAGAAGAAGAAGTTGAGGGAAGAGTTGATATGCAAGATGAGTTAGAGGCTGCCTATGAGGAGATAGATGTTTGAAGAGCCAAAACAAAGAAAGCCAACAAATTTGTTTGTGACGCCAAACTCTATATGCAGCAGCAGGAAGAAGAGAAGTCTGAGTTGATGAAAGAAATTGAGAAACTCAAGTCATCAACACCAGAGGACTCAGAATCAATTAGTGAGTATAAAATAAAAATTGAATAACAGAAAAGGGAGATCGATAACTTGAACAACATAAGGAAAGATCAAATCTAGTGTATTGAAGAACTTGAAGGAGAAATTGTCAGTTTGTGGAAAAAGGTAAAAAATCATGAAAACTCTTGACTCCTGCTGGATCATCAGGAAAGAAGGTCACTCAGAAAACCGAGAAGCTAAAAATAGAGAATAGTGGTTTAGCAGAAAAGAATAATCAACTTTGTTCAGATGCTAAGACCGATGGGGGGCTAGACCGAAAACAAAAAGCAGTGAAAATTGTGGTCAGACCACAAGCACCCACTTCAAGATTGAAGATTGATTTGGGCACTAGGCAGAATCAGAACATTCAGAGATCCCAAGGGGAAACTTGTAGTGCAGAAGTCAGGCAAAGGAATGAACCTCATATCTGGTGTTATTTCGGTGGAGAGATGGGACATTCACAATATATGTGTTCCATATCCAAGCGATATCGAAGGGCACAAGAACAAAGGTGGTATCCAAACAGAGAACGGTTCTCCAGAATATATTTCGAAGGAAACTGTTTTTGGTGTGGAGGATTCGGCCACATGGCTAGATACTGCACTTCGACCATACAAAGGAATGTGCCAAAGTAGAACCAAAATGTTGACAAACAACAGGTCAATGAACCAACAAGTGAGTTGAAAATGCAAAATAGATTTTCGCCTTTGCAGGATGAAGCTGGTCCATCATACTCTGAGAAAGAACAAAAGTCTCAATCCATGCCGAGTGTGAAGGAAAAAATATGGACCAAGAAGAAGAAGAATGAGAAGGCTGTGGTGGCAGAAATTGCCCTTAAAGCATTAGATCGCTCTGGTGTGTGGATCCTTGATAGTGATTGCATATCTCACATGACAGGTAATAAGGATCTTGTTACAGGTGTAAAATATGACAAATAAGGATTTGTCAAGTTTGGAAATGATGAAGGCCTGAAGATTATTGGCTCAGGAAAGACCAAGTTTGGGGGAAAAGAGATGAGACGTGATGATGTCTTAGTAGTAGAAGGACTCAGTCACAATTTGCTCAGCGCCAGTCAACTATGTGACTCAGGACATTCTATAAGGTTTACTAAGAATATTTGTGTCGTCAAAGGAAGAGATGGAGAAATAATCCTACAGGGAAAAAGAAAAAAGGGAAATCTCTACCTGGTAAGTGGAGAAGAAGATATGTGTTTTCTGTCCAGAGAGGAAGAAAACAAGTTGTGGCATAAATGACTTGGTCATATTTTCCAAGCATCCCTGGAAGATCTGGTGATGTGTGATGCAGCAAGAGACCCCCCTAAGCTTTCATGTGATCGTACTCACACATGTGATGCTTTCTAACAAGGGAATCTCATCAGAAAGACATATAAAGAAAATTAAAATAAGTCAACAAGAGTGCTTGAATTGGTGTATGCTGATGTTTTTGGTCATATCACACCAATATTAATTGACAGAAAGAGGTACTATGTTCTTTTCATTGATGATTATAGTATAATGGCATGGATATTTGTTATTTCCCATAAGTCAGATGTGTTCAGTTGCTTAAAACAGTACCAGAGGGAGTGCGAAAGAATTCTTGGATAGAAAATTATGAAGTTTTTTACTGATAATGGTACAAAATTCACAAATATTCAGGTGGAAGAATATCTTGAGAAACATGGGATAAGGCATCAAGTTTCTTCAGTATGAACTCCCCAACATAATGAAGTGGTTGAAAGGAGAAATCAGATCATCAACAACATGGCCAGAACAATGCTTGTAGAAAAAGACCTACCAAAGAAGTTTTAGAAGGAAGAAGTATTGACATCAGTCTACATTTCTAACAGGGCCCTTTTGTGTTCGAAGGAAGGAAAGACTCCGTATGAAATGTGGTACAGAAAGAAGCCAAAAGTGAAATACTTTTGAATATTTGGAATTAAGTACTTCATTCTCAATAAAGAAAAGCATAGGAAGTTTGAATCATGTGGAGATGGGGGAATATTCCTGGGATACTCAGGAAAAATCAAAGCATACAAATGATTTAACAAGAGGTTGGGAAAAGTAGTTGAGAGCAATGATGTCACTATTGTGGAAAGTGAAGAGAATATTCAACAGCATAGTGAACAGTTTCTTGATGAAAGTACTGAAGAGGAAAGTAACACAGGAGGAGCAGAAGTGGAAGATGCTGACTCAGAAGAAGACCCTGATGATGAACAAGAAAGTGTCAAGTCTGTGTCTGCAAGGAAGCCAAAGAGTCCAGCTGAAATTGATAGGAAGAATATCATTGGTGATCATATATCTCCAGTTCAGACAAAAAGAATGAAGTCACTACAATAGAAATCTTTCCTATCTCAGGTAGATCCGAAATGTTTTGCTGATACATCTGAAGATGAAAACTGGGTTCCGGCTATGAATGAAGAGCTTGATCAGATTGAGAAGAACCAGATGTGGGAGATTGTTTCGAGACCAGTAGATAAGAATGTCATCGGGACTAAATGGGTCTAACACAATAAGATGAATTAAGATGGAATAGTGGTTTGAAACAAAGCACGACTAGTGTGAAAAGGATACTCCCAGATAGAGGAAATAGATGTTGATGAGACATTTGCACCGGTTGCAAGGATGGAGACAATCATATTATTCCTAGCCATTGCCGTGCAATGTAAGTTCAAAGTGTTCCAGATGGATATCAAATCCACATTATTGAATGGGGTTCTGTAGGAGGAAGTGTATATTGAGTAGCCAAATGGTTTTCTCATTCATGAGGATGAGAACAAGGTTTGCAGACGGAAGAAGGAATTTTATGGGCTGAAACAAGCACCAAGAGCATGGTACTCATGGCTTGATCAGTACTTGAAGAATCTTGGTTTCCAACGTGGGGGAGTTGATTACAATCTCTATTTCAAAAATGAAAATAATCAAAGAATGATGGTGTTAGTTTATGTCAATGAAATAATATTTGACAGATCAGATAAATCTCAGTGTAGACAATTTTCCGAATTCATGAAAAGTGAGTTCAAAATGTCAATGATTGGAGAGATAACATTTTTCCTTGTTCTACAGGTGACATAAGGAAGGAATAGAACATTCATTTCACAATCCAAATATGACAAGGAAGTTTTGAAAATATTTGGAATGGAAAATTCCAAGGAGATGAAGACTCTGATAGTTACCTGGATGAAATTTTCCAAAGATGAGGATGGAAAGGTAATTGATATCACAAAATATAGGAAAATCATTAGAAGTTTTCTATACTTGACTGCAATAGGGCCTGACATTGTATTCGCCACATTCCAAGCATCGAGATATCAGAGTAATTCCAAGGAAAGCCACATGCTTACATTGAAAAGAATAATTTGGTATATCAAGGGCATAGTGGATTTTAGATTGATGTATAATGGAAAATCTCAGACAGAGTTATTGGGATATACTGATGTAGATTGGGCCGGCTCAGTAGATGACAGGAAATCAACATCAGAAGGTTCATTCTATCTTGGTGGAATATGTATTGCTCGGAAAATCAAGAAGAAAGATTACATCTCATTAAGCACCGCAAAAGCTGAGTATATTGTGGCCACTCAAACTTCACATAGTTATTGTGGATGAAACAATAGATTGATGATATGGGAGTTGAAGTGAAGTCTCCGATTAGAATCCAGTGCGATAACTCAAGTTCTATAAATCTCAGCAAAAATCTCATCCATCACTCAAGGAAAAATCACATTGAGATAAAGTATCATTTTATCAAGGAGAAGGTTGAGCAAGGAATTGTGAAGTTGGAGTATGTGCCTACAGAGATATAGGTTGCTGACATCCTGACAAAGGACTTACCCAAGGAAGATTTTGAGAGGCATCGACTAGATCTGGGAGTTTAGTCACCTCCCTACACTTAAAAGAGTGTGGATGTGGATCCCCCTATCCCCGAGGTATGGTGTGTTTTTCTCTAATGCGCTAATCTGTGTTTTTTCCAATGTTGCAGACCGCAAATGGGTGACCTTTGGGTTCATTAACAAAGGGGGAGAAATAGTGACTCCCCAAGGGGGAGAAAATATGGCTAAGGAAGGGAGAAAATTTCTTAGTAAAAGACATGGGGAGAAGCTAACAGATGGATCAGCGAGATAGGGGGAGAGAAATAAGATAGGGGGAGCGTTTTAAATCTGATGATGCTAGAATTGATCGATCAAAGAATAGATATCATGATAGCTGAGGATCGTGATAAAAGCATAAGAGTGATGTTGGAATGGTGAGAGAAGGTTTCCAGCCATCACCAATTGGCATCAGTGTGGTTTAATAATTGGTATCAACTTAGCAATTGGTATCAGTTTGGAATCGACAATTGGTGTCTGACATGAAGTGATTCATTGATGAAATTTTCATACTACTCTTGTTTCTCACGCCGAGCATTTCTCATGTGGGATTAGAGTATGTGTTAAGTGATTCCTTGAACACTATTAGAATTGAAAGAGGATAATGGTGGTAGTGGCTAAAAGGAGCTTCAGTGAGGTATCAACATGAAGAAAATCATTCTGAGAAGAGTTGAGAAGATTTGTCAACAAACCCAAAGGGGGAGATTGTTGGGAAAAAATCTTTCAAGGTAACATTATAGTATTTTTGGGTTGATTATGTTTGTTTAAAAAGTAGGTTTCCATGGTGAATTGTTAAGTTCCAGAGATATTTTTGACAATCCATATTGAAAAAGAACGATGAAAAAGGAACAAACGATCTAGAGGCTGTACAAAAGATCAGTACAAGGTGGCGCTATTTCCCAGTGTTTTCCAATTTTTCGGGGTCCAAAATTTGGAGGTTAGTGAGCATTGTGAAAATTGGATATCCATGAAGATCTCATTTAAATATGGAAAAGGCATGAGTTTCTCAATAATAGGCTTCATGGATTGAATTTCACGAAGACAAGAAGAATGTTGACAGTGTTCTTCACAATTAGGTCATGCTTCACGAACAGAAGAGGTTGAAGCGAATCACGGTGGTGAAGGGATTTTCAAGGGAGATTAGTGGAGAAGGTGTGAAAGAATGTTGATGGTTATTCTCCACGATTACTTCAAGATCTGAGATCATAAAATTGCCGTGATGCTTCATGATTTTGAGAGAATTTCGGCAGGAACTTCAGAACTTTGCTATTTGAGATGACGTGTTGTTGACTTCGTACAGAAGGTTCAAGGGTCGGTAGAAACACCTATAAATAGAGGTCAACCCCCTCGAGAGAAGGAGAGATAATTTTTGAAGAATATCTTTTTATCTCATTTCGTGAAGGTTGTTCGAATAGCCAGTGTGCTTCGTGAAAGAGAGGAGCTTCACAACGGCTAATCTAGCTCCATGAAGGAAGTGCGCTTCGTGAGGCTGCGTGCTCTAAGGAGTGTGCTTTGCGAAGAGGCAGGAGCTTTGCGATGACCTAAGATTTGCAAAGTCTTAAGCTTCGTGAAAAGGTACGAGCTTCAAGAAGGCTTGTTTGATCTTCGTGAAATTGGGAGCCTCGTGAAGTAGGGTGCTTTGTGAAGGTTTTTCCAAAAGGAATTGCCCAATGTCAAGGGGAAAAGTGGTATTCATCTGTGGATGAAATTTGGACTTCAACAGAGCATCTATCAATAGTTTAGGATTCATGTATTCATGCAAATGAAGAGACCTACATGTCTATAAACTGTGAGTGAGTCCTTTACAGAGCAGTGAGCTAGGGAAGAGGAAGAAGGTGATCCTCTCCACCGGTAGTGAGCTAGAGAGAGATAGAAACAGGGAGTGACCCTTGGTAAAGCAGTGAGCTGACCCTAAACATTGTAAAGGCAGTGAACCTGGGAATAGAAGTGATTTATCCCAAACTTTGTAAATAGTACTGCGCTTTTAGTGGATTTGGTACATCGTCACATCGCCGGTGTATGCTCCTTGGATGTAGCCTAGTGAGAGTGAACCAAGTAAAAATCATTGTGTCCTGTGCATGCTTTAGTTCTTGTTTATACTTTGCTGTAGGAAAAGATAGAGAAGAGTTTCTTGATTAACAGTGAGACAAGATCAATAGGGACAATTGTTTTAATCTTTCATACCCTGATTCACCCCCCCTCTCAGGGTATCTAACCTAGTGGACCTAACAGATGTTCACCATTCCACAAGCCATAAAGGTTGTTCCATGGTGAGGGTCTGGGAAGGGGCACTATAATGTGGTGTATAAAAACTATGTTGTGGTGGTTCCTTACCCATTTTTTGTGGTTTTTCCATTTTTCCCTATCATCCTTTAAGGGTT
Source organism: Viscum album (assembly GCA_963277665.1). Lineage (NCBI taxonomy): Eukaryota > Viridiplantae > Streptophyta > Magnoliopsida > Santalales > Viscaceae > Viscum > Viscum album. The sequence goes on along the minus strand of OY728136.1, from coordinate 989,706,753 downwards.
TTTCCCCCTTTATACCCTCTCTATCACACATTTAGACCTAGGGAGAGCTCCTTGAGATCCTCCCTCTCATCCTCCTCCCTTGGTTTAATCCTCATTTTCTTTGATTTTAAGTTGTTTGTAGAGGTTAGTTCCCTATTTATTCTTCTCCTCTCTAACCTACCTCCTTTCCATAAATTTATCTTCCTCCTAGAAACCATAATCATTATGGAAGATGAATTTAAGGTATATGTTGGTTCTAATAATTGGGTCTTTGATGTTTAAGTGTTTTAGAGTGTCTTATTACTTTTTGGATGTTTTCCATCAAAGGTGACGTGTTGTGATTTTTTCCACCTAGATAAAGGTTGGTGTTATAACACTCATATTTTCATACATATTTTTAAACATATTATAATAATTTTCAAATATTTTTAAAAACTAATCCCATGTAATGAAATGTTTTTTGAAAATATGAGAATTTTGAATTAAAGAATTAAAATTTATTAAAATTAATGTTTTTGATGTTTTATTTTAATTAAGAATATTTTGAGAATTTACTTAGTTGTTTTCAATAGTATTTTAGGTAAAAAAAGTGCCTAGGTCAGTAAGCCCTCAACAAGGACAACTCTCCACTTAGCTATCCCACAAGGGGTCGACCATTCAAGCTAGCATTAAGAGGGGTTGCTCAAGACAATAAGAGAGAGATCCACATGAGGGACCAAGCCTGTGTAGTGTGTGGCTTGTAGGGAAGAACCCACCACTGCATAGGTGGGCCTCAACCTGAATGGGTTGTGCAGTGCGGTGTGACCCATATATGTGTGTGCTATGGTGTACTAGGATACTATCCACGGAGTATGCTTATGAGCTAGGATAAGATGCTTTGTCATATAAAGAAGAACTGAACTGTACTATATTTTTATGTGGGACAACATTTAAATTTGTACTATTAATTTTAACTAAATGGCCACCGTTTCTCACCTCTATGCCCTAGCCCATCTCAAACACATGCCTCTGCCATCTCCGCCACTCATTGATGCCACCTCCTATGAAACACATGAGAACCTACATGTAAGTGGATATGGGAGCTCAAACTCAATACATTAGCCAATTCCAAGTCCGATTACCACCATAGAAGACCTTAGAGGCTTGTTCCAACCTCTCGGAAGCCCTGCATGAGAGATGATCTTCATCTGGTAACTTTGAAGTCCGGATGGTAGGAATAGGATTTCATTACTATACCTATATAGTGGATTACCACTACCATGATGCCACTTCACCATGACACATCCCATGAAACCCATGAATAAGGTCGTGTTACTCAGCCATTAGTCCAGCCCACTAAAGATCTCCTGGGATCTATGGGAGAATGTTTAGATATCTCCTTTAAACAGAGGATTCAAATTTAAAAATATGAAATGATAATAATAAATAACTAGAGATAAATGGAAGACAATTTCTAGGACCAAGGATCATGAATCCTTTCTTATAAAAGGAGGGTTAGGACACTAAAAATAAATCTACATTGAGGAGTTGGAACTACTTAGAGGAGGAGATCAACTGATGATTTCATTTTATCTTTATTATATTTTTATTTTATTTTTTAGTTTCATTCTACTATAATTTAAATTTAATTTATTTCTCAATATAACCCATTCATTTTGTTAAAGTGATTCATCCATCTATTATTATTCTTCTTGTTTTATGTTTTATCTTAGTTTCTTTATCTACCTCTTATCTATTTTATTTTATTTTCTCTCTCTATATCATACTTATTCTTTTTATTTTATTCTATTTATTATATTCTTCCACCATGAACTCTTATACTCACGATGATGAGTAACTGACCTGAGTAATATCCCATGGGAGTAATCTAGTTCTTAAACCTGAGGCTATATTTAAATTCTTCTTTAGGTTAATCCACAGATGATTTATAGTGGGTGTAATCCTCAATGTGGTTATATAAGGTTTAAATTCTTATTCTAAAATCATTATCCCTCTACTGAGGAAGTGGATGTGGAGTGTGCTTGGTGGTTATTAAGTGCACTGTGAATTCACAAAGGGATAGATTAAGGTGTGAACATATACAGTTATTCACTAAGTAGATTTAAAACCAGATAGTGAAGGTGCTCCCTAGAAAAAATATCTCTGGTGAACTTTCTTTATTTCTATTATCATTCTGTTTCATTTCATGGTAATTTATAATTTGATATCATTATATTATTTTAGAGAATAATCAATACAAAAAAATATTATTCTTTTAAGAAAATAATAATAACCAAAAAAATAGTGAGGATAATTAGAATTAGTGAGTAGATAACTGTGAAGTTCTTTAAGTGAGAAAAACCTAGTCAGCCAATGTGCTGCATTAGAAAAAATTAGAAATTTTCATTCACCACACCTCGAGATAAGTGTATCATCAAAATTAGAACCATTTCTAGGGAATCTCACTTGAAAGAGGAGGCTGAATGCTACATTCATTTTTTCTTTCTTCCACGTTCTATTTTCATTTTATTTTGGATATAGTATTAATTTAGTTTCTTTTATTTTTAATATAACTCATGCATTTTTTTGATTTAAAATTATTTCTAACCCCAATTATTCTTCTTCTTATTTTTTATGTTCTTATTATAATTATATCATTCTATCTTTCTATTTTATTTTATTTTCTCATATCTTTTATTTTATTTTTCTCTCTCTATCGTTATCATTATCTCTAATTATTATTATTATTATTTATATTCTATTCATTATTTTCTTCCACTATGAACTATTATACCCATGATAATGAGTAATAGACCCGAGGAATATCTTTTGGGAGTAATCTGGTTCTTAAGCCTGATGGCATGTTTAAATTCTAATTTGGGTTAATCTAAGGATGCCTTACAGTGGGCGTAATCCTCACTGTGGTTATATAAGGTTTAGCTTCTTATTCTACAACTATTATCCATCGATTGATATTGTGAATGTGGAGTGTTTTTGGTAGTTGTTAAGTGCACTTTTCATTCACAAATGGGGTAAATTAAGGTGTGTACACATACAGTGGAGTGTGTTAACTAAAAATATTTGAAATAGGATAATGAAGATTCTCCCTAGAAAACTCTATCAGGAGAACTTTATTTTATAATATCATTCTATTTTAATTTCATGATAATTTATAATTTCACGTATTTTCATTATTCTAGAAATTTTTAAAACTCAAAAATTTCATTGCTTCTATTAATAATAAAAACACAAAAATAAATAAGTAGGTGAATCAAAATTAGTGAGTAGACAACTATGGATCTTCTCAAGTGAGAAAAACCTGGTCATCTACTATTATGTACTAGAAAAAATTAGAAATTTACATTTTTACATTCCCTATAATAGGCATTCTATCAAAACTAGAACCATTATTGGGGAATCTAGTTAGCTGTTTATTTATGTTTTATTTTCACATTGAAAATAGTTTTCATTGATTTTAAAGTAAAATATTTTTTTATTAAAGTATTTTCCCATGATGTATCAAAACATACCATATTATTATGAATGAGATAATTACTCATAGGTGTAATAAGAATAAGAAGTTATTAACATTGATTTAAATGATTAACTTCAAAGGATTTAATAAAAGATGGATTTCATAAGAATCAAAATGGAGAAAACAACTTCTGAGTATCTAGAGAAACCTAAACTGGAACTAGATACCAAGGATGAAGCACTATTGGAATTTCATAATTTTACTTAATAAATCCAGGAGGTTGAGATCCAAATTCAAGAGTAACATACCACTATGGAAGTGATTAAACTAGAACCAACTCAAGGATTTAAAAATTTCTTAAACTCTATATATTATTATTTTATTCAATCTAAATTGAGTATTATTCCCCACTATTTTAAATTTTCATATTTGGTCAATCATTTCTTTGACTTAAAGGAAGATGAAGCAACAACACCTATACATGCTGAGGAACATATAGAGCTCCGTGATTCTACTGAACATGCATTTGAGGATGACCATGAGGGAGAAAAAATATCTAATTTTGAGTAAACCAAGACACATGCTTCTCACTTTGAATGTGATAATTTTCATTTTGGATTTAAATGTTTAAATTTTGTTCAAATAAAATTACCCACTCATTTCCCTTTAAATATTCAATTCATGTAGCCCGCATAGAGCAACACTGGAAAAGCAAGAGTATGTTGCACAAGTAGCAACCAAGAAGAAGGATGATCCAAACTTCATCCTACCCCTCCATGAAAGATATACCTAATTGGGAAGGGGATGGATCTGGTATACTATATCCATGGATTATTTCTCACCAATAAAGAAAAAGTGGAAGTTGGGAAAATCCACATGTGGTGGTTTAAATCCAAGAAGATCTACCCATTACTAGGCTACGAATAATAATTGGTACTGCCCTTCTGAAGGTAATAAAAATCCAGGGTCTACTTGGGGGATCATACAAATATTTTTCTTTACCTTATTTCTATAAATTTAAATTTTATTCTTAGAATTGGCTTAGTATGAAACCCACTCTCTCTATCATTTTTTAGATTTAATGACATGTTCCTTGAGTTTTAATGATTGATTATCTTTTGTAGGTCCATGATGGCACAAGGAATCCCCCAAAAAGTGAAAAAGAAGACTAAATATTTATGAGAAAAATAATTTAACTTTTAATTTTTATCTTTTAAACTATCTAATTTTTTTTTCTGAAAAAACCTATTTTGAGCTTTCAACTGGAATTTTCATGCCTGTGATTTCAATTATTTCTTCACTCGACTGATCTAGGAGACATTAGTTTCTTAAGAACCCTACGATTCCATGTTTTAGATTTTAATAATAATTAAAATGAATGGGTAAGGTGGAGAATTTAATTTTTAGAGTGAATCTTGGAAATTGAAATAATTACTCATGATTTGAGGGATTTGATTAATTTATGTAAATAAAATTTACCTACCATTTTTCATGCATCAAATTTATGAAATTTTTGTGAATTGTTTTATTATTATTAGTCATACCCTAAATGATTATAAAATTTAAAATATTCTCTTCTTTAGAGGATTTATAGACCAAATATTTACTATTTTATATTGATCATAATTCTTGAGTGACCTTGGGACATGCCACCTGCTATTACTTGCATTATAAAATTTCAAAGCTATAACTATGAAAAAAATTAAAATAATTGAGGAATTTTTATTGATAAGAACTTATCCTAGAATAAAACCTTATATATCAATCATTTCTTATCCCATAGTGTAACACCCCAAGATTTTGATTTTTTTTTTCAAATTAATTTAATCTTTTGATATTTTTTTATTTCAACAACACCGAATATAAATTTTTTTATATGAAAGAAATAAGTTCTGATTGAATTATATGCCACCCCAAGTTAATATTTCACTACAAGAAACACTTAGATTAAATTTTAGAACATGTAACACTATTTTTGGATTATGTTATACACAATTCTTAGTTCCTTAGATATATTTTGTTACACACAAAACTGAGTTTTACTAAAATGAAATATACTATTAGTACTGTTATTACAATATTATTATAGTTACTACCTATCCATTAGAATAAAAGATACAAATAATATTAACTAAAGTGTCAAAATATTATTTATGCACATATATAAAATGATTCATTTGGTTATCAATTAGTTATAAATGAAAGTAAGAACTATTTTGAAAATAATGAAATTATTTTTCTAAGAAAACTATTCCAATTTATCTCAATAAATTAAAAAAAACCAATTTTTATGAATGTTTTTAATAAAATTTATATATTAAATATTAAATAATTTTTTACAATCATCTAATAGATTTTATATATGTAATATAATAATAAATCCAATTCCATGAATAAAAAGATGTATTTTTCAAAAAGGTAATTTTACCGCCTCTTAATGGTGAACCAATTTTAAATCTAATTTTTGAAACTTTCATAAATTTTATTTTAAAAATAAACTTCATTTTTTAATTATTAGATAAAAGTTTTCTTTAGGTGATTTTTTAGTATTTTTCTGAGAAGTTTCATTTTTTGATGAATATTGAAAAATTCTAAATTTTAATTGAAAACTACATTTTCTTCTAATTTAATCATATGGTTAAATTATATTTTAATTTTAAAGCTAATTTAGATAAATTTTACATTAATTAATTAAATTTAGGTCATTAAAATAAATTTCACATTAAAATTAGATATAAAAACAATTCAAACTTTTGAACATTTTCACTTTAGAAAAACCCGTTGTTTCGTCCCATCTTCAGGATTAATTTTAAACTAATTTCTACCACTTATGTGATTAGAATTTGGAAAAATGGATTCCATATTTTTAATCATAATAATTTATAATTTTTAATATAGTATGCTTAGTTTTTTACCAACAATATTAGTGAAAGTAATTAAAATTAATTACAACTGTTAAGGTAAAAACAAGATTACTTAGTAGTTAATCATTAATTTAATGGTTTAAATAACCTAAAAACATGTACAAAATAAATTTTATGAACATATTTCTACCAATTAACATATTTTATAAAAATTGGACAATTATTGTAGTCAGATGATGCAATGGAGACCTCTCAATAGTGTTTACCTTTTTATATTTAAAGAATGCCACTCCCCCTCCACTATAAAATGGGAACTCACCCCCTCACTTATTCACACCTATAAAGCACTTTGGATCAACCAAAACCTCCCCAAATCTTATAATAACTTTACTAACTTTATTATATAAGCCTAACTTTGGTCATAAATCCAAAAAAAGAATCTCTTTGGCATAAACCGAGAGAAGTTACCCAAAGAAGAGGTAAAATATTTCTACAAGATCTTTTGTTTCATTTTCATCCTCCACCCCTCAATTATTCTTATTACATGATTATATAATAACCTCAATATAATAAATATATTTATATGTTGGTTTTATAAGGGTTTTAACTACACCTAAACACACTTCCATCAAATGGGAAACTTACCGTTCGTATGTACGGAGGACTACCGCCTTACAAAACAATGTCCTTTATTTTTTTCCTTTACCACCTCTCATGGTTGAAAATTATGATGAAAATACTATTTTTATATGATATATATGGTTTTTATTATTTATTTATTATTTTTTAATTATTATATAAAACACACCATCATTATTTTCATTTTGTGTAAATACAATAACTTTGTTTTTGGATGCGTGGACTACCGCCTCCTCAAAGCGATGTGATTTTATCACACTTTTAATGGAATTATTAAGGATAAGTTTAGGAAATGTATATTATATAAATGAAATAATAATTCTAATTTAATGATAATATATATATATATATATATATGTATTTTACTTACTTTCTTTCAATATGACAATAAAACGGAAATAATGTTCATGCGTACGTACGACCTATTGTCACCATAAACAATGTATTCCATTTAATATTTCTATATTTTATAGATTATTATAAATATTTATATCCTTAATATATATGATATTAAAATAATTTTTTAAATTCAATAAATAAGTAAATAATGATATAATTAAGAGGATCAAGAATAAAAAGTCAAAACATATACATAAAACAAAGAAAATATTACCTGAAACGTAACATTAACATGATATTATTCATAAATGAGTAATATAAAGTCATAATTAAATCATATATTGTATTATATATAATAATACATTTATATGTTATATTTATAATAAACATATATTTATTATACCATAGGTTTTAATTTTTATATAGAAATTCAAAACTTAAGGTAAGTGTTTTCTCATCACACTTTTATTTATGTGAGATTTATGCCTTATTCACCACTCATTTATTTTGTGTGTTATATAAAATTAATATTAATATATTATATTATTATTATTATTATTAAATTTATGGGTATTTATATATCCATTTTATAATATCTCTTTCATGGGGTTTATGGTTTAAAAGTTACCAAATTGGTAAAGTAATTTTGTCTCAATTTCCCACCATTAAGACACATTCCATGTTATACACCTATATTATATTTTGATGTGTATAGACTCCAATTTTACATTTTATTTCATGAATATAATTCTTTTCATGATATTTTATTCTTCACATAATGTTATTAGTTCATGGGGATTATGATTCAAAGTTACCAAAGTGGTAACCGTTTATTATACAATCTCATCTTTTATCGAGATTTTTTATGATTATGCTTCCATTTAAAAATTATTATGATATATATCTCAATAAAAATCATTAATTTTATCATCCTCTAGATATTAACGATATATTCAGGTAATGGTACCATTTTTCCACTCTTTGGTACTTAAGATAACAAAGAAAGTTTTTTTAAGAAAAGCTGACTTTATCTCTCTATTCAGTTGGAAATATGTGTTCATTGAAAACCATTTTTTATAAAAATGTTTTAAAAAATGTTCTACTTTTCTCATATTATATTTAAAATATATTTTTACCCATGTTTTACCTTTAAAACAAAAGGGTTTTTAAAAATGAATCTTCTTTTCATTTTCTTACTGAGACACTTTTCTAAACTTTTTACAACAAAAATGGAATGTTCTACATGTACAAATTTATCTGCCATTGTGGATGTCATTTATTTTATAATTCATTTGAAAGTTTACAGGATTATTTTTTTAAGAAATATTTTTTATAATATTATGGACATTCATTTTTTGAAGGTTTTTTCAAATAAAAAGGTTTTCAAAAAGGTTTTATGTTCAAGAAGTGTTTTAAATGATTTTAAAAGCTTCATTTAAATGTTTTAAAATCTATTTTAAAATATGTTTTAATTTTAAAAAATACTTTACTTGTTTTCAGTATTCCTTTATAAAATTTCAAGGGAATTTTTTCAAAATATATTCAAGATTATTTTATAAGTTTTCAAGTAAAAAGGCTTTTATAATGTTTTCAAGCTTATTTTATAAGTTTTCAAGGAAAAGGTTTTCAAAATGTTTCCAAGATTCATTTATAAGTTTTCAAATTAAAATGTTTTTAAAAGTTTTTCAAGATTCTTTATACATTTTCAAAGAAAAAGGTTTTCAAAAGGTTTTCAATATTCTTTTATTAGTTTTCAAGGAAAAAGTTTTCAAAATATTTTCAAGATTATTTTATAAGTTTTCATGTAAAAAGGTTTTCAAACTTTTTTCAATATTCCTTTATAATATTTCAAGGTTATATTCATAGAAAATTGTTTTCAAAATGTTTTATGTTTTAAATAGATATTTTTTCAAAGAAGAAAGTATATTTTTTTAAGAAATGATTTTAAAATATTTCTAAAAAATTATGTTCCATATAAGATGACATCCATTAGGGTTACTCATTCCTTACTAGGATGTGATACAAGGGTTACATTCATATTCTTTCTATGAATGGTTTCTGTTTTGATGAAATGATTTTTATGAAACCCATTTCTCTTTCACAGGTTATATGTTTATGAAACCTGATTCTATTTTATGGGTTATATATTTATGAAACCCATTTCTATTTAACTAGTTATATATTTATTAAACCCATTTCTCTTTCATGAGTTATATGCTTATGAAGCCCACTTCTTTTCATGGGTTATGATTTGATGAAATGGTTATGAAACCTATCTCTTTTCCATAGGTTATGATATGATGACATGTTTGTTATACCCATTTAATTTCATGGGTTGCGATACAATTGTTTATGATCTTGTGGAACACATATGAATGATTTAATTATGAGATGGGTGAGACCTATATCTCCATCCAATGTGTTGAGTAAATATTTATATGTTATAATATAAACATGGGTGGAATGGGGAGTGAAATTGAATTAGTAATGAACTTTGTTTGCTAAGATTGTATTTAGAGTGAACCTTGACTATTAAGATAGTCATGAGAGTGAACCATGACTACCAATATGGTTTAGGGAGTAAACCAATTCCACTAATATGGCCTTGTAATTAAACCTTTACTACTATAGAAATAATTTTTATATGATTATGTGTTAGCCACAAGTTCTATGTCTTATTCCTATGTTATTATCTCATGGATTATGATCTTGATTCCCTTATGATTCATGTCTTATGAACTGCCAATATTTATAACATGAATCATGCATACGATCTTTGATATACATAGTATGATCTTAAATTGTTATTCTCATGTTCTTATACCCTTATTATCATGTTATACTTACATATATCCTTTATTTAACTTTACTGAGCATATGATATCACCCTTTCTTTTTTTCCTTTCCCTAGGTTATGAATAATGGTTTTAAGTAAAATTACTAAATGGGATGATATTTGTGGGAAACATTGAATATATTTTACAAAGTTAGAATATTTTATTCCAAGTTTCTAAAGACATTAAACTATTATGGTCCATGAGCATGTACTTTTTAATGTGATAAATATTTATCTAAATTGATGTAATATCCTTGTATGTTAAGCATTATTTTATATAATTGGTATCAAAGGAAAGGTTTATTCAACCTTTTGAAACTAGGATGATAAACATTTAGTGAGATCCTTATGGATATTTCTAAGGATATGTCTAGTGATGTCTCTAAGGATAAGCCTAAGGTGTCATAGATTTAAAATAAGGTGTCATAATTTAGACATCCAATAAGTGATTTGTCATGATTATGTGGTTTTTTAATATGATAAGTGATTCTCACACCATTATTTATAGTTTTATTCAATGGTTAGAACCAGATAGAACTGGGTTAACATTGAATATGACAAACAATTTGCTGATGAGCAGTCAAATGGGATGATCACTGGAGTGAAGGATGTTGTGATCATGCCTAATCAGTTTTCATGGAAAATGATTAATAACGTGTACCTTAAATAACTATCAGACTCACCATAGAAGATAAATAAGGATTTCATTGAGATTTCCGGTAATGGAGACCACAGTGGAAAAAGATTCAGTCTTCTTTGTGTGAAAAATGTGGAAAGAATCACCCAAGTGAATATCTTAGAGGAACAAGAAGATGTTTTGACTATAGAATAGAAGGACACAATTCAAGTAACTATAATGGTAAAAAATATGGTTAACATAATGAATTAGAATATTAGCCTCCAAAAGATATCATGGATGGTTGAATGATTTAAATGTGGAATGAATGATCATTATGAAAATCGATGTCCTAAGTAGAAAGATCCTGAAGAGAATCAGAAAGTTGGTACAAGTAATGGTTATATTGCTCGTAATGATGATACTATTGGTGAAATGTGAAAGGAAATAGGTATTAAGTAATATAATGAGGTATCCTTGTTAATATCTTAAGGATGAATTGGAATTATCAAAGTGTTTATGTATTTGGATTTAATGAATTGTGAAATATATAAGGATTGTTAAATTTAAGTTTTTCACTAAGGATTTATAAGAATATGTTGAATGGTTATGATTTAATAGAAAATTGATTTAATAGTAAGGTGATATTCATGGGAAACACAAGATTATAGGAAAGATAACCCTTAATATATTCTTAATATTGAGATAATGATGTTTGGATAATGATATATTGGATATGAATAAGTAAATTGGATTATACTGATTACCTTGGAAGGATTTTTTTTAAAGGTTGGGGCCTAAGCCTCATTTATTATTAAAGCAAAGTAAATACCTCTTTAACTGGTTAGAGGAAGACCCATAACATAGCCCGAAGGCCCAATGGTTTATGCTATCACAGATAGAGTTTATGAAATTTTGGGGCTTGAATAATATATCCAATAATCTTTGGAATAATAAATAATTCATGTTTTCAATAAGTATTTATGGTAATTACCATGTTTACATAGAATACATAATGATGGTATTCATATGATTAGAATGTAACAAACAAGAGATACTTTATGATATATAGGGGATCAATTCTAAGTTATTTTTAAGAAATTTAGTGTCCTTATTTCTAAATTTTATACTTTCATCTTTTGGAAGGGTTATAAGGTTAACCATTTATGGAATGGTTTATGTTAATCTTCAATTGAGGTTTTATAGATTTAAGTATTATATCTCCATATGAGGATTTATACATATTGAATAACTGTGCTAAACTTTTTACTATGATGCTAACTAAAGACATATGGAATGACTTATCATTCTACCTCATTATCTATTAGTACTTCAAGAATGAAAAATTTACCTTTATTTCTTGGAGTAAGATATGAAGTGGAAATTGATCAAGTAACAACAAATGGTAAGGTTTTCTTGAAGTCATATAAGTATATATTTTCATGAAAATTATTCAAATTTTGGAAAAATGGACTTGAAATAAAATGTTTTCCTATTATCATATTTTTGGTGATATCAATGACCTTTTTCAATAATATTTTGGTTATAGATTTGTTATCATTAACTTTATCCAAACCATGTTCTCTATCACTCTCCATTAAAACTTGATAGTTATATTTCTATTATATGTATATATTTTCACTTGCCACATATATTCTCTTATGTGGAAACCTAGATATGAGTTACTTTGGGTAACTGTTATGTTGCTAACTTTCCCCTTTTAAAGAAAGTTTTAGTAATCATTTTTTCAACATGGGTTTCTTTGAAAAGAATTTAAAATTTTTAAACCATTGATAAAATAGACAAATTTTTAGGGAAAAATAATTTTAACTAGGGTAGAATGTGACAACCTGACATTTTATGATTTTTTGAATTAATTTAATCTTTTTGATATTTTTCATTTAACATAACATTGAATATAGTTTTTTATATAAAAACACTAAATTTGTCTTGAATTATGTACAATAACAAGTTAATCTTGTGCTACACACAACACTTAGATTAAATTTCAAAACACACAACACTATACTTAGCTTATGTTACACACAATGCTGAGTTCCTTAGATAGATTGTGTTATACACTAGGCTGAGTTTTACCAAACTATAATATACTATTAATATTTATATTAAAATATTATTATAGTCACAACCTAGATATTGGAATGGAAGTTAAAAATAATATTAACTAAAGTGTAAAAATATTATTTATAAATGTATATAAAATGAGTCATTTGGTTATCAATTAGATAGAAATGAAAGTAAGAAATATTTGAAAATAATGAAAATACTTTTATAATAAAACTATTCCTATTTATCTCAATAAATTAAACAAAACACTTTTGATAAATGTTTTTAATAAAATTTTATATATTACGTATTCAATATTTTTTGACACTCATCCAATAGATTCGATAAACATAAGATAAGAGTAAATCAAATTTTATGAATAAAAAGATTATTTTTCAAAAAATTAATTTTACCACCTTTTAATGATGAGACCATTTTAAATATAATTTTTTACAGTTATAATTTTTATTTGAAAAAATAAACTTTATTTTTGATAGAATAATATCAAAATTTTCTTTGTGTGATTTTTTGGTATTTTTCTGAGAAGTTTCATTTTTTGATGAATGGTGAAAAGTACCAAATTTTAATTGAAAATTTCATTTTCATCTAATTTAATAATATAGTTGAATTATATTTAAATTATTTTTAAAGTTAATTTAGGTAAATTTTAAATAAATTAATCCAATGTAGGTCATTGGAATCAATTTTACATTGAAATTGGATATAAAAACAATTCAAACTTTTAATCATTTTCACTTTAGAAAAACCCGTTGTTTCATCCCGTATACAGAATTATTTTTAAATTATTTTATAACACTTATGTAATTATAATTTGAAAAAATTAATTCAACATTTGGAATCATAATCATTTATAATTTCTAATAAGGTCAACTTATTTTTTTACTAAAAAGGTTAATAAAAGTAATTAAAATTAATTACAGTGATTAAGGTAAAAACAACATTACTTAGTTGTTAAACTTTAATTTAAGGGATCAAATAACCTAGACACATGTACAAAATCTATATTCGGAAAATATTTTGACCAAGTACCCTATTTTATTGAAAATTTAAAATTATTGGAGGCACATAATGTAAGGGATACCTCTCAATAGTGTTTACCTTTTTATATTTACAATAATGACACTCCTCCTCCACTATAAAAAGGGAACTCACCCCCCACTTATTCACACATCTAAAGCCCTTTGTATTTGAAAAAACCTACCCAAATATCCTCCCAAATTCTATCCCTTAATCTTATAATCATTCCTTTTAGAATAAGACCAACTAAGGATTCCCTTTGGTGCAAACCAAGAGGAGTTACCCAAAGAATAGGCAATATCCTTCCACAAACTATTTTGTTTTATTTTAATTCTCTACCCCATAAATTCATCTTATTCCATTCTTATATAATAAACTCAATATAATTGATATACTAATTTTTTTTATTCTATGGTTTTGACCAAAAACCACACAAACTTCCATAAAATGGGTAATGAACTTATAATTCATGAGTACGGTGAACTACCACCTTACGAAATAATGTAATTAATTTTTAATTTACCACCTCTCATGGATGGGAATTATGATTTACATACTGTTTTTACATGATATATATGATATTTATTATGTCTTTATGCTTATGGAATTATTATATAAAACACACCTTTATGCTTTCCATTTTTTTAAATATTATAACTTTATTTGTGGACGTGTGGACTATCGCCTCCTCAAAGAGATGTGATTCATCCACACTTTACATGGAATGTATTAAATATGGGTTTTGTAAATGTATATGATATATATGAAATAAAAATTCTAATGGAATTATAATACACACACACACACACATGTCATTTACTTTCTTTCTTTCAACACAACAATAAAATGGAAACAACGTTCATGCGTACATAAGACCTACTATCTCCATGAATGGTGTAATTCATTTCATATTTCTATATTTTATAGATTATTATAAATATTTAAATACTAAATATATATGATATTAAAATCATATTTTACATTCTTTAAATAATTAAATAATGATCTACGTAATAGGATTAAGAATAACAAGTCAAAAAATATATAAAAAACAAAGCAAGTATTACCTGAAATGTAACATTAATATTAAATTGTTAATAAATGGATAATATAAAGACATAATAAAATAATATATGGTATTATATATAAGAATATGTTTCTTTGGTATATTTATAAAAAACATATATTTATATACTACCCATGAATATATTATTTTATTCTTATCCTTAAATTTATGGTTATTTATATATCCATTTGATGATCTCTCTTTCATGGGGTTTATGGTTCAAAAGTTACCAAACCTGTAAAGTAATTTTGTCTCAATTTTCCTTCTTTGAGACGCATGCCATGTTATGAACCTATATTCCTCTATATGGTGTATACATTACCCTTTGACATGTTATATCATGAATATACTTCTTTTCATGATATTTTAAGCTTCATGTAATGTTATTATTTATTGGGAATTATGATTCAAAGTTACCAAAGTGGTAATAGTTTATTGTTATAATCTCATTGTTTATTGGGATTGTTTATGATTATGCTTCCATTTATGAAATATTATGATCAATATATAATGAAATATCCCAAATTTTCTTATCCTATGTATATTCATGATATCTTAATGTAATGGTTCCATATTTCCACTCTTTGGTACTTAATATAATTAAGAAATTGTTTTTAAGAAATTCTGAATTCATCTATCTATTTGGTTAGAAATCCATGATCATTCAAAACCATGTCCTATAAAAATGGTTTATTTTTTTATAATATTATCATATGATATTTAAAATACATTTTTACCCATGTTTTTCCTTAAAAAAAATGGTTTTTAAAAAGGAATATTCTTTTCATTTTCCGACCAAGGAACTTTTCTAAACTTTTTACGATGTAAAAGAAATGCTCATCATGCATGGATTTATCCACTATCATGACCATAATTTCTTTAAATATTTATTTTAACATTTCAAAGATTAATTTTTTTAAGAAATTTTTTTTTCTAATATTCTAGACATTTATTTTTTTAAAGTGGTTTTCAAAGAAAAAGTTTTGAAAAAAAGTTTTATGTTCCAGAAGAGTTTTAAATGATTTTAAAGATTAATTTAAATTTGTTCAAATATATTTTCAAATAAAAAGTTTTCATAAAAGTTTTATGTTTAAAAAGTGTTTTAAATGTTTTAAATCTTCTTTTATAAATTCGCAATTAAAAATTGTTTTAAAATGTTTTCAAGTGTTTTTATAAGTTTATAAGGAAAAAAGGTTTTCAAAATTTTTTTAAGCTTCTTTTATAAGTTTTAAAGGAAAATGGCTTTCAGAATGCTTTCAAGATTAATTTATAAGCTTTCAAAGAAAAATTTTTCCAAAATTTTTCATGTTTCCTTTATAATATTCCAAGTAAAATGGTTTTCAAAATGTTTTTAATCTTATTTTATAAATTTTCAAAGAAAAAGGTTTTCAAAAAATTTTAAAGATTATTTTATAAATTTTCAGTGAAAAAGGATTTAAAATTGTTTTTATGATTATTTTATAAGTTTTTAAGGAAAAATGTTTTAAAAATATTTTCAGGCTTCATTTATAAATTTTCAATGTTATATTCAAAGAAAATTGTTTTCAAAATGTTTTATGTTTTAAAAATTATTATTTTTTCAATGAAGAAAGGATATCTTCTTCCAGAAATGATTTTAAAATATTTCTCAAAAAATTTTGTTCCATCAAAGATAAAATCTATTGGTGTTACTCATGCCTTATTATGATATTATCAAATGGTTCTATTTATATTATTTTTCTAAATGGTTTATGTTTTGATGAAATGATTTTTATGAAACCTATTTCTCTTTCATGGGTTATATGTTTATGAAACTCGTTAATCTTTCATAGGTTATATTTTTATGAACCCTATTTATTTTTTATGGGTTATATTTTTGTAAAACCCATTTATATTTCATGGGTTATATTCTTATGAAACCAAATTATTTTCATGTGTTATTATTTTATGAAATGGTTATGAAAATTATATATTTTCCATAATTTATGATATGATGGCATGTTTATGATACACATTTCATTTCATGGGTTATGATATGATTTTTATGATCTTGTGGAACATGTATGTATGGTTTCATTAAGATATGGGTGGGACCTATATCTCCCTCTAATGAATTGGGTAAATATTTATATATCATGAGATAGACATGGATGGAATAGAGAGTGAACTCAGTTTATTAAAGGACTTTGTCTACTAAGATGGTCTTAAGAGTGACCCTTGACTACTACGATGGATACGGGACTGAACCATGGCTACCAAGATGGTTTGGGGAGTGAAAAAATTCCACTAGTATGGCCTTGAATTTAAGCCTTTACTACTATGGAAATAATTTTTATATGATTATGTGCCTGCCACAAATTCTTTGTCTTATTCCTATGTTATGATCTCATGGCTTATGCTCTTGATTCTATTACGATTAATGTATTATGAACTTACAATGTTTATTCCATGACTCATTTATATGATATTTTATATATAGTTTATGATCTTAAAATGTTATTCTCATGCTCTCAAACACTTATTGTCATGTTATGCTTACATATATCCTTTATTTACCCTTACCAAGCATCTAAGATCACCATTTATTATGTTTCCTTTACCTAGGTTATGAAGAAAAGTTTTAATTAGAAATACTAAAGGGGAAGATATTTGTGAAAAACATTAAATATCTTTCACCAAGTTAGAATATTTTGTTCGAAGTTTCCAAATACACTAAACTATTTTGGTCCTCAGGCATGTTCTTTTGTAATATGATAAATATTCATCTAAATTAATGTAATATCCATGTATGTTAAGCCTATTTATATATAGTTTATATCAAAGGAAATGTTTAGTCAACCTTTGAAAACTATAATGAGAAAAATTTAGCGTGATACCAATGGATATTTCTAAGGATATATCTAAGGATGTCTCTAAGTATAAGCATAAGGTGTCATAGATTTAGAAGAAGTTGTCATAATTTATAAATCTTGTAAGTAATTTGTCATGATTATGTTGTTTTCCATTAAGATAAGTTCTTATTACACTATTATTTCTAGTTTTAGTCAATGGATGGAACAAGAAGGATTTGGGTTAACATTGAATGTGATAGACAATTTTCTAATGAGAAGTCAAATGGGATGATCATTGGAGTTAAGGATGTTATGATCATGCCTAATTAGTTTCCATGGAACATGATTGACAACGTTTACCTTAACCAAATTTTAGACTCAACATAGAAGATAAGGAAGGAGTTTGTTGAGAGTTTAGGTAATTGAGACCATGGTGGAAAGAAAATTCAGTTTCCTTTATGTCGAGAATATGGAATGAATCACCCAAGTGAATGTCTTAGAGGAATAAGGAGATGTTTTTACTATGTAAAAGAAGGACAGAAAGAAAGTAACTACAAAGGGAAAAAGAAAATTTTGGTTAATTAAATGAATGTGAATAATGGCCTCCTTAATAAATCATGGATGATTTAATGATTTAAATTTTTAATGAATGGGCATTTTGAAAATCAATGTCCTAAGTGGAAATATTTAGAAGAGAATCAACAAGGTGTTATGAGCAATGGTTATATTTCTACTAATGATGAGACTACAATTTAAATGTGAGAGGAAAGAGGTATTAAGTAAAAAGGACGAGGTATCCTTGTTAATGGATTAAGGATGAAGTGGAATAATCGAAGTGTTTATGTATTTGGATTCAAGAATTATTAATTGTGAAATATATAAGGATTGTTAAGTTTATTTTTTTGCACTAAGGATTTACAAGAATATGTTGAATATTTTTTATGTAATGTAAAATTGATTTAATTGAAAAGTGATATTCATGGGAAACACATGATTAAGGTAAAGATAACCCTTGATATATTCCTAATATTTAGATAATGATTTTTGGATAATGATATGTTAGTTATGAATAAGTAAATTGGATGGTGTTGATTACCCTGGAAGGATTTGTTGAAAAAGTGGTTTATGCTATCACAAATAGAGTTTATGACATTTTTAGACTTAAATAATATATAAAAATAATATTTGTAATAAGAAAAAATGAAAGTTTTCAATATGTATTTATGTTAATTACCATATTTCAAGAGAATAAATGATTATGGTATTCACATGTTTAGAATGTGACAAACAAGAGCTACTTTATGATATATAGGGGATCTATACTAAACTATTTTTGAGAAATTTAGTGACCTTATTTCAAAAAATTTACAATTTCATCTTTAGGAAGGGTTATAAGGTACACCATTTATAGAATGGTTTATGTTAAACTTAGGATTAAGTTTTATTGATTCAAGTATTATCTCACCAAATGAGGATTTATGCATATTGGATAACTTGTGATAACCTTTTTCCTATGATGCTAACTTAAGATTGGTGGAATTATTTATCATTATACCTCATCATCTATTAGTACTTCAAGAATAACAAATTTAGCTTCATTTCTTGGAGTAAGAGATGAAGTGGAAATTGACCAAGGAACAAAAAAGGGTTAGGTTGTCCTGAAATAATGTAAGTATGTATTTTCATGAAATTTTTTCGACTTTAATAAAAAGGGTCTTTAAATAAAATATTGTCTTTTTATCATCATTTTTGAGGATATCAACGACCTTCTTGAAGCCTCCTTAAGTTATGGATTTATGATCATTAAAATTATCATTACCATATTCCCTACCACTCTCTATGAGAACTTGATAGTAATATTTCTCTTCCATGTCCATATTTTCACTTACCACCTATGTTATCCTATGTGGAAACCTAGTTATGATTTACTTTGGGTAACTGTTATGTTTTTAACTTTCCCTTTTAAAAGTAATTTTTAGTATTCATTTTTACAATGTGGGTTTCTATGCAAGGAATTTATAAGTATTAAACTATTGATAAACCATAAAAATTTTGAGCGTGGAATTAATTTTAAGATTGGTATAATGTCACACCCTAAGATTTTGTGATTTTTTTGAATTAATTTAATCTTTTTGATATTTTTCATTTCACACAATACTGAATATAGATTTTTTATATGAAAGAAATAAGTTTTGATTTAATTATATGCAACAACAAGTTATGTTTTCACTACAAAAAACACTTAGATTAACTTTTGGAACACACAAAACTAGGTTTGGCCTTTGTTACCCACAATTCTGAGTTCCTTTGATAGCTTTCGTTACATGCAAGGCCGATTTTTACAAAACTATAATATACTATTAATATTTTTATTAAAATATTTTTATAATTACCACCCATTGGTTTGAATTAAATTTTTGAATAAGATCAACTAAACTATGAAAATTATATTTACACAAGTGTATACAATGATTCTTTTGGTTGCCAATTAGTTAAAAAATAAATTAAGAACTATTTGAAAATAATGAACTTCATTTTCTAAGAAAACTATTTCTATTTATATTAATAAATTAAACAAACCACTTATGATGACTATTTTTAATAAAATCATATATTAAATATTAAATATGTTTTTATACTCATACAATATATTTTATAGGCATAAGATAATAATAAATCCAATTTAATGAATAAAAATATGTATTTTTCGAAAAGTTAAATTACCGCCTTTTAATGAAGAACTCATTTTAAATCTAATATTTAAAACATTTATAATTTTTATTTTAAAAAATAAAGTTGATTTTTTAAAGAGTAATATCATTTTTTGGGCGTTTTTTTTATTTTTTTGAGAAGTTTCATTTTTTGATAAATAGTAAAAAATACTGAATTTTAATTAAAAAATTCAATTTATTCTAATTTAATCATATAGTTAAATTATATTTTGAATTTTTTTTAAAGTTAATTTAAATTTATTTTACATTAATTAATCCAATTTATGTAATTTAAATCAATTTCACATTGAAATTGGATATAAAAACAATTAAAACTTTTAAACATTTCCACTTAAAAAAACCCGTTGTTTCCTCCCATCTGCAAGATTAATTTTAAATTAACTTTTACCAAATATGTGATTATAATTTGGAAAAATAGATTCCATATTTAGAATCATAATAATTTATAATTTCTAATAAGTTCCACTTAGTTTTTTTTACCAAAAATATTAGTGAAATTAATTAAAATTAATTATAGTAATTATGGTAAAACCAAGATTATTTTGTAGTTAAAATTTAATTTAAGGGGTCTAATTAGATAGAAATTTTTACAAAAGAAATTTTATGAACATATTTCAACAAATGACCCTATCAGATAAAAATGGAAAATTATTTTAGGCACATGATGTAACTCAATAGTGTTTTCCATTTTATATTTATAAAAAATGTCACTCCACCTCCACTATAAAAAGGGAACTCACCCAATCACTTCGTCACACCTCTAAGTACATTTAGATTGTAAAATACCTACCAAAACATTCTATTAACATCCCTAAATTAATCCTAGAATCATCCCTTTGAGATGAAATCCAACAATGGAATCTCTTTGGTGTGAACTAAGAGGAGTTACCAAAAGAAGTGGTAACATCCTTCCATAAGATCTTTTGTTTTATTTTCATTCTCCAAACCATAAATTATACATATTTCATGACTATATAATAAAATAATTATCCTAAATATACTAATATTTTTTTATTCTAAGTTTTATAGCTACACCCACACACAATTCCATCAAATGGGTAACGGGCTTACTATTCGTGTGTATGACAGACCATCACCTTGTGAAATAACGTAGTTTGTTTTTCATTTACGACTGCTCATGGTTGGGAATTATGATATAAATACTATTTTTATAAGATATATTTTATATTTATTATGTATTTATGCTTCTATAATTATTATATAAAACATACCTTCATGCTTTCCATTTTTTGAAAATATGATAACTTCATTTGTGGACGTGTGGACTACCGCCTCCAAAAAGCGATGCGATTCATTCACACTTTACATGGAATGTATTAAGGATGAGTTTAGTAAAAGTATATAATATATATAAAATAATAATTCTTCTGGAATAATATATATATATATATACATATATTAAATTTAATTTCTTTCTTTCAATACAACAATAAAACGGAAACATTGTTCATGCATACGTACGACCTATTGTCTCCATGAATGGTGTATTCCATTTAATTTTTCTATATTTTATATGTTATTATAAATATTTATATACTGAATATATATTTTATTAAAATTATATTTTAAATTCTTGAAATAATGAAATAATGATCTAAGTAAGAGGATCAATAATAACAAGTTAAAACATATACGAAAAATAAAGCATATATTACCCAAAATGTAATATTAACATGAAAATGTTAATAAAGGGGTAATATAAAGTCATAATAAAATCATATATGTTATGATATATAACAATATAGTTCTTTTTTATATTTATAAAAAACATATATTTATTATACATGAGTTTTTAACATGTACAAAGAAAGTCAAAACTTAAGGTAAGGGTTTTCTCGTCTCACTTTTATTTATTTTAGATTTATACCTTATTCACCACTCATTTATTTTGTGTATTGTAAATAATTACCATTACTATAATATATGATTATTATTATTAAATTTAGTGGTATTTACATATCCATTTTATGATCTACATTTCATGAGGTTTATGGTTAAAAAAGTTACCAAATCAGTAAAGTAATTTTGTCTCAATTTTCCTTTGTTGAGACACATGCCATGTTATGCACCTATATTATTCTACAAGCTATATACACTAACCTTTTACTTGTTATATCATTAATATAATTATTTTAATTATATTTTAAGCTTCATTTAATGTTAATATTTCATGGTAATTATGATTCAATGTCAACAAAGTGGTGAAAATTTATAACTAAAATCTCATCATTTATCAGGATTTTTTATGATTATGCTTCCATTGAAAAAATATTATATTCCATATCTCAATAAATATAAATAATTTTATTATCCTATTTATATTCATGATATAATCATGTAATGGTACCATTTTCACACTCTTTGGTACTTAAGATAATTAATAAAGCGTTTATAAGAATATTTGACTTTATATCTCTCTTTAGTTAGAAATCTGTGTTCATTCAACACCATGTTCTATAAAAAAATTTTCAAAAATTTTATTATACTCTCCTATGATATTTAAAATAATTTTATACCCCTGTTTTACCTTTTAAACAATTTTTTTTTAAAAAAGGAATCTTCTTTTCATTTTTCAATTAAGACACTTTTCTAAACTTTTTACGGTGTAAAAGGAATGGTCAGTATTTAAAAATTTATCCACCATCATGACCGTAATTTATTTTAATCCTCATTTGAGAGTTTACAAGATTAATTTTTTTAAGAATTTTTTTTTCTGAATATTTTAGACATTCATTTTTAAAGAAATTTTTTCCCCATTTTTTATATTTAAGAAGTGTTTTAAATAATTTTCAATGTTTACGTTAAATTTTTTAAAATATATTTTCAAAGAAAAAGGATTTCAATTTTTTTTGGTGTTTAAAAAGTTTTTTACATTTTTTCAAGCTTAATTTATATTTTTTCAAGGAAAATGGTTTTAAAAATATTTTCATACTTATTTTATATGTTTCAAGGGAAAAGGTTTTAATTTTTTTAATATTACTTAATAAATTTTCAAATAAAAAGTTTTTCAAATTGTTTTTAAGATTACTTTATAAGTTTTCAAGGAAAAATGTTTTCTAAATGTTTTTATGCTTATTTTATACATTTTAAAAGAAAAATGTTTTCAAAATGTTTTCATACTTGTTTTATAAGTTTTCAAGGACAAATGTTTGCAAAATGTTTTCAATATTCTTTTATATGTTTTCTAGGGAAATGGTTTTAAAAAACTTTTCAAGCTCCATTTATAAATTTTCAAGGTTATATTCAAAGAAAATGGTTTTCAAAAATATTTTATGTTTTAAAAATTATTATTTTTTCAGATAAGAACATATATTTTCATCAATAAATAATTTTAAAATATATCTCAAAAATTATTTTCTATCTAATATGAAATCATTTGTTGTTACTCATCCTTTACTAGGATATTATCCAATAGTTCCATTTATATTATTTCCTCGATTGGTTTATGTTTTGATGGAATGATATTTATGAAACTTGTTTCTCTTTCATGAGTTATATTTTTATTAAAAACATTTCTATTTCATGGGTTATATATATATATAAAACCTATTTCTCTTTCATAGGTTATATGATTATGAAAAATATTTCTATTTCATGGGTTATATTCTTATGAAACCTGATTCTTTTCAAAGGTTATACTTTGTTGAAATGGTTACGAAACCTATATATTTTTCAAAGGTTATGATATAATGACATGTTTATGATACCCATTTCATTTCATGGGTTATGATATTATTGTTTATGTTATTTTGGAACATGTATTTATTATTTAATTATGAGATTATTGAGACCTATATATTTCTCCAATGCATTAGGTAAATAATTATATCTCATGAGATAGATATAGATGGAACATGGAGTGAAGTTGGTTTAGTAAAGGGATTTTTCCACTAATATGGTCTTAGGAGTGAACCTTGAATACTAATATGGTCATGGGAGTGAACCATGAATACTAGAATTATTTGGGGAGTGAACCCATTCCACTAAGACATTCATGGAATTAAGCCTTGACTACTGTAGAATTAAGTTTTATATGGTTATGTGTCTGCGAAAAATTCTATGTCTTATTCCTATGTTATGATCTCATGGGTTACTATATTTATTCTCTTATGATTCATGTCTTATAAATTGGCAATCCTTATTCCATGATTCATGTATATGATCTTTGATATGCTGGGTATGATCTTAAAATGTTATTGTCACGTTCTCATACACTTATTCTCATGTTATGCTTACGTATCTCCTTTATTTACCCTTACAAATCATCTAATATAACCCTTTATTATGTTTCCTTTCCCCACGTTATGAAGAAACATTTTTAGTATAAGTAATAAAGGGGAAGATATTTGTGGGAAACATTGAAGATATTTTACTAAGTTAGATTTTTTTTTCAAGTTTCCAAAGACACTAAACTATTATGGTCCTCAAGAATGTAATTTTTTAATGTGTTTAACATTAATCTAAATTAATGTAATATCCCTGTATGTTAATCCTGAGTCACTATACATAGAGAACATGAATGACCTTGTCAGGGATGAGCTACATCTAAATCCATTTTTATCCATTCTAACCATCCTATTTGTATTTTTCATTACATTTTAAAGTTTAAGTGTGGGGGTTGAGTAAAGTAATGGTATAAGGGATGAAATAAATTGTAAATGAAAAGTATGGGGGTGCTAATTTGGGTACTGATAATTTTTTTGATTCATTCAATGTACTTTAATTTTTTCCCTTTTGAAAAAAAATAAAAAAATAAGAATTGATTGTGACGTGGAGAATCAAAAATCAACATTACTAGACTGATGTTTTTTTATCATATATGGTTAGGTGGTATATGTGATATTTATTTAAAGCATGAATTTATAAAAATTTAAAAAAATATAAAACAAATAATTAAATAAATTATAAAATTAGATAAAAATTCAAGGAGAAATTCATTAATTATTATTCTATTGATCATGACCTTACTTTAAGCTTGGGAAGTGAGAGTTGTTATTTTTAAAGGGAGATTTTTATTGAGATTTTACATTTGATTTCATGATTTATACTTTATATATTAAACATATCTTTGATCTTTATTTTTTAAACATAAATTCCTACCAACCATAATCCTTAGAGTCATTTGAACCTTGATTAAAAATCCCTCATGATTTTATGATATTTTTGTCCTTACAAGGTGAAGAAAGTGGTTCCTTTGAAATATTATTGATATGGAGAATAATATATTTATATGATCATAAATATAATGGAATTTTTATCATGAGTTATGAGACAAAAATATTCAAAGTGAGGTAGATTATGAATTGTCATGTTTAATAATAATTAATTAAGGAGCTTGAATGGATGGAAGAAGAAGTTCCATTATTTTAAATTGGAAAAAGTAAAATAATAGAATTTATTTTTTCTTTGAATAATGTGAAATTAAATTTATATTTTATGTGGAATTTTAAAATTTGGTTTTTCATTCATAATTATATAATTTTATTGCTTTGAAATTTGAATTTTAGTAGAATTGGCGACCTCTTAAATTCAATGTTGAGATTTAATACTTGAGGACAAGCATAGTTTAAGTGTGGGGGTATTTTACACACTCATATTTTCATGCATATTTTTAAACATATTCTAATAATTTTCAATGGTTTTTAATGAGTAATCCCATGGAATGAAGTGTTTTATGAAAATATTAGAAATTGGAAATAAAGAATTAAAATGTATTTAAATGAATGTTTTTGATGTTTTATTGTCTTACCATGAACTTGTATATTCATTTATGTTTTTATTTTCTTGGATTTGGATATTTTTGGTTGAGGTTCAAGTTGAGCCTTGATTTAAATTTTTTAATTTTGGAAGTTTGGGTGAGTTTTTGGCCTGTGCACGGTTTGCACACGGTTTAGGGAAAACATGTTCCCTTTCCTAGGTAACCATGAAACCTATTTTTGGGTCCAAGGATATGTTACATGGGTTGATCATGGTTTGGGAAACCATATGGAAACCATGTGTGAGTTTTTGTTCATTTGGACAGTAGCTACTGCACGGTCTGCTCATGGTTTGGAAAACCGTGTGGTCAAACTGTGATGGCTTCCTAGTCTCCCAAAATTTCAAAATTAAAAGTTCTCCCCTCTGTGTTTTTAATAATAAATCAGGTTTTCCTCCCATCCTATGACCTAGGTACACCAGGGGGTCCTCTAATCCCCCTCTCCCTTTCCATCCCTCCATTTTTAATCACCTTGAAGGTTCCAGGGTAAGATTATTTCAGTTTTGGTCGATTTCTCATTCTCTTCTACCTTATCTCTTGAGATATTAGTCTCTATTGGTGGGTTTTACCTATTGGAATAACCCTATGGGTTAGGGTTAATGTGTATATCGTTTTATTTGATGTTTAGGTGCATTGTTCGTCTATGGGGCTTAGTTCTTCCTTCCCTTGAAGTTTTGTCACATCCGCACTCTGTGAGGACGGTGTTTCCATCTATTTCCTTTTAGATTCATTAAATTTGATGCTTGGTTATTTTTAAATAATATAAAAATTTATTTCTCATTATTGTGGTGTGATTTTTTGGATTATTATTGAATTTTTATGTTGCAAAAAATTAGTGGAAGCAGTTTTAAGAAGGGTTACTTAATTATGTTAAATAGTTTTGCACATGAGGTGTTAGTTAAAATGTCAATTGTTATTTTAAAATGAAATTATTTGTTTTGTGTTGTGTTTAACCTTATTTATGTTATTATACCATTTTGTAATTATTAATTTGACATTTTGTGTGTGAATTGTTGATTTTTATGGCATGACTCATAAATGTGGTTTTTTGTGTTTGTTGGAAAATATGTAGTGTTTCTTTAAAAATTGTTGGGTAAATTCATGGATTCTTGTGGTGAAACATTGTATGTGGAAACATCCATGTATTAATAATATGAATAAATGGATGGAAACACAAATGATAATGGTCTTAGATATATTTTTTTAATTTAAAATCCCGGATTTCAAAGCACTTATCCCTCCTCTTTCATTATTCTCTTCAAACTATTGATGATTTAAAAATAGACCCTTGGTTCTAAAATGACATGTAAAGTGGTTTCAACAATATTTGAAGTTATTTTGTGTTTGGTACTTTGAGAAATGGTTTGTTTCTAGATGGTACGAAAGCCCGGTTGGCACCTTTAGATATTTTTATGTTTTAATACTGGGTTTGAAATAGCGTCGGAAGTGGAATTAGATTTGAAATGTAATGGCCCATTTGGAATTTTGAAAATGAATATGGTGTTTAATTTTGTTTCAAAAATGGTTTGGAAAACTTTTGTGAAATATTGGAATTGATATTGTTAAAGGCCCTATTGGAACTTTATATTGTTTTGGAAAATAATTGTGGTTTTGAAAGTACAAATGCTCGATTGGAATTTACACATGTTTTGAGAAATGGTTTAATTGATCATGTGATGCACCAACCTGATTGGAACTTGTGAATATCTTTTTTTGAGATGGGAATCCATATTTAGTATTTCCATATATGGGTTATCGTGTGGGTGGTGTCAGTGTTTGGGTTAGGCAAGTGCGGTGACGATAGGTAAGGTGAGTCACGTGTGTGAGGAAATCATCCTTTCACTAAGTATCCTTACCATGGGTTTCTTGGGAATCTTTTAGATGTTATAGTGATGGTTTCTTGTTGACCCTGATTATATGAATTGATATCTCCTTTATTTGATAGGGATTGGTGGGACGTTCCACTGGATTGGTTAGTTTGGGATGGCCAGTTGGTTATAGACTATAGAGATGCACCATATATGAGTAGGTGAGTCTGATATGAGTGTGTCCAAGAATCACTCTAGGGATGTTTATGAAATTCTCATGGTTAATACCTATATTTGTTTTGTTTACATTATGTTTCACTTGGTTTTTCAACTTTTACTAGTTATTTACTTTTATATATCTTGCTATTTTTGTTGGGTTTTGGGTTTGTAATTTTGTTTTAAAATGGTTACCTATTTTGAAAATAAAGAGGTGGTGTGTAATGTTTTGAAAAAGGGAAAGTTGTGTTTGTTCATTAAAAATAGAAAAACCTATTTTTATATATGTATTCCAAACTAGTGTTTGTGGGCTGTTTCTGGAAAGGAAATGTATGGATTCTGTGGTGTTTGACTACTGAGCTGTCAAGCTCACACCCTAGTTGTTCCATTTTATGTTTGTAGAATCAATTTATTTTGTAGGTTCAGGTTTATGGTTTGGTAGATTTCCTTTTTACTAGGTCTGTCTTGAGGTTGGTGGTGACCAAGAGGTCATGTGTATAGCTTGTAGTGTGGTTCAGTCACAATTTTGTATTCAATTTCTATTTTTTTCATTTTTTTTATCTATATGAGTTGCATATTTATTGAGATTTAATCATTGTTAGTTATTCTTCTTGTACAGTTTATTTATTTGATCCTGGTTTATTGAAAAAAAAAATCATTCCCAATGTGGTCACTTTAATGCCCGACACTAGTTTCCATCCCATGGGGATTGGGAATTCACTTTAGGCCATGTCTCGGGCCAGGTTGGGTGTTGGATCAGATGGAATCCCTTCCCGGTTAATGAAAAAATTTTATCATAGGAGGTTATTTTTTATTCAGGGTGTCCGGTAGGTTGTAGATTAGGATGTTAGGGACTTGAGAGGTAGGTACACGAAGAGTGTCCTGAACTCTTTCTTGTTATGATCCTTGAATTTCTAGGGGTAGTCTGGGATTTGGGTCTTTTTTCTTATTTTGGATTTAGGGAGAATAATGGAGGTGATTTGGTGTTATGTTGTGATCCCACATGGAGTAGTGACCCATTTGAAGTCCAAGTTCACAAATCAAGGTCTTCTTATCCCTTAGTTCTTACTTGGGTCATGGAACACTAACCATGTCGCCGAGTTAAATATGGACACTAGTTCCTCATTATGGTAGTTAAGCATGGGTTGTGTTCTGTTTTTTGTTTCAGTTAGTGTAAGTGAGCTTTTAAAATGAAAACGGTTTTTGAAATGGAAATGATTTACTTCAAGTGGTTTCAAAATTGGAAAGAATGGGTTTTAAAAGTCAAAGTAACTTGGATTGAAAATTTAGTAACTTCTTAGATTTTATTATGGGATAAAATGTGCGACCCTTGGTACTCCTTATGAGAATTCACATATGTGTAGGCATGTATGGAAAGTGAAAGTTTGAAATTTTGTGTGTATGAGGTAAGTAGAAGTTGATGAAAATATATATGATGGTTCATAGGATCCCATGGGTGATTATTTGAAACTAGAGGTTTGGCTTGGTTTTTCACAATATATTTTTGAATGGAAAATGACTTTGAAAATTGGTTTCATTTTAAAGAGTGGGTTTTTGTTTGTGGAAAGTGGATTTTGGTATTGAAAAGTGGCCTTAGATGAAGGCGATTTTGAAAACTGAAAATAAATTGTGATTTTTGAAAGGAGGATTTTAGTTGTGATTATAGGCTTTTGTCTTGTGATAATGTTTTTTTGGCTCGATATGTTTTTTATCATGTTTCGGGTTAATGTTGATTTTTGGTTTTTTGATCCTTACGTTGTTCAGAATATGATACCTAGGATAGCCCCCATAGTTTTTAATGATTCATGCCCACTTTCTGATTCTTATTGATTTTTTCATATCTATAATGGTGATCTAGGTCTAATAGAAGCAGTGGAGTGGCTTGAGGAATTTGACAGTGTCTTCAAATTGTTGGGAACTACCAAAGATATTAGAGTATATGTTGTTCTAGGTTTGTTTGAGGGTCTAGATTTGGATGAATGAGAGTTGTTTTCTCCACCATCGATGTAGGTTGGGATGAAATGGGAAGTATTTAATTATATCTTTTTCTAATTTTTTATACTTAAGGAGGTAAAGATGAATAAAAGGGGGGAGATAATGAATGATCAGCAAGACCAGTGGATGGTGAAATCCAATATTCACCGCTTCAGGGAGTTGGTTTACTTTTATCTAGTGGTAGTGTCAAAAAATATATTAAAGAATTATCTTTTCATTGGTGGTCTTTGTCTAGAGATCAAGAAGTGATACCCCACCTATAAGGATTTTCATTTTGAGAAGTTGGTGGATGAGGCGTTTGTAGCTGAGTTAGTTCTCGGGGTGTATTCAGTGGTGGTTGGCTCTCCTAAAGGTTCCCCAACTAGTGATGGTTGTGTGCTAGAGAAACTTGTCTTTAAGAATTATCCTTGATTGGTTTTGGCTTCCTGTTCGTTAGACCATTTTGTTGTGTTCCACCAGTGTGACTAGTTTGGGCATTTGAATCCATCTTGTCACAATCCTCTAAAGAACTGTCATCATTGTAGCTATTTGGGTTATCTGTAGAAGTTTTATAGGAAGTTTTTCTTGAATAAGAAGTCATGATTAGAAAATTCTAGTGCTTTAATGTGAGGAATTCGATGCTTTAGTCATTAGGGTTCTAGACACATGCCTCAGAGTGAATCTTACACACAGTTAAGAGTCACCGAGGATGTGGGAAACCTTGGCCTAGTTTTTTTCTCTCGGGTTGTGGTAAGGACGTTTGATGTTTCATTGTTATAGTTTTTTGTTGTTTTTGTAAGTTTATCTTTTCATTGTAAAAACATGATGAACTAATTCTTTCATAGTATGAGAAGACGTGTTTATCTGAATGTGGCCTTTTGAATTGTTTCTTCTTCTTTTAGTTTTCTTATCCTTTATGTTGGCCCATCTTGGATTTATCTTTTAGTTGTGCTTGATTTCGAGATATTTGTGATTTGTGGAATTGATGGAGTTTATTTTAGTTTACCGATTTATTTGGTTTTCTTCCATGGATTTCCCTTATTCCAAGATTCTTGGTTTCTGTGGAAAGTTTCTAGTTCTTATTGGGAGTTCCCGTTCTTCCTTGGGGGGGGGGGTATATGTTAATGTCACCATGTTTGGATTCAAATATTGATCGTACTAGTTGAGTTCTTATGGTGGGTAGAACCATATCTTATTCTACCCTCATTCATATGATGTAGTTTCTTTTTGATCGGTTGGGTGTGACGTGTGGAGTGAAATTTCACCCCTAGATTCATGGGTTCTTTTGGTTTTGATCGGGCATGTAATAACGTTTTATTTATCTTTCGGTTGGGTGAATTTCTAGTGGTTGAAAGTGTCTGTGGTGGGGAGAATTGTCACACCCTGACCTATAATATTCCTTTATTTTGTTATCTTTTTATATTTTTATTTTTTTGGTTGAGGTTCCGGTTGAGCCATAGTTTAAATTTTTGAATTTTGGAAGTTCAGGTTGAGTTTTTGGCCTGTGTACAATTTGCGCATGTTTTAGGGAAAACATAATAACTTTCCCAGGTAACTTTGTGATATGTTTTGGAGTGTAAGGGTAAGGCGCATGAGTTTCAAATTATTTAGGAAACCATGTGGAAACTATGTGTGATGTCCTATTCATTTGGACAGTGGATTCTGGATGTTCTACGTACCATTTGGAAAACTGTGCGACCAAATCCTATGGGCTGCCTAGTTTCCTAAAATTTCAAAATTCTAAGTTTTCCCCTCTATGTTTTTAACCCTAAATCAAGTTTTCCTCCCCTCATCTAACCTAGAAATACCAGGGGATCCTCCAATATCCCTCTCCCTTTCCATCCCTCCATTTTTAAATCCCCTTCAATGTTCTAAGGTAAGATTCCTTCTTTTTTGTTCGATTTCTCCTTCTCTCTTGAGATCTTGGTATCTCTTATTGGGGTTTCCATATTAGAAAAAACCTATGGGTTATGTTTGATGTATAGCTATTTTTACTTGATTTTAGGGTGTGTGGTTTTTTTTCATGGGGATTAGTTTTTCCTTCCCTTGAAGTTTCGTCGCATCCGCATGATGTGAGGTAGATGTTTTCATTCGTTTCCTTTATAATTCATTCAATTTGATGCTTGGGTGTTTTTAAATAATATATAAATGTATTTATAATTATTATGGTATGATTTTTTGGGTTATTATGGTGTTTTTATGTTGGAAAAAATTAGTGGAAGTGGTTTTAAGAAGGTTTCCTTAATTATGTTACATAGTTATGCACATGAGGTGTTCGTTAAAATGTCAATTATTCTTTTAAAATGAATTTTTTTGGGTATTGTTTAACCTTGGTTATATTATGATATCATCATGGGATTATATTATGGACCATTTGGTACTTTGAGAAATGGTTTGTTTCTAGATGGTACGAAAGGCCAGTTAGAACCTTTAGATATTTTTTACATTTTCATATTGGTTTTGAAATAGTTTTGGGAGTGGAATTAGATTTGGAATGTAAAGGACCATTTAAAATTGTGCATATAAAAATGGTGTTTAATGTTGTTTTTGAAATAGTTTGGAACTTTTTTCTAAAATATTGTACTTGATAGTGTTGAAGGCCCAGTTGACAGTTTATATTTTTTTTGGAAAATAATTATGGGTTTGAAAGTACAAATGCCCAATTTGAATTTACACATGTTTTGAGAAATGTTTTAAATTATCATGTGATGTGATGGATCAGTTGGAACTTGTGAACAAATTATTATGAGACAGGAACCCAAATGGAGGATTTCCCTATATGGGTTATCGCGTCGGTGGTGTCAGTTTTTGGGGTAGTCAAGTACGGTGGCAGTAGGTTAGGTGAGTTATATGTGAAAGGGCCTCCTCCTTTCACCAAGTATCTTTACCATGGGTTTCCTAGGTTTTTTTAGAGGTTTGAGTGATGGTTTCTTGTTGAACCCTATTATACGGGTTGATACCTCCTTGAATTGATAGGGGTTAGTGGGACGTGCAACTAGATTGGTTAGTTAAGGGTGTCTAGTTGGTTATAGACTATGGAGATGCACTATATAATGGCAGGTGAGTCTGATTTGATTACATATAGGGATCTCTCTAGGGATGTTTAGGAAATGACCATGGTTACTACCTGTATTTGATTGTTTAATTTCCATTACACTTGGTTTTCAAACTTGTACTGCTTATTTATTTTCAGCATAGCTTTGTATTGTTGTTGAGTTTTGGGTTTGGAATTTGGTTTTTAAATGGTAACCTATTTTGAAAATAAAGAGGTAGTGTGTAATGTTTTGAAAAATGGAAATATGTGTTTGTTCATTAAAAAGAAAAAAACCTATTTTTATATATGTATTCCAAAATAGTGTTTGTGGACTATTTCAAGAAAGGAAATGTATAAATTATATGGTGGTTACCTATTTATATTTCAATCTCACACCCTACTTGTGCCACTCGATGTTGGTAGACCCGAGCTGTTTTGAAGGTGTAGGTTTTTGGTTTTGGTAGATTTCCTTTGGAGTTGGTCAGTCTTGAGGTTGGTGGTGACTAAGCAGTCACATGGAGACTGAGTAGTGTGGTTTGATCTCAGTTTTTTATTCAATTTCTGTTTTTTGTTTCAATTGTTGTATTATGACTAGTTTCATATTTATTGAGATTTAGTCATTTTTTTATGCTTGTTTAGTTTATTTATTTGATCCTATTTTATTGGGAAAAAAATCATTCCCATTATGGTAAATTTGATGCCCAAAACTAGTTTCCGACCCATGGGAATTGGGACCACCCTTTGAGCCATGTCTCGGGCTGAGTCAGGTGTCAGATCATATGGAATCCCATCTTGGTTCTTGACATTTATTTTAATTAATAATATTTTTATAATTTACTTAATTATTTTCAAATTTATTTTTCGTAAAATAAAGGCCTAGAGTGGGATAGACCTCAACCAATCTATCTCACCATGTAGCCATCACACAAGGGGGAAACCATCCAAGCTAACACTGATAGGGCCTCCTCGATCTGACAAGAGAGAAATCCAAATGGGGGACATGGACCGTGTAGCATGTGGTTCATGGGAAGGAACCCATGGGTTAATAGGTGGGCCTCATACCACATGAGACATGTAGTGTGGTGATGCCTGTATATGTGTGTGTAATGGTTTACTATGAGACCATCCACAGAGAAGGATTTTAATTCAAGGATGTGATGATTTTATATAAAAAGGACTACTCGACTATGCTATCTTTTTATGTGGGACACCATTTAAATAGATACTGTTCATTTTAACTAAAACACCACTGTTTCTCACCATTTCTCACTCACCCATATCAGACACATGCCTCCAAAATATCCACCAGTCACCACCACTGTCACCTCTAAAACACATGATAACTTCAATGGAATCATCCATGGGAGCTCTAACTTGATTTGTTGGCCACTTACAAGGTCAATTACCACTATAAATGACCTCAAAGGCTTGTTCCAACTTCCCTAGAGCCCTGCATGGGATATGATCTTCATCTGATCACTTTGAAGGTTGGATGTAAGGAAGAGGACTCTAATTCCACAACTTCTAAGTGGATTACCACTTCCACGATTCCACTTCACCATGACACATCCCATGAAACCCATGAAGAAGGCCATACTGTTCAACCATCAGTCTACACCGCTAAAGATCTCCCGGGATCTTCATGAAAAATTTGAGATATCTTCATTTAATGAAGGATTAAAATTTGAAAATATAAAATGATAATAATGAATAACTAGAGATAAATATAAGATAATACCAAGGACCAAGGATCATGAATCCTTACCTATAAAAAGGATGGATCGAACACTAAAAAGGATTCCACATTAAGGGGTTATAGCCACCGAGAGGAGGACCCCAACTGTTGATTTTATTTTCTCTTTCTTATATTTTTATTTTTTTTAGTTTCAATATACTTTAATATTAACTTATTATCTTTATCATTATAACCCCTGAATTTTTTTAAAGTGATTAACACATATCTTCTTCTTCTTCTTCTTATTATTATTTTATTCCATGTTTTTATTTTATTTTCCTTTTCTATGTCTCACCTATTTTATTTTATTCTCTCACTATCTCTCATCCTTATTCTTTTTATTTTATTATATTAATTATCTTATTCCACTATGAACTCTTATAATCATGATTATGAGAAAATGACCATAGGAATATCCTAGGGTAGTAATATGGTGTTTTAACTCAATTCCATGTTTAACTTCTACTTTGGGTTAATTTAAGGATGATTTACAGTGAGTGAAATCCTCACTATGGTTATCTAAGGTTTAACTTATTATTCTACATCCACTATCCCTCAGTTGAGAAGGTGGATGTGGAGTGTGATTTGTAGTTTTTAAGTGCACTATGCATTCATAACTAGGTTATATTAAGGTGTACACACATATGGTGGAGTGTGTTCACTAAGTATATTTGAAATAAGACAATGAAGGTGGTCCCCGAAAAAACTCTCTTAGGATAACTTCCTTTATTTCTAATATCATTCTATTACATTTCATGGTAATTTATAATTTCATGTAATTTTATTATTTTAGAAAATAATTAAACCCAAAAAATATAATTGTTTTAATAAAATAATAAAAAAGAAGAAGTAGTGATTGAAATAAGTTTATTAAATGTTTAAAAATTATTTTTTGTTCAAAATATACCTATATGTATCACCCACATGGGGGTTTCAAATGGTTTTCAAATTATTTCTATAATTTGGTTTGAGTTGTATCATAAAACGTGTTTGTAAAAATTATCAAATGGATATTTCAATGTAATTTAATTTTTTTAAAAGCGGTGATTGAAATAAGTTTATTTTTTAAAGAAGTGTCAATGTTTTAAAATAGTTAATTCAATAAATGGGGAATGCTTGGCCCATGATAAAGTATTCTAGAACTTTTTGGTATATTTATTATTTTAAGGGTGGTTTTAATAAAGGGTTGGATTTAAAATGTATTCGAAGACATTTTTTCATAATTTGATTCTAAAGGGAACTTTAAAGTGAGATTTAAAATGGTAAAAAAAGGGTTTGGCATCCCAAGTGTGTTTTGAAAGGCTTATTTGGATCTTTTTAAAGGCATTATCTAAAAGGATGTGTCACCCTAAGTTGTGATCCCCTTATTGTTTTTTGATTTATGTGAATTGTGGACCCATGTGGGATGATCTATATTTTTATTTCATTATGTGATAATTATATGTATGTGAAAAAGGGGTTATTTCTTGAGATGGTTTTGGAGGTGATATGGGTTTTATTTAAAACATTTTAAATTGATTTATGATTTTTAATGTGGATTGTTTGATTTCTCACATCTATCAATTAATTTCATTGGGATCCTTGGAAGTGAATAGATGAATTATATGAGAACCCCACTAGTTTTTTCTTTAAACTGGATGGTTCCCTAGTTTAGATTGTTCTTTGGATAAGATATTATGTCCCATAGAAGTTCAGAAATCATAAGATGGATTACAACCCATGAAATATGAGATCTATTAGGTTGGATTATGTGGATCAAATGGTCCAATTGCAATACTAGAAAAATATATAGGTTATTTTGGGCTAACCTAGGGTTCTAATCACCTTGTTCAAGTTTGTGTTTCTTGATTTCTAAGGAGTTTCCCATGATGCCTAGTTCCTATTAAGAATTATTCAAGGGATTATATCATACTTATTATTTTTATCCCCTATATATTGTTTTATTATATGTAAACTTTATTAGTTTGTCATTTATTTTCATTATTTTTCATTGATATATTCATTACTATTGTGCTTTTATTCATTTTTGGTGAATAGTTGATTTATTTTCAAACTAATTTGTAAAATAGTTTATAAAGAATGGGTTTAAAGGAAAAGTAAGGTTATTTCATATAAAAGATTTAGGAAATGATTTTGAAAGATTATTTTGAGTAAAAATAAACGTTTTGTTTATGAAAATGTGATTTTAAGATTTTTTTTCAGGAAAGAGGAATGAAAACAAGTTTAGACTTGTTTTCATGAATCTAAATGTCCACTTTCCATGGTTTAAAAGTACTTACATAAAATCTTGGTTCCACATTTTCTTTATTTTATAGGGGTGGATATTTTATAAAATTGGGGATGGAGTGTTACTTGGTTTTATTCATACTCATATATGAAGACATATTTTTATATATTATGCTCAAACTCGCATTTATTTGATGTATTATGAAAGGAATTGCATATGATCTTTAGAAAAATCATACTGGGAATATTTAGATCACACCTCTCATATACACTAGTATGCGTGCTCGTATATATAAATCGTATGTTTTATCTTAGGTTCCCAGTATTTGATCCTATTATTTTATTGTTTTTTGGGTCTAAGTATGGATTATTTGAGAAACAATGAGTGACTATGGGTTATGTGGAGGTTTTTAGAGCTTATTGGGTTATATTTTTTTGGGATATTGTATCGTCCAATTTCAAAAAATGTATTTCATAAATTGTTACTATTATATCTTCTTCTAATGTAATTTATTTGGTGATGTAGTTTTATGTATTGTATGGATATTTATTTTATTATTCCATGTTTGGTTGGTTCATTTATTTAGAACTACTTATTTGACATGCAAGTATATCCAATGCCTGGATAGGTCATGCAAGATTCTTAGTGTAGTTTACATTTCTCGTTTATATGTCTATGTGAGGGTGAAGTTATTCACACTAGTGAATGTTGATACCCTTAGTGTTTTTTGCTAACCCATAGTGATTGAAAATACACTTCAGGCCTTCTGGTGGGTCAGTTTGATGGTAACATGGACCGATTCATTTCAAAATGGTATTTGAGACTAGATTCTCAAAAAGGGCCTAGGTTTTTAAAATTCTCTCTTATTATTTAGTAAGTTTGGTATTATGGAGATAATATAATATTTTTAACTCAAGAGGTAGATCATGAGTAGGTACATGATCACCACCTTTCATTATGAAACTCGAGATGTCATTGGTAGTTAGGATTTGGATTCTTTTTTTTTTATTTTTTGATGTATTATGATGTGAGATAATGGTGTTTTTATACTCATTAGAATTTTTTGAGTTTCCTTGGTGGTTTTTTTGAGTTTTGGTATTAGGACATATGTAGAGTGATTAGTTAAAAATTATCTCACACAACTTGACAAATGTGTAAAGGCTGGGAACATGATTCATGTATAATTTGAGAGGTTGTTGTATGATTTAAACATGGTCTGTCAAACCAGGTGACCAAGTCATGTATGGTTATGAAACCCATTTTCCTTTATATTTATACCTCCCTTGAATGATACCCAATAATGGGGGTGAATTAAACGAAGTTCTATGATGATTTTATGATTTTGGATCAGATTTTGTTTGGGTTTGTGGTGTTTTTTGTATACAGTTGTTGCAAAACTAGTTGTTTTCTCAAAAAAAAGAGGATTTCACATTTTTTTGGTTTGAAATGAGACCTTAGGGTTTGTTTGTAAATGTATTTTGTTTTCATGAAAAGTTTTTAGAATTTTTTTATTTCATAATGAAATCTAGTAAGTATTTCGAGTTAAAACCAA
The DNA here is from genome assembly GCA_963277665.1 of Viscum album. Classification (NCBI taxonomy): domain Eukaryota; kingdom Viridiplantae; phylum Streptophyta; class Magnoliopsida; order Santalales; family Viscaceae; genus Viscum; species Viscum album. The sequence goes on along the minus strand of OY728136.1, from coordinate 989,667,991 downwards.
TGGGTGATTTAGAAAAGATATTGGCCCTCTTGAAATATTTTTTCAAGAGTGGTCAATTTTAAAATCAAAGGTTGGAAGGTTTTTTGAAATGGAAAGTGTATTTTTAATAAAGTTATTTGAAATAAATATAATTTTTTAGAATCTTTATCAGGTTTCTTATTTTAAATAAGAGTTAGTGGTTTTGAAATACAGGTTAAATATTTTAAAATTCCCAAGGAGAGTTGGGTTTTTTAAATTAATTGAAATGTTTTCAAGTAGTTTGGTGTTTTAAAATGCACACATGTTTCTGAAAAAATGATATTTGATTCCTTAAATAATAATGTAAGTTTTAAAATCAAGGAGAAGTTTTTGAAATGTGTTTTTCTATGGTGAATGAGATTTTTGGATTTTTCCCTTGGTATGATGGGACTAGTTGATTTGTGTTGGGAAAAATTAAGGGTTTTTATTCATGTTTCAGGTTGTTTAAAATATACCTACCATAAAGGTTTCTATAAAAGATAAAAATATCATATCATAGAATTAATCTTTGGGATAAATCCTATTGTAGTTTGAGTGTGGTTGTCTTAGTATTTGGAAATACCCGTGATCTAAATAGAGTGAAAAATATTGTTGTTATATATCATCATGCTTTTTTTCATCATGGAGAATTTTTCAAGATGGTTTTTGTTCAGTGTCATTGTCCCAAGACTGTGTTTGTGGAGAATCCACTGATTTCTTGAGCCATATTTTTGTTTGAGTAAGCAGTGAGGGTCTGTGGAAATTTTTATCAGTTATTTAAAGGATTTACTCACACAAAACATAAATATTTTGTGTTTTATAGTATATAAACTTTAGAATTTTAATTCCCAATGGTTGTGAGTTTTTGATTCTTGCTCAGGGTGGTTGTTTGGGTCACCATTATTAGTTCATATAGAGATTTTATGAGATGAATTTTTGGATGTGATCTATATTCTGGTGATGGTTTATTTTGGGATTTTTTGAGGGGCTTAGAGTGGATGAGGTTTTTAGGTGACCTTCATTTTTTTATTCTTTGGGTGCCCTTATGGATTTATATTCTGTGAGAAATGGTTATTTTGGGACATTCATGCCTCATTGATTTATGATGCTCATTTTAGTTTGTTTGTGGTACAGACTATGGGATGAGGTTTGATTGATGGATAACATGGGGATTACTTGGGTGTGTAATGGGGTAATGGGAATGAGTGGTTGGTTTCTAGTTAAACCATGAGTGCTACTAGGTTGAGATTTTCTATTGAGACCACCGTGAGTCAGTGTTCTATGAGTTTGGACCTAAATTAACCTTCATTTTAGTATCACAACTAGAGGTTAGACCATGTTATTTTAGGTTGAGTAATCTTCATGGTTGATGCGTTTATAATTTTCTTATGGGATGAAATGGATTGGTGATCAAGTCTAGTGACCTTTCATATATTCTTCAAGGATGTTCTTCCTTTATGGAGTTGAGACGGTCTTTTTTGGTTATTCATGGTTGGTGTAATCTTATTATTTCATTTTATGATTATAAGAGGCATGACTATTTTATTGATATACATTATATTGGGTGAGCCTATCCTTTTTTCACCATTTTAGATGAATTATAAATGGTGGGGAGACCTATTCTTGGTCTCCATTTTCTTATAGCTCACATTAGATGGTTTTTATTTGGATATTGATTGATGTTATTCGATGTTTTTAGGATTAATTATATGTTTTGAGGACTTATGTTATGTGGGGTTCTCCCTTTTCATAGGTGATTCTATAGTTTTCCCTAACCTCCCACATCTTTTACCCAGGTGTTGAGGTTTTTGATTTTTATTATTTTTACTATTTTCAATTACTTTTTTAGGGTAGAAAGTGGCATGGTAAGGAGAATTGTGATACAATATTCCATTTTTGTATTTAATATTATTTAATTTTGGGTTATTTTGAGGTTTCTATGTTCTCCATATGTTTCTAGGTTTTTGGGAAGTCCTAGATGGTTTTTGGCCTAGGTGGAACCATAACACACCATGGATTAAGGAACACCATGATTGATCTTGATACCTTTGTATTTTTTCAGTCATTGGGTTGTTATGGAATGGAGTAGGGGAATTTTTTTGGAGGGTCTTGTTTTTATAGGGATTCTATTTTTGGAAGAGGATAGGTCATGCTGTAGGGGTGAGGCTGCACTATGGGTTCCTCCTGGGAGGGCTCTCTGTGCCGGGGTGATTGACACTACATCGTACTGGTCCAAGGCTAGATACATGGGGTTATTATCAATTGATGAGATCTATACCACAATATATAAGACCACACCATGGTTCCCGAGTGCTTGGGAGGTCATCTTTTTCTGATTGAGGTTCCTCAAACCATAGGTTATGGATTGTTTTGTATAAATTTTATAGCAAGGAGAACTACACCACAATCCATGAAGGTTTCACAATGGTAGGGGTCTAGGAAGGGGCACTACACTTTGGTGCATAAGAATATTCTTTGGCGGTTATCTTCTTAAATGTTTAATTTTTGTGGTTTTATAATTTTCCTTCATATAGGGGTTTTCCCCTTTATTACCTCTCACTAATACGTTCAGACCTAGGGAGAACTCCTTGGTTCTTCTTTTCCCTCAAATTATCTTCCTCCCAAAAACCCTAATCATCATGGGGGAAAATTTAAAATTCAAGTTGGTTCTAATCATGGAATTTTTTATGTTTAGAGGCTATACAGAGTACCTTTTTTCTAAATTTAAAATTCTATACTTGGTATGGATTTATCACATGACAAGTATTTTTAAAAATTCTTATGTGGATATTTCAATATAATTTTAGTGTTTCAAAAGTGTCACTTGAAATAAGTTTGTATTTTAAAGAATTTTTGATGTTTAAAAAAGGGTTTTCCGATAAATGGGGAGTTCTTGGGCCATGTAAAAGTATTTTGGAACTTTTTAGTATTATGATTATTTTAAAAGTGGTTTTAATAGGGGTGATTTCAAAATTGATTTGAAGACATGTTTTCATGATTTGATTCTAACAGATACTTTAAAGTGATATTTCAAATAGTGAAAATGGTCTTTGCATCCCAAAAGTTTTTTGAAAGTCCCATTATACACTTTCTAAAGGATTATTATAAAAGGATGTGTCACCTTTAGTTGAGATCCCCTTATTGTTTTGTGATTGATGTAAGTTGTGGAACTATGGGGGATGCTCTATATTGGTATTCCATTATTTTATGATTGTATGGATATGAAAATATGGGATATTTCTTTATATGGGGTTGGTGGTTAGGTGAGGTTTATTTAATATTTTTAAAAATAATTTATGCATTGATAATGGGGATTGTTTGATTTATTACCTCTATCGATTGATATCATTGGGATCCTAGGAAGTTAGTAGATAACCTGGATGAGTGCCCCAATAGTTTAGTTTTTGAACTTACTAACATCTTGGTTTATATTGTGCTCTGGCTAGGGGATTGTGGCACATAGAATCCGAGTTCTCATGGGATGGATTATGTCCCAGAGAAGTTGAGTTCTTTATAAATGGATTATGTGCCCTAAATAATCCAATTTGACTACTAGGACAATAGACAGATTCTTTAGGTCCAACCTAGGGTTCCAGTTTCCAAGTTTAGGTTTATGTTTATTGAGTACCATGGAGTTTCCCATTACCCCTAGTTCATATTGATAATTATTCAGTGGATTCAATCCTGCTTATTATTTTTATTCCCTAGCCCTCATATGATTATATGGAACCTTTCTTTTGTTGTGGTTTATTTTCAATATTCTTTATTGATATCTTTGTTCCTATTGTACTTATATACATTTCTAGTGAAAACTTGATTTACTTTCAAACTGTTCAATAAAATGGTTTATAAGGTTTGGTTTTAAAGGGAAAATAAGCTTTTTTTTTTCATATATAGGATTTAGGAAGTGGTTTTGAAAGATTACTTTGAGTAAAAAGTACGGTGTTGTTTATACAAATGATATTTTACTAAATGTTTTAAGAAATAGGAATAAAAAATATTTTGGTCTTGTTTTCATGAATTTAAAAGTCTTCTTTCTATGTTTTAAAAGTGCTTACCTAAAATTTTGGCATCCCTTAAATTGTTTTATAGGGTTAGATGTTTTATAAATGAGATGATGGAATGCCACTTGGTTTTATTTATGTTCATACATGAAGACTTATTTTTATATACAATGTTAAAACTAGAATTTATGTGATGTATTATGAAAGGAACTGTATAGAATATTTGATGAAATATTACTAGGAATATTTGCAACACACCCTATATATACACTAGTATGAATGATTATATGAATCTCTCATGTTTTCCCTTGGGTGGAAAATATTTCATCCGTTTTTTATTATTTATTGGGTTTGAGGATAGATGAGTTGGGACATGCTGAGTGACCATGGGTCACATGGAGTTTTTTAGGAGTAGTTTGGGTTCTATTTTTTTTGAGATAATGTATCAGAAAATTCACCCTGGTGTATTTTATACTTTGTTCTATTTGTATATTCTTTCAATATATTTTATTTGGTGATCTAGTTGTATGTATTTAATGGATGATTATTTTATTATACCTTGTTTGGTTGGTTTATTTATTTGTAACTAATTATTTTATATGAATTGTGATGACACATGGGTCATATGTATGTTTAATTTTGGGATTATTTTATCTCTTTTGATAATCTAAAGTCTTTTGGGAGTTGGGTGTTGAAAATTTAAGGTTTTGGGGAAAATAGGACATGCACACGGTCCACAAACAGTTAGCAATAACTGTGAGGTAATCATGAGATATGGATATATTAGTTATAATGGTTATTTTCATGATCTAAGCATGCGTTTTCTAACTGTTCATATATTCCCAAGTAATCTTGCATTTTGGTTTTCAAGGGAAAGTAGCCACTGAAAGGTTAGCGCATGGTTTGTCTAACTGTACAACCTAATCATGAGCCCCATATGCGTTTCTTAAAATTGTAAATTCACCCCGATACCCTTATTTTTTTTAAAAATGTAATCTCCTACAAATCCCTAATTAGGTCAAACCAACCTATCATTGACACACTAGAGGGTTCCCTCCTTGGTTATTTTTTTTGATTCTTCTTCATTTTTGGTGGCTCTATTTGAGGTATGTTCTAATTTCCACTCGATATATCCTCATATTTATAGATGTCTCCTCGATCGCTCTTCCTATTATTTTTTTGGAACCCTATTAGGATGTGATTTCTTGATCTAGATGGTTTGATGAGGAATTGATGATGTTTTTTATGGATCTAGTCTTGTAAGGACCCGATCTCTTTGATTACAATATTTGTTTTAGAAGGTTACTAGGTTTTATATATTGTAAAGGTAGGTGTATCTATACAATAGTGATATCTCATGATTACTTGGTTTTATTGTAAATTAATTTGGGCTGGTTTATTAAAATAATTTATTTGAAATGTAGAAGGTATGTTTTATGAAATTAAGTCTTGGGTGTCATATAAAAGGGGTTTTATTTAAAAAATATTTGATGCACTTCATATGTTCGAAAAAATTCCTTAAAGATGGTTTTGACTCTAAAATAGATTTTCAAGTATGATAGAGGCCATTATTCACTTTTGAAAATGTTTTATAAAATTATGATCAAAATTTACTTGAATGTTTTGTGAAAACATGACACTTGGGAACCTTGTGTGCATCATGTATGTACATATGAAAACCTTACTAACTGTGGCACCACTATGGGTTATGGTTGTGATATCTATGGACTGTGGCAGGACTCGATATCATTAGAAATCATGTTATTCTAGTTTAGTGTTCCTTTCATGTACTAGTTTCATATTATCATATGCTAGATCCCACTTGTGCTTGGTTTTATTCATGATGGTGAATTTTCATGTTATGATTCTCATATGTTTTGTATTTTGAGATATGGATGCTTTTAACTACAACCCTATATTTATTATTCATGTTTATATTCATATTCATAAGGCTTTGAATATGAATTGTTTTATAGAAAACTAAAAGTTTTTTCATAAGAAATGTTTTCAAATGAAGATATTTAAAAAATTGTTATGTTTTTAAAGATATAATGAATATCCTCATGATGAAAAACATTGTATAGATTCATGGTGTCACCCTAATTAGAATTTTACTCACACCCTATATATTCTTTTGGGTGTATTCCAATTTGGGATTTCAAGACCCAAATAAAGGGAAGGGAATCATAAAGTTCTCCATATTCTCTTGGTTTATATTGTCTTTTTAATGGGTTGGGATAGTGGGGATAGATAGTCACATAGAGATTTGGTTTTGGATTTTTTTCTAGGATTATCCCTTTTTTGGATAGTTTTTTATGTCTCTTTTTTGTATACTTCTTATTCAGTGATTCACTTTGATACTTTAGCTCCTTTCTGATATACATGAGAATTGTTTTTGTTTATGTTTTGATCACCACCTTGTAGAGATCCATTTGGGTATTGTTTCTGGTCGACTCTGGCTGGTTTATTATAAAATATTGTTAGAGGGAATACCCAGTTGAAATTATGATGAAACTACCTGGGTTTGGTTTGGGGTTTACGGTAGACACGATTTAGGATCATTGGAACTCGAGTAGTAAGTGTGGAAGGGTGCCTGATCAGCTCACTTTTATATCTAAATTTGAGTTACCATGAGTGGTCAGGGGTTTTTACATAAGAATTGAACTTGGTTTAGGGTTATTTAGATGAACATGATTTTGGGTATTATTTAGATAAACCTTGTTTCATTTTTCTATTAATTTATGATTTTTATATATCCTATTAATTGAATCTATTGATACCTTAAATTCTTATTTTGAAGGGATTTAATATATAAAATTTAAGTTTTATTTCATTTTATAAGTGGATTCATAATCTAATAAGGTGTTATATTTTGTGCATAATAAAAAAATACTCCTAAAAGATCTCTTCTAAATCCAAGAGAGGAAACTATGAAAAAATTTCTACAAGAGAAACCTCTAATAGACCCTTCTTTGGTGGAAGTAGTTAACCAAACAATCTATACTCTAGGTTATGTAGGTTTTGGATATAATGATCTACTATTTTCATACATGGATATTACATCTAAATATATTAATATTCATATTATAAAAAACCACACTAAAATCGTATGGGTTTAGTGTATTTGGAAACTTAGAAAAAAAAAACCAGTTCATAAAACATATACATCATCTTCTACTTATTCATTCTTAATTATAACCTTTTTGACATATCGAACCTAATACCTTTCTTTATATCTCACAGAAAATAAACATAAGAAAAAGGGTAAGATTAGATGATCAGTAAGGGTAAACAATGGAAATATGAATCATAACAAAAACCTAAGGATATAATAATATAAACCTAACATTTTGAAAATCATACCATGCATATCAAATTTCACAATCATCTTTCATAGAATAAATCATAAAAATTCATAAAACTTGAATCATAAAAGAATAAATTTGGTATAAAACATGGAATTGTGGAAAACACGTAAGCTTAGAAAATATTATGTCAATTATACCAACCAAGACATTCATAACATGTTAGGATTGGTCTATTCACCCATGTATCTACTTATATCTTAAGATGAACTCCCATGTACCCTCTATTTGTGGGCTTAGGATGAACCACTGTGTACCCTCTTGTTACAGGCTTGGGATGACCACTCATAAACCCTTTTGAGAAAACTTAAAATTTATCATTACCCAATGCATTGGAGGGAGATATATGTCCCACCTATCACAAAATAAAAATAATACATATGTGTTGAAAATGAACAAAAATAATTAATCAAATCAGAACCCATGTAAAGAACTAAGTTTCATAAACATTTCATCATAACATAACTCATAGAAAAGAAATAGGTTTCATAAATATCATACCATCATGAACATAAACCAACCATAAAAATATTATGGATAATTTTATTGAATAATATCTCTAATAAATCATAAGTAACATCAAATAATGTTATCTTAGATGGAAAATAATTTTGAGATATCACTTGAAATAATTCAAGAGGAAAATATCCTTTCTATTTTGAAAACATGTTTTTTTAAATTCCACATAATTATAAAAGAAAAAAATTTCTTTGAAAATAACCTTTTAAGATTAGAAAGGAATATTCAAAGCATAAATGTGTTATGATGATGGGAAAGTCCTCTTATTCCATATAAGTTAAAAAACATTCCTTCGGTATTTTTTATCAAAAAAGTCACAAAGAACCTTGCTTAGAAAAAAAGTATCCTTTCAAAACATTTTATAAAAATTAAAACATGAGTAAAAAATACTTTAAAATATCACAGGATAATAGAAAAAACATTTTTGTAAACAATTTTAGAAAACATGGAAGAAAAATATATTTTAAGGGAAACTTTGAAAAGATAGTTTTTAAAGGAAAACCCCTTACATATATCATTTTATTTAAGTGAGCATTAATAAGATTAATATATTATGTGTATTTGATATAAATACACATAAAATAATTGTAAATAAAATATAAGATAATCAAAAGTTAATTTACACATAATCTTAACAAGACATAATGAAGTAGAAGTTTAACCCAAATAATAGAAATCAGGTTAAGTAATCCCCTACAAATTTATAATCCATCGAATCATATGAACCCTAAAAATAATAATTATCAAATGATACATTGAATAAAATTAAGATAATTATATTATTGATATTATATATCAAAGGCTATAATATAAACCACACATAATAAATAAATGGTGAATAAGACATATATCTCATAGAAGAAAAGAGTGGGATAAGAAACCCTTACCTCACAATTCCCTTTAATTTTTCATACTTACACATCCTGTATAATGGTTTAAAGACTATTATTAATTAATTAAAGAACCATATTTATATTTATAATACCTTATATAATATTCTTATAACATCTTACCATCCATTAATTAATAATATTTCAGGATTTTCATTGTTTTGAATGAGTTTGTTTCACGATTTTCACGATTGGTTTATTTGTGTAAAATTATGGATTTCCATATTGAATAGAAATAAAACTACATAAGTGTAATTAAATGATATTAATTAACTTCCATAAGTTTAAAGGGTCCCATTTATCATTTTTATTTCACACATTAGGATGATTCATTAGATAAAATGTTAATGATAAAGTATATATTGGCGGGTTTTCTGAACATTACAAACTAGTTTGTTTTATTTAATATTATGAGTATATATTAGTTAGAAAACATGAAATAGGATATAATATACTTATTAAAAAATTATTTAACAGGAATAACAGTTTTATACCCAGCCATAAAGATGGTAATGAAACAAAAACATTATTTATGGAGTTAATTAACTGGCATAATTTGGACAATAATTTTGTTTCTTTGAATAAGAGGAGGTAATAAAAGAGATGGATATAAGATATTTCACTATCTATATAACATTAAATTATTTAAATTTTTATGAAATTATTATTCCATTATGGATGAATTATATGAGGATAAAGTATAAGAAGAAAAGAAATTAAGAGAGGTGTTTTGAGAAAATTATCTCTTGAATGTCACCTCCTTAAAAGACCGTTCAGGACCTCAAATTTGGAATTTTGGTGAGACAAGTAGAAATTTTACATGGGGAAAGTGAGGATGAGAGGTTTTGAAATATATTTGAGTATTTATAAGACTTTTGGGTCAAAATGGGGTGGTGAGGGGTGTTATTTATACTTGAGGGAAAGTTAGTGTAAGTGATTAAAATAATGAATATTTTATATTTAAAGACAACCACATTGAGGTGGCATTAAATTACATGAATTTTTCTAGGAATTAATATTATAATGGTTTTTAGGGTATATAAACACATAAAATAATAATTAAATGCTGTAATTTTTAGGTATTTTAAGCCTGTACCTTTTTAACTTTAACATGATTCATTTTTTACCTATAAAGCGGTAAATATTTTTTTTACCATGGAAAATTTTTTTATGCCTAAAAATGAAATTGAAATCAAAAAATATTTTTTAACTTCTGATTCCAAATATGAAATATATTTTAAAAAATTCAATTCACATAATTGACAATATTATATTTTAAATTAATCTTGCAGACATAATGAAAAACTTGTTTTTAAAGCGAAAAGTTCTAGTGTTTGTATTATTTTTATAACCAATTTCAATGTGAAATTTATTCCAATGAACTAAATTGGATCTATTTATATATAATATAATTATACTTTAATACCAATTTAAAACACAATTTAACTATATAAATAAATTAGATGAAAAAACAGTTTTTAATTAAAATGTATTATTTTTCACTATTCATCAAAAAATGAAACTTATCAGAAAAATACAAAAAATTAACCCTAAGATAATTTTGATATCCCAATTTCAAAAACAAGGTTTATTATTTTTTTAAATAGAACTTATAAAATTGTCAAAATTTAGTTTTAAAAAAGATGCACCATTAAAAGGCGACAAAACTACCCTTTAGAAAAATATAGATTTTTATGATTAAAATTGGGATTATTATTATATTAATCCTATAAAACTCATTTAATGAATTTTAAAAACATTTGATTGAATATATAAAATATAAATTTCATTAATGTATTTCAATAATAGTGATTAATTTAATTTATTAAGATAAAATATCATTGTGGGTATAGAAATAGTTTTTTATTAAAAAAATCCTTTAATTTAACTTGGGTTTCATTCACATTTATGATTAATTGGAAACCAATGAATTAATTTTATAAACATTTGTAATTTTTTTTATAATTTAGTTAATCTCATTCATTATCTATATTTCAACAGTTAGGTGATAAATATTGTGTTAAAATAATAATATTTTTGGAGTTTCTTTAAGATTGATGTGTTGTTAAAAGTAAGTTATTGAAGAGGTTGAACTTATTTTTTAAAAACATAATATAAAATCTTAGGGTGTTACATTATACCCCCCTTAAAATTAATTTCTCCATATAAATTCATTACTCTAATATAATAAGATGCAAATACCTCTTCTTCATCATATCCTTAGGTCCCACCTAGCTTCTATAAATATTTAATGAGGTAAGTGGTCTTGTTTCTTAGAACTTTATCTCTACAACATTGAATATCTACTGGTTGTTCATTATAAAAAATATCTTGATTTAATAGTATGACCTATTTTTTAGTACATGTGAAGGGTGAGGTATGTACTTACTCAGGTGAGATGCATGGAACACATAATGAATTTGATATAGATTCAGTGGAACAATGAATTAATAAGCTACCATCTTAATACAATCAATAATTTCAAGAAATTTCATCCTTAAAATTTGAAATTTCACTTTGAAAATAAAAGATGGAAGTTTGAAAATTTCTTTTTTGGGAATCCCATATCAAAAAGGGGTCAATAAAACACACCCTTAGAAAATTGGAAACATAAAAGGTGATGATCAGCACATTACTAGGGTTCTATTTATGAGAACATTAGTTTAAAGTAAAAAATGGACATGTAAGAGAATTATTACCATCAATTTCTATTGTAGATTGATAGATAACATGGTCATTATAATATTAATGACCACAAAACCGTTGAACAAATAGGTATAAAAAAGTTCATTGATATCATCATAAATAATGATAATAGGAAAACATTTTATTTCAAAATCATCTGAGAAGATATACTTGATTTAATCTCATAAATACAATCTCACTCTTTGGTTATAGATTCATTTCTTATTCTAAGGAATGAACTTAAAGTTGTAATACCTATAAAACCTGTAACACCCCATGATTTTAAAAATAAATTGAAATGCATGAAACCCTGATTTTATACACAATTAAACTTTTTTTAAGTAGATAATTATAAACTAGCCATCAAATATAATTTTTCTTCTTCTATGATTTGAATTTCGAAAAACGAACATCTACGGTTGTGATCAATAAATTAATTGGAGTCTGAGAGAACCAACTTGTTTTTTGGTGAATAGTAACACACCCTTATGAATAGTAAACTGAATAGTAATAAGACCCTTATGAATATTAAATCATATTATTTTTAAGGTTATAAGATAATGAAATCTTGATTAATTTTTTAAGGTGATATAAAATGAGTTTTAGTTTTAAAATTGTTATTTTTCAAATAAATTATGATTTTATTTAAAAATTAAATTAATCATATTTAGAAAATTGTTTTCAAAAAATGGATTTCATTTTTTAATTCTACATTTCAAAAAATGGATAGGGTGTTTTTTGGGATTTTTTTGAGATAGTTGAATTTTCAGTGAATAGTAAAAATACAGTTTTAAGTTTTTCAATGTGTTTGATGAAATTATAATGATGTAATAAGGATTTAATCATTCTGTTCAACTCTTGAGGATTGAAATATGATATTAGGTGTCCCAAGTGGCCAATACCATGGGAAAAAACCATGTTCAATCCCATGGTTTTGCAAATACCACTAATGAGGTGTCCTTCGAAATTACTTAAAAACTCCCCCATTTTCACTATAAATACAACCCTCACCCCACTCTTCCTCTCACACCTCTCAATCTTTTAGGATTGTATAAATTCTGCCAAATAACCTTCCAAAGGATATTCCCCACATCCGAGGCCTGATGGTCTTACCAAAAGGCCAAAACCAAAGGCCTTAAAGAGGATCTCAAGGAGAAGAGATCAAGAGGTAAGTATCCACTTTCATTTTCATGTGTTTTCTTTTTCAATTATTTTATTTACTTATACTCTCTTCTCATTCCCTTATCCAAGAGGCATGAAATATCTAGTATTATATATATTATAGTTTTTTATCTTATTTAGGAAAAAATTCATCATCATTCTTCCTCTCCTCTTCCTATTATTCTAAAAAATAAAAACACCGTCCATGATGTGTTGATTTACCAACATCATGGATGATGTGTCTTCAATATCATTTAATTCCTTAAAATATGTTTGTAAAACCATTTTAATTGATGAAATAGATTTTAAATTTTATGATACGAACTCTTTTATGTTTTTTAATTAACTTATAATCATAATATTAAAGTTATATGATGAAAGAAGTTCGTGATTATCGATGAACTACCAAAATGATCTAAACAAATATCAATAGTGATTTATCTAATGATTAATCCTATTACCATATAACCAAAATTATTTATGGAATAATTTAATATTATAGAAACATATTAACACTATATCATTCCAATTATGGATTTTCTCTTCCATTTGACAAGAAAATCCCTTACGAACCAACCATAGAAACCATATAAATAATACACCCAAAAAAATTTAAATAACAAAACATTATTAATAAATGGGTCGAATGATGTTATAAAATGATCATATAAGGTGTTATAAACATGAATATATTTCTATAAAATATTAATAACACTCTTTTAACCATTATATAGGTGGTTTAAACAAGTTAATGTAAGACAAATATGAGGTAAGAGAATTCTTAGCCCAGTTTCCATTCTTTGGGTTAACCTTCCATTTCATTAATTATATGGTGCTAAGATCATTTAGGTATTTAATTTAATTTATATTTTGTTTTATCATGTTTATTTATAGTTTATACAAATATTCATTTCATTTTATCAATTCTCACTTCAATTATATGATATTTTTAAGGGATTTTTCTTTAAAAATTCTCTTTCAAAATTCTGTTTAAAAAAATTCAAAATCAATGTTTTTATGAAATTATTCATGATTTATGTTTATGTTATTGTTCTTGGGAAATTTTTATGATGAAGTGTGGGACCTATGTCTCCATCCAAAACATTGGGTATGTGTAAGTTGGAGGTTAGCCGTATGGTTACTCCAATTGTAACTACGATGGTTACACCATAAGGTAGTCGTGAGGGTTACAAATCATAAGGTAGTCGTAAGGGTTGAAATATAAGTAAGTAATGCCCACGATACCTTTATGATTTTATATATGTTCTTTAATTTTTTATGGAAATATCATGTTTCAGAAAATTAAGTATATATGGGTGAGAAGTATGTCTTTGTGAAAATAATTTCTTATGTTTTCAAGTATCCATGGACTAATGGTTTATTTACTTCTTTTTTATATACCTTATTGAGATTTTTATGCTCATCCTATTGTTTTTAAATTTTATTCACAGGTTATAAGGATGTGTATGAGAAATAAGGAAGTAAATATTTTTCAAAGAAATCATGTTGTTGTTTTGTGTTAAAATTTTTATGTTTTAGAAGGAATGTATACTTATTTAATGGTTCGCACCTTGTATGCTTGTGGGTTTATATGTATAATTTATGTCCAAACTTTCTAAAAATCTAAACCGAAAATATATTTGGGAATTAAAATAAGTTAAATCTAGTTAAAATAGCTATATTTTGTAATGTTTAAGGCTGGGACCTTATAGCTGGCATCAGAGCATGGTTTTGATAACTTTAGGAGTTAGTATGATGTTAATAGACTACCATAAATGATTTTTACCTTATGTTTATATTTAAATGGTATAACATTTAAATATTACCATGTTGCTTCATCTAAGATATTTATGTTCATAATGGTTTTCCATAGAAGAAACAGGGAATCAGAAGTTGGATGGAACCTAGAGTCTTATATCTTTTTAAATCTGCAACCGAGAATCATGGGAATTGGAAATGAGATGTTTGTAACAGTAATGGATCAAATGAAACAAGAAAAAAATTGCAGTGGAATCCATTTAAGAGAACAACTAGAGATACCACAAAGGAACATGATGATAGTGGAACATTTTATGAGGAAAAACCCTCCTGCTTTCAATGAATCTTCTGACCTACTAGCAGCTGAAGTATGGATTAAATCATTTTAAAAGATATTTGATGTTGTGGTATATTCAGATAATCAAAAGTTTAGTCTTTCCATTTATCATTTTTAAGTAGAATCTGACTTGTGGGGGTCAATGGTCAAGAATATCATGGATAGATAGGAGATTAAATCCTTATAGTGTGGTGAATTTAAAATTCTTTTTCTTGAAAAATATTTTCTTAAGGTTATTCCACTTAGGATGGAGAAAAGATTCCTTGAATTTAGGCAAAAGGAGAAATATTTAGTGGCCGTGTATGAAGATAACTTCACCCACCTAGCAAGGTATGATCCTAATATTATTTAGGATATTGATAGAAAAATCAATCACTTTTACTCAATATTGAAGCCAAGATATCAAAGGGAATTGGCCTCCTAAGAATTGAAAAGTTATGATACACTTGTACAATGTGTTGATAGGGTAGAAATGGAGTTATCTGATGATCACATGTAATTTGATGATAAATAGAAGAATATTTCCAGATGTAAAGTGATAGGTAAGAATCAATCAAAGAAATATGATTGTAAGAAAGTTTAGTTTTTAGTTTGTGAAAAGTGTGGAAAAAAGCACCATGGGGAATGTCTTACCAAAACCGGGAAGTGTTTTTGATTTGGTAAGTTTGGACATATGGAGCAGGATTATAATGAAAATTATCTTAAGATTAATTCTGATAAAAAAACTGTAAAGTATTTCAAATGTGGTGAGATAGGTCATTACATAAATACCTACCCAAAGAAATATCCGAGTAATGGAAATCAACTAGACCATAAGAAAAAATGTGTAGTGAGATCCTTTGTGACTATATCAACAAATGTAGTTCCATCCAATGAAGTGGTATCAGGAACTTTGTTTATTTACTCATATTTTTCTAAAGTCTTGTTTGATATGGGGTCTATACATTCCCTTATTTTTGAGAATTTTTTTGGTAAATTAGAAATATCACCTCAACAAATGAGACTATAACTTATTGTTAAAACACCAGGGGGAAATGTTATAGAAAAAAGGAATTTTAAGAATCTTCCTATTATTATCTGTGGAAAGAATTTACATGAAAACCGTGTTGAGTTTGATGTCATTTTGGGTATGGATTGGATTTCTGTTTATTATGCTAATATTGATTATATAGCTAAAGAAGTTTTTTTAAGAAAGTGTTTCAGTTTTTATACAAGAATGAACCCATACAATTGATAACATATCAAGAAGATGAGAAACAATTAAAAAATGTAAATAAAAGTTATCTTGATCATATTGTTAAAAATAGGGGAATAATTTAGATTAATGATGTGCCAGTGGTAAATGAATACCTTTATGTTTTTCCCAACTAGTTACCCATTATTATACCTGATTGGGAAGTTGAATTCACAATTGACTTAGTTCTTGATGCTAATCCAATTTCAAAGCCCCCATATCAAATGGATCAAATAAAACTTATTTAATTGAAAAACAAGTTGTAGAAGTTTCTTGATAAATGCTTCATTCATCCTAGAACTTTACCATGGGGAGCTCCTATTTTGTTTGTTAAATAGAAAGATGGTTCCATGATAATTTTCATTGATTATAGAGCTTTGAATAATATTACTATTAAGAATAAGTATCCTTTGCCTCACATTGATGACTTGTTTGATCAGCTCCAGGGAGATTAGTATTTTTTCAAGATTTATTTTAGATCCGGGTACCATCAACTGAAGGTGAAGGAGGATGACATTCCAAAAATATCTTTTTCTAACTAGATATGGTCATTATGAATTTTTTTATGCTATTTGGGTTAAATAATGTACCTTCTTTATTCATGGATCTTATGGATAGAATATTTCATGAGTTATTGGATAAGTTATTAGTTGTTTTTATTGATGACATTCTGGAATATTCTAGAAGTAAATATGAGCATGAAAAACATCTAAGGGTTGTTTTTCAAACCATAAAAGAAAAGAAATTGTATGTAAAATTCTGAAAGTGTGAATTTTGGTTGTAACATATTTCTTTACTTGGTCACATTATTTCTAAATATGGCATAACTATTGATCATACTAAAATAAAAGTCATTGATGAATGTCCAAGACCCACAAATATAACTTATATTCATATTTTTCTTTGTTTGGAAGGCTATTACCAGAGGTTTGTTGAAAAATTTTCATGGCTATCTAGTCTACTGACTAAGTTAACTTGAAAAAGAGCTAAATTCACCTAGACAAAAGAATGTGATTATTTCTTTAAGGAATTGAAAAGACGATTGGTGAATGCTCCAATTCTAACCCTACCTTCCAAAAATGGTGAGTTTTTTATCTATAGTGATGCTTCATTAAAGGGAATTGGTTATATTCTGATGAAGAATGATCATGTAAATGATTATACTTCAAGACAACTAAAACCTCATGAGTTAAATTATCCCACACATGATTTGGAATTAGCAGCTATGTTTTTTGATTTAAAAATCTAGAGACATCATTTATACAGAGCCAAATGTGAAATATATATTGACCAAAAAACTCTGAAGTATATATTCACTCAGAAGGAATTAAACATGAAGTAGAGAAGATGGCTTGAATTGATAAAATATTATGATTTCATAATCAATTACCATCCGAGAAAATTAAAAAAAGTGTCATATTCCTTGAGTCGAAATCACTATGAATAATTAACTATTTCATGGATGGAACAATACCCTTTGATTGATGATTTGATGAATTTTGGATTGGAAGTTGTTGGTGTAGTAAATTCCTCTACTTTTTTTGAGGTTTTAGTGCAGTCATATTTATCATATAGAATTAAGAAAGAAAATAAGGCAGACAAGGAGCTACAAAAAAGGTAGAAATGGTTAAAGTGGGTAAGTTTCCAGAATTTAACATTGTTAAAGATTGTGTATTGAGATTTGGAAAAATATTGTGTGTGCATTGTGATTATCAGCCGAAGAAAGATTTGTTGTGAGAAGCTCATAGTTCTCCATTTTCAGTTCATCCTGACAGCACAAAGATGTATAGAGACCATTGGGAGTATTACTGGTGGGATGGAATGAAAAGAGATATTTTAGATTTTATTGTTAAATGTTTGACATGTTAAGAGGTTAAAGTAGGGTGACAGTTACCAAAGGGGATGATTCAGCCTTTACCAGTACTGGAGTGGAAATGAGAAAATATATCAATGGAATTCGTTGTGGGACTACCAAATACTTCTCGAGGTAACAACTCAATATGGGTTATTGTTGATCAACTGATTAAATCTTCTCATTTAATTCCTATTTGAGATACTATGTCTTTGGATAAAATTTCTAGACTATACCTCAAAAATATTTTCAGGTTACATGGAGTTCCTCTTTCCATTATATCTATCCATGATCCTAGGATCACTTCTAAATTTTGGAAAGGCTTTCAAAAGTTGTTGGGAAGAAAATTAAATTTCAGTATATATTTTCATCCTCAATCAGATGGGAAGTCAGGAAAGACGATTCAAACTTTCACGGATATGCTTCGAGCTTGTTCAATGGACTACCTGAGAAGTCAGGATAAACATCTTTCATTAATTGAGTTTTCTTATAATAAAAGTTTCCATTTCAGTATACAGATGGAACCTTTTGAGGCATTACATGGGAAGCGGTGTTGAACTCCAGCTTTTTAGGGTGAAGTCAGGGAAATAAAGTTGATGGGACCAGAATTAGTAGAGGAAGTGGCTGAGAAAGTGAAGATGATCCAACAACAAATGAGGACAACTCAACGTAGGTAGAAAATTTATGTAGATAATAGGAGGAAATACTTTTTTTTCGAGGAAAGTGATCATGTTTTTCTTAGAATCTCACAATGGAAAAGTGTTATGTGTTTTGGTAAGAAAGGAAATCTAAGTCCACAGTTCATTAGACCATATGAAATATTGGATAAAGTTAGAATAATTTCATAATGAGTAGATTTTCCTCAAAGTTTATATCAGGTACACAATTTTTTTTTCATGTTTCAATGTTGAGAAAGTATGTGCCATATTCATCTCATGTTTTGATCCCAAAAGCAGTTCAGCTGGAAGAGAACCTTTCATATAAAGAGAAACCTATTCAGATTCTTGATCGAAGAAAACAAGTATTGTTGAATAAGGTAATCCACTAGGTAAAGGTTTTGTGGAGAAACCACATAGTTGAAGAAGCAACATGGGTATATGAAAATTCTATGGGGGAAAAGCACCCTCACTTTTTTAATAAGTAAATAAAATTGCGAGGATTCAATTTCTAGAAGGTGGGGAGAATGTAACACCCCAAGGTTTTAAAAATAAATTAAAATTCATGAAACAATGAGTCTCTACATAATGAAACTTTGGTTTAATTAGATAGTTATAAAATAACTTTTAAACATAATTTTTCCACTTCTATGATTTGAATTTCAAAAAATAGACATCTATGATTGTGATTAGTAAGTTAATTAGAGTCTGATAGAACCAACTTGTTTTTTAGTGAATAGTAACATACCCTGATGAATAGTAAAATGAATAGTAATATGAACCTTATGAATAGTAAATAATAATAATATTTTATTTTCATAATTATATAAGATATTGAGATCTTGATTAATTTTTCAAGGTGATATAAAATGAGTTATAGTTTTAAAATTGTTTTTTGAATAAATTATGATTTTATTTAAAAATTAAATTTATCATATTTAGAAAATTATTTTCAAAAAATGGAGTTTATTTTTTAATTCCAAACATTGAAAAATGATTAGGGTGTTTTTTTGGAATTCTGCTGAGATAGTTGATTTTTTGGTGAATAGTAAAAATATAGTTTTAAGTTTTTCAGTGTGTTTGATGACATCATAATGATGTAATCATTCTGGTCGACTCTTGAGGATTAAAATATGATATGAGGTATCCTAAGTGGCCAATACCATGGAAAAAACCATGGGCAATCCCATGGTTTTTCAAATACCAATAATGACGTGTCCTTTGAAATTACTTAAAAACTCCCCCACTTTCACTATAAATACCACCCTCACACCCTCTTACTCTCACACCTCTCAATATTTTATGAATATCTAAATTCTACCAAACACCCTTCCCAAGGATCTTCACCACGTCAAGAACCTTCTGCTCTCACCAAAATTCCAAAACCAAAGTCCTTAAGGAGGATCTCAAGGAGAAGGGATCAAGAGGTAATGATCCTCTTTAATTTCTTGTGTTTTCTTTTCAATTATTTTATTTACTTATACTCTATTATACTTCCCTTATAAAAGAGGCATTGAAGCTACATTATTATATATATTCTAGATTTTTATCATGCTTGTGGAAAAATTCATCACCATTCTTCCTCTCCTCTTCCTCTTATTCAAAAAAATAAAAACATCATTCATGATGTGTCGATTTACCGACATTGTGGATGATGTGTCTCAAATTTCATTTACTTACTTAAAATATGGTTGTAAAACAATTTTAATGTATGAAAAAGATTTTAAATTTTATGATATGACCTCTCTTATGTTATGTAATTAACTTATACGCATAATATTAAAGGTACATGATGAAATGAGTTTGTGATTATCGAAGAACCGCCAAAATGATCTAAAAGAATATCACTAATGATTTATCTAATGATTCATCCTCTTACCATATAACCAAATTATTTTTGAAATAATTTAATATTATAGAAACATATTAACACCATTTCATTCCACTTTTAGATTTTTTCTTCCATTCTACAAGAAAATCTGTTTCGAACCAACCATGGAAACCATGTAAAGAATACACCTGAAACATTGTAAATAACAAAATTTTATTAATAAATGGGATGAATGATGTTATAAATTGATCATATAAGGTGTTATAATCATGAATATGTTTCTTTAAAATATTAATAACACTATTTTAACAATTATAAAGGAGGTTTAAACAAGTTTAAGTAAGAAAATCCTGAGGTAAGAGAATTCTTACCCTAGTTTCCATTATGTGGGTTAACCTTCTATTTCATTAATTATATGGTACTAAGATCATTTGAGTAATTAATTTAATTCATATTATGTTTTATTATATGTATTTATAGTGTATACACATATTCCTCTCATTTTATCAATTATCACTTCAATTATATGATATTTTAAGGGAATTTTCTTTAAAAATTCTCTTTTTGAAATTCTATTTTACTAAATTCAAAGTGTAACATCCCATGTAAATAAATAATATAAAAATTTAATATTTATTAATATTTGTGAATAAAATGTTAATATTACTTCAAATGGAATGCTATGTTCTATGGTGTACCCAATACGCAACAACGAGTTTCTTTGAAATCTTATGCTGCACACTAATAATATAATAATATTATTTTAAATGGTAGTTAACACCTAGTCATGGTAATGGAAGGAATGAACAGAACTAACTAAAAAATGATTATATATGTTTTTTAAATATTTTAACAATTACCCAATAAATGATAGAGGCTTAAAATATGAATGAATCCATTTTTAAGCATAAATATCCTAATATTCTTTAAATGGCTGATTAACCGCCTTTTGACGGCGAACCCTTTTTAAAACTACTTTTTTATTTCAATTTTATATGTTATATTGGACCAAATATAATCCTTCTTTAGAATCTGGACATCAAAATTTTCTTTGTGTATGTTTTTGTTATTTTTCCGATACAGTTCAATTTTTAATGAATAGTGAAAAATGTTGTATTTTAATTCAAAACCACATTTTAATATAATTTATTTATATGGTTATATTATCTTTTTAATTGGTTTTAAAGTTTAATTAGAATATATTTTTACAATTTAGTCTAATGGTGGTCATTGTAATTAATTTCACTTTGAAATTGGACATAAACAATTAACAATCTTTTGATAGATATTGTTTCTTAAAAACACGCTATTTGTTTTGACAACGAGAATTAATTATAAAATTAATTAATGAAACTTATATGTTTTGAATTTTGTAAAAGAGACATTATTTTTGAATTCGTAATATCAAATATATCTTAGTGTGAATTTTTGGTATTTTTCTGAAAAACTTCATTTTTTGATGAATAGTGAAACCACTAAGTGGTAGTTAAAAAACTGAATTTTTCGTTAAATGAAACATTACTGATTCTATGAATTGAATTTAAAAAATCCAACATACATGGTTGTCATTATAAAGTAAAATTTGGTTCAATGGGATGAAAATAATTTTTGGTGAATAATAACTTTTGAGTTTTATTAACCGCGATTAGAGGTAATTAGGGTAATTTAAGGTAAAAATGATATTATAAAAATATAAAAATATCTTGAAACTTGTCCTACCCTTATTGGATGAGTCATGGACGAACAAGAAAATCCAAGGGTCAATTTTTGGTACCCCATGGAGCCACTTTTGTAAGATAATGACATTAATACCTTTTATTTAAAGTAAAAATAAAAATGTCACAAACATGTATTGTTTTACTAAAACAATTTTTAAATGGGGTTATATAAGTTATATTTTTGACTATAAATATTAATTATAAAGATAAAAATATTTCCTACATCTTGGTAATTTTTTTATAATTTTTATACATCAAAAAAATAAAATTATTTATGACACAATGATGATGCAGTGTTTACGTCATTAATGAATGATTTAAAAAAAAATAAGAAGATAATGTTTAAAATAATATCCAACACTTGTAAACTTCCTATTTGATGATTTTATTTCAAAAATGGGACACCATATATTCTACTTTAATTATTTTGGGATCTTTAGAAACCAAAAATCATTATATAACAAAATAATAGTTTCATGCTTTCCAAAAGAGCCCCTCCTCTCCCTTATAAAAAGACCCCACTTCCTACCCATATATCACACTTCTCAAGCCCTTTGGCTCATCCAAACTCTAATAAAATAAGCTCCCAAGATCCCTATCTTCATACTAGAAGACTTACCTTAGTCAGAAAGCTCTTCAAGAAACCCTTTTGGTTCAAACCAAGGGGAGTTACCCGATTTAAAGGTAATGTCTTCTCTTATGTTCTTTTGTTTTATTTTGCTTCTCCAACCACATAACCTATTTTTATTCCGTTATTTTGTAAAAAAAAGTATCTTAAATATAATATTATGTTTTTATGAGAAGTATTTGAGCTACACTTACACACACCTCCATCTAATGGTTAAATAACATACTGTTTCTGTGGGTGGCGAATTACTGCCTCACGAAACGTTGATTGTTCAATCTTCTTTTAACACCTTTCATGGTGGCCATTAAGATGTAACTGTATTTATATATGATATATATTATGTTTATCTTTTACTTCAGCTTCTGTATTTTTCATTTATGTCATACCTTTATGGTTTCCATAATGGATAAACGTGATAATTTCATTTTAGGAAGTGCGGACTATCGCCCCCTCAAGTGATTTGAATCGTTAATGCCATATGTGGGACGTATAAAGGATGTATTTAATGATATTATATATTATATTATACTGGAATTATAATATAACTTTATATAATTATGATTTAATTCCATTAAATATGAAATATAAATGAAAGTAGCGTTCATGCATACGTACGACTTACCGTCTCCAAGAACGGTGCATTTCATTTCTTACCTCTAAATGTTATGTAATATTATAAATGAATGTATATACTGAATATAAAGGATATATATGATATCTACATCATGAATATAATTCTATATATAATTTATATTTTACCACATGAACAACTTGTGATTATAAGAAGTTTATTTTTGACTTGAGTACCAAATATCGACAAAACGACCATTTTTAACTTAAATGATTACATAAAGTTTATAACATGGTAATAAGTGATATAAAAGGAATAATGAACTTGAAAAATGTTCTTAATCAATTATAAATTAACTTAAGTTTATCATCCCGGAATAACAAGGAATATACGAGCGAGTCAAGTCAGACATGTGGTAAGGGATCCTACCTCTCTCTTTCTTTTTAAGTACTCTCTTTTATGTCATTTTTTTTAAGCTCCTATTTATTATGTTGGGGGATGTTATTTTATATTACTATTACTGTAATTTTTATGTTCATATGATGAGAGACCCTATTTTATCTCATCAATCCATTTTTGGAAGTTTTAAGTGGCGTCGTTAGGCTGCTGAATTTTCGTAAGGGATTTCTTATCTCACTTTTAATTCCATGAGATTTCCACTGATCGCCACTTATTTATGGAATGTGGTGTATTGTGTACTTCCAATTGATATATATTATTATGATTCTATTTATATTCATGTTGTTCTGAAATTAATTTGGTGGTTATTATCTTTTGGTCATACGACTCGATTGATTACAACGTGGTAAGGGTTTTTTATCTCACTTTTTATTCCCATGAGATTCATGCTACATTTTCCACTATTTCCTTTTGTGTGGTGTATTTACTGCCCATTATTCTACTATTTGTGTAATATAATCTCGTTTATGGGTATTTACATCTTCATTGTATGGCCCTTGTTTCATGGGGTGTACGTTTCGAAAGTTACCCAAATCAGTAAGGGAACCTTTCACCCTGCTCTTTTTAAAAGACTTATTTTTGTTAGGTCGTTTAATTTAAATCTTATTATGTTGGGATATGTTCTTATATATCCTTATTGCTATAAATGATATGTCCAAGTGATGATATACCCTTTTTATCTATCATCGTCTCATTTTCTGAATTTTAAAATGATGCCGTTAGGCTATCAAATTTCTGTAAGGGAAGTTCTTAACCCAATTTCAATTATTTGGGTTAAACCTCTACTTATTGATTATGTCATACTATGAATATATGTGGATAACCTCTGATTGTTTTAAACTTAATATCCTCTTATATTGGGAGTATTTATTTTTTTCACACATAATTATGTAATTTATTTATCCTTAATCTAAGGATATCGACTTTGTAAGGGACTTCATCTCAATCTCCTTTCATTGAGGCATATTTTCTTCTAATACAAGACTCTTTTATACGCTGTATAAACACCCTTGAATTTTCAAAGGGAATATTTTTCTACGAATCATTTTACTAAATGAAAAAAAGGAATGTTTCTTTTAACGTAAGCGGTGATAGTGACCTTTTCCGCCACTGTGAGTATTATTTGATCTTTGTCTCCCTCAACAAGCCATAATGTTTTTAAAAGTAAATAAATACCATATACTCTTTTATGTATTTTGGTATTGAAAATGGTTTTGATAATGGAATTGTTATGTAAATATATTTAAGTGATATATTGTGATTGAAATGTGGAAATGTTTTCTTTCCTTTATAATTGTTTTATGTGTTATGATTTTATAATGGTACTTGGACATTTGACGGGTGGTTACGTGATAAACCAAATGATGGGTGGTGCCGTGAATACCAGGATGGGTGGTTATGTTATAACCTCCAATGCGTTGGGTATGGAAGTCGGCCGTATGGCTATTTCATTTAGTGACATGTGTGGAAGTCGACCGTATGGTTATTCCATTGAAGTATGTTTAAGTTCCAAGTTACCTTTATATGTTATGTGTTCTTTATATGGGTTTTATAATGATATTTTGATTACAAAAGTGTAAGCAATGATATTTTTTTCAGTAAAGAGTATTTACTACTTCATATATGTGAAAAGTATTACCTATGATTAGGTATTCATGGTTTACTTGTTTTTTTGAAAAAACTAACAGTTTCCTTCTTTGTGTATTCCTTACTGAGCTTTTTATGCTCATACCAATTTTTTGAAATGTTTTTCATAGGACATAATGTGGAATAGGGTCAAGAATGGGATCAAGGAAAAGTCATGCTCTCTTAAACATAGAATTAGACATGACTCTTTTTTCAAGAGTTTTTATTTTATGAAAAAAATGGAAACTGAGTAGAAGTATATACTTTGTAATCTTTTGAGATGTAATAGTTATGTCCTAATTCTTTAAAAATCTAAAACTGAAAAGATCCTTAATGTGAATTATTCATTTAATTCAAGATTATGTAATATTTTAAGGCCGAGTCCTTATAGTTGGTATCAAAGGGAGGTTTAGATAACTTTAGAGGTTAGGGTATTCTTTAAGAATAAGTGAAATTACCATAATGGTTAAGATTTCAGAAAGAGTTATAATTTTTTTGATAAATTTAATGAGTTTAAGAAAACATGAATAATTATATATTAGTATTATATGATGACTTTACTGATATACTCACCATACCTTTTTGGTTTTAGTAAATGGCAGGATCTAGCAGGCACCAAAGTAATAGTGGATGTGAAGGAAACTGTGACAGTTTTCTGAACGAGCAACTGAATGATATGGGAGCTATAATGAGAACTCTTGTGGTTATTCTCAACCAACTATCAGGAGTCATGATTGACCACCTGAAACTTAGTGGTTTTTATAAGGCATCACATGTGCGAGAAACAAATCCCCACAGAATTTCAGGTAATAATCATAAAGGTAAGTATGTTCAAAAACCTATGTGTCAAAGATGTGGAAATAAACACATATGAAAATGTTCCAAAGAGATAGAAAGATGCTATAGATGTGGAAATGAAGGTCATAAAGCAAGAACCTACCATAGAAAAAGGAAGCATCTAGTTGACTCTAGGAAAGGGAAAGAAGTTCTTTCTGAAGGATCAATTGATGTAGTGTGCATGGTCATTATGAAAACACATGTCCTACGAAGAAGTTTCAGGAATGGGATCACCAGGATTGTACAAATATTCGTTTACCAATACCTAATGCCATTCCGATTGAGGATGAAGAAACTGACAATGAACAATGAAAGGTATGGATTATTTCTTAACATATGTTTTCCTATTATTGAAATATTAGGATATGATTCATGATTTTGTTTGTAGGAAAGAAGTATTTCAAAATAAGTTGTAAGGGAATGGTTTATGGATCATGAAGAATGTTGAATGAGTAAGAAGTCAATATATAAGGGATTCAAGAGTTATGGATGGTGAAATTCTTAAAATTATTAATGCTCTTTTGATGATGGGATTACATTAGAAGGATTTTTATAGTATGTGTAACCCTGAAGTTTGATATATGAATATTTTATTCAAGGAATAATTGTCTTTTCTTTTGTGGATATAGTTATAAAGAACCATTTTGGTTTATATGATCCTTGAATTTGAGGTAATTACCAGTTAATACATTTCGGGATGCTAAAAGAAAGTTATTTGATAACCTTTGTGGTTAAAATATGTTATGGTTATTTTTGATGAATTTATCTCTTTTTGGGAATATTATAAAATTATGTAGTTTTTAAAAAGGGACAACACGCAAACCATGTGGAAACCCGTCGCGTCAGACGAAGCTGTGGTAATCGAACCCACAACCAAAGTGCGACTGGTATTTATCGCCTACCACTGGACTACGTGAAGTCCCTGGTTAGTTTGACTAATTATTTTTAGTTAGATGATTTTATGAATAAAAAATAAGTCGATTTTGGGTTATATATGGAAATTATTAACCTATCATTGAGGATATGTGATTAGGTTAATTACTCTTCAATATGAGACTTTAAGAGTAACTGATGTTATTTGGAGATAAATGTTAAGATTTATCCTGGAAGACTATGTGATTTCATTCTTCAGAGATTTGGGTTTCAATCTTAGTTTGGTTTACCATGAAGAAATTTTATGGATATATGGTTATTGAATGGTATTTCTTGAACCTTGGGTTCTTTTTGTTGAATTTTGGAGATTAAGAGTAGTTTTTCTTTTTGTAAAAGATTATCTTTTTTGGGGATTATCTGATCTTTTACTAACCATTTTGGTTTTGGTTAAGGTATAAAGGCATGGTAAATATATAGTTCATCATTAGTTGATTCATTGATTCTAAAAGAATTTGATTATAGCGCTCTTAATGTGAACAAGTCATCCTAAATACTCATCTTTTGGAGAAAATATAAGTCTGTGTAAGAAATATAGTAAGAAATGAAAGTCTACATAACAAGTAAGTATGTTTCCTTATGATTTGGTTAAGATCATAAATAAATTCCTCAATGAAAAGTAACTTAAAAAAACTTTTTCTGTTAACTTTTCCTACTGGGGAATCAAATACCGTTTAACCCATCACAGGTTTGTGATTTTCTGGTGGTTAACTTTCTCCTAATCATGTTTTCTATCACTCTCCATCAGAACTAGATGGTTTGTTTTCTCCTCCATATCCATGTTTTCAAAGAATTATAGTATCTGTTGTCTCGGGTGGCCATTGTATTTCTCTTTATTTCTTTTAAAGTGATAGTTTAATTTTCTCCTTTTCTGATGTAGAGATTTCAATGAAGTTTCTGAGCCCAATTTAAAATTACGAGGACGCAATTCCCAAAAGGCGAGAAGGATGTAACATCCTAGGTAAATAAAGAATATGAAATTTTCATATTTAGTAATATTTCTGAATAAAATGTTAATATTAATTTAAATTTAATGCTATGTTCTATGGCGTACCAAATACGCAACAACAAGTTTCTTTGAAATCTTACGTTGCACACTAATAATATAATAGTATTATTTTAAATGGTAGTTAATGCCTAGCCTTGGTAATGACGAGAATGAACAGAACTAACTACAAAATGATTATATATGTTTGTTAAATATTTTAACAATTAACCAATAAATGATAGAGGATTAAAATACGAATGAATCCATTTTTAAGCATAAATATCCTAATATTCTTTAAAAGACCGATTAACCGCCTTTTGACGGTGAACCCTTTTTAAAACTAATTTTTTTCAATTTTATATGTTATATTGGACCAAATAAAATCATTCTTTAGAATTGGGACATCAAAATTTTCTTTGTGTATGTTTTTTTTTATTTTTCCGATACAGTTCAATTTTTAATGAATAGTGAAAAATGTTGTATTTTAATTCAAAACCACCTTTTAATATAATTTATTTATATGGTTAGATTATATTTTTAATTGGTTTTAAAGTGCAATTAGAATATATTTTTACAATTTAATCTAATAGTGGTCATTGGAATTAATTTCACTTTGAAATTGGATATAAACAATTGGCAATCTTTTGATAGATATTGTTTCTTAAAAACACGCTATTTATTTTGAAAACGAGAATTAATTATAAAATTAATTAATGAAAATTATATGTTTTGAATTTTGTAAAATTGAAATCATTTTTGAATTCATAATATCAAAAATAGCTTAGGGTGAATTTTTGGTATTTTTCTGAAAAATTTCATTTTTTGATGAATAGTGAAACCACTAAGTGGTAGTTAAAAAATTAAATTTTTCGTTAAACGAAACTTTACCGCTTCTGTGAATTGAATTTCAAAAATACAACATACATGGTTTTTATTAGTAAATAAACTGTGGTTCAATGGGATGGAAATGATTTTTGGTGAATAGTAACTTTTGAGTTTTATTAACTGCGATTAGAGGTAATTAGGGTAATTTAAGGTAAAATTGATATTATAAAAATATAAAAATATTTTTACACTTGTCGTAACATTATTGGATGAGTCATGGATGAACAAGAAAATCCATGGGTCAATTTTTAGGACCCCATAGAGCCACCTATATAAGATAATGACATTAATACCTTTTATTTAAAGTAAAAATAAAAATGTCACAAACATGTATTGTTTTACTAAAACAATTTTTACATGGGGTTATATACGTTATATTTTTTTACTATAAATATTCATTATAAATATAAAAAGATTTCCTACATCTTGGTAATTTTTTTATAATATTTTGACATCAAAAAAATAAAATTATTTATGACACAGTGATGATGCAGTGTTTACATCATTAATGAATGATTTAAATAAATAAGAAGATAATATTTAAAATAATATCCAAAACTTGTCCAATTCTTATTTTATGATTTTATTTCAAACATGGGACACCTTATATTCGAATTTAATTTTTTTGGGACCTTTAGAAACTGAAAATCATTATATAATAAAATAATAGTTTCATGCTTTCCAAAAGAGCCCCTCCTCTCCCTTGTAAAAGGACCACACTTATTACCCGTATCTAACACTTCTCAAGCCTTTTGGCTCGTCCAAAATCTACTCAAACAATCTCCCAAGATCCATATCTTCATCCTATAAGCCTTACCTTAGGCAGAAATCTCTTTAAGAAATCATTTTGATTCAAACCAAGGGGAGTTACCCGATTTAAAGGTAATGTCTTCTCTTATGTTATTTTGTTTTATTTTGCTTCTCCAACCATTTAACCTCTTTTTATTACTTTATTTTGTAACAAAAAAAGTATCTTCAATATACTAAGATATTTTTATGAGAATTATTCTAGCTAAACTTACACACACCTCCATCTAATGGTTAAATAACATACTGTTTCTGTGGGTGGCGAATTACCGCCTCACGAAACGATGATTGTTTAATCTTCTTTTAACACCTTTCATGGTGGAAATTAAAATGTCACTATATTTATATATGATATATATTATTTTTATGTTTTCCTTATGCTTCTGTATTTTTTATTTATGGCATACCTTTATGGTTTCCATAATGGATAAACACGATAATTTCATTTTAGGAAGTGCAGACTCCCACCCCCTCAAGTGATTTGAATCGTTAATGCCATATGTGGGACGTATAAAGGATGAAGTTAATGATATTATATATGATATTATTCTGGAATTATAATATACCTTTATATTATTATTATTTCATTCCTTTAAATATGAAATAGAATTGAAAGTAGCATTCATGCGTACGTACGACTTACCGTCTCCATGAACGGTGCATTTCATTTCTTACCTCTAAATGTTATGTAATATTATAAATGAATGTATATACTGGATATAAAAGATATATATGATATCTACATCATTAATATAATACTGGAGATAATGGATATTTTACCACATGAACAACTTGTGATTATAAGAAGTTTATTTTTGACTCAAGTACCAAATATCGAAAAAATGACCATTATTAACTTAAATGATTACATAAAGTTTATAACATGGTAATAAGTGATATAAAAGGAATAATTAACTTGAAAAATTTTCTTAAGCGAGTATAAATTAACTTAATTTTATCATTCAGGAAGAACAAGGAACATACAAGCGAGTCAAGTCGGGCACGTGGTAAGGGATCCTACCTATCTCTTTATTTTTAAGTACTCTCTTTTATATAATTTCTTTTAATCTCCTCTTTATTATGTTCAGGGATGCTATTTTATATTCCTATTACATTAATTTTTAAGTTCATATGATTAGAGAACCTATTTTATCTCATAAATCTATTTTTGGAAGTTTTAAGTGGCGTCGTTAGGCTGCCGAATTTTCGAAAGGGATTTCTTATCTCACTTTTAATTCCGTGAGATTTCCATTGGTCGCCACTTATTTATGGAATGTGGTGTATTGTGTACTGAAAATTGATATATATTATCATGATTCTATTTATATTCATGTTTTTCTGAAATTCATTTGGTGGTTATTATCTTTTGGTCATACGACTCGATTGATTACAACGAGGTAAGGGGTTTTAATCTCACTTTTTATTCCCATGAGATTCATGCTACATTTGCCACTATTTTCTTTTGTGTGGTGTATGTACTACCCATTATTATACTATTTGTGTAATATACTCTCGTTTATGGGTATTTACATCTTCATTGTATGACCCTTCTTTCATGGGGTGTACGTTTTGAAAGTTACCCAAATCGGTAAGAGAACCTTTCACCCTCCTCTTTTTAAAAGACTTATTTTTGTTAGGTCATTTAATTTATATATTCTTATGTTGGGATATGTTCTTATATATCCTTATTGATGTAAATGATATGTCCAAGTGATGATATACCCTTTTTATCTATCATCGTCTCATTTTCTGAATTTTAAAATGACACTGTTAGGCTGTCGAATTTCTATAAGGGAACTTCTTAACCCAATTTCAATTATTTGGGTTAAACCTCTAATTATTGATTATGTCGTACTATGAATATGTGTGGATGACCTCTGATTGTGTTACAATTAATATCCTTTTATATTGGGTGTATTTATATTTGTCACAAATAATTATGTAATTAATTTATCCTTAATCTAAGGATACAAACTTTATAAGGGACTTCATCTCAATCTCTTTTAATTGAGGCATAGTTTGTTCTAATACAAGACTATCATTTATATGATATATAAACACCGTTTACTTTTCAAAGGGAATCATTTTCTATATATCTTTTTACTAAAAGACAAAAAGGAATGTTTCTTTTAACGTAAGCAATGACAATGACCTTTTCCGCCGCCGTGAGTATTATTTGATCTTTGGCTTTCTCAATAAGCCGTAATGTTTTTAAAATTAAATGAATACCATATACTCTTTTATGTATTTTGGTATTGAAAATAGTTTTGATAATGGATTTGTTATGTCAATATATTTAAGTGATATATTGTGATTGAAATGTGGAAATGTTTTCTTTACTTTATAATTGTTTTATGTGTTATGATTTTATAATGGTACTTGAACATTTGACGGGTGGTTACGTGATAAACCAAATGACAGGTGGTGTCGTGAATACCAGGACTGGTGGTGCCGTGAATACCAGGATGGGTGGTTACGTTATAACCTCCAATGCATTGGGTATGGAAGTCGGCCGTATGGCTATTCCATTTAGTGACATGTGTGGAAGTCGACCGTATGGTTATTCCATTGAAGTATGTTTATGTTCCAAGTTAACTTTATATATTATGTGTTCTTTATATGGGTTTTATGGTGATATTTTGGTTACAAAAGGGTAAGCAATGATATTTTTTTTCAGTGAATATTATTTACTACTTCATATAGCTGAAAAGTATTACCTATGATTAGGTTTTCATGGTTTACTTGTTGTTTTGAAAAAACTAACAGTTTCCTTCTTTGTGTACTCTATATTGAGCTTTTTACGTTCATCCCAAGTTTTTGAAATGTTTTTCACATGACATAAAGTGGAATAGGGTCAAGAATGGGATCAAGGAAAAGTCATGCTCTCTTAAACATGGAATTAGATATGACTCTTTTTTTCAAGAGTTTTTATTTTATGAAAAAAATGGAAACTGAGTAGAAGTATCTACTTTGTAATATTTTGAGATGTAATAGTTATGTCCTAATTCTCTAAAAAATAAACCTGAAAAGATCCTCAATGTGAATTATTCATTTAATTCAATATTATGTAATGCTTTAAGGCCGAGTCCTTATAATTGGTATCAAAGAGAGGTTTAGATAACTTTATAGGTTAGGGTATTCTTTAAGCATAAGTGACATTACCATAATGGTTAGGATTTCAGAAAGATTCATAGTTTTTTTTGATAAAGTTAATGAGTTTAAGATAACATGAATAATTATATATTAGTATTATATGATGATTTTACTGATATACTCACACTGACCATTTTGGTTTTAGTAAATGGATGGATCTAGCAGGCACCAAAGTAACAATGGATATGAAGGAAACTGTGATAGTTTTCTAAATGAGCAACTGAATGATATATGAGATACAATGAGAACTCTTGTGGTTATTCTCAACCAACTATCTGGAGTCATGATTGACCACCTGAACCTTATTGATTTTTATAAGGAATCATATACGCGAGAAACAAATCCCTACCGAATTTCAAGTAATAATCATATAGGTAAGTATGTTCAAAAACCTATGTGTCAAAGATATGGAAAGAAACACATAGGAAAATGTTTCAAAGGGACAAAATGATGCTATAGATGTGGAAATGAAGGTCATAAAGCAAGAAACTTCCATGGAAAAAGGAAACATCTAGTTGACTCTAGGAAAGGGAAAGAAGTTCTTTCTGAAGGATCAATTGAATGTTTTAAATGTGGTGTGCATGGTCATTATGAAAACACATGTCCTACGAAGAAGTTTCAGGAATGGGATCACCAGGATCGTACAAATATTTGTTTACCAATAACTAATGCCATTCCGATTGAGGATAAAGAAACTGACAATGACTAATGAAAGGTATATATTATTTCTTAACATATTTTTTCCTATTATTGAAATCTTAGGATATGATTCATGATTTAGTTTGTAGGAAATAAGTATTTCAAAATATGTTGGAAAGGAATGGTTAATGGATCATGAAGAATGTTGAAAGAGTAAGAAGTCAATATATAAGGGGTTCAAGAGTTATGGATGGTGAAATTCTTAAAAGTATTAATGCTCTTTTGATGATGGGATTACATTAGAAGGATTTTTATAGTATGTGTAACCCTGAAGTTTGATATATGAAAATTTTATTCAAGGAATAATTATCTTTTATTTTGTGGATATAGTTATAAAGAACCATTTTGGTTTATATGATCCTTGAATTTGAGGTAATTACCGGTTAATACATTTTGGGATGCAAAATGAAAGTTATTTGATAAAATTTGTGGTTAAAATATGTTATGGTTATTTTTGATGAATTTATCTCTTTTTGGGAATATTATAAAATTATGTAGTTTTTAAAAAGGGACAACACGTAAACTGTGTGGCAACCCGTCGCATCGGAAGAAGCCGCGAGAATCAAACCCACAACCAAAGTGAGACTGGTATTTATCACCTACCACTGGACTACGTGAAGTCCCTGGTTAGTTTGACTAATTATTTTCAGTTAGATGATTTTATGAATAAAAAATATACTGATTTTGGGTTATCTATGGAAATTATTAACCTATCATGGAGGATCTGTGATTAGGTTAATTACTCTTCAATATGAGACTTTAAGAGTAACTGATGTTATTTGGTGATAAATGTTAAGATTTATCTTGGAAGACTATGTGATTAAATCCTTCAAAGATTTGGGTTTCAATCTTAGTTTGGTTTACCTTGAAGAAATTTTATGGATAGCTGGTTATTGAGTGGTCTTTCTTGAACCTTGGGTTCTTTTTGTTGAATTTTGGAGATTAAGATAGTTTTTCTTTTTGTAAAAGATTATATTTTTTGGGGATTATATGATCTTGTACTAACCATTTTGGTTTTGGTTAAGGTCTAAAGGCATGGGAAATATATAGTTCATCATTATTTGATTCATTGATTCTCAAAGAAGTTGATTATAACGCTCTTAATGTGAACAAGACATCTTAAATACTCATATTTTGGAGAAAATATGAGTCTGTGTAAGAAATATAGAAAGAGATAAAGTCTACAAGAAAAGTAAGTATGTTTCTTTATGATTTGGTTAAGCTCATAAATAAATTCCTCAATGGAAAGTAACTTAAAACAAAAACATTGCCTGTTAACTTTTCCTACTGGGGAATCAAATACCGTTTAACCCATCACAAGTTTGTGATTTTCTGGTGGTTAACTTTCTCTTAATCATGTTTTCTATCACTCTCCATCAGATCTTGATGGTTTGTTTTCTCTTCTATATCCATGTTTTCATGGAATTATAGTATCTGTTGTCTCGGGTGGCCACTGTACTTCACTTTATTTCTTTTAAAGCGATAGTTTAATTTACTCCTTTTTTGATGTGGGGATTTCAATGAAGTTTCCGAGCCCGATTTTAAAATTGCAAGGACGCAATTCTCAAAAAGGGGGGAAGGATGTAACATCCCAGGTAAATAAAGAATATGGAATTTTCATTTTTATTAATATTTGTGAATAAAATGTTAATATTACTTTAAATGTAATGTTATGTTCTATGGCGTACCCAATACGCAACAACGAGTTTTTTGAAATCTTACGTTGTAGACTAAAAATATAATAATATTATTTTAAATGGTAGTTAACACCTAGGCATGGTAATGGCGGGAATGAAAAGAACTAACTAAAAAATTATTATATATGTTTGTTAAATATTTTAACAATTACCCAATAAATGATAGAGGCTTAAAATACGAATGAATCCATTTTTAAGCATAAATATCCTAATATTCTTTAAAAGGCCGATTAACCGCCTTTTGACGGAAAACCCTTTTAAAAACTACTTTTTTTAAATTTTATATATTATATTGGACCAAATAAAATCCTTCTTTAGAATTGAGACATCAAAATTTTCTTTGTGTATGTTTTTTTTATTTTTCCGATACAGTTCAATTTTTAATGAATAGTGAAAAATGTTGTATTTTAATTCAAAAACACCTTTTAATATAATTTATTTATATGGTTAGATTATATTTTTAATTGGTTTTAAAGTTTAATTATAATATATTTTTACAATTTAATCCAATGGTGGTCATTGGAATTAATTTCACTTTGAAATTGGACATAAACAATTGGCAATCTTTTGATAGATATCGTTTCTTAAAAACACGCTATTTGTTTTGACAACAGGAATTAATTATAAAATTAATTAATGAAACTTATATGTTTTGAATTTTTTAAAATAGACATCATTTTTGAATTCGGAATATCAAATATAGCTTAGGGTGAATTTTTGGTATTTTTCTGAAAAACATCATTTTTTGATGAATAGTGAAACCACTAAGTGGTAGTTAAAAAACTGAATTTTTCGTTAAACAAAACTTTACCGCTTCTATGAATTGAATTTAAAAAATCCTACATATATGGTTGTCATTATTAAGTAAAATGTGGTTCAATGATATGAAAATAATTTTTGGTGAATAGTAACTTTTGAGTTTTATTAATCGCGATTAGAGGTAATTAGGGTAATTTAAGGTAAAAATGATATTATAAAAATATAAACATATCTTAACACTTGTCCTAACCTTATTGGATGAGTCATGGCCGACCAAAACAATCCATGGGTCAATTTGTGGGACCCCATGGAGCCACCTGTGCAAGATAATGACATTAATACCTTTTATTTAAAGTAAAAATAAAAATGCCACAAACATGTATTGTTTTACTAATTTTTTTTAAATGGTGTTATATAAGTTATATTTTTGACTATAAATATTCATTAGAAATATAAAAAGATTTCCTACAACTTGGTAATTTTTTTTATAATTTTTAGACATCAAAAAAATAAAATTATTTATGACACAATGATGATGCAGTGTTTACGTCATTAATGAATGATTTAAATAAATAAGAAGATAATGTTTAAAATAATATCCAAAACTTGTCCAATTATTATTGGATGATTTTATTTCAAACATGGTCAACCTTATATTTTAATTTAATGATTTTTGGACCTTTAGAAATCGAAAATCATTATATAATAAAATAATAGTTTCATGCTTTCCAAAAGAGCCCCTCCTCTCCTTTATAAAAAGACCCCACTTCCTACCCATATCTCACACTTCTCAAGCCCTTTGGCTCGTCCAAAATCTACTCAAATAAGCTCCAAATATCCCTCTATTCATCATAGAAGCCTTACCTTTTGCATAAATCTCTTCAAGAAACCCTTTTGGTTCAAACCAAGGAGAGTTACCCGATTTAAAGGTAATGTCTTCTCTTATGTTCTTTTGTATTATTTTTCTTCTCCAACCACCTAACCTATTTTTATTCCTTTATTTTGTAAAATCACCAGTATCTTCAATATACTAGGATGTTTTTATGAGAATTATTTGAGCCACAATTACACACACCTCCATCTAATGGTTAAATAACATACTGTTTCTGTGGGTGGCGAATTACTGCCTCACGAAACGATGATTGTTCAATATTCTATTAACACCTTTCATGGTGGCCATTAATATTTCACTGTATTTATATATGATATATATTATTTTTATGTTTTCATTATGATTATGTATATTTCATTTATGTCATACCTTTATGGTGTCCATAATGGATAAACACGATAATTTCATTTTAGGAAGTGCGGACTACTGCCCCCTCAAGTGATTTGAATCGTTAATGCCATATGTGGGATGTATAAAGTATGGAGTTAATGATATTATATATGATATTATACTGGAATTATAATATACCTTTATATCATTATGATTTCATTCCATTAAATATGAAATAGAAATGAAAGTAGCGTTCATGCGTACATACGACTTACCATCTCCATGAATGGTGCATTTCATTTCTTACCTCTAAATGTTATGTAATATTATAAATGCATGTATATAATAGATATAAAGAATATATATGATATCTACATCATGAATATAATTGTGGAGATAATGGATATTTTTCCACATGAACAAATTGTGATTATAAGAAGTTTATTTTTGACTCAAGTAAGAAATATCGACAAAACGACCATTATTAACTTAAATGATTACATAAAGTTTATAAAATAGTAATAAGTGATATAAAAGGAATAATTAAATTGAAATTTTTTCTTAAGTAATGATAAATTAACTTAAGTTTATCATTCAGGAAGAATAAGGAACATACGAGCGAGTCAAGTCGGACACGTGGTAAGGGATCCTACCTCTCTATTTCTTTTTAAGTACTCTCTTTTATGTCATTTCTTTTAAGCTCCTCCTTATTATGTTGGGGGATGTTATTTTATATTCCTATTACTATAATTTTTATGTTAATATTATTACATACCCTATTTGATTTCATCAATCCATTTTTGGAAGTTTTAAGTGGCGCCGTTAGGCATCCGAATTTTTGTAAGGGATTTTTATCTCACTTTTAATTCCGTGAGATTTCCATTGGTCTCCACTTATTTATGGAATGTGGAGTATTGTGTACTTACAATTGATATATATTATCATGATTATATTTATATTCATGTTGTTCTGAAATTTATTTGGTGGTTATTATCTTTTGGTCATACGAATCGATTGATTACCATGAGGTAAGGGGGTTTTATCTCACTTTTTATTCCCGCGAGATTCATGCTACATTTGCCACTATTTCCTTTTGTGTGGTGTATGTACTGACCATTATTCTACTATTTGAGTAATATAATCTCATTTATGGGCATTTAAATCTTCATTGTATGACCCTTCTTGCATGGGGTGTACATTTCAAAAGTTACCCAAATAGGTAAGGGAACCTTTCACCCTCCTCTTTTTAAAAGACTTATTTTTGTTCGGTCTTTTAATTTACATATTCTTATGTTGGGATATATTCTTATATATCCTTATTTATGTAAATGATATTTCCAAGTGATTAGATACCCTTTTTATCTATCATCGTCTCATTTTTTGAATTTTAAAATGATGCTGTTAGACTGTCGAATTTCTGTAAGGGAACTTCTTTACCCAATTTCAATTATTTGGGTTAAACCTCTACTTCTTGATTATGTAGTACTATGAATATGTGTGGATGAAATTTGATTGTTTTAAACTTAAAATCCTCTTATATTGGGTGTATTTATATTTGTCACACATAATTATGTAATTAATTTATCATTAATCTAAGGATACCAACTTTATAAGGTACTTCGTCTCAATATCCTTTCATTGAGGCATAATTTGTTCTAATACAAGACTTTATTTTATATGCTGTATAAACACCCTTGAATTTTCATAGGTAATCTTCTTCTATGAAGTATTTTACTAAATGAAAAAAAGGAATGTTTCTTTTAACGTAAGCGGTGACAATGAGATTTTCTGCCACCGTGAGTATTATTTGATCTTTGGCTTCCCCAAAAATCTGTAATGTTTTTAAAAGTAAATAAATACCATATACTATTTTATGTATTTTGGTATTGAAAATGGTTTTCATAATGGATTTGTTATGTCAATATATTTAAGTGATATATTGTGATTGAAATGTGGAAATGTTTTCTTTCCTTTATAATTGTTTTATGTGTTATGATTTTATAATGGTACTTGGACATTTGACGGGAGGTTACATGATAAACCAAATGATGGGTGGTGCCATGAATACCAGGACGAGTGGTTACGTTATAACCTCCAATGCATTGGGTATGGAAGTCGGTCCTATGGCTATTCCATTTTGTGACATGTGTGGAAGTCGACCGTATGGTTATTCCATTGAAGTATGTTTATGTTCCAAGTTACCTTTATATGTTATGTGTTATTTATATGGGGTTTATGGTGATATTTTGGTTAAAAAAGGGTAAGCAATGATATTTTTTTAGTGAAGAGTATTTACTACTTCATATAGGTGAAAAGTATTACCTATGATTAGGTATTCATGGTTTACTTGTCATTTTGAAAAAACTAACAGTTTATTTCTTTGTGTATTCTTTATTGAGATTTTAATGCTCATCTCAAGTTTTTGAAATGTTTTTCACAGGACATAAAGTGGAATAGGGTCAAGAATGCGATCAAGGAAAAGTCATGCTCTCTTAAATATGAAATTAGACATGAATCTTTTTTTCAAGAGTTTTTATTTTATGAAAAAAATGGAAACTGAGTAGAAGTATCTACTTTGTAATCTTTTAAGATGTAATAGTTATGTCCTAATTCTCTAGAAATCTAAACCTGAAAAGATACTGAATGTTAATTATTCATTTAATTCAAGATTATGTAATGTTTTAAGGCCGGATCCTTATAATTGGTATCAAAGGGAGGTTTAGGTAACTTTAGAGGTTAGGGTATTCTTTAAACATCAGTGACATTACCAAAATGATTAAGATTTCAGAAAGAGTCATAGTTTTTTTGATAAAGTTAATGAGTTTAAGATAACATGAATAATTATATATTAGTATTATATGATGATTTTACAGATATACTCACACTGACCTTTTTGTTTTTAGTAAATGGATGGATCTAGAAGGCACCAAAGTAACAGTGGATGTGAAGGAAACTGTGATAGTTTTCTGAATGAGCAACTGAATGATATGGGATCTAAAATGAGAACTCTTGTGGTTATTCTCAACCAAATATCTGGAGTCATGATTGAACACCTGAACCTTAGTGATTTTTATAAGGAATCATATATGTGAGAAACAAATCCCAACGTAATTTCAGGTAATAATCATAAAAGTAAGTATGTTCAAAAACCTATGTGTCAAAGATGTGAAAAGAAACACATAGGAAAATGTTTCAAAGGGACAGAATGATGCTATAGATGTGGAAATGAAGGTCATAAAGCAAGAACCTGCCATGGAAAAAGGAAGCATCTAGTTGAATCTAGGAAAGGGAAAGAAGTTATTTCTGAAGGATCAATTGAATGTTTTAAATGTGGTGTGCATGGTAATTATGAAAACACATGTCCCAAGAAGAAGTTTCAGGAATGGGATCACTAGGATCGTACAAATATCTGTTTACCAATACCTAATGCCATTATGATTGAGGATGAAGAAACTGACAATGACCAATTAAAGGTATGGATTATTTCTTAACATATTTTTTTCTATTATTGAAATCTTAGGATATGATTCATGATTTTTTTGTTGGAAAGAAGTATTTAAAAATAAGTTAGAAAGGAATGGTTAATGGATCATAAAGAATGTTGAATGAGTAAGAAGTCAATATATAAGGGATTCAAGAGTTACGGATGGTAAAATTATTAAAAGTATTAAGGCTCTTTTGATGATGGGATTACATTAGAAGGATTTTTATAGTATGTGTAACCCTGAAGTTTGATATATGAAAATTTTATTCAAGGAATAATTATCTTTTCTTTTGAGGATATATTTATAAAGAACCATTTTGGTTTATATGATCCTTGAATTTGATGTAATTACTGGTTAAGACATTTTGGGATGCAAAACGAAAGTTATTTGATAACCTTTGTGGTTCAAATATCTTATGGTTATTTTTGATGAATTTATCTCTTTTTAGGAATATTATAAAATTATATAGATTTTAAAAAGGGACGACATGCAAACCATGTGGCAACCCATCACATCAGAAGAAGCTGCGGGAATCGAACCCACAACCAAAGTGCGACTGGTATTT
Organism: Viscum album; assembly: GCA_963277665.1. NCBI lineage: Eukaryota > Viridiplantae > Streptophyta > Magnoliopsida > Santalales > Viscaceae > Viscum > Viscum album. Next base: position 989,626,673 of record OY728136.1, on the reverse strand, counting down.
ATTGCCTACCACTGGACTACGTGAAGTCCCTGGTTAGTTTGACGAATTATTTTTTAGTTAGATGATTTTATGAATAAAAAATAAGTTGATTTTGGATTATATATGGAAATTATTAACCTATCATGGAGGATATGTGATGAGGTTAATTACTCTTGAATATGATACTTTAAGAGTAACTAATGTTATTTGGAGATAAATGTTAAGATTTATCTTGGAAGACTATGTGATTAAGTCCTTAGAAGATTTTGGGTTTCAATATTAGTTTGGTTTACCTTGAAGAAATTTTATGGATAGCTAGTTATTGAAGGGTCTTTATTGAACCTTGGGTTCTTTTTGTTGAATTTTGAAGATTAAGAGTAGTTTTTCTTTTTGTAAAAGATTATCTTTTTTGGGGATTATATGATCTTGTACTAACCATTTTGGTTTTGGTTAAGGTCTAAAGGCATGGGAAATATATAGTTCATAATTAGTGGATTCATTGATTCTCAAATAAGTTGATTATATCACTCTAAATGTGAACAAGTCATCCTAAATACTTATCTTTTGGAGAAAATATGAGTCTGTGTAAGAAATATAGTAAGAGATGAAAGTCTACATGACAAGTAAGTATGTTTCCTTATGATTTGGTTAATCTCATAAATAAATTCCTCGATGAAGAGTAACTTAAAACAAAAACATTGTCTGTTAACTTTTCCTACTAGGGAATCAAATACCGTTTAACCCATCACAAGTTTGCGATTTTCTGGTGGTTAACTTTCTCCTAATCATGTTTTCTATCACTCTCCATCAGACCATGATGGTTTGTTTTCTCCTCCATATCCATGTTTTCATGTAATTATAGCATCTGTTGTCTCGGGTGGCCATTTTACTTCTCTTTCTTTCTTTTATAGTGATAGTTTAATTTACTCCTTTTCCGATGTGGGGCTTTCAATGAAGTTTCTCGGCCCAATTTTAAAATTGTGAGGATGCAATTCCCCAAAAGGGGGGAAGGATGTAACATCCCAGGTAAATAAAGAATATGACATTTTTATATTTGTTAATATTTGTGTATAAAATGTTAATATTACTTTAAATGGAATGCTATGTTCTATGGCGTACCAAATACACAACAATGAGTATCTTTGAAATCTTACATTGCAGACTAATAATATAATAACATTATTTTAAATGGTATTTAATGCCTAGCGGTGGTAATGGTGGGAATGAACAGAACTAACTACAAAATGATTATATATGTTTTTTTAAATATTTTAACAATTACCCAATAAATGATAGTGGCTTAAAATACGAATGAATCCATTTTTAAGCATAAATATCCTAATATTCTTTAAAAGGACGATTAACCACCTTTTGACGGCGAACCCTGTTTAAAACTACTTTTTTCAATTTTATATGTTATATTGGACCAAATAAAATCCTTCTTTAGAATCATGACATCAAAATTTTCTTTGTGTATGTTTTTTTCATTTCTCCGATACAGTTCAATTTTTAATAAATAGTGAAAAATGTTGTATTTTAATTCAAAACCACCTTTTAATACAATTTATTTATATGGTTATATTATCTTTTAATTGGTTTTAAAGTGTAATTATAATATATTTTTACAATTTAATCCAATGGCGGTCATTGGAATTAATTTCACTTTGAAATTGGACATAAACAATTGGCAATCTTTTGATAGATATTGTTTCTTACAAACACGCTATTTGTTTTGACAACGAGAATTAATTATAAAATTAATTAATGCAACTTATATGTTTTTAATTTTTTAAAATAGACATCATTTTTGAATTCATAATATCAAATATAGCTTAGGGTGAATTTTTGGTATTTTTCTGAAAAACTTCATTTTTTAATGAAGTGTGAAACCACTAAGTAGTAGTTAAAAAACTGAATTTTTCGTTAAACGAAACCTTACCAATTTTGTGAATTGAATTTAAAAAATCCAATATACATGGTTTTCATTAGTAAGTAAAATGTGGTTCAATGGGATGAAAATAATTTTTGGTGAATAGTAACTTTTGAGTTTTATTAACCACAATTAGAGGTAACTAGGGTAATTTAAGGTAAAAATGATATTATAAAAATATAAAAATATCTTGAAACTTCTCCTAACCTTATTAGATGAGTCATGACCGACCAAGACAATCCATGGGTCAATTTGTGGGACCCCATGGAGCCACTTGTGTAAGATAATGACATTAATACCTTTTATTTAAAGTAAAAATAAAAATGCCACAAACATGTATTGTTTTACTAAAATAATTTTTACATGGAGTTATATAAGTTATATTTTTTTACTATAAATATTAATTATAAATCTAAAACGATTTCCTACATCTTGGTAATTTTTTTATAATTTTTAGACAACAAAAAAATAAAATTATTTAAGACACAATGATGATGAAGTGTTTACGTCATTAATGAATGATTTAAATAAATAAGAAGATAATGTTTAAAATAATATAAAACACTTGTAAAATTATTATTGGATGATTTTATTTCAAACATGGGCCACCTTATCTTTTACTTTAATTATTTTGGGACCTTTAGAAACCGAAAATCATTATATAATACAATAATAGTTTCATGCTTTCCAAAAGAGCCCCTCCTCTCCCTTAAAAAAGACCCCACTTCCTACCCATATCTCTCACTTATAAAGCCCTTTGGCTCATCAAAACTCTACTCAAATAATATCCCAAGTTCCCTCTCTTCATCCTAGAAGCCTTACCTTAGGCATAATGCTCTTCAAGAAACTCTTTTGGTTCATACCAAGGGGAGTTACCCGATTTAAAGGCAATGTCTTCTCTTATGTTATTTTGTTTTATTTTTCTTCTCCAACCACCTAACCTTTTTTTATTCCTTTATTTTGTAACAAAAACAGTATCTTAAATCTACACTAATACACACACATCCATCTAATGGTTAAATAACATACTTTTTCTGTGGGTGGCGAATTACTGCCTCATAAAATGATGATTGTTCAATATTCTTTTAGCACCTTTCATGGTGGCCATTAAGATGTCACTGTATATATATATGACATATATTATTTTTATTTTTTCATTATTATTCTATATTTTTCATTTATGGAATACCTTTATGGTTTCCATAATGGATAAACGCGATAATTTCATTTTAGGAAGTGCAGACTACCGCCCCCTCAAGTGATTTGAATCGTTAATGCCACATGTGGGACATATAAAGGATAGAGTTAATGATATTATATATGATATTATACTGGAATTATAATATACCTTTATATCATTATTATTTCATTCCATTAAAAAAGAAATAAAAATGAAAGTAGCATTCATGCGTACGTACGGCTTACCGTCTCCATGAACGGTGCATTTCATTTCTTACCTCTAAATGTTATGTAATATTATAAATGCATGTATATAATGGATATACAGTATATATATGATATCTACATCATAAGTATAATTCTGTAGACAATGGATATTTAACCACATGAACAACTTGTGATTATAAGAATTTTATTTTTGACTCAAGTACCAAATATCGACAAAACGACCATTATTAACTTAAATGATTACATAAAGTTTATAACATGGTAATAAGTGATATAAAAGGAATAATGAACTTGAAAAATATTCTGAAGCAATTAGAAATTAACTTAAGTTTATCATTCAGGAAGAACAAGGAACATACGAGTGAGTCAAGTCGGGCACGTGGTAAGGGATCCTACCTCTCTCTTTCTTTTTAAGTACTCTCTTTTATGTCATTTCTTTTAAGATCCTCTTTCTTATGTTGGGAGATGTTATTTTATATTCTTATTAATTTACTTTTTATTTTCATATGATGAGAGAACCTATTTGATCTCATCAATCCATTTTTGTAAGTTTTAAGTGGCGCCGTTTGGCTGCCGAATTTTTGTAAGGGATTTCTTATCTCACTTTTAATTCTGTGAGATTACCATTGGTCGCCACTTATTTATGGAATGTGGTGTATTGTGTACTGAAAATTTATATATATTATCATTATTCTATTTATATTTATTTTGTTTCTGAAATTCATTCGGTGGTTATTATCTTTTGGACATACGACTCGATTGATTACAACGAGGTAAGGGGTTTTTATCTCACTTTTTATTCCCGTGAGATTCATGCTACATTTGCCACTATTTCCTTTTGTGTGGTGTATGTACTACAAATTATTCTACTATTTTTTTAATATAATATCATTTATGGGTATTTAAATCTTTATTGTATGACCCTTCTTTCATGGGGTGTACGTTTCGAAAGTTACCCAAATCGGTAAGGGAACCTTTCACCCTGCTCTTTTTAAAAGTCTTATTTTTGTTAGGTCTTTTAATTTACATATTCTTATGTTGGGATATGTTCTTATATATCCTTATTGCTGTAAATGATATGTCAAAGTGATGAGATAACCTTTTTATCTATCATCGTCTCATTTTCTGAATTTTAAAATGACGCCGTTAGGCTGTCGAATTTCTGTAAGGGAACTTTTAACCCAATTTCAATTCTTTGGGTTAAACCTATACTTCTTGATTATGTCGTACTATGAATATGTGTGGATGTAATCTGATTTTTTTACACTTAATATCCTCTTATATTGGGTGTATTTATATTTTTCACACATAATTTTGTAATTGATTTATCCTTAATCTAAGGATACCGACTTTGTAAGGGACTTTGTCTCAATCTCTTTTCATTGAGGCATATATTTTTCTAATAAAAGAATTTCTTTTATACACTGTATAAACACCCTTGACTTTTCAAAGGGAATATTTTTCTACGAAGCGTTTTACTAAACGACAAAAAGGAATGTTTCTTTTAACGTAAGCGGTGACAATGACCTTTTCCGCCGCCACGAGTATTATTTGATCTTTTTCTTCCTCAACAAGCCGTATTGTTTTTAAAAGTAAATAAATAACATATACTCTTTTATGTATTTTGGTATTGAAAATGGTTTTGATAATGGATTTGTTCAATATATTTAAGTGATATATTGTGATTGAAATGTGGAAATGTTTTCTTTCCTTTATAATTGTTTTATGTGTTATGATTTTATAATGGTACTTGGACATTTGATGGGTGGTTACATGATAAACTAAATGACGGGTGGTTCCATGAATACCAGGATGGGTGGTTACGTTATAACCTCAAATGAATTGGGTATGGAAGTCAGACGTATGGCTATTCCATTTAGTGACATGTGTGGAAGTCGACCGTATGGTTATTCCATTAAAGTATGTTTATGTTCCAAGTTACCTATATATGTTATGTGTTCTTTATATGGGTTTTATGGTGAAATTTTGGTTACAAAAGGGTAATAAATGATATTTTTTTTCATTGAAGAGTATTTACTACTTCATATAGGTGAAAAGTATTACCTATGATTAGGTATTCATGGTTTACTTTCTGTTTTGAAAAAACTAATAGTTTCCTTCTTTGTGTATTCCTTACTGAGATTTTTATGATCATTCCAAGTTTTTAAAATGTTTTTCACAGGACATAAAGTGGAATAGGGTCAAGAATGGGATCAAGGAAAAGTCATGCTCTCTTAAACATGGAATTATACATGACTCTTTTTTTCAAGAGTTTTTATTTTATGAAAAAAATGGAAGATGAGTAGAAGTATCTACTTTGTAATCTTTTGAGATGTAATAGTTATGTCCTAATTATCTAAAACTCTAAACCTAAAAAGATCCTCAATGTGAATTATTCATTTAATTCAGGATTATGTAATTTTTGAATGCCGTGTCCTTATACAAAGTCAATGTTTTTATGAAATTATTCATGTTTTATGATTATGTTATGGTTCTTGGTAAATTTTTATGACAAATAGTGGTACCTATATCTCCCTCCAATGCATTGGGTATGTGTAAGTTGAAGGTTGGACATATGGTTACTCCATGTGTAACTGTGATGGTTACACCATAAGGTAGCCGTGAGGGTTACAATGTAAGGTAGCTGTGAGAGTTACAAATCATAAAGTAGACATGAGGGTTACAATATATGTAAGTAATGCCCCAAGATACCTTTATGGTTTTATATATGTTCTTTAATGTTTTATAGATATCTCATTTTTCAAAAAAGTATGTATATATGAGTGAGAAGTATATCTTTGTGAAAATGATTTCTTATGTTTTTAAGTATTCATGGACTAATGGTTTCTTTACTTCTTTTTATTTACCTTACTAAGATTTTTATGATCATCACATGTTTTTAAATGTTATTCACAAGTTATAAGGATGTGTAAGAGAAAGAAGGAATCCAAGATTTTTCAAAGAAATCATGTTGCAGTTTTGTGTTAAAATTTTTATGTTTGAGAAGAAATGGATACTAATTTAATGGTACCCACTTTGTATTCTTGTCTGTTGATACGTATAAGTTATGTCCTAACTTTCTAAAACTCTAAACTTAAAAGATCTTTGGGAATGAAAAGAAGTGAAATCTAGTTGAAATAGCTAGATTATGTAATGTTTAGGGTCAGATATTTATAGAACCAGTGGATCATAATATCCATAATGGGATGAAAAGTCATTCCTTATGGCTCTAGTTATCATCATAAAAAAAGAGGGTTAGCATAAGTTGTTAAATACTCATAAATATTCATATGGTTAAGTAATACATTAATCTCTAAAACCTTATCCAACATTTAACATAGAAAACTTTATAAATGGTTACCCTTATAAACCTTCTAAAAGATGAAAATCAAAAACATTTTAAAGAAGGTTACTAGATTTAAAAAATCAACTTATCATTAATCCTCCAAACATCATGTAACATATCTTAATTTTCATACACCAAACATGCGAATACCATCATCAAGTATTCTATTAAAACATAATAATAACTTGAATTACCATAAAATTTAGTAAAAATATGCATGCTTTCAAAAATTAACTCCTTCCTCATACAAAAAATACAAATATTCTATAAACTCAATCCAAAATATCATAAACCACCTTGTCATCATATTACTAATTATTTACAAGGTCATCAATATTATCCCAATCATTTTACAACAAAAAATATCCCTTTATCTCTTTATTATCCCCTTATCATGAAAATATTAAGGGTTATCTTTCCCTTAATTACGTGTTCTAAAAAAAACCACCTTACCATTAAATCACTTTTCCATTCCATCCATATTATTAAACATATCATTTTAAATACTTATAAAAACACTATAATAAACCAATCCTTATATGTTTCATTATTCCATAGTACCATAAAAGTACCTCCACAACATTATTATTAATTTCTAATACATAAAAACTCAACAATTCCACTACTTAATTATCATAATATACATTTTCAAAAGTGAGCACATGTGATTTACCTTTGATTTTTTTCCTTTAGAGGTTTCTAAAGCCGATCATCATCGTTAAACCTTATATTTTTTCATTGATTATAAAAATGATTATTTTCCTTATAGTTGAAACATTGAAGTGTGTGTGTGTGTGTGGGGGGGGGGGGGTTATTCCATACATCTTTTTCTATATTAGAATAATTATATAACTTCTTCCCATTACATATACACTCAAATGTATGATGAAATTATTTTCCACATTTAAAACATTTACCATTCCCATTAAGATAATTTCCTCCATGTTCCATTCCACATGTTGAGCATATAGTAAATATAATCTTCTTCTCTCTATAGTTTTTATAGTTTCCTTTGAATTCTTTCCTTCTTTTCTTATCATAACCATGAGATTGATGGGAAACTTCAATCTCTATTTCTGTAAGAAGAATAAGAGGAAGGTACTTACTAAAAAATAAGTTCTTGAACTTGTCCCAATCCATAGAGTCAATTTTATCTTGTTTCCTTATATCCTTGATAAAGTCCCACTATAGATTCGCTTCTCCTTCATGGAAATAAGTGGCCAACTTAACTTTCTCACATTCTAAACAATGGATGATGAATTTTTTTTTCAATAGTACACATCCATTTCTGATCAACTAGTGGATCAATCATTCCACTAAATGAAGGTGGGAGTTTCCTTATGAATTATTCTAGAAAATGTTGTTCCCTCCTTTGGTCATTTGGAATATCAGTATGAATCATAGCTTGATAAGGTTGTTTGGTCATAGAAATGAGATTTTTCATTCCATATTCCCTAACATTAGGTTTCTCATGAGGTCCATCATTGTGTTTTCTATTTAATTTTCCATTAACACAATTCATTTGGGTTCAATCCATTGAATAAAACTAAAAATCAATCATAGTCATAAAACCACATAATCAAGGGAAATTTGTTATAATATTTAAATATATGACACCTTAGGTTTAATCCTAGGTTATTCATGATCGATACCAATTCTCTAGGAATGTAACCTAGACTTATCCTTAAGGTTATTACTAAGGTTTTCTCATCCTAGTTTCCAAAGGTTAAAGAAACCTTTACTCTGACACCAAATATAATGACCTACTCTTTTCATACATGGATATTACATCTAAATAGATGAATATTCATATTAAAATAAATCACACCAAAATCGTATGGGTTTAGTGTATTTGGAAACTTGGAAATAAAAACAACTAGTTCATAAAACATTTGTATAGTCTCCCACTTATTCTTTCATAACTAGAACCCTTTTTGATATATCAAACCTAATACCTTTCTTAGTATCCTAGTGAAAACGAACATAAGAAAAAGTATGAGTTTAGATTCTCAATAAGGGTAAACAAGGGAAATATTAATCATAATATAATCATAAGGGTATAATAATATGAACATAACATTTTAAAATCATACCCTACATATTGAAGATCATAGTCTTGAGTCATAGAATAAATCATAAAAATTCATATGACCAGAATCATGATAGAATAAATTTGGTATAAAACACGGAATTGTGGAAAAAACATAATCTTAGAAAATATTATGTCAAGGATACCTATAAATAAATTCATAACATTTTAATCTTCGTAAATTTCCAAGGATTGAATAAAAACTGAGGGGGTGGGGGGGGGGGGGTTGAATCAGTTGTTCACTTTTTATAAGTTTCAAAAACTTTAGGAAACTTAACCCCTACAACTTGTGAAGATTAATTTCCTTATCAACCATTAGTAAATACTTATGCATGCAAGAATAGTAAAGAAAGTAAGGCACACACAATTTACAAGGTTTAAACTCAATGTGAGAACCTACATCCTTGCCATAGCCACTCTTGTGGGTCTATGGAAATCCACTATAATGAAGAAGTGAATAAAACTTGTGCCAAATCTCATTAGATGCATTATATCTCCTAATATAAAAGATTATACTAATTCCCATCAGTTTACAATGTTATCTTATAGAACAATTGATCCAAACAGGAGAATAATGTTTTTTGAATCTGATCCATAAATGCTCAGTCTGAATCCTTAGTCTGATTTGGATAAGTCTGATCTTCTCAGTATGGTAAGGATGATTCCGATTTTTCCCTACTCAACCACTCAAGGAAAAATTCTTCAATCTGGTGGGAACTTTTCAGTTTGAATTTTATAGAGCTCCTCCTATTTCATCCATATCAAAGTTTTTTGGTAACAAATGATCTGAGTAAGTATTTATATAAAACTTGGAAAACAAAGGTGGGAATCTTGAAAAACATTCCCACTTCCTCAAATCTCAAAAACTCTAAAAATATCTCGCATTAAAACTTGAAGTTTGACCTTTTCAAACCTCCTTAAATTTCTCCAAGATTTATGAAAAATTAAAATTCAGATTTGAATTCTTGAACTCTTCACTCAATACGATAATACTGAATCTTGGTTCTATTTTTTTCCAGAATCATGCTAAAAAATTTGGTTCATTATTTCTTAGAAACATGCTTAGAAATTTGGTTAATTTTTCTTAGAAAAATGATCATAAAATTGGTTCAGTTTTCTTCAGAAAACAGGATCTAATTTTTTCATAAAATAGGTTCTGATATGTTCAGAATTTAGGCTTCAATTTGTGCAGAATTCATTTTCTGATTTTGTTAGAATTTAGGTTATGATTTTTGTAGAATTCAGGTTCTGATTTGTATAGAATTTACGTTCTGATTTTCTTAGAATTCAGGTTCTGATTTGCATAGAATTCAGGTTCCGATTTGTGCATAAACCAGGTTCCAATTTTCTCAAAATTCAGGTTTTGATTTTCTCAGAATCCAGGTTTTGTTTTTCTCAGAATTTATGTTTCGATTTGTGCAGAATTTAGGTTCTGATTTGTGTAGAATTAAGGTTCTGATTTTCTTATAATTTAGGTTCTTATTTTCTCAGAAAACAGGTTCTAAATTTTTCAGAATTCATGCTCTAATTTGTATAGAATTCAAGTTCTACTTTGTACGGAATTCAGGTTCCAATTTTTGTAGAATTCAGGTTCTAATTTGTGCAGAATTACAGTTCCAATTTGTACATAATTCAGGTTTTTATTTTCTTAGAATTCAGGTCCTAATTTTCTCATAAATCAAGTTTTGAAGTGTTCAAAAATCAGGTTCTGATTTGTGAAAAACTTAGGTTCTAATTTGTGCAGAATTCAGGTTCTAATTTGTGTAGAATTAAGATTATGATTTGTGTAGAATTTGGGTTCTGATTTGTATAGAATTCATGTTCCAATTTTTGCATAATTATGGTTCCGATTTTCTCAGAATTGAGGTTATGATTTTCTTATAAATCAGGTTCTGAATTGTTTAGAATTTAGGTTCCAATTTATATAGAATCTAGGTTCCGATTTTCTTAGAAACATGCTTAGAAAAGTGATTCTAGTTTCTTCAGACCTCTCCACCATTTATTCAAAATCATTTATTATAAAATTTTTTGGGATCTTTTATAACTTCTTGATCAGAAAAACATTATCTGATTTTGTTCAGAAAGTTTGAGAAACTTTCTAACTTATGATTTTTTCTCTTTAACAACATCCTATTTCAAAAATCTTCATCAAAAAAGGACTTATTCATTCAATAACATCTTTGAAACTCAACAACTTCTTTTAAACTCAACAAATTTTTTCTTTTTCTGATTTTGACAAAGATAGACTTCCAGCAACCAACAACTTCATCTTCCTATATATCAAAAAAATTCTTCAACAAAAAAGGTTAGTTGTCAACAAATACAAAACTTTGTTAATACAAAACACCACAAAGGTTCTTCAATATTCCCCTTTTTATTTGTTGACAACCCTTGTTAAATTTTTTCCCAACTCTCAGAATTTTTTCACAACTCAACTTTTATAAGAAACTCAAGTTTTTTACTTTTATCAAAACATATCCTTTCTCAAGAATGAGAGTCCTGACACCACACTACGGGATAAATTAATGTTTTTAAGGAATTTCATCCCTTGGTGGAAAGAAAATTTTGACTCCATGTAGAGATAAAATCTACCTTACTCAAACTCCCCTGTTACTTTTATCTTTCCCTTTTTCACTTTTATTATTCTCTCAATATGATCTTTTATTTTATCACTTTTCTTTTTTTCTCTTACATTATATGGTAAACACAACTTTAGATTCAGAAAATGAAGATAAGAAAAAACTTATTACATAGTAAAAAATTTGTTTCTTACTCTCCCCCTTTGTCAACATAATTCAAAATCACAATGGGGGTTACATTATGAGGTTTACGAAGACATGGAAGGAGGATGGACATGAAGTTACAACCTCAATTAAACAAACCATTCCTTCAAAATTTATTTTTTAAATATACCAGCAAACTGATACTTTGTTGAAATGTATTCCAGCAAAACATCTCCAGTAGAAACTTTCTCTTTTATAAAGTGAAACTTTATATCAATGTGTTGATCTTGAATGTTGGATAGGATTCTTAGAAAGATTAATTTCACTCTGATTATCACAAAGTATCTTTAATGGTTTAAAATATTTTACTTTCAAATCTTCCTACTGAACTTTCATCCACAACATTTGAGTACAAGGATAAGTGGTTTCAACATATTCTGACTCAGCTATGCTCAAAGTTACTAAACATTGTTTATTACTCTACCAAATTACACAAAATTCACCTAGAAAAAATGTTCTTCTTGAGGTTGAAATTTTATCATTACAATATCTAGCCCAATCAACATCAGTATAACAAAGAAATGTCATCTCACTATTTATTTTGTATAAAAACCATGTGAAGTTGTTCCATTGATATATCTCAAAATACTCTTTGTAGCCAACATATGTGATTCTTTTGGATTACATTGATACTTGACACATAAATTCACAAAATAAAATGTAACACCCTAGAATGATAAAGGGTTAAATGACTAAATGAAATGACTCATGTCAACAAGGTGCACCTTAATTTTCGAAAGACTGCCTGATTAGAACTCCATAGTAAAGCGTGCTTGGCTTGAAGTAGTGATCAAGATGGGTGACCTTCTTGGAAGTTTCATAGGGTGTCTGTGAGTGAGGAAAAAGCACATTGGAAAGGACATGTGTTGGCCTGTGGGTACAGTCATTAGTCAGATTATCTGTTGGGGCACATGGGTGGGTCCCCTAGGGTGGGGACCACGTGTCTGCGGGAAAACTAGTGTTATCTGGTAGGCTAGGACCCGATGACCATGTTAAGGTGGGGTGTCTGTGCTATCACCAAGACCTAGTTGATACATTTGGTCTCAGAGGAGGAACCTGACCTTAAGTGGAGTGCATTTCCTGGGTTGAGATGTAGGGCCCACAATAGGGACTTTGTGCTCTAGGGGGGAGGGTGGTTAATATAACATCCCAGAATGATAAAGGGTTAAATGACTAAATGATACGACTCATGTCAACAAGGTACACCTTCATTTTCGGGAGCCTACCTGATTATAACTCTATAGTTATGCATGATTGGCCTGGAGTAGTGATCAGGATGGTTCACTTTATGAGAACTTTCATAGGGTGTGTGTTAGTGAGGAAAAAGCACACTAGAAAGGAAATGTGTTGTCTTGTGGGTATAATCATTAGTCAGATTTCCTGTTCGGGCATTTGGATGGGACCTGGGGTGGGGACCACGTGTCTGAGGGGAAATTAGTGGTACCTGTTAGGCCGAGACCTGACGACCATGTTAAGGCAGGGTGTCTGTGCTGTCACTGAGATCCAGTTGTTACATAAACAATGTCATTCCTTGAAGCTGTAAGGTAAACAAGAATTACTATCAACTTCCAAAAGTCTTATTGATTCACACTTATTCTAGATTCATCTTTACTCAACATTGTGCTCACTGAAATAGGAGTTGAAACTTATTTGGATTCAACCATCCCAAAATTATTTAACAATTCCCTATCATACATTTCTTGATATAAGAAGATATATTTTTCTTTTTTTGAACTTGTAAGCCAAGGAAGAAAGTTTATTCTCCCAACATTGACATTTCAAAGTTCTTATTCATCTCCTTAGAAAACTCTTCACAAAAATTTTCTTCATCTCAAACAAAAATTATATCATCCACATAAAAAATTACAATTAATGTTCTGGAGTCAACATCCTTCACATACAAGTTTCTATCAAATTTTCCTCTATAAAAGTTCACCATTCTCAAAAAATTATCAATATTTTAATACCAAGCATGTGGATCTTATTTCAACCAATACAAATCTTTCTTCAATTTAAAAAATTTGTTTTTATCATCATCAAGTAAAAACCCACAAGGTTGTTTAATGTAAACTTCTTCCTCAATCTCACCATTTAAGAAAGATAACTTTACATACATCTGATAAACTTCGTAATTATGATGAGAAACCACTTCAAGAAACATTTGAATAGTTTATAGCCTTGTCATAGGGGAAAAGGTTTCATCAAAACCTACACCTTCCACCTATGCATATCCTTTAAAAACAAGTCTTTCTTTGTTTCTTGAAACTTATCCATGATCATTAAATTTATTTCTATAAACCCATTTGGTTTTGATAAATTTTTTATTTACTGGGCTTAGAACAATTTCCCATGTTTCATTCTTTTCAATGTGATCCAACTCTTCATTCATAACATGCACCCATTATTTATCTTGAATAACATCTAAAAATAATTCTAGTTTAACTTTTGAGATAAGTGAAGTATGATTTTATAATCTCAACATACTTATTTTCTAAACTAGAGCCTTCTAATTCCCAATAATGTTTTCAGATTCAAAATTATTTTGTAAGATAGAAAATCTCATGGTTTCTTTCCTAGCATCACTTTCTTTACCATGTGACTCATTTGAGTTACATTAAATGTTGTGATGATTCTCCAATTTATCCTCCTATGTATTCTCAACAACTTTTGTGAAGGAACATAGGTCTTAAATTACCTGTACATCATATGAGTCGACTAAATTTTGTAAACATTTGTTCCGGCATTTGTAACTTCGTCCATTTGGTGAATAACCCATGAAAGTTCCTTCCTCATCTTTATCATCAAACTTTACCATATTCAGATTTATGATTTTGAGAAAACATGGACTTCGAAAAACATATAAGTATTTCAATGAAGCTTTTTTTTTATACCACATTTCATAAGGAGTCATGTTGGTTTATGGTCTCAACAGGTTTCTATTTTGAACATGTACAATAGTATTAACAAATTCTATCCAAAATAATTTTGAAAATTTGTATTCTTCTAACATACTTCTTACCATTTACACCAAGATTCTATTATTCCTTTCTAATACCCCATTTTTTTTGGAGTACAGGGAGCACTATTCTAATGTTTGATTCCATGATTTCTCAGATAAGTTTCAAAAGAATTATTTGCGAATTTAGTACCATTATTTGTTCTCAGCTTCTTTATGGAAACTACCAATTCTTTCTTAACATCTTTTATGAAGAATCTGAACATTTTAAATAGCCTTTGACTTATGATTCATGAACATGATGTTTGTCATTTGAGTGAAATCATCAATAAAAGTGATAAAGTAAAAATACCCTTTTTTGATTGATGTCTCATCAGCCCACATAGATTAGAATGAATAAGCTCAAGTGGTATGCTAGATTGAATCTCAACTCTTTTTATGACTTTTTTTAGTTATATTTCCTTTTTGAAAATTAATGAAAACATCTCCATCTCTTCTTTTAAGATCTGGTAGGTTATGAATGAAATCAACTTTGGAAAGTTTGTTAATAATTTTCTAACCAAGGTTCCGAATTATTCAATGACACAATTTGTTTTCATCTTTTATACTCAAGTAACAAGAGTTATTGAGTTCTCTAATTTGGAAGAGATTCCCACTGGTTCTTTCTCCTTTTGTAATAACTTTTCCATATTTCAAACATTTGATGATACCTCAATCCTTTATGAAGATTACTTTTTTTCCATCATCTCAGAGTTGAATTACATTAAGTAAGTTATGTTTTAACCCATCAATAAGTAGAACTTCCTTGGATTTTAATTTTTTATCTTAAATCTCTACCATTCTGATTCCTATTATTTTTAAGGAACCATCATTACCAAAAGTAACTTCTCCCCCATCATGAATTTTAATGTGCTTCAAAAATTTTATATTTCCAGTCAGATGTAAATAAAAAACATTATCAAGTATCCATGGTTTGTTACTTTTACTTACTTTCAAATTTGTCTTAACAATAAAATCTCTTTCCTCAACCTTATTATTTTCAGATTTCTTTTCTTTTCCATCATAAGAAACTTATTCTGGAAGGAGTGTCATATATATTTCAGAATAATGAACAGGCTGATCACATCTTCCACAAACTTCTTCCAGACATTCAAATTGATTCTTTTTTGGAATGTTTTTGACATCTTGAGAATTCACCTTTTCAACTTTCTATGAGTTAGGAAAGTTAATCATTCTTCTTTCACTATTAATTACACTTTGCTCAAACCTTCTTTCAGATAGAGATAAATTGTTCCAAGAATTATAAGCTATGTTCCCATATATTATATAGCACCAAAAATAGCCTTCAAATCTCTATTTTTTATTAAAGAAATATCTTTCTCTATAGAAACTTTGTTGAGGTTGATAACTTTTTTCAGCTCTAACATACTCAGGATTTTGGCCATATTTTCTTTTGAGTGAGTTTTCAAATTTTGTAGATTTGATAGGTTTCTCACATCCTTTCTCCACCCAATCATTACCAATACTTTTTCTAGAACCTAAAATGTTAGAAGAATAAGGCGAAACATTATTTTTTAAAGAGAAGATTTCACCTGATTCTTGTAATGAGACTTCTCTGTAATTTTAGAAGTCTTAGATTTTACTTCTATAGCTTTGTTGAAGTTTTCATTCATCTTCCTCTTGGTAGTTTCAAACTCAAGAAGTTTTTATTGCAACTTGTTGACCTCTACTTTTTTATCTTTTAGCTTCTTTCTAAGATCTTCAATCATCTTTCCCAATTCTACAATTCTAATATTGTAACTTAAAATCTCCTAAATGTATTCATCCTCCTTCTTGATGACATATTTTATTCCACCAAAGAATTCTTCATGATATTTATTCATTACTTTAATTTATTTCTTGAGATTTTTTTCTCAATACATGTAAGAAGTTAAGTTCTGATATGATACTCTCTATAAGATTATTCACTACCTTCTTCACTCTCTAAGGACTCTTTTGTTTTCTTAACTTTTTTAATAAAGGTTCTAAATGTTTCTGAACTTTCATCTTTAGAAGAATCATTGTTATTTGAGTCTGATTCAACCTTCTTACTCATCATACTTATTTTCTTTCTGGAAGAATTCTTCTTGATTTTTTGGAGGACTTCTATTCTTTATCATTTTTGTTCCACTTCTTACATTGAGGTATTTCATCAGAATCATATCGATATTATCTAACTTCCTTCTTGGGGAAATTCATAGAAAAGTACTTGATTCAACCACACTCAAAAAATTTGAGAGAAAGTTTTACTCCATACGTTCCTCTTCCTATTAGACAATTCTTGGATATGAGAGACAAGATTTTTTCATTCAGATCATCATTCTCTTTATCTTCAAACTCACAAGGATCTGCTTCTTCAATATCTTGGATTTTTATCTTTCTCATTGCTTCAAAATCCATTTCATCTTTCTTCTTCTTTTTAAAAATTAGGGATTTCCTCATTTCATAAGCAACAAGAAAGTTATGCAATTCATCAAGAGATAAATTATCCTTATCTTCTGAATTAGAAATTTTAGAATTGAACCTATCTAGAAAGTTTCTCATAAGTTTTTTTCACAATTGTAGAATCTTCCAAGACATCTTGAAATCCTCTGATGTTGTAAATAATTTCATTTACTCTAGTCAATTATTCATCAATTGTTTCTTCATCCCTCATTCTGATGTCTTCATACTTACTATGATAGATTTTGTAGCTTTTATTCCTTGAATTTTGTATTCCCTTAGAAAAAAATTTTCAGCTTGTATCACATACTTCTGATACCAATTGAAGTTTCAAGGATCGAATTACAGCTGAGAAGGGGGGGGGGGAGGGGTTGGATCAGTTGTTCACTTTTTATAAGTTTAAAAAACATTAAGAAAATTAACTTCTACAACCTGTTTATATTAATTTACTTATCAAACTTTAGAAAATACTTATACATGAATAAATAGAAAAGAAAGTAAGACACACATGATTTATAAGGTTCAGACTCAATGTGATAACCTACATCCTTTCCATAGCCACTCCCATGGGTCTGTGGAAATACACTATAATGAATAAGTGAATACAACTTATGCCAAATATTGTTACACACATTCTATCTGCCGATAGAAAATATTATACTGACTCCCACCATTTTAAAATGTTTTCTTATAGAACAATTGAGTCAAAAAAGAGAATAAAAACTTTTTTGAATCTACTACACAAATGATCAGTCCGAATACTCAGTCTGATTTAGCTAAGTCAGATCTTTGCAGTATTGTAAGTATGATTCCGATTTTTCCCTGCTCAAACACTCAAAGAAACCTTCTTCAATCTGGTGGGAACTTTTCACTTTGAATTCTCTAGAGCTCCACCTTTTTCACCTATGTCAAAGTTTTTTTGAACAAATGATCTGAGCAAGTATTTATAGGAAACTCAGAAAACAAAGGTGGGAATATTGAAATACATTCCCACTTCCTCAAATATCAAAAAATCAAAAAATATCTCACATTAAAACTAAAAATTTTACTTCATCAAAACTCCATAAATTTCTTTGAGATTTATGAAACATTGAAATTCAGGTTTTACTTCTTTAACTCTTCACTTAGTATGATAATGCTGAATCTTGGTTCGGATTTTTCTAGAAACATGCTCCGAAATATAGTTTATTTTTTCTCTGAAACATGCTCAGAAATGTGATTCATTTTTTCTCAGAAATATTCTCATAAAATTGGTTTAGTTTTCTTCAGAAAATAGGATTTTATTTGTTCAGAAAACAGGTTTTGATTTGCTCATAATTTAGGTTCCAATTTATGTAGAATCCAGGTTTCGATTTTTTCTAAATGAAGGTTCTGAATTGTGTATAATTCAGGTTCTGATTTGTGGAGAATATAGGTTTCAATTTTCTCATAATTCAACATCAGATTTGTGTAGAATTCAGGTTATGATTTTCTCAAAATTCAGGTTCCGATTTTCTCAAAATTCAGGTTCCTATTTTCTCAAAATTCAGGTTCCATTTTTCTTAGAATTAAGTTCCTATTTATGAAGAATTTAGGTTCCGATTTGTGTAGAATTTAGGTTCCAATTTTCTCAGAATTTAGGTTATGATTTTCTCACAAATAAGGTTCTTAATTTCTTATAATCGAGGTTCTGATTTTTATAGAATTTAGGTTCTGATTTGTGTAGAATTCAGGTTCCAATTTGTACAGAATTTGGGTTCTGATTTATGCAGAATTCAGGTTCCGATTTGTGTAGAATTCAGGTTTTTATTTGCTCAGAATTCAAGTTCCGATTTTCTCAGAAATCAGCATCTGAATTTTTCAGAATTTAGGTTTTGATTTGTATAGAATTTAGGTTTAGATTTGTGCAGAATTTAGGTTATGATTTGTACAGAATTCAGGATCAATTTTTTTGCAAAATTCAGGTTTCGATTTTCTCTGAATTTAGGTTCTAATTTGCCCAAAAAACAGGTTCCAAATAGTTCAGAATTCAAGTTCTCATTTTCTCATAAATCAGGTTCCATTTTGTGCAAAATTCAGGTTCTAATTTTCTTAAAAACATTCTCATAAAAGTTTGAGAAACTTTATAAATTATTACTTTTCTCTCTTTAACAACATCCACTTCCAGTGACCAATAACTTTATCTACCTATATATCAAAAACATTCTTCAACAAGAAAGGTTAGTTGTCAAAAAATAAAAAACTTTATTAAAACAAAAAATCATAAAGGTTATTCACTTGGGATATTCACCCATGTACCTATTGTGGGCTTAGGAAGACATCTCGTGTACCCTCTAGTTTAAATCTTAGGATGATCTTTTCTGTACCCTCTTGTTATGGTCTTGGTCTAACTCCCCATGTACACTTTTGAGCTCATTTATCATTTATCATTACCCAATGAATTTGAGGGAGATATACGTCCCACCCATCAAAAAATAAAAATATTACATATATGTTCCAAATGAACATAAATCATGTAGAGACCCTGACCCCAGATAACCATAGGAGCCGGTGCCTTCTGAACATGATGTGTTATCTTAAAATAAAATACACTTTGTTAGCAACACATCATGTCCCATACAGAGGATCGTGTGCGGTTCGGGTTCTGGGAAACCGGAAACTTCTGAAACCATCCATCTTACAAAAGCTGACACCTGAAAATTTTAAACCAAAACATAGGGTGAGCATTGAAATACTCAGTAAGGGGTTTTAAAAAAAAATTTAAAATGCAGTAACATTTGAAAACATTCTTTTAAAAGAGTTTGAGCGTCCACTAAGAAAGATTTTAACACAACATACATAACAATGCTTTAATCAAAGTTATCACGACAAACATGAAACGAATACGTTAACTCTTAAAGGAGTGATAATGGTTGATATAAACAAGTACTACATGTGATTTACTTGAGCATAAAATTTAAACAGTTAAAAGTAATGCATAATCAGAGTTGCGCACAAGGAAACAACTAAACGTTCATATGTTGGTTACTATTCTATTAAGTGATAACACTAGGCATGCTTCAAACTTCAAACTAGGGAATTATGAACTTTATACAAACATTAAAGGCATCAGTCATGAAAGAACTTTATCTTGGAAAAACTTGTTATATAACTTGAATTATGTGGCATCAACATTTAATATTAACAATCGTTTCGTTTCACCAAGGTCCATCCCCAAGGTGTCATTTGAAAATTACCAAGGTTATTCACCATGGTATCGTGAAAATTGTAATCTCTAGTGGTTACATCATTACCCAATGCATTGGAGCGCTATCAGGGCACACCCTTAAATTTGTCTTTATTATCACGTGAGCCACATCGTTCATGCTTTACTGAAATCATTCATTACCCAAGGTGTCCCATACCACTTTAGGTAATTAGTTCTTAGTTCCTCTTCATGTTGAGTCATATGCATGAATAATATTAATAAGGTAACAATTACATAACTGGTTTACAAATACATGATATGACAGATAAACATGAAAATATGGAATAAAAGAAGGCATGGTTAAGCAAGCATACTATGTGTGTAGAACAATTATTTAAGCACATAAAATGATGAATGTGAGAGACTTGCTCCCAAGGGTTATTAAATGATGAGTTTCTAAAATACTAGTACATGAAATTGAACTACTTGGCATTAACTATTGTACTTCACAGGTCATAGTTCTTGCAACAAATCTCCATCCGCTAATAATTCCTACGACATGCTTGGTATAAAAATAATAAACACTTGAAATCTTTAAAATTCTGACACTTGGAAATAAACCACTTTAAAAATAATACCTTTCATTAATTATTATTCTTCTCTGGTCATAGAATTTGATGTTACACACTGCCCGCTAAAAATCATTGCAACGAGTTTGGTATAAAAATAATAGAGGATTTCAACATATTAACATAACCCTTAAATCCAAATCCTTTTAATGCAAGTTTAAAACAGTCAAGGGCATATCCTAAAAAAAACACAAATCATTTCATGGGCGACTTTAATCAAGTTCATTGGAGTACCCTTAGTCACAGAAATATAAAACAGCATAGACAGGTACTAAAATTCCACATGCATAACCATTTCTTGAAATTAGGGTTTTCAGATATTAATCTTAAAAACTCATACATACACAAGGTATATAAATAGGGTTTCTCATAAATTAAACATGGTTCACTTGAAAAGTAAAACCTCTAACAATCTATCATTTATTTTTTTTAAAAAAAGAACAAAACCTTATGGGTTTTTAGTGTTCACGAGACTGTAAATATATATAAAACATCGACTTCAACTATTACATGTTTGCACTTAAAACAAAGACCTGGTCTGCATCTAATATTATTCATAGACGAAGTAAAAATCAAAAAACTGATTTTCATTGAAATACATAACTAATAAAATTATATAATTACATATATATAAGGCTTACTTAAATATTGTACGTGTTAGGAATTGTTTTAAAATAACCCCTTTCATGGTCATAATTCTTATCATAAAATATTGAATTATAAGAAAATCTTAGAAACATACCTTGTATGGTTGGATGTATATTTATGTGTATACTTGAACACCCGAAAACACATATAAACAAGACATGTAATGGAAAAAAACATATTTCAACTAATCTTGTGTAATTGTTTGAGCACAAAAAAATATCAACCTTCTTGGAAACCCTTAAGATGGAAGAGTTTAATGGTATATACCTACACATATATATAATTGCACTATTTGTATAACACCGGTTACAAAATAAGGACTCAACGGAAACCAAATCTCTAAACATTTTGGAGAGACACCCTTCCAAAACCACACACCCCATTTCTGAAAACAATGAGTGATACCTATATATATATATATATATATACATTACATATATATATATAACCGATTACACATGGAGGGTTTATACTTGGTTTTCAAAAAGAACCGGGAGTACCCCTCAAGAGAAAACACCCTTGGAGTCCTCTTTTTTTTTTTAAAAAAAAAGTTAGCATGGAGTATATATATATACATACCCTTAGCTATTAGTTGTATATATACTCATATATATAATCACGAACCGTGGAGCATAGGTGGGTAAAAAAAAACCACGTAAAGAGGACACCCTTACTGATCAAGAGAGGCGCTCGCCAGAGGGAGGTTTGCTGAGTGGCCGGTGAACCAGGAGGAGTTCTGGTTGCTTGGAGATGCTGCGAGACGACAGCGAGGCGGCGGCAAGGCTGGCGTCGCAGTAGCGTGGGTTGGCTCCAGAGGTCACTGGGGTTTCTCAGTTCTTATAGGGAGACGATCCGAGGGAGGTTAGGCCGAGGCTACGGAGGTGGGTGCGCGAGGTCAGCTTGAACAACGGAGGGGAGGCGTCTCGGCAAACATCTAGCTGGTTTGCGGGTCCCCGTCGCGAGGTAGGAGAAGACGCGGAGAAGCAGTAAAAAAAAAGAAAAAACGCGATGGCTGGGATTCGACCAGGACGTGATCGGACGGCTGCAATGCTTCGAGCATTTTTAAAACACAACAACGGCCGGGATCCTCCTAGGTGAGATTGGACGGAGGAGAAATCGCGGGGCTTGCGCGGCCAGCCAAACTCTCCAGGTAGGAACAGTGCATTTAAAAAAAACAGTTTAATAAAATTCTAAAATTAGACATTATACTACTTCATTTTTTTTATACATATATAACTGGTACATTATAGTTTGGAATTTTTATAAAACATATTAAGTACTTTTAACTCATAATTTCCAAATCCAAAAATCCATTTTAGTTTAAGTAAACAAATGATACCATTTGATATATCTATTATTTTCCTTTTTTTTAAAAAAATTATATATATATTTTTGATACAACACCTTTATAACCATTGTGATCTTATAACCATTAAAAATCCAATTTATAAATTACTTCACTTGTTGATTTATAAAATTATGTTTAAAAGAACCATAGTTTTTCTCTTAATTTAAAACACATTGTTTTTGAGATCCAAAAAGATACATTTTTCAATTATTGTTGATACCCCATTCGACACATTTTAAAATATCATGTTTTCCACCACATAAATATCATCATGATCAAAATAGATTCATTTGCAATAATATTTTATTTTTAATACTTGAAGATATATTTCTAATATTTTTTTTTATAAAAGAAAATGAAATACCATAATATTATAAAAGCGTAATAAAGACCAATTTTATAAAAAGATTCACTTTACCCCTTAGAACCCAACGGTCAAAAAAAAAACGGTCATATTCCCTTAGAGGTCCATTATAAAAGCAAGGGGTAGGTTGTTTTATATTTTCAAAACACCGGACTCTTGGCGGATGGCTCTCCTCATACCTCTGGTGCTGAGTGCGTGCGCGGTGATTCTGGCGGTTATACTTTTCACACTGTTGGATCCTGAGGATGACGACTATCCGATTGCCCGTGTTGTGGTTCTTTGTAGTCTTGCTGTGGCCGTGTTAGGTCTTGTGCAGGGCACTTTCAATTAGATGGGTCTTGTTGTAAAGTAATGTTTTAATAAAATGCCAGTTTACCTTGTTCTCTATGTTTTATTTCATTTCTAATTCCTTATTAGCAAAACGAAAAAAAACAAGAGACATTAATAAGGACATAACACTTCTTACATAAACCAGTTCATAAAACCTGGGGCGTCACATTATCCCCCACTTTAGAAAATTGCGTCCTCGCAATTTATTTCACGACACTACCAGGTTCAGAAACGTTCCTACCACCTCCACCAACGATAAGGGTCAACAGGTGCATTTAGAGGGATCCCAGTAGCGAAGCTCACTTCTTCCAGCTCCCTAATCCACTCAAACCTAAGACAGGAGGGGTAGCACTTATGTTCCGGGCTTTCAGGCCTCCAAAGGGAAGCTCGAACCGTACAAAGTTCTGAAATGTCTTTGCAGACCAACGTTCGAAGAACTTTCCGAATTATGTCTCGGTCGAGGATGTCGAAGCCATAAATATGGTAAAACAGGCTAAAACTGAGAAGTTGGAGCATATATGCTGCATAAAGATTTCCCTCTAACGCAGCCTCCTGGAATTTCACTCTGGCCGTGAAGTTTCGGCCTAGGGTGAAACAAAGAAAGAGCCCTTTGTGGTAACTTCCTCGTCGTTCACGTCCGGCTAGCTGGGCAGAGCCAATGCGGTAATAGATGGAGGCATTCCCCTGGCAGGTGCGGAGAATCTCCGGACCGTTTGTTATCTCAAACCATTGCTTGCACGTTCTTCGCAAATTTGCGAAGGGGTCATACTCGTCCTCACACGTTTTGATCGCAATGATTTCCAAAATCTCGGAGGGAAGAGATAACAGGTGGGTTTGTCCTTCCATCTGAAAGTTTAAAGACAAGAGTTCCATTACTTGAAAGACATACAAGGGCAAAAACATGGTACGGACAAGGAAAGGAGAAAGATAACATTTCAATAAACATACGTTCATTATTATTAGTGCTTGAGTTTCTCTTACTCATTGACTAAACGAACTCCACACAGAGAAGCAAAACTCCCTAACTCCTCGAACCAAACACAGGACGAGCATTCAGGGAAAAACTCATGAGGACACCTATGACGTCTTATGAGTCTTGCATGGGGGACGTGAAGTTGAGAGACATCTTCATACACTTGTCGTCTGTAAGACAATCGGGTGGACTCATCTTCTAGCCTTCTGAAGTCCAACAACTGACCCCAGAAGCCATAGTTTAAAACCTGACAAAGGTAGCTCGCTCGGAGGTCTCCATCCGCAGCAGCTTCTTGAAAGGGGTTATCGAGCATAGTGCCAAAGTTTTCACCCGCCGTGAAAATCCGGAAAAGTCCCTCGTAGTATCTTCCTCGACGTACATAGGAGGGAAATTGGGTTATTATCATAAGGAGGTAATCCAATCCCAACCCTTGGTGCAGACTAAGAACTCGAGGTGAGTTGGATACATCGTAAAGGTATTTGCATGTCATACGGATATGGGCATAGTTTAGAAAGTCCTCACGGCTTGCTAAAGACACAATGGTCTCTAGGGCCTCTGTGGGGAGAGATAAGAGATTTGTGCCTTCATTTTCCATCTGAAAATTAAGAAAACCAAGTTTTTTAATAAAATTTTAATACATATACATATATATTTTTGTTTCAGTTTCTGGCTTTCCAGAGTTATCCAAACCGAACCTCTGATACCAACTGTAGAGACCCCGACCCCAGATAACCATAGGAGCCGGCGCCTTCTGAACATGATGTGTTATCTTAAAATAAAATACACTTTGTTAGCAACACATCATGTCCCATACAGAGGATCGTGTGCGGTTCAGGTTCTGGGAAACCGGAAACTTTTGAAACCATCCATCTTACAAAAGCTGACACCTGAAAATTTTAAACCAAAACATAGGGTGAGCATTGAAATACTCAGTAAGGGGTTTTAAAAAAAAATTTAAAATACAGTAACATTTGAAAACATTCTTTTAAAAGAGTTTGAGCGTCCACTAAGAAAGATTTTAACACAACATACATAACAATGCTTTAATCAAAGTTATCACGACAAACATGAAACGAATACGTTAACTCTTAAAGGAGTGATAATGGTTGATATAAACAAGTACTACATGTGATTTACTTGAGCATAAAATTTAAACAGTTAAAAGTAATGCATAATCAGAGTTGCGCACAAGGAAACAACTAAACGTTCATATGTTGGTTACTATTCTATTAAGTGATAACACTAGGCATGCTTCAAACTTCAAACTAGGGAATTATGAACTTTATACAAACATTAAAGGCATCAGTCATGAAAGAACTTTATCTTGGAAAAACTTGTTATATAACTTGAATTATGTGGCATCAACATTTAATATTGACAATCGTTTCGTTTCATCAAGGTCCATCCCCAAGGTGTCATTTGAAAATTACCAAGGTTATTCACCATGGTATCGTGAAAATTGTAATCTCTAGTGGTTACATCATTACCCAATGCATTGGAGCGCTATCAGGGTGCACCCTTAAATTTGTCTTTATTATCACGTGAGCCACATCGTTCAAGCTTTACTGAAATCATTCATTACCCAAGGTGTCCCATACCACTTTGGGTAATTAGTTCTTAGTTCCTCTTCATGTTGAGTCATATGCATGAATAATATTAATAAGGTAACAATTACATAACTGGTTTACAAATACATGATATGACAGATAAACATGAAAATATGGAATAAAAGAAGGCATGGTTAAGCAAGCATACTATGTGTGTAGAACAATTATTTAAGCACATAAAATGATGAATGTGAGAGACTTGCTCCCAAGGGTTATTAAATGATGAGTTTCTAAAATACTAGTACATGAAATTGAACTACTTGGCATTAACTATTGTACTTCACAGGTCATAGTTCTTGCAACAAATCTCCATCTGCTAATAATTCCTACGACATGCTTGGTATAAAAATAATAAACACTTGCAATCTTTAAAATTCCGACACTTGGAAATAAACCACTTTAAAAATAATACCTTTCATTAATTATTATTCTTCTCTGGTCATAGAATTTGATGTTACACTCTGCCCGCTAAAAATCATTGCAACGAGTTTGGTATAAAAATAATAGAGGATTTCAACATATTAACATAACCCTTAAATCCAAATCCTTTTAATGCAAGTTTAAAACAGTCAAGGGAATATCCTAAAAAAAACACAAATCATTTCATGGGCGACTTTAATCAAGTTCATTGGAGTACCCTTAGTCACAGAAATATAAAACAGCATAGACAGGTACTAAAATTCCACATGCATAACCATTTCTTGAAATTAGGGTTTTCAGATATTAATCTTAAAAACTCATACATACACAAGGTATATAAATAGGGTTTCTCATAAATTAAACATGGTTCACTTGAAAAACTAAAACCTCTAACAATCTATCATTTATTTTTTTTAAAAAAAGAACAAAACCTTATGGGTTTTTAGTGTTCACGAGACTGTAAATATATATAAAACATCGACTTCAACTATTACATGTTTGCACTTAAAACAAAGACCTGGTCCGCATCTAATATTATTCATAGACGAAGTAAAAATCAAAAAACTGATTTTCATTGAAATACATAACTAATAAAATTATATAATTACATATATATAAGGCTTACTTAAATATTGTACGTGTTAGGACTTGTTTTAAAATAACCCCTTTCATGGTCATAATTCTTATCATAAAATACTGAATTATAAGAAAATCTTAGAAACATACCTTGTATGGTTGGATGTATATTTATGTGTATACTTGAACACCTGAAAACACATATAAACAAGACATGTAATGGAAAAAAACATATTTCAACTAATCTTGTGTAATTGTTTGAGCACAAAAAAAATATCAACCTTCTTGGAAACCCTTAAGATGGAAGAGTTTAATGGTATATACCTACACATATATATAATTGCACTATTTGTATAACACCGGTTACAAAATAAGGACTCAACGGAAACCAAATCTCTAAATCATTTTGGAGAGACACCCTTCCAAAACCACACACCCCATTTCTGAAAACAATGAGTGATACCTATATATATATATATATACATTACATATATATATATAACCGATTACACATGGAGGGTTTATACTTGGTTTTCAAAAAGAACCGGGAGTACCCCTCAAGAGAAAACACCATTGGAGTCCTCTTTTTTTTTTAAAAAAAAAAGTTAGCATGGAGTATATATATATACATACCCTTAGCTATTAGTTGTATATATACTCATATATATAATCACGAACCGTGGAGCATAGGTGGGTAAAAAAAACCACGTAAAGAGGACACCCTTACTGATCAAGAGAGGCGCTCGCCAGAGGGAGGTTTGCTGAGTGGCCGGTGAACCAGGAGGAGTTCTGGTTGCTTGGAGATGCTGCGAGACGACGGCGAGGCAGCGACAAGGCTGGCGTCGCAGTAGCGTGGGTTGGCTCCAGAGGTCACTGGGGTTTCTCAGTTCTTATAGGGAGACGATCCGAGGGAGGTTAGGCCGAGGCTACGGAGGTGGGTGCGCGAGGTCAGCTTGAACAGCGGAGGGGAGGCGTCTTGGCAAACATCTTGCTGGTTCGTGGGTCCCCATCGCGAGGTAGGAGAAGACGCGGAGAAGCAGTAAAAAAAAGAAAAAAATGCGATGGCTGGGATTCGACCAGGACATGATCGGACGGCTGCAATGCTTCGAGCATTTTTAAAACACAACAACGGCCGGGATCCTCCTAGGTGAGATCGGACGGAGGAGAAATCGCGGGGCTTGTGCGGCCAGCCAAACTCTCCAGGTAGGAACAGTGCATTTAAAAAAAACAGTTTAATAAAATTCTAAAATTAGACATTATACTACTTCATTTTTTTTATACATATATAACCGGTACATTATAGTTTGGAATTTTTATAAAACATATTAAGTACTTTTAACTCATAATTTCCAAATCCAAAAATCCATTTTAGTTTAAGTAAACAAATGATACCATTTGATATATCTATTATTTTCCTTTTTTAAAAAAAATTATATATATATTTTTGATACAACACCTTTATAACCATTGTGATCTTATAACCATTAAAAATCCAATTTATAAATTACTTCACTTGTTGATTTATAAAATTATGTTTAAAAGAACCATAGTTTTTCTCTTAATTTAAAACACATTGTTTTTGAGATCCAAAAAGATACATTTTTCAATTATTGTTGATACCCCATTCGACACATTTTAAAATATCATGTTTTCCACCACATAAATATCATCATGATCAAAATAGATTCATTTGCAATAATATTTTATTTTTAATACTTGAAGATATATTTCTAATATTTTTTTTATAAAAGAAAATGAAATACCATAATATTATAAAAGCGTAATAAAGACCAATTTTATAAAAAGATGCACTTTACCCCTTAGAACCCAACGGTCCAAAAAAAACGGTCATATTCCCTTAGAGGTCCATTATAAAATCAAGGGGTAGGTTGTTTTATATTTTCAAAACACCGGACTCTTGGCGGATGGCTCTCCTCATACCTCTGGTGCTGAGTGCATGCGCGGTGATTCTGGCGGTTATACTTTTCACACTGTTGGATCCTGAGGATGACGACTATCCGATTGCCCGTGTTGTGGTTCTTTGTAGTCTTGCTGTGGCCGTGTTAGGTCTTGTGCAGGGCACTTTCAATTAGATGGGTCTTGTTGTAAAGTAATGTTTTAATAAAATGTCAGTTT
Organism: Viscum album; assembly: GCA_963277665.1. Classification (NCBI taxonomy): domain Eukaryota; kingdom Viridiplantae; phylum Streptophyta; class Magnoliopsida; order Santalales; family Viscaceae; genus Viscum; species Viscum album. The sequence continues at coordinate 989,597,505 of OY728136.1, read as the reverse complement.
ACCTTGTTCTCTATGTTTTATTTCATTTCTAATTCCTTATTAGCAAAACGAAAAAAACAAGAGACATTAATAAGGACATAACACTTCTTACATAAACCAGTTCATAAAACCTGGGGCGTCACAAATCATTCATCACATCATAACCCATGTAAATAAATGAGTTTCATAAACATTTCATCATAATATAACTCATGGAAAAGAAATATGTTTCATAAATATCATTCCATCATAAACATAAACCAACCATAAAAATAATAGGGATACTTTCCTTGAAAAATATATCCATTAAAGAATAGTAACATCAAATAATGTTATCTTAGATGGAAAATAATTTTGAGATATCACTTGAAATAATTCTTGAGGAAAATATCTTTTTTATTTTGAAAATATATATTTTTTTAAAAAAAAATTATAAAAGAAAATATTTTATTTGAAAATAACCTTGTAATCTTGTAAAGTAATCCTTGAATCATAAAGGCATCATGAAGTCTGTAAAATCCTCTCATGTTGTATAAGTTAAAAAAAATTCATTCTTTATTTTTTGGAAAAGTAACAAAGAACCTCGATTAGAAAATGACAAAAATAATCTTTTCAAAATGTTTTGTAAAAAGTAAAACATGAGTAAAAAATACTTTAAAAAATCATAGGATAATTGTAAGAACATTTTCATAACTAATTTTAGAAAACATGGAATAAAAATATATGTTAAGGGAAAATTTTAAAATATGGGTTTTAATGGAAAACCTCTTATATAATTCATTTCATTGAAGTGAGCATTACTAAGATTAATTAATTATAAGTATTAAATATAAATCCATATAAAACAATTGGAAATACAAAATAAGATAATAAAATTTAAATCACACATAATCTTATCAAGACATAATTATGAAGTATAAGTTTAACCCAACAAATATAAAGTGGGTTAATCAATCCCTTATAACCTTATAATCTGTCGAATCATATTCCCCAGAAAAGTAATAATTATCCAATGAGACATTTTATAAAATTAAGCTAATTAGATTCTTTATATTATATATCAAAGGGTATTATATACACCACATATAAGAAATAAGTGGTGAATAAGGCATAAATCTCACAAAAGAAAAGGGTGAGATGAGAAACCTTTACCTTACATTTCCCTTTATTTTTTCGTACTTCAACCTCCTATATAATGGTTTAAAGAATGTTATTAATTCATTAAATAACCATATTTATATTTATAACACCTTATATGATATTATTATATAATATTACCATCCATTAATTAATAACATTTCATGAATTTCATTGTTTTGGGTGAGTTTTTTTTTATGATTTTCATGATTAGTTTATTTGTATATAATTATGTATTTCCATGTAGAATGGAAATAAAAATATAGAAGTGTAATGAAATGGCACTAATTAAATTTTATAATTTTAAATGGTCTAATTTATCATTTTTATTTCATATATGAGTATGATTCATTATATAAAATTTTAACGACAAATGATTAGTTTATATTGGCGATTTTTACGAACATCAAAAACTGGTTTGTTTATTTACTATTATGAGAATATATTAGTTCCAAAACATAAATTAGGATATAATATAATCTTTAAAATATTATTTAATAGAAATAATATTTTTATGGCCAACCATGAAAGTGGTAATGAAAAAAAAACAAAAACATTATTCATGAAGGTGATTAACTGACATAATTTGGACAATAGTTTTGTTTATTTGAATAAGAGGAGGCAATAAAAGAGATGGAAATAATATATTCCATTATCAACAAAACATTAAATTATTTAAATTATTATCGAATTATTATTACATGATGGATGAAGGATATAAGGAGAAATTATAATAAGAAAAGAAATTAATATAGGTGTTTTGAGAAAATTACCTCTTGAATGCCACCTCCTTGAAAGACCCTTGAGGAAATTGGATTTGGTATTCTGTTGAGACCAGCAGCAATTAGATGTGGGTAGAATGAGGAGGACAGTTTTGGGAAGATATTTTAGGAGAAAAAAGTCTTTTGGGTCTAAATGGGGTGATGAGGGGTGTTATTTATACTTGAGGAGAAGTGGGTGTAAGTGATTAAAATAATGAATATTTTATATTTAAAGAAAACCACATTGAGGTGGAATTAATTTCCATGAATTTGGATGGAAATTAATATTTTATAGTATGGTTAGGGTCTATCTACACCTCAAACAACCATTAAATTTGTTATTTTTATGTATTTTAATCCTTTACCTTTTAACTTTAACATGATTCATTTTTTACCTATACCGCGGTAAATAAATTTTTTAACATGATACATTTTTTATGAATAAAAATGAAATTAAACTTAAAAAATAATTTTAAACTTATTATTAAAAATAGGTAATTCATTTTATCAAATAAAATTTAAAAAATTGTCAAAATTATATTTAAAATTAATCCTACAGACAAAATGAAAAAGCGTGATTTTAAAGTGAAAAGTTCAAATTATTGTATTGTTTCTATAACCAATTTCAAAGTGAAATTAATTAAAATCACCTAAATTATATTTATTTATGTATAATTTATCAAATTATACTTTAATACCAATTTAAAACATAATTTATTTATATAAATAAATTATATAAAAAATCAGTTTTTAATTAAAATGTAGTATGTTTCACTATTTATAAAAAAATGAAACTTATCTGAAATATAAAAAAATTAACCCTAAGATAATTTTGATATCCTTATTTAAAAAATTAAGTTATTTTTTTAAAAATAGAACTTATAAAATTTTCAAAACATAGTTTTAAAAAAGGTTCACTATTAAAAGGCGACAAAACTACCCTTTAGAGAAATATATCTTTTTTATGATTAAAATTAGAATTATTTTATATCTTAAGCCTATAAAACTCATTTAATTAAATTTAAGAACATTTTATTGAACATATAACATATAAATGTCATTAATATATTTAACTAATAGTGATTCATTCAATTTATAAAGATAAAATACCATTGTTGGTATAAAAATATTTTTTTTATAAAAACACACACTTTAAGTTCAATTAGATTTTATTTAAAATTTTTAATTAATTGGTAACAAATGAATTAATTTTATTAAAATGTGTAAACTATATTTTTATAATTTAGTTAATCTCATTCATTCTCTTTATTCTAATGACTAGGTTGTAAGAACCTGACCCCATTTGCCCGGAGTCGGTGCCTTGTTTTATTACATTGGAATATAAACAAGGAATACGAATACCGAAGGACCGAGTAGTTTAGTATTATTGGAAACAAGTTACATAAATAATTTTAACATTACAACATGAAGGGGAATACAACACTAATTCATTACACTAGAAACATCACGTCTCCTGTATTATGCTTACAATTCATTCATAAATTACTTCTTCATTTCCTAAGAAAATAAAACATAATAAAGGGGTGAGCTTAAATACTTAGTAAGAGTAAGAAATACAGTGGAAGATAATATAAACATTAGACATGGTGAATAATTTAAAAACACATGCCTTTAATAATAAACTTGAACACATTATGGCAAGAATATGAGTTGAGTAAATAATTCCATAATAAAACATAATCATGGGTATTATACTAGTATAATAACCACATGAAATTTCAATTACTAGCTTTATAATGAGGGAAATTCATATTCCGGACATTCTGGAACATTTTTTCAAGCCCTCGGCCAAGACGTCTAATGATTAAGGCATTGACCAAAATCCATATCACATTGGGAAAGGCCTCGAAAAATTCCACGTCTAGATGTTTCATGAGACCTACCGATGCATCGAGGGGCTATAGTGGGACCCAAACATCACATAATAATTCCAATTCATTCCTAATATGAGTGTGGATAAACATAAACAACATATACATTCATAATGAAACTATCATATGTAATGTAATGAACCTTCCCCAATCACTAAGCATAAAACTCTAACCATTCCATGTAATATGGTGAATGGTTTTAGGATAGATCGTCCACAATAAGGTTAGTCATAAACCACCAAATATAATATTTTATATGACTTCATAAATTATTAAACCCAATAATACCATGTAATCAACAAGAGTGTTGAATTAGATGAAAACATTCTTATAAAATCATTAAGCAATTCTTGAGATAAATACTCTTTTATTTTGAAAAGAAGAGTTCTTTTGGAAAAATATTTGTATAAAACCAGAAGTTAATTAAGATAGTATTTTCATAATAAAATTATTGATTTTATAAATATAAAGGTTTCCAAAAACATATTATAGAGTGCCCTTGAAAATAGGTAAGAATTTGAGAAATTCTCTTGAATCGGGCTTGTATTTTGGAAAGAATTTTGAAAGTTCCTTTTAAAATGTGTAACTATACATAAAATAAGGAAGGGTTATGGTTTTTAAACATATATATATATAATAACACATAATATATGAGTATTACATATCAATAAATAAGGATTTAATTGAGGTAATTAGACAATGAATGTAATCTGAATCAAAATGGGAGTTCGGGTGAGAAAACCCTTACCTTAACTCCGAACGTGTTCCACTCTTATACTTAAGGTCCTGGAATATGAAATTATAATTTTTAATAACTTATTTAAGAACCTAATATATATGTATTTATTTTACCATAATTATGGTTAGTTCATTTATGTTTTTATTGATAAGTTATTGTATTGAATTTCGTCATTCTGGAGTGTTCGTTTCCTTTATTTTCATATTCGGTTCACTTACTTTTATGTAATGGAGTGGAATGGATGTAAATCCATATAATTGAAATTAAATATTATTTATGAACATCCAGAATTGTTAATTCCCATTTCTATCATTTGGTTACATGGAATGAGGTTGAATCATTAGATGACAATCACTTCGATTATTTGGCGGTATTTTGATTATTATGAACTAGTTTTGTCATATAAATTAATAATATGTACATATACTGGTTTCTGAATATTAATTAGGTTGTAATACATATATTATAGTCTTCTTTAGCCATAAATATGGTTTCATTACCATTAATTAAGGAAATATTGAAGAGCGAAACTTCGTCGTCCACGAAGGTTATAAATTACAACCTCATGGATGTCGATTTCGTTTATAAAAATAAAAGGGAGGGAGTAAGAATATTTATGATGATTCTTCCATTCACATGATATAAATCCAGTATATATATGATACTGGAGTTATCATGATCATTTTGATAGAGGAGGTGAGGAGAGGATAGCAGAAGAAGATAAATTGAAATGAAAGCAAATGAAAAAGAAGGGTGCTTTACATCTTGAAATAACCTCCTTGAGAAACTCCTTAAGGGAAGGGGTTTTGGTCTTTTGGTAAGACCAGAATCTTCTTGGATGTGGGGAGAGACTATGGAAGGGTAATTGGGCAGAAATTTTAGGATCTTCAAGGCTTAGAGGAGTGAAGAGAAGAGGTAGTGGTGAGGGGTTTTTATATTGGAGAAGAGGAGTAAATTTTGAATATTTAATTCATTATTTTATTATTTCCCTCAAGACAACCAATAGTGTTGTTTCATGTGACCCCTAATAGTAATAAGTGCATGTGAGTTAGAACCAAGTGTCCTTACATCACTTATGATGTCATAATTAGTGTATTTAACTGATAATTTGTATATACAGTATTTTATCGTATTTCACTATTCATAAAAAATTCATGAATTTCAGAAAAATCCCAAAAATTCACCCCTAACATTTTTCAATGTGTAGAATTTAAAATTGAAATCCATTTTTCAAAAAAATTTCTAAATATTATTAATTTAATTTTTAAATAAAGTCATAGTTAATTCGAAAAATAACAATCTTAGAGGTATAATTTGTTTTATGTGACATTGAAAAATTAATTAAGATCTCATTATCTTATAAACTTAAGAAAACAAAATAATATCATTATTTACTATTAATAAGGGTCATATTACTATTCATATTACTATTCATATTACTATTGATAAGGGTATGTTACTATTCACCAAAAATCAAGTTTGTTCTATCAGACTCCAAATGACTTACTGAACACAACTCTAGATGCCCATTTTTCAAAATTCAAAACATAGAAGTGGAAAATTTATATTTAATGTCTAGGTTTTGATTACCTCCTAAATATCCTAGTTTTGTTTCCAAGGAACAAATTGATGTATAGAATTTATTTAAGAGAAACATACCATAAAATGTTTGGGGTGCTACATTATTCCCTCCTTCAGAAATTTCATCCTCGAAATTTTATGTATAAAGCCCCCCAAAAAGGTGTGGGTAATTATTTTTCATAACATCCTTAGGATACCATGGTGCTTCCTCCATATTCTGGTTTCTCCAAAGAACCTTTACTAGATGAGTTGTCCAATTTCTCAATACCTGCTCCCTTGTGTCAAGAATCCTGATAGGATTTTCATAGTATGACACATCGGGTTCCAGTTCTATTTCTTCATATGTGAGTACATGCGTTGGGTCTGACATGTACTTCTTTAACAATGATACGTGGAACACATCGTGAACTCTGGAGAGTTTTGGTGGCATCACTAAATGGTAAGCTACAGCTCCGATTCTTTCCAGAATATCAAATAGTCCGATGTACCTGGGGATCAGTTTCCCTTTCTTACCGAACCTTAAGACACCCTTCCATGGAGATACTTTCAGAAATACGTGATCTCCCACTTGAAATTCCAAGTCCTTTCTCTGGTTGTCATCATAACTATTCTTCCTACTTTGGGATGCTTTAATACGGGCTTGTATTTTCTTCACCTTTGTCATGGTCTCTTCAATAAGTTCTGGGCCTATAAGTTTCCTTTCACCAACTTCATCCCAAAAAGTTGGAGTTTGACTTCTCTTTCCATATAATGCTTCATATAGAGCCATTTGAATACTAGAATGGAAACTATTGTTGTAGGAAAATTCCACCAAAAGCAATTATTGATCCCACATACCTTGGAAGTAAATAGAGCATGATCTCAACATGTCTTATAGAGTTTTAATAGTCTTTTCAGACTGTCCATCAAATTGAGGGAGATATGCAGTACTCATATAAAGCTCAGTATTCAAAGCCTTCTGAAGACTTTTCCAAAATTTTGATGTAAACTGAGTATCTCAATTGGAGACAATCGATAGAGGTGCACCATGAAGTCTCATAACTTCATTAATATAATATCTTTCCAGGAGCTCAAGTGGTAAATCCTCTCTTATTAGAAGTAAATGTGCTGATTTAGTGAGACGATCAACAATTACCCATATTGCATCATTTCTTCTAGGTTTCCTCAGTAGTCTGGTGACAAAATCCATCGTAATGTTATCCCACTTCCACATAGTAATAGGTATAGGTTGCATCACTCCTTTGGGATGTTGTCTCTCTACCTTCACCTACTGACAAACTAGACACCTTGACACGTAGTCAGCAATTTCTCGCTTTATATTATCCCACCAAAAATATTCATTCAGATCTCTATACATCTTGGTGCTACTTAGGTTTATAGATAAATTTGAGCTATGAGCATCGTCTAATAGTTCCTTTTTTATCTCAGGTACTAATGGAACACATAACCTCTTCCCAAACTTCAGAACTCCTTCTTCATACATGAAGTCAGCTAGTCTCCCATCCTTAACTGCATTAATTTTCTTGTGCATATTCTCATCATCAGACTGATAAATTTTTATCTTCTCTAGTAAAGATGGTTTAGCAATCATTTGAAAGAGGAGTGATGTTTCCCCTTACTTAAAAATTTATATATCCATCTTCAGTATATCCATGAACATAGTATCTCTTTCAATCCTCATTTGAGTCATAAGGCCATGATCTTTCATATATAATGCATCCCCCACCTTATTTGCCTTTCCTGGGTGGTAGTGTATTGAACAATAGTAATCTTTGAGTAACTCAAGCCATCTTATTTTCCTCATGTTGAGTTATTTTTGTATGAAAATATATTTAAAACTCTTGTGGTTCGTATAAATATCACATCTCTCTCTGTAGATATAATGCCTCCATATTTTCAGAGTAAAGATTACAGCTACTAACTCAAGATCATGAGTTGGATAATTTTTCTCACGAGTCTTCAACTGTCTTGATGCATAAGCAATAACTTTATCATTTTTCATAAGGATGCAACCCAATCCATTCTTTGATGCATCGCTGTATATTACAAATCCATCACTTCCAGATAGAAGATTCAAAATTGGAGAATTGACCAATATTCTTTTCAATTCATCAAAGCATTCTGTACATTCTTTTTTCCACACAAACTTAACTCCTTTACGTGTGATCTTAGTTAGCAGGTTATACAGTCGGGAAAAATTCTGAATGAAACGCTGATAATAACCTGATAAGACAATAAAACTACATACCTCAGTTATGTTTGTTGGCATGGGCCAATCTTAGATTGCCTTTATCTTCGAAGGATCAACTAGGATTCCATCCTTAGAGACAATATGACCCAGAAAATAAACTGATTGAAGCCATAATTTTCACTTTCTAAACTTCCCATATAATTTATTTCTTCTAAGAGTTCTCAAAATAACTCGCAAGTGATTCTCATGGTCTTCATAGATTTTTGATTATATGAGGATATCATCTATGAATAACACAACAAAGTTATCAAGATATTTTCCTTGAAAACTCTATTCATTAAATCCATGAAAACAGAGGGTGCATTTGTCAGTCCAAAAGGCATCACTGTAAACTTGTAATGCCCATACCTGGTTTGAAATGATGTCTTAGGAATATCTTCCTTCCTCACACGCAACTGATGATATCCGAATCGAAGGTCAATCTTTGAAAAGTATTGAGCTCCATGAAGTTGGTCAAATAAATCATCAATCCGGGGAAGAGGATACTTATTCTTTATTGTAATAGCATTGATTTCCCTGTAATCAATGCAAAGCCTCATGGATCCATCTTTCTACTTGACAAAGAGGACAGGGGCTCCCCATGGAGAAAAACTAGGTTGAATAAATCCTTTTTCACTCAAATACTCTAGTTGTTTCTTTAGCTATAATAATTCCACAGTGGCCATTATATATGGAGTCTTTGATATAGGTCTTTAATTCGAAATTAAATCAATAGAGAACTCAACTTCCCACTCTGAAGTATGTCCAGGTAAATCCTCTAGAAATACATAAATGTACTCTTTCACTATATGCACATCTTCAATTGAAATATTTATTTCCTCACCCATAGATATTGGTTTATCTTCCTCTCCAATTATTGTATTTAGTAGTGCTACTGGGGGTGGTTCTAGATAAGAATCAGGTGGTGAAGTTTCCACCCTAAAGACAAGGGATTCTACACCATTTTCAAAAATTTTAACTTCCTTATTCTTACGATAAATCTTTGCATCATAATTTGACAGCCAATCAATACCGATAATTATATCAAATTCAGTCATTGGTATGATGATAAGGTTAGCAACTAGAGCATATTTTGGTGTCTGGAGGGGGACTAGTCGAAATTCCTTGGTTGCAATGATACACCCCCTAGGAGTTTTGACTGAAAAATCCTTTATTAAATCAAATTGGACATATCTAATTTTCTTGGAAAACTAGGAAGATATAAATGAATGTGATGATCCAGAATCAAATAAAGTGTTGGCTAAGTTTGAGGAAACCATTAAAGTATCTTCCACCACATCATTAGGAACTTCAACCTCTACAGTTGTGATTGCATAAGCTTGTCCCTGATCCCTTGGCCTTTTCTATTACATATTTCCTTGACGCTTTGGACAATCATTAGCATAGTGTCCCATCTCCTGAAAATTATAGCATTGAACATCATTGGATTCCTTCTTCCCTTTGAAATCACTAACAAGATGGACTTTTTGAACACATTTGTAGCATAATACTTTTCCTTTTAAGCATACACCAGGGTGTTTCCTTCCACAATTGTCACATGGTGGAAATTCCACTCTTCCCTTCTTCCTTGTTTCCTTATTTCCTTTCCCAGGGTTTTCAACAGCCCTCTTCTTTTCTTAATTTCACTTAAAGTCATAAGACTTAGAGAATTATTTTTCTATCTTGATATCACATGAAACTATATCCTCATATAATGAAAAACTTTGGGAGACTAGTGCCCGTCGAAGGAATGGCTTTAGGCCATCAAAGAATCGATCAATTTTTCTCCTTGTATTTCGTATGTAGTCCACAACATGTCATGCTAACCTTGTGAAGTTAGCTTCGTACTTTACAACAGTCTCATCTTCCTTCTGCCTCAGATTCTAGAATTGCCTCTCCATATCCGCCCTTTGTTCATGAAGAAAGTATTTCTCCAGGAAGATTTCCTTAAAGTACCTCCACTCCATCTCCTCTATTTCTTCCTCCTCCTTTGTGTTTTGGATTAATGACCACCACTGATCCAAATATCCTAATAGATGATAGAATTCCATGACAACCTTATCTCTTTCATTACATCCCAAGGTGAGAAATATCTTCTCAAGGGAACATATCCACTACTCTGCTACAAAAGGGTTTGTAGTCCCGTTGAATGATGGAGGTTGTTATCGCATAAAGAGATCTGAAATAGATCCTCCACGTGGTAGATACAGATGTTCCATATGGGTAAGGTTAATATTCATAACCTGAGTAAGTTATCCTATTATAGTTATGAGTTTCTCAGAACCATAGCTAACATCATTATCTTTCATCGGAGGGAAATCCCTACAGGGGACACATGTGTTCGTGCAGTTTCTATTCCTTTCACTTGGAACAATCTCTAGATAATGGCATACACTAGATTAGGTTATGAATCATAATTTATAATCTTAACATAATAAAATAATTAGAAAAAATTGAGATCCTACGCATGGCTAATCCCATATTCACAAAACTGGTTTCTTTGAGGAATATTTTATATTTCAATCCTTCATAATGGATTGTAAAAAAATGTGAATTATCCTAAGTATATCCCCTAGGAGTGTTGTAACCAAGAGTGAAGTAAGTCCTGTTTTCGTGCACCAGTTCCCGTTCGAGTCTATCTCAAAGTGGTGTTTTCGGATTTTACCCCTAGATACATCTGTGCGAGAGCCGCCTCTACCTGATCGTATCTAGACAAGGATTTATTGCTTGAAATATCCACATAATCTATTTATTACCAAAATAACAGGACGTTATTGTATGTATATCCTCAAAGAATAACTTAGGCACTCTTCCCTAATTATACGTTTTCTAAATCTAGTTTCCAAGTATTCTAAAAAACCTCTTTTGATACCAACTGTAAGAACCTGACCCCAGTTGCCCAGAGTTGGTGCCTTATTTCATTAAATTGTAATATAAACAAATAATACAAATCCAAAAGGACCAAGTGGTTTAGTATTATTGGAAACAAGTTACATACATAAGTTTAACATTACAACATGAAGGGAAATACAACACTAATTCATTCAACTAGAAACATCACGTCTCCTAGATTATTCTTTCAAGTCATTCATAAATTACTTATTCATGTCCCGAGAAAATGAAACATAAGAAAGGGGTGAGCTCAAATTCTCAGTAAGATTAAGAAATATAGTGGAAGATAATATAAATATTAGATATGGTGAATAATTTAAAACACATGCCTTTAATAATAAACTTTAACACATTATGGAAAGAATATGAGTTGAGTAAATAATGCCATAATAAAAAATAATCATGGGTATTCTACTAGTTGAATAACCACATGAACTTTAAATTACTATATTGATAATGAAGGAAATGCATATGCCGGACATTCTGAAACATTTTTTCAAGGCCTCGACCAAGACGTCTAATGATTAAGGCCTCAGCCAAAATCCATATCACATTAGGAAAGGCCTTGGCCAATTCCACGTCTAGATGTCTCATGAGACCTACCGATGCATCAAGGGGATATAGAAAGCCCCAACCATCACATAATAAGTCCAATTCATTTCTCATATGAGCGGGGATAAACATAAACAACATATACATTCATAATGAAACTATCATATGTAATGTAACCAACCTTCCCCAATCATTAAACATAAAACTCTAACCATTCCAAGTAATATGGTGAATAGTTTTAGGATAGATAGTCCATAATAAGGTTAGTTATAAAAAATTAAATATAATATGGTAGATTACTACATAAATTATTAAACCCAATAATACCATGTAATCAATAAGAGTGTTGAATTAGACGAAAATACTCTTATAAAATCATTATGCATTTCTTGAGATAAATACTCTTTTATTTTGAAAAGAATATTTCTTTTGGAAAAATATTTGTATAAAACCATAAGTGAAGTAAGATAGTATTTTCATAATAAAATTATTGATTTTATAAAGATAAAGGTTTCCAAAAACATATTATAGAGTGCCCTTGAAAATAGGTAAGAATTTGAGAAATTCTCTTGAATCATGCTTGTATTTTGGAAACAATTTTGAAAGTTACTTTTAAAATGTGTAACTATCCATAAAATAAGGAAGGGTTATGGTTTTTAAGAATATATATATAATACTCACACAGAATATATGAGGAGTACATATCAATACATAAGAATTTCATTGAGGTAATTAGACAATGAAAGTAACCCGAATGAAAATGGGAGTTCGGGTGAGAAAACCCTTACCTTAACTCTAAATGTGTTCCACTCTTTAATTAAGCTCATGGAATATGAAATTATACTTTTAAATAACATATTTAAAAACCTAATAGACATGTATTTAGTTTACCATAATTCTGGTTAGTTTATTTATGTCTTTATTGATAAGTTATTGTATTGAATTTCGTCGTTCTGGAGTGTTCGTTTCCTTTATTTTCATGTTCGGTTCCCTTGATTTTAAGTAATGGAGTGGAATGGATGTAAATATATAGAATTGAAATTAAATATTATTTATGAACATCCAGAATTGTTAATGTCTATTTCTATTATTTGGTTACATAGAATGAGGTTGAATCATTAGATGACAATCACTTCGATTATTTGGCGGTATTTGGATTATTATGAACTAGTTTTGTCATATAAATTAATAATATGTACATATATTGGTTCATGAATATTAATTAGGTTGTAATAAATATATTATAGTCTGGTTCAGCCATAAATATGGTTTCATGACTAGTAATTAAGGAAATATTTAAGAACGAAACTTCATCGTCCACGAAGGTTATAAATTGGAACCTCATGGACGTCGATTTCGTTTATAAAAATAAAAGGGAGGGAGTAAGAATATTTATGATGGTTCTTCCATTAACATGATATAAATCCATTATATAGATGATACTGGAGTTATCATGATCATTTGGATAGTGTAGGTGAAAATAGGATAGAAAAGGAAGATAAATTGAAATGAAGGAAAATGAAAAAAAGGGTGCTTTACCTCTTGAAATAACCTCCTTGAGAAACTCCTTAAGGGAAGGGGTTTTGGTATTTTGGCAAGACCAGAATCTTATTTTACGTGGGGATAGACTAGGGAAGGTTAATTTGTTATAAATTTTATAATATTCAAGTCTTAGAGGTGTGAAGATAAGAGGGAGTGGTGAGGGGTTTTTATAGTGGAGGAGAGGAGTAAATTTTGAATATTTAATTCATTATTTTATTATTTCCCTCAAGACAACCTATAGTGTTGTTTCATGTGACCCCTAATAGTAATTAGTGCATGTTATTTCAAACCAAGTGGCCTTACATCACTTATGATGTCATAATTAGTGTATTTAACTGATAATTTGTATATATGGTATTTTATCGTATTTCACTATTCATAAAAAATTCATGAATTTCAGAAAAATCCCAAAAATTCACCCCTAACATTTTTCAATGTGTATAATTAAAAAGTGAAATCCATTTTTCAAAAAAAATTATTAATATTATTAATTTAATTTTTAAATAAAGTCATAGTTAATTCGAAAAATAACAATCTTAGAGGTATAATTAGTTTTATGTGACATTGAAAAATTAATTAAGATCTCATTATCTTATTACCTTAAGAAAATAAAATAATATCATTATTTACTATTCATTATGTTACTATTCACCAAAAATCAAGTTTGTTCTATCAGACTCTAAATGACTTAATGAACACAACTCTAGATGACCATTTTTCGAAATTCAAAACATAAAAGTGGAAAATTTATATTTAATGGCTAGGTTTTGACTATCTTATAAATAAACTAGTGTTGTTTCAAAGAAATACAGTGATGTATAGAATGTATTTCAGAGAAACATACCATAAAATGTTTGGGGTGCTATAAGGTGATAATGATTATGTTAAAATAAAAATATTTTAGAGTTCATTTAAGCTCGGTGTGTTCAGAAAAGTAATCTATCAAAGAGATTAAATTTATTTTAAAAAAACATTGAATAAAATCTTAGGGTGTTGCATCAGAAACTAGGAACGAATGGTGAACCACGCTTTGGAGTTTACCAAGAATAACCCACCCATATTTCATGCTGATAATGGAACCCAAGAACCTGAGGAGTGGATTAAATAGATTGAAATAATTTTATACTTCTTAAAGACTCAAAAGGACTCAAAGGTGGGGTTTTCCATGTATATTCTTGAAGGACCAGGAAGGAAATGGTTTAAACTTGTCATGAAAGCTGAGTTTCCTAAGGATCTTACCTAAAACACTTTTAAGAAGGTATTCAATAAAAAGTTTTATCCTAAAAAGTTGTGTATAGAAAAAACTCATGAATTTGTAACCTTGGAGCAAGGGGAACATTAAATTATGAAGTATACTATTTATTTGAGCTAGTTAGTATAGTTATCACATGATCTTTTTTCTGATGAATACCTTAAATCTTGGAGTTTTGAGATGGTTTTGAGGGATGATATTCTATCAATGTAGAAACTCTTATACTTTTATACCTTTGGTGTGGTGGTTAATAATGTAGTTATAGATGAGGTAGACTTATCTAGGAAGATGGGTTTATGTGGAGAATCAGTTATTGTAGGGCTATCCAGAGTGTATCAATTAGATAGAAAGGGTGCTTAGATTACATTATAATAAGTTTTAAGGGATTCCTCAGGTCAAAACTAGGTGGTTTTCTATCAACCTGGGAGACCTGGCTATACTAAGCCTGATTATATGGTAGAACCTAGAACTTTCCATCATTGTGGACAATCCAGTCATATAAACCATTTTTGTGAAATAATTACCCAAGGTAGTAGAGATGGAACCCTCACTAAAGTCGCCCAGGTTCATTTTAATACAATGAAAGGTGGTAGATTTCAATCGTAGTCTAAGGGAGATGAATAGGTAGTGAAGAAAGTTTAGAGAGGATTTGAGGAAAAACTTATTTATGTATTAGAGTGTTTACTAGAGGAATCTAAAGTGGGTCCAACTAATTTGAGATATATTGTGTTTATTTAATCCTCTATAGTCCCAAATTTATTTTATATAGGTGCATCTCATTCATTTATATCATATAAGTTGATTAAAGTGTTGGGATTATTCTCAGATCTTATGCCTTTCATGATGGACCTTTTTACTCCCTTGGGATAGAGAAAATATAAGGTTTTAAATGTCCTAAATTCCATGTCATGATCAATAAAATTGATGTCATGTGGGACTTCCCAGTTCTTGATATTGATATCTTAGACCTCATCATTATCATGGATTGTATGGTTATTTTTAAATCACATATCTTCATGTTCAATTTTTATCTTCTAATGGTATTACTCACATATTTCAAGGTAGTGAGATCCTAGATTCAGAAGAGTAGAGCCTATTTTTAATGAGTACAAAATGATATCATTCCAATTGTTAGATATATTTATTGACACATTTAACTGGTGTTTAAGTAGTTAGATCCATACCACTGTGAATGAGTACCCTAAGGAATTTTCTGATGACTTTTCTAGGTTACCACCCCATAGGTACGTCAAGTTTTCTATTGAATTTATCATGAGAATGAGTCCCACCTCCTTACCATCTTATTGTATAGAACCCACTGAGTTGGAAGAGATTAAATTTAAGATCGTGGATCTTGAATCCAAAATATATATTCATCCTAGTGTGTCACCTTGAACTTCACCAATTATCTTTGCAATGAAGGTAGATAGAAGCCTATGACTTTGTGTTGATTACCAAAGGCTTAATCAAGTGACTGCTAAGAATAAGTATCCTTTCCTAAGATACATGACATGTTTGATCAAATTCGGGGATCCTGATGGTTTTATAAGATCTATATTTATTTGGAGTACCATCATTTAAGGTCCCAATAGGAGGTTATTACTAAGAAAAACTTTAAGATAAGGTATAGACATTACGAGTATTTGGTTTTTGCATTCATTCTTACTAATTCACCCATGGTGTTTATGGCCTCGTTGAATTTTATATTTCATAGGTTATTGGAATATTTTTTTGGTTATTTTTTGTGGATGATATTTTTGTGCACTCAAAGTTATAGGAGTAACATAAGGATTATCTATATATCATTCTAATAACTATAGAATAACATCATATGTATGGAAGAATTTCTAAACATGAGTTTTTAATATAATAGGTGAAGGTTCCATGCTATGTTACATCTGTGAGGGTCATATTAGTGAATCCTACAAATAACAAAATAGTGATTTCTTGGGAGTAACCTAGAATGTAGTTTTCAATATGAATATTCTTGGTCTTGGATGGTTATTATGGGATTGTTTTAGTATTTCTCTAATATTTCATCTACTATGACATATTTAAATCATAAGGGTGTTAATTTCAAATGGAATGATAAGTTTCAAAGATCATTTTAATAACTAAAGGTGAGATTAAATTTTTCTCTAATTCAGATTCTTCTGGAACCATGTTTGGTCTATGATGTTTTTTATAATTTCTCAAGAATGAAATTAGGATGTGTTTTAATGTAGGGGAAACAAGTAGTTGTATATGGTTCTCACTATTTAATCCTCACAGGAATAATTATCCTACCCATGACCTCATGTTGGATACAGTGATACATGATCTCAAGATTTAGCTCCACTATCTCTTTGGTGAGAGGTTTACTATGTATTCTAATCATAAGATCTGGAAGTATATTTTTATTAGAGAGACTTGAATTTATGATAGAGAGGCTTGGTTGAGTATCATAAAACTTTTGATATTGATATTTCATATACACCCATAAAAGGGAAATGTGGTCACCAACTTGTTGAGTAGTATGTTACTAAATCAAGACTTAAAGGAATCAATGGAGTGACCTTTTATAATTATGTTTGATGAGATGTTCATAGAAGTAGAAGAGGCTGATGGTAAGGTGTTCATAGCTTATGTGAAATCTGATTCATAATTTTATAATTAGATTCATATTGTTAAATAAAATGGAATTAATTGTTAGTGTTATATTGAAATACTATATAGTGGGGAGAACTAAGGTGTTTGGTATTGATCACCCAATGGTGTCTTATGTTTTTTAGGCAACTTAGTCATTATGATATCTAGGAATAAAGAGTTAATAGATAGTGGGCATTAGTCTAGTTGGTTTGTTAATAATGGGATTACCAAGATGTATCATGATTTGAGACTTTAGTATTGGTGTACAGGTATGATGCAGTCAATTCCAAACTTCATGTAATTATGCCTTACTTATCATAAGATTAAGGTAGAGCAATATATACCTACTAGTTTGTTACATAATTTACTCATTCTAGTGTGAAATTCGAAAGATATATCTACGGTCTTCGTTGTTGTTTTAACAGAGATTCCTAGTGGGAAAGTCTTGATTTGTGTGATCATTTATCAACTTAAAAAATCAGATCATATCTTTCCTATTAAGGGGATGGTGGAGGTGGATGATCTTAGGAAACTATATGTTTGAGAGATCATGAATCTTTATGGATTGCTTTCTGTATTGTTTTCAATAGGGATCCTTAGTTTACATATTAGTTTTGGAAAGGTTTGTTAGAGGTGATGGGTACCTAGTTGAAATTAAGCATGGTGTATCACCCTAAAATATATTGGTAGACTAACTAATCCATTCAGGTTCTTAAGGATATTCTTCAGGAATGCGTTCTTGATTTCAGAGGTTTATGGGAAAATTATTTGAATTTATTTAAGTTTTCTTTTAAAAAAAATTTATTAGGATTTAATTAAAATGGTTCCCTTTGATGCATTGTATGGGTGACCATACAAATCTCCTTTATGTTGGGAGGAATTAGACCAAGTATTTTTCAAGAGACAATAAAAAATATTCATTTAATTAAAAAGAAGTTAACAATAGCTCAAAGTCTCTAAAAATATTATTCATACCATCATTGTCACCCATTAGAGTTTGCGGTGGGTGATCGGATTTTTCTCAGGATTTCACCTTGTTTGGGACATCATATTTTGGATAAAAGGGTAAGTTGGCATGAAGGTTTGTTGGTCCTTTAAATATCATAAAGTGACTTGAAAATATGGATTATTAGTTGTAATTTATATCTTTCCTAACATTAATTCATGATGGGTTTCATGTTTCCGAATTGAGGGGGTATCAACTAGACCCTTCCCCATGTAATTTAATTGGAGGATGATGATATTGATCCTGACACCTAAGTGGTTGAGAATATAGTTTAGATTATGGATCTCTAGGATAAGGGGCTACATGATAAAATAGTTTGTTTCATCTGTGTACTATGGTAGTGCAGATGGGATAGCCATCATACATGGGAGTTGGAATCATTGATGATACAACATCAACCTTCACATTTTGTAAGTCCATAATATCGATCAACTTTTAGAGATATAAAATTTATTAGTGGGGAATTTTTGATGATCTATGTGTATTATATATATTTAATATTGGTTTATTTTATCTCTTTTTAGGTTTTAAAGTGTTTCAAGAGTTGTGGGTATGAAATTTAGAGTTTTGGGGAAAACAGGCCAAACACACAGACCACACACAATTAGAAGTAACCGTATAGTAACTGTGTGATATGGATTTGTTGGTTATTATGGGAATTTTCATATTTTGAGCACAATTTTTATAACCATGAAGATATTCCTAGGTAACCATGCATTTCACTTTTCAAGATATAGTATCCACCACATGGTTAGTACACAATTAGCACACATTTTTTCTAACCGTTCAGTCTAACCATGCGCCCCATACATGTTTCTTAAAATTGGAAATTTACCCACAAAAAAATTGTCCATTTTTAAATATAATATCTTCATAATATCTCATTATCTTGAACCAACCTATCCTTGATACTCTTGAGGTTACCTCCTTGGTTCTTGGTCATTTTTTCTTTATTCTTGGTGGATCTCTTCAAGTTGTGTCCCAATTTTAACATGAATCTCCTCATTTTTATAGATATATCCTTGATTTATATTCCCCTTATTTTAGTGGAACCCTATTGGGATGGGATTTCTAAATTTAGAGGTTTTTATGGGGAATTGATAATTTTTATTATATATCTTGAATTTTAGGAACCAATCTATTTGATTCCAATATTTTTTTTGAAGGAGACTGGGTTTTCTCTATTGGAAAGGTAAGTGTCTCTATAAAATTGTTCTATCTCATAATTTATATTATTTTATTGTAACTTACTTTGGGTTGTTTTATAAAAATAATTTATTTTAAATGTATGAGGGATATTTTATAAAATTATACATTAGGTGGCATGTAAAATGGTTTTTAAAGGGGGTTTTCTTTAAAAAAATTATGAATTGCATGTGTTTTATGAAATTAATCGAAATTGTTTTGAATGTAAAATGGATTTTCAAGCATGGGAGCAGTGATTATTCACTTGTGAAAATGTTTTATAAAATTGAGATCATGGTTTAATTGTATATTTTGTGAAATCATGGAATTTTTGAACCTTGGGTGCATCCGTTATTCACATATAAAAACCTTAGTGAGTGTGGCACCACTGGGGGTTATGGTTGTGATATTTAAAGACTTTTGAAGGTATTGATATCATTAATAATCATGTTATACTAGATTACTGTTCCTTTTGTGTCTTAGTTATGTATTCTCATAGGCTAAATCCCACATGTGATTGGTTTTATACATGATGGTTACTTTTCATGTTATTATGCTCACATGTTTGTATTTTTAGATATAGATGTTTTTTACCACTTCCCTTTATTTATAATTCATGTTTATATTCATATTCTTATGGATTTGAATATGGGTTAATTTATAGAAAACCAAAGTCTGTTTTATGAGAAATGTTTTCAAATGAAAATATTCATAATACCTATTATGTTTTTAAATCTAAAACTAATGGTTTCATAATATAAGGCATTGTATATATTTATAGTGGTATCATACAAGGTTTTTTCCTCACACCCTTCATATTTTTTTGGGAATATAAATATTTGGTTTTATAGGACACATATAATGGGAAGGGTGATATGTATTTCACTGAATTATCTTGGTTTATCTAATATTAATAATGGGTTGGGATAAAGGTGATGAATGGTTACATAGATCTTTGGTTTTGGATTTTTTTTGTTTCTAGTATTATCCTTTTTTGGGCTTGGTTTGTATGTCTCATGTACTTCTTATTCCATGATGTACTCTAATTGTTTATCTCCTTTACATTATAAATGTGACTTTTTTTGGTTTATTTGTTGATATTTACCTTGTGATTAACCATCTCGTGTGGCATGTCAGGTTGACTCAGGTTGGTTCATTACAAGCATGGATTTCTAATGTCTGGATAAGTTAGTCAATATTTTTTGTTTAGATTAAATTAATTTCTTTGTATGTTTATTTGAGGGTGAAATCATTCCCAAGAGTGATTTTTGATAACCTTAGATCTTTTCATTATCTCATGGTGATCAGGAACATGCTTTGGGACTTATGATGGCTCTATTCGAGTATCATTTTGGTGGTAGCCTGATCCAATTTGTGACATGAATAAATATTGTTGGATTTTCTAACTAAATTTTTATCTTCTAGTTTAAAATTTTACCCACCTGTACTATCCAAATAGCACCATAACCTAGATATCACATTCCTAGTTCCAATATCATCAAAATTTTAAGAATATTGGATTAAATTTTCCTTAAACTCATTCACATTTTCAGAACATTTTCATCAATGAAAACTTAATAAACTTCTTAACCAGAAGAATCCTTATAGAAGGTTTTCTTGTCTCACCAAGTCACTAAAATATCCATCTTATTGAATATATGAGAATAGACTGAAATAAATTTGTTAATATTGTATCTATTTCCTTTGAAACCACAATTTAATTACTCTATGCTCCTTATAATCATCTAGATTAACCTATTGAACAACTTAAACACTTGGTTACTTGGTAAGGGGTTTCTCTAGCACATAAGTATTTCCATATGAATATTTATTAATTTATTATTCTTGGGAGTTTCTTACATTAATTTTAATCTATTCAATTATTAAAATAAAAGTTTATGTTTGATGATGATGATGCTATTCATTCACAACATAAAATTTTATTAAAAAAGTATCATGCTTTACAAACATTTAATAAGGACTTTTATTAAATGTCATCCTACTAAAATGACGACCCATTTTAAAATCAGTCATATCCATTAGTGGGGAGACATCCATATTTCACTAATAAATGAGTCCACTATGATGTTTCTATCACTACTTAGTTATTTAGGTAGGGTATCATCCCAATCATATCATATATGAATCTTGGATAGTTGAGCAGACAACTCTTTGTTTAATCCATCATATGGATGAACTAAACTCTATTCCTTTAGTAACCTAATCATATTAGGGTCTCCCAACTAATCTTATCCCAAATAAAAATCTATGAACATGTTTTTAATCTTATTAGGTCTATCCATTACTTTCTTTTCTTACACAAGATAATATAGGGGCACTCAACTATGACATGACTTACCAGGTTTGATGATTGATGTATTGAAAAGTTTCACTTTAGAAGGAACCTCTCACTTAGTATTTTGAGGATGATTTAATATCACTATCTAATCTCATATTATTCCCTTTATTTATGCATGATTACGATGATTTAGTTTTTGTAATTCTATTCCTTCCACAAAATCCATATGTTTAAACCATATTGATGTGTAACTCTTTACACAACTCATGAATTGTGTTACTAATACAAATTAAAATGCAATTATATACACACATAACCAAATGATTAATATGCATGAGGTACATTAAAACATTTCATTTAAAGGTTTATAATTAGATGAACTCAATAATCCTCATATGAGTAATCCTAGATCCAAAAATTTCCAACTCTTACTTTTATATACAAGT
The DNA here is from genome assembly GCA_963277665.1 of Viscum album. Taxonomy (NCBI): domain Eukaryota; kingdom Viridiplantae; phylum Streptophyta; class Magnoliopsida; order Santalales; family Viscaceae; genus Viscum; species Viscum album. Next base: position 989,575,384 of record OY728136.1, on the reverse strand, counting down.
CAGAAGCCTCCATGCTAGTGATCAGTTTGAACTAAATTCCCTCCACATAGGGTTACTATACTCAAGATAGATCTCAATTACAACCTAATTCTAACACTTAATTAGTATAAATCATAATTAATTACTTAATTAAAGCTCATAACTCAATTCAAGCCAAATTCAAGGTATAAGAAAACTAAAACAACTATGATACCTTACATATATATCTTTTGATGCATGTATGATTATATATAGAAGTATAGTAATAACTTTAAAATAAATAATACAAATAAAAATTAATAATATAACAATTAAATTCATGAATAGTAAATAAGGGAAGAAATAAATAAATAAAAAATTTAAATATTTAAATATGAGATAAATAATTTATGAACAATTAATAAATTAAAGATAATTATAAACACGTGAAAATTTTAGATAAACTTATTGAAATTCCATAATTTTTAATGTAAACACTTTATATTCATTATATAACATTTACTTTAAATATATGAAATTATATGAAATATAATGAATTTGATATTCCAATTATGTAAACTATTTTACATAATATAAATATCACATATTTATATTATTTAATCTTTGATCAAATAAATCATCAAAACTCATTTTTTCATGTTTCAAATAACCACCTAAATAATGCTAGTAATTTGAATATTTAAAATAAAATATTATGAATAGTTCATAATATTAAATCTAAACTATTTTATATTTAAGACTTATTTTTTATTTATAAACATTTTATAATTCACCCTTATAATTTTTAAATAAACACTTTTATTTGTAAATTATAATGCATTCCATTTAATTTAAGAAAGATATTTAAATATTAACTTTTAATATTTATGAGATATTTAATAAATATTTAAAAAAAATTAAATAATTAATTATAAAAATTTTATAATTAAGTAATTTATAAACTAATTTATAAATAAATAAATATCCCATTTTTCTTTTTTCAATAATTTATAGAAAATTTATAAATTACAAAATACAATTCATAATGAAATTTTCATGATTTTTTTTATTTTAAATCATATCAAATGATATAGGAGGAATCATAAAATACAATATATAGGGCTATAAAGATTAAAACATTTTAGAACTATGAGTCATAATTCATAAAAAATAACCATATCTATACTTACAATAAGTGGTTGGCGTAAGGTTTTTCACTTCCACATCCAAGTGAAGACACTTATGCATTTGAGTCTCTAACGGTGTAACCCTTACACATCTAGGACCTTATGTATCAGGTTTTTATCTTCTTAGGAAAAGTAAAATACTATTATGTATACAATGTGGAAGAAGTGTAACCCTTACGCATGGGGAAAAGAATACATAAAGGTTACCAGATCAACTCTTACACATTACCAAAGACATACATAAAGGTTACCTATTGTGCAAAGGCATATGTAAAGGTCCCAAACGGTGTAACCCTTATGTATCTTCTTTTGAAAATTACATATTAATATCTCCAGTGGTTTAACCCTTATATATACAAAAAAATACCCTTATGCATGGATGAATCATAATCATTAATATCCCATATATTATAATTATGATTCGATGTCATGTTTTAACACAACTTGGGTTTCAATCAAAGACTATGATATCACATATATCGTAGCTTATGGTATAGAACAAAACCATGAGACCTCATTGTATTATAAATTGTGATAAAAAATAGTTGTACCCTATGACTAAGTGAGAAAATAATGAAACATTAGGATAAACTATATTGTATATCCTAGAAAAGTGATCCAATGACTGATAGTCAGCCACATCATATCACACATTATGAGATTGCAACATACATGTTATTTGTTTTAGATACATGATTTTTATAATCAAATGCACGATGAATAATTTATACAACTATTGGGTTTCATAAGACCATATAAAACATATACTAGTATACATAATAAAATGAGAAACACAAATCTAGGAACACCATACTTGATAAATGAAATCTTGCAAACAATATAGTAAAGAAATAACTATATTTATACAATACACTATAGAAGTAATACTATGATCTTCATATTCACGTGATTAATAGAGATAACATAAGAGGAAACCGAATGAAATATTTATTATGTAGGTATCCATGGGATCATCTGAATCAATAGACATTCAAGAGATACCCCATCATCACTCACAATATATTAGTGCCTCATGAAGGAAAAAAGTGAATAGGAAGAGAGCTATAATATTGAGGGAGTTTTGGATAGGTACAAAACAGATTCAAACATCAACTCATAAAAATGGTATTTTTTATATATATAGAGCCCTCTAAGATGCTCCTTGAGGGAACTTAAATTAACTATTATATTACGAGTTAATTTATGCAGTTACATAAGATGTGACCATCGACCATTCCAACCCCCTGTGTTTCATCATATGAAAGAAATTCACATTTAATGTTAACTAGTGGAATATAATGTGAATATTAATATTTAACATTTATTATTAAATTAAATGATATCAAAAACCATTCCATGCAAGGCTATCACTCTGATATCTCCATATCACATTGGATGATATTCCCAAAAACCCAACAATTAAAAAATACTTCAATTTCTACATGTTATACCATATGAAATGTCAATATAATACTCCATGAAATTAGAATATACATATCATATGTATATATATATGTGTTTATGGAATAAAAACAATAATATTATATGGCATGATTTGTATATATTGTATTGTACAACATACATGTTGCAAATAGAATGTTTCAGAACTTTGGGAATGTCGTTTCTTATGAAATTTTGTCATCATTTTTTCATTTACTATGAATCATATTGTATGAAATAAATATATCATATGGAATTAAAAATCATCAAAACTTATTCACATAACAACCTATAATTAGTAAGAAAATTGAACATTTTATGGGTAATGTTCAGATCACCTTCATATGGGCTATCATTAATAATAAGTTTCATATGGTGACATAATTGGGTGAATAATATTATCCAAGGGTTAAAAAGGGTTTGTAAGTACATAAATAAATATTAAATTTCATAACATATGATTAAATTCATGATCACTTTGGGATAATATCTGAGGGCTATATAAGGAGGTTACTACCATCAAGATAATACAGTTTGATCTTTACTATGCCACCCACCAATTCTACCATTGATCTACCAACCTATTCCCTTTACTGTATGAGATACTTTTATATAGTGGAATAAAGGAGGGTCTTTCCCAAACTGTTGGGTGATCCAGATTAACGCATTTATACACTACAGAGGGTGAAATCCATTGGTTTCTCCTCAGGGATCTACATCAACCACTATGACTGAAGATCGTTGTTGCAACCAACATCGGTGTAAGGTACACATTGTTTATCATTTATATTTTACATGGTTTTAGTTTTAATATCATGGGTGATCTTAATTTTAGGTTTCTAATGTCTTCTAATTCATTGAATAACTCTTATTCAATCCTTAGAAACCTGACACTTTTTGGATGGAGTTTGAATTTATTCACCGGAATTACATTCATATTAATATGATGGTGTTGAAATTTTATCATTTTTCATACAATGATGTTATTTATAAATAAATATAATATATATTAATATATTGACATATAAAAATTTAATTATATAAATAAAAATTTAAACATATAAATATATAAACATATTTTAATATAAAATGGCTATTAAAATATACAAATAAAATTAAATATAGACACACCCACAAACATACACACATATAAATGTATTTAAATATATATAAATATATATAAATATATATAAATATATATAATTTTTATATATAAATATATATATGTAAATACACACACATATATATAAATATATTAATAAAAAAATATGTAGTTAATTATATTTATTATAATATATGTAAATAAATAAATATATAGATATATTAAAATAAGTACATAGATATATCATTATATAAAAAGTAAAATCGTTTAGCATAATGGAAATGTTTCTTTCTGAGAATGTTTTAGGTGGGGGTTCACATCTCACCAAATTCAAATTAATTCCAAAATTTTCATGTGTGAGATTCCATGCGTGGGGTTGCATTTCTAGGGTTGCGTGTGTGGGTGGAGCATGTATGCTACCATAATATTTGTTGGTGGCATAACTTTTTTTACCCAAAAATGTTTTAAAAATATTTTTAAATGCTTTATTATCTCTAAAACTAGCACTAATAAAGGAATAATTTGATTAGCATTATTTTTTTTTGATGATAAAAGTCTTACCCATTTTATTAGCATCTGTTTTATTAGTGTTGCTAAGAACCAACCTTGGTCACCCATGAACCAGGCACTCGATCTGACCTGTGGAAAGGCATAAAGGGAATTATCAATCCCTATGGGTTGAGATAATCACCTGGGCGTCTAAGAACTACACATGGAATAATTTCTTGTATAAAAATATTAAAACCGGGATCTGTGAAGAAACAGAAAATAAAAAAACACTCCAACAAATATCATAAAAAAATGAAAACTCTAACTAAGTACACAACAATAAAAGATATATCATGATGAAAAAAAAAGAAATGAAAGTCATACCATAGAAGAAATAAAAGTACTGGTTCAAGAGATACAACCACCACCACTAAGTATCCACGTTTAAGTGAGGAAACACCACTTGCACCTCTATGAAAATAAAACCAAGAGATCAATGAACACCCACTATATATAAGAAAAATACTAACCTATAATAATATAGGCATGAGATAAACATCCCATTATGTTTCCACCTATTGAGCAAAACCATAACACTTTAAAAGTAAATATATTTCATGCTAGTTTAAAAATAAAAATATCAAATATATTTTATCTTTAAAAAAAGACAAGTATCAAGTGATTTCATTTGAAAACATACCAATTTTACGAAACTGATATTCAATATAAATAAAACCATAGTTTATTTTACTTTAACGAAACCATTCATAAATTACAGTGAAAATATTTTTATCGAAAAACTAAAAGAAACTAGGATTCAATTTTATAATATAAAAGATATATTAATATAGAAAAATATATGTAACATCATCATGGAATCCTAGATGTTCGAGGTGATAAACTAGGATAAAGCTAACATAGTCCTTTACAAAGAAATCCATCTTCCAAACAAAAAATTACATATCAAGAGACCCACCCGAACACCTATAATTACCCTACCTAGCATAAGTGAAGGGAAATATTCAATAAAATAACCTAAGTACAAACCTAGAGACACTAGATAAAGTATGATTCTAAACTAGTGCTGCATGCATACCTAGACTTCCCACCTTGCTAACCATGGTTTCTGATGACATATAAATGGAGGTGATAATTTAAAAATAATAATCAAACCATATAATAATATAAAAAACAATCATTTATCTATCCCTCACCTAAAAATAGCCTTTACAAGAACACCCCTTTATCCAAGCACATTAAATATTTCAAATTCCCTCCATAAAGGAACCCATCACATAACATTCAAAGCATTTTCAATTCTCATAACATAAAAGGTCATTGTCCTATTGGTTTTCATTTATAAATAAACTATAAAAGAACCACCAAGAGTTCCCAAAATCCACTTAGAATTATAGATATTCCAAAGTAATTCAAATCCATTTATTATTATATTCTTAAAACATCATACTTTTACCATCATCTTATAAATCAAAATTTTTCATAATTTAAAGTGCAAGTCCAAAAGATCCAACTGAAAATATTAATTTACAAAATAATGGTTTACACCATTGAAATAAATATATCAATAAAATCTCATGGAAAACCCCAATAATACTTTGATATAACTACTAACTATAATAAGAAACGTTAAAAGAAATCAAAATCTCATGATAAATGCACAAGCAATCATAAATTTTATTCTAAAGAGAAATGCATGGGACACCTACCTCAAATCACATCAACTTTAATTTCTGTAGTGTTAATATACCACAACACTGCCCAAGAAGCTCTAAGAAACAAATAGGCATCTAAAAGAACCCTAAAACATAAAAATTCCCAAATAAATTCAAGACAAATTAAATCCTAGGTTTCCATGACCTTTCTAGGGAAATACAAGAAAGAAGAAAGGAGAAAATATTAGAGAGAAGGCCTTACCTTGAATAACCAGACTTAAAACTTGAATAAACTCAAGGGATACACCATAGTGGAAGAGAGGAACAAAGGATACATTTTTGGGAGTCATGGATGTCAAACTAGTGGGAGATAGACCCCAAATGTCTTAGATTCAATCAGGGTTCAAAGTGAGAAAACACATTTTAAAAATTTGGTGGACCCCATTCATGGGGTTAATGGTATGCCCCCAAGATAATCATGGGGTGAATTATAATTCATGAATTGAATGGTCTCTGCCCCAATAATTTAATTTGTTGAATTATAACTCAGGGGGTAAATACTATAGGTTCACACCACCAGCTTCTTGGGCCCTCCTAAACCACCTGAAGAGCCACCGAAACACCATAAAACCCAAAAAACCCCAAAAATTAAATAGTTAAACAAAATAGTGACATGGGGGAATGAAAATTAGATTCACCATAGCTCTTTATCCCCCTAGAAAGTTTTATAGGACCATGGTTTATCATGAAAAGTAAGATAATTACATCTTATTGAGGAGAAAACTAGAAGGAAGGGTTAAAAAAGAAAAACCAAATGAGTTCATTTCTAAAATATAAACATCAATTAAACACCCAAAAAACTATAAACATTAAACTCCCACTGACAGGTAACTGAAATAGCCTATAAAATAAACTAAATGAGAATCTGATACCAATAGATAATAACTATAATAAAAGAAAAGACGAGAGAATAAATCACAAAATCATACCCCAAAAACAAAAAAACACCATGGCCATCACCAAAATAATACCTACAATGATAATCAATTCCTAAAAACAAATAAACACTACCCATATAAAAAATAACCTAAAATACTACCACTAACTCCCAAATACCCCAACTAGACACAATTTTTCATTAGGGATGATCGATTTAATCACTGATAGAATCAATGCCAAACCAAACATGGCATGACTACACATGGTGGTCTCCCCACAATTTAATAATTTCATTAAGACACTAATTCTTCTCAAAAAATGGTTTTTTCCCACTCATTGATGATCACAATTATTGATAAATCGATGGCACCTCAAAACACCACACTCGATCACCCTTATACATTAAAATAGAATGATTTAATCAAAGGATTACTACCACAAAAAAAACAGCCAAAATAGATCGATCAAGAGAATACAAGAAACCAATTGAAAATATCTAAAATGGAACTATCTTCAAAAATAATAACATATTCTAGACTTGGAATTGATTTGAAATGATAATTTTAAACAATTTAACATAATTTTGAAAATCACAACACAATTTCTGGAAATTTTATATTTTAATAACTTTTATACTTAACAAGTTATAAGTATGTTTTTGAAAAAATATGTTTTATTATATATAGAAATATTGTTAATTTTATGGAATTATTTTTAGTAATTAGACTATCATGTAATATATAAATTGGACGAATGATTGCTTATTTCACCAAATGGAGATTTATATAAGTATAGAAGTCAAAATATAATTAAGTATAGAAGAAGAATTTATATCAATACCATAGAAAGAAGTTCATCAGAATAAATTATACATGTTTTCTAGAAGCAAATTTATTAAAATCATCAAACGAAGAAATAAAATTTAACCAGATGAACTATATTTATTCTACCAGATGGAATCCGAATACACTATAGTGGTGTAATATATTACGTGCATCGAATAAACATTCAAAGATGAACTCATTAAAGTGAAGATGATTTTTTTTGAATACATTACAACCACTTTTGAGATATATGGAATATGACTATTGAATAAATACCTACACATAGAATCATCATTCAAGGAGGAGGAAGATTTTTCATCACTAATGATCTGAAGTTACTTTGAATCTGTTTTAACATCTTGTTACCCAGGCGATCCATTATAATCTTTAGAGAGTTTTTTATCTTAAGGAATCTGTGTGAGGATTGTAAATACTTTAAGATATTTTATATTTTTAGTTGTTTTTCTGATCTTGTATTTAATCAAGGCATTTTGGGGATTATAAGATAGAGGTTATTCCGATCTTTCTGATAACGGGTTTTTGAGGCTAGGGAAACCAAAGTTTTTCCTATCTTTGTATTGAGGGATTCTTTAAGGAATACATACCTTTATAGATTGTTTAAAACCATTGATAAATAAATTATTTGTTATAGAATTAATTAACGATAATGGTTAAATCAAGGATATTTTTTATAAAGTTATATATGTTTTTATTACTCAGCTTACAAAGTTTACTTTACTTTTTTTTACAATTTTTTTTTCACTATGCATGTTTTAAAAAAAGTTTCATTATTACAAACTTTTTCTTAACTATGATTTTATAAAGCATCTGTGTAAAAGTTTGTATGATTACATAATTATATATCCGAAAAATGTTTTTCTAAATTACCCACACATAGAGGTTATGGAAATCATGTGTTTTATTTTATAAACTAAAATTCATCCTTTATTGTTGTAAATTTATTATTATTTCAATCCTAAATTTGGTATAAAATCTGTTTTTTTACTTTTATGATTTTTTATAAAATGTTACAATAATTTTTATTATAGAAAATAGTTTTCTATTTTTTAAGATGGTAGGTTTAAATGTTGGGAAATTTTAGAATCTGAATCCTATTAGACCACTAATTTTTGATAGTGATAACTATGAATACTAGATAGATAGAATGAATAATTTGGTAATCAATATTGGATTTCATAATTTTGTGACACTAACTATAAATTATGTTATTCTATATAAAGAAGTTTCGAATTTTTATAAATATAATAAAGTTGAGTATTTAATAAATCACATAATAGATATTGATGATACTAATAATCTTACAAATCTTATCCTAGATGATTTGATTAGAAATCTCATTTATTATGAGGGTATATTGAAAAGGTATACTAAAAAAGATAAGAATAAAAATATTGGTGTAGCTCTTTCCTCTGCATCTACAATCATTAAAAAAATACAAATCATCTAAAAACGTTTCTAAATATTTTAAAAATAATATTTCCAAAGTTGAGAATAGTAGCAGTTGTTCTGAAAAAATTCAGAATGAATGTGATAATCGTGCAAAGAGAATGAACAAGATTGTAAAAAATGGATTTCTTTACAAGTACAGGAATGATTTTAAAGATATAAATAAATATAAAGAGTGTTTTGAGATGATATTTTATAATAGAAAAAATCCATGGCACATTAGATTAGATTATCTGAGATTAAAGAGGATGGAAAAGAAAGAAGTATATTCTAAGCAATTATACAAGTATAATGGAAATAAAAGTTTGAAAGCTTCTGAAACATGGAGTGAAAGTGGAGGAGATAATTATTATTAAAATTCTTCTAATAATAGTGGTGAAAATAAAAAATTGTGGGATCTTATACTAGTTTTCCCAACATAAATAAATTTTACATGGAAAATGTATCTGCTTAATACCTTAAAAATCTAACTTTAAATTAAAATTACCCTAATTCTGAGGAAAAATGTGATTCTAATTCTTATTATAAATAAAAATCTATTTCATCATAATAATATGACTCTTTACCTAAAATTGAATAATTTTTAATATTTTTTTTAATTTTTTAGAAAAACAAAATTTTAAATTTTCTAAAAACATTCAAGCTACTAAGGAAGAAATTTATAATGAAAATTAAATAATTTATATAATTGATTCATAGATTTTAAATCTTACATTAGAGTTAGGATAGAAATCTAATTCTAATACAACTATCCAGGATAAAGATTCAGTTACAAAAATTAATTCTAAGATATTTAATCTAAAGAAACTTTTATTAAATTTTACTTCTAGGAAGGAATTTTTTTAAATAGAAAAATAAAGCCTTATAGAGATAACTTTGGAATAGGTTGTACTTAAGTAAAATCTTTTTTTCAAAAACAATTATTTTGTTCCAAAAAATACACCTTTTTGTAAAAAATATCAAAGTGGTGGATATTGGAAAAATAAATTATCTTTAACTAAAGCATAATATTTTGGTTTTTCATAAATCATATTTATCTAAAGATTTGACAGCTATACAACATTGAAAATTTATATAGATATGGATTCCCAAAGTATTATTTTCTAACAATTCTATACCTAATCTAGTCTAGGTTCTAATAATAGAACTTTTTGTTTTGTTTTTAGGAAAATAATCAAAGTTCTAAAAATAATAATATCTAGTACTTGGATAGTGGTTTTTCCCATCATATGACTAAAAAATAGCAATGGTTCTCGAATATTATAAAGATGAAAGGTATCAATGTAAATTTTTGTGATAAATTTCAGGGAGAAATCTATGGTATGGGTAATATTTTTCTTCTTGGAAAAACGTTAATTTCAAATGTTTTATTTATTGTAGGACTTAATAATTTTATTATAAGAATAATACAATTATGTAATGAAAGTTACCTTGTGAACTTCAGGAATGAATAATGCACTATTCGAGGTCTATAAGGTAAAATTATTTTTTCTATCAGTAGGCTTAAGAATGTATACACACTAAACTGGAAGACTTATAAATAAAATATACAACCTACCTTAGTGAAATGGATGATAAATCTTGGTTGTGGCATAGAATATTAGGACATTGTAATGTTATAAACTTAGCCAAAATTTATAAGAATGTATATTTTAGATATTTACCAAAGTTTAGGTTTAATTATTATAAATTTTTTGTTCCCTTTTAATTTTTAAAGAAACATAAGTCAAGCTTTAAATCTATTAGTGAAGATTCAACATCCGATTATTTATAGTAAGTTCACATGGATTTATTTGGTACAATAAAAAATGGAAATATTAGTGGTAAATATTATGTATATCTTTAATTGATGACCACACTAGATACACATGAGTCTATTTCTTAGAAAATAAGCCAAAATCCTTATTCTATTTTTATTTTTATAGTAAATGTTAAAAATGAGAAAAACCTTACTTTGGTAACCATTTGTAGTGATCATGGTGGATAATTTTTAAATTATGAATTTTAAATTTTTCATAGTAAAAATGGTATAATACATAACTTTTTATCACCTAAAACACCTAAAAAATTGTGTAGTTTAAATATGAAATAGAGTTCTTCAAGAGATTACTAGAATGATGTTGAGTGAATACTCAATTTCAAAACATTTTTGGGATGAAGCAATTAGTACTACCTTGTATACTATAAATTAATTTTTACTTAGTCCTTTAATTAATAAAACTATTTATGAGTTGTGGATCAGAAGAAATTCAAAATATTCTTATTTTAGAGTTTATAGGTGTAAAGAATTCATTTTTAATACTAAATATAATTTACAGAAATTTTCCCCAAAATATGATGAATGATTTTTTCTTGATTATTCTATAAATAGTAAGGTTTATAGAGTTTTTAATAAAAATAAAATCACTATTGAGGAAACAGTGCATGTAGAATTTGATAAAAATTTTCCTTTTGTTTTCAAACAACCTAAAATCATATCTTCTAATATTTTTACAAAAACTAATTTCTACCCATGTTGAAAAATTCTTCTCATGAGAGAAAAACTAAAGAAACCTTTTCTAAAGTTATAACTCCTAAATAAATTCAATAAGTTTTTTAATATTAAAATTTTACAAACCCAAGAATTCAGGTTATCCTTAGAAATCATCGAAGTGATAAGATCATTACAGATGTAAGAAAAATAGTTAAAAACTAGAAGTTCCTTAAGAAAAAAATGTTAACATTATGCATTTTTATCAAAATTAGAACCAAATACTCAGGATGGGGATTTAGGTTATGAATATTAGATAGAAGAAATGTAGCATAAGCTCATTGAATTTTAGAGGAATCATGTTTGGACTTTGGTTGAACTTCTTAAATATTTTCCTATAATTGGTGTAAAATTGGTTTTCCTTAATAAATGTGATGAAAATGGAGTAATAGTTAGAAATAAATTTATAATTTTTAAAAATGGTTATAAAAAAGAATAAGGAATAAAATATGAAGAAACTTATTCTCCATTAGCTAGACTTGAATCACTTTGTATACTTATAGCATATGAAACATTTCTAAATTTCACTCTTTTTCAAATGGATGAAAAGTTTTATTTTCTTAATGGAAATGTTTAGGAGGAGTTTTATATGAAACGACCACCTGGTTTTGAAAAAAAATCTCCATATCATTTTTTAGACTTACTAAGTCACTTTATGTACTTAAATAATCCTCAAGATCTTGGTATGAAAGATTAACCTTATTTCTTTTATAAATTTTTTTAAGGGAGATGTTGATTCATTTTTTTTACTAAAAACATTTTTAAAGGTACCATCAGTGTTAACATTTATATCGATGACATTATATTTAATTCAACTCAAAAATATCTTACTGATTCCTTTATGGATCTTATGATGTATGATTTTTAGATGAGAATGATAGGAGAACAAACTTTTTTTCCTTTGTTTTTAGATTTCTAAAAAACTAGAAGGAAATTTAATATCATAATAAAAGTATATAAGATATGTACTTGAAAATTTTGGTTATGAAAATACAATCAGTATTATTAATCCTATAAACACCTCAAAAACTATTTATCTGTATGAATTTTGGAAACTGATTGATCAAAAAACTTTTAGAGTAATAATTGGTAGTTTATTATATCTCACAACTAATTGACCAGATTTAATGTTTTCTGTATAAATATGTGTGAGATATCAAGAAAATCCAAAATAACCCATCTTGAAGTTTTAAAATGAATATTTTTTTTATATTAAGGTAACTATGTATATTTTTATATTTTAATCTTTTGAAAATTATTTTGTTTTAATTTTTTTTTCAAATACTGATTTTGATGGAAGTAAAACGGATAGAAAAAGTATATCTAGAACATGTAATTTATTAGAAGAAGCTTTAATTTCATGTTATTTTAATAAAAAATACTTAGTATCACTTTCAACTACTAAATATGAATGTGTGTAAGTTGGAAATTGCGGTGCTCAAGTGTTGTGGATGAAACTCACACTCACTAATTTTGGAATGAGTTTTTCCAAAACATAAATTTTGCATGATAACACGAGTTCCATAGATTTAATTAAGAACCAATAGCATCACTCATGATATAAGAAAATATATATAAGAAACTATTTCCCTTGGGCTCACACATAAAAAGGATATTTAATTTGATAATTTATCTAAATGCAAGAACAACTTGCTAGAATGTTTACAAAACCCCTAAATTCTAATAAATTTGATTATATTAAATAGAGGCTTGGAATGGTCAATATAAATTGATCATTGAATATAATTTTTATTTACCAATCTACTTAAATTAATGAAATCATTAAAAAGGGGAGTAAATTTTACTTGTTCTTTGAAAAAACTTTCCTTTATATTTTTTCGATAATATTTTATCCAGATTTTTTTTCAAATATTGTTTTTGAAAATATTCAGCCATACTTTTACAAATAAATTCTTCAGACAAAGCCAAGAAGATCATATTCCTAAAAAAACTTTGCAAATAAAGTTTATATTTTCCCATATAAAAGGTAGATTCTAAATCTTTTACTTATATCCGTTGTTTTAATTTTTTAATTTTGTTTATAATCCTTAGAAAACTTAAAAAAACCTCTATGTTTTCATTGGAAAAAATATTTAACTAATAAAAACTATATTTTATTTTTTTAATAATTTTTCTTAAACATCCTTCAATGAATTTTGTAAACTAATGATATTAATAAGGTTTTAAATATAAACCATTGGATTTTAGGAAGATGAATTTTCACTTTTCTTTAGATTATATAAATAAGAGTGGGTCAACATTAATTTTTCACTACCTCATTATGTAAAGATAACTCAACCATAACTTTTTACTATGTCCTATATTTTTCAGTTTTTTATATTTCTTAGTATGATTGATTAATTATATGGTTTCCTCTAGTGACTTCTCGAATAGGATTCCAGTAAAATAGAGTTTGATATAAAAATACTAGAATGAAAAGTATGAATATACTAAAATTAGTTATAGTTTTTCAATGATGATAATATATTTATTTTGATAAGTAAGAATATGATTTATATTATCCCTAGTTTGTAATGAATATTTATACTTTAGTTGAATTTTTTGAAGATGATGGGTTAAAAGTTATTTATTTTTTATTATTTGGAAAATCATTTAAGTTGAATATCAAGAAAATTACTGATTTAGTTCAAATTATCCTAGAAGGAAAAGTGAATTTGGTAACTTTCAAGTTTCCTAACAAACACATATATTTTGAGAAATACAAGGTATAAACTTATATATTTTCATTATATGAAAAAGGTAGGAAAGTTTTTTATATTTCACCAGATTATTGAATAGCATCAATCTGGGTTCATAATTTTATTATTCCCAAAAAGAAGGCAAAGATACCCTAAAAGTAAAAGATATATAAGTTTTGGATTTTCTATGTAATATGATAATGATCAATATGGTTAAGTATATGTTCAATGTCATTGAATGAGATAAAGTAGGTTTGATCAAGTTGAAGTTTCTTCTATACCCTATTTTTATTAAAAAACTTTTGGTAAGTTTTATGGAAGTTCAAAATATAAAAAAATATACAGTTGTGAGGTAAAAGATATCATTTATTGGAGGGGAAATGATAAAAAAGTTGAATATTATTTTTTATCTTTCATATAATAAATTTATTTGAATGTAACATCCCAACCCGACTTACTATGAAACCAATAGATGAACTAGTCACCACACAACTTCAAGCATGCCTCCCCGCATGCCAGTGGTTTCTGAATAGAAGTGAGGGTCTAATGATGGTTTAATGGGGGAGAATATACCCATATGAACAGAGTATAACAATGGTATAATAAGGTATAAATTAACAGGTAGTGTAAATAGTATAAATAAAATATAGAGTAGTGGAAGATAAATATAATAACTGAATAAACACAAATAAAACCAAATATATAACTATGAATGCTTTTCTAGACGAGGCTACATAACTAGAGTATTAAAAAAACAATAAATATAATACAATAATTGAATAAAGGAAATGAATAAAAGCCTCAATAGATAACTCCACGAGCATCTTGAGCTCCAGCTCAGTCATGTTCTCTGAAGCTCCCATGTATAGTATACAATACAAGCAATAATCCAAATACCTACAAACATGAGGTCTAGTCAGACACCCTAGTGTAATGGAAGCTTGATAATAGTGTGAGATATACTTATTAGGCCATCACCAAAAACTTTTAAAGCATAAACGATTCTTTTCATTTAATATAAAACAATGTACATGTTTGATAGGTGAAGTAATAAATAAACAAAAGTAAATAAGTCAGTATAGGTTTCTAGGGGACACCTGGTTGGCCATAACTACTTTGTCCTAAGAAAGTATAACTCTGAACTAGGTTCAACTTTTATGGATATAATATAGATTTAATAATGTGTCATTATAAAATAATTATCAAGAGATGAAGTGAACGCAAAACATGTGATTTGTCTTGTAGGATGTGTCCCTGGATAACAACCATTCATCAATTATCTTAAATATAAAATTCATCATTGAAATTTAATGAGAGGCACCCTAATACATTCTAAGGAGATCAAATAAGGAATCTGAAGTATCGCTCTAGGGGAACTATAAATACCTAACACCATAAGATTCTGTCCAATCTGATCTATAAATATAATCCCAAGTACCACTCCCCATATATTTTTAAGATAAGTGAAAATCTTTGTGTGTATCTCTAGTATCTCACATAAGGGATTGAGTATTTATCATGGAATGGTATAACCATATTTACCCTGGTCCTATCAATTGGGTCTCCCCTAGGGAACTATAATCACTCATAACTAGGTAGAGAATCCGTATAATGAGCCCATTCAAGGCATACCAAGTATCACTTCCAGTGTAATATAAAACAAGTAGCCTATGAGTCCACCCTTGTAATTATAAAAAAAAGAAAAACCAAGTATTGATCAATTAATAATATAATCTTAATAGATTATGATCCTATCTAAGTCATTCCATAAAGAGCAACCTAAGTATCGCTCAAGGTGTCATAATTCATTTAAGTGTTTATGTTCAATTGTAAGGAGGCCTTGTTATTAACATTCCATAACTCAATTATACAGGGGGTCAAGTGAAATAAAATTACATATTACATGTCATAAATACATAAGGATAGGGATAATTCCATTTATCATTCAATTATAATAAAACAAAATACCATGTACTAAGTATGACATCTATCACAATTAAAATTCATTTACTCACCCAAGGGTTAATTCATAATTAGAAAACACCACATGAAATTGTCTTTCTATTCACCTTATATTTAATTTGGGTTAGTCCTTCCTTTAAAATGATCTAGTTAAAACCACTTAGGAGGGGGTTTGTTCACTGAGGAATAACATAATGGAGTGTCACCACCTACCAAATTCAAATTAATCAACTAATCCACATTTTATAAGACAACACCCCTAAATGATGTGTTTTATTATAAAATAATTAATTAATTAAATGAATAAAAGGGATTCCAATAAAGGCGATTTAATTTTATGGTTAATTACCATAAAAAATAAAATATAATATTCTAGGGATATTAGAATTATGGTATTACATTCCATATAAAGCACTACACATTTTTGAGGTATCGATCAAAAATACTAGCTTACGACACAATGGAATAAAACTATAAATCAATG
The DNA here is from genome assembly GCA_963277665.1 of Viscum album. Classification (NCBI taxonomy): domain Eukaryota; kingdom Viridiplantae; phylum Streptophyta; class Magnoliopsida; order Santalales; family Viscaceae; genus Viscum; species Viscum album. The sequence goes on along the minus strand of OY728136.1, from coordinate 989,558,630 downwards.
AAAATTTATGGAAAATCCATATAACACCTACCTTATAAGAAGGAATGTTAAAATTTACAATATAAAGGCTTGATTTATTCTAGTTTGAGAGAAATTAATGAAACAGACAAACACTCTGAAAATAGGGAGAAATCACTCGTATGGATATTTCATAAGAGGTGGGATGATAAATGATAGAAGGAGGAAGGTTGAGTGAAGAACTTACTAAGGGATAAACAATGAGACTGAAAGCACTCAAAATGGACACTGGATGAAGGAGAGTCATCCGTGCCTAGGAGGAGAAGAGAATGAACCCTTGGTGGGCTGCTAAGCATGGAGGAGGATAAAAAAATATGAGAGAAGGAAATTAAAAGTCTTGAGGGGTAAAATGGTAATTTCACCCATTTTAATGAGGTACATGGTTTTTCCACATGGTTGGCCAAACCATTCACCAACTGTGAGCCATGAAATTCCCAAGTAACCTCCTCACATGGGCTATCTACATAGTTTGGCTAACTGTGTACAACCCACGAAAAATCCCACTATCAAAAAGTATGAAGCACTAACACAGCTGTACGGATCATCTCGCATGGTTAGGAAAAACTATGATAGAACTCTACCTCCATTGGATCAGCCACATAGTTTCATCTGGTGGGCCACATGGTTTTAGACAAACCAAGCACCCAGAAAAGTTATTCCCAATTTTGAGTTTTCAAGGACTGGCACTCTCAAAACTCAACAGAACACCCAAGGTACCATTCAGGCCTTAAAAAATTCTAAAAAATCACATTTAAGTCTTATAAATCTCAGAATTATGTTACAAATATTTTGTTACAATTTAGTCTATCCACTAAACTAAAAATTCAAGTTCCTTCAGAAAATTTCATCTAGTAAAAAAAGTGGGATGTTACAACCTCCACACCTTAGAACTTCTTTCCCTCTAGAATCCTTGAGGAAATGAAGAAAACATCACCTGACCCACTCGATTCAAGATGTTTTATTAAACAGGTACATTGCATTTCAAAATTCACAACACATCTTCCAATCACCACTTTAAGCATATGATATATAAGATGTTAAGTCTTGATCTAACACTCAAATTTTAAATGAAAGCATCGATACAAAGCTTACCTAATCCCATCAATCTAGAGACATGATCACAGTTTTGTCTCTCTAATCTCTTGGCCTATGAAACTTCACACCATAGGTTCTAGATTTTTAAGGTCAAATCCAAGTCACAGTATCCACACCATATAATTTTCCTATCCAAGCACACCCTAAGAATTCTAATGACACTCTTGGCATGATTTTCATTACTAGAAAAAAAGGTATTTGCGACGGGGGTCCGTCGCAAATCACCCGTTGCGGAAAACGCCGTCGCAACAACAATTAGTTGCGACGGGCCCGTCGCTAAAGATATTATTTGCGACGGGTATCCTTCCCGTCGCAAATATTACTCTTTATATTTGTAAAAACTTTTAAAATAGTAATTGCGATGGGACCCGTCGCAATTATGTTTTTAAAAAAAATTAAAAACTATTATTAAATTATTTTAATGGATATAAAAATAATACTATTTGCGACAGGCATAGTATCCCATCGAAAATACTATAAAAAAAATAAAAAAATAAATTATTTTAATTAATATAATAATAATCCAATTATAATTCAAAAATAAAAAATAAAAAATATTAATAAATGATTTTAATTAATATAATAATAGAATTATAATTCACAAATAAAAATAATAAATTATTAATAAATTATTTTAATTTATATAATAATAATAGAATTATAATTCAAAAATAAAAAATAATAGAATATTAATAAATGATTTAATTAATATAATAATATTAGAATTATAATTCATAAATAAAAAAAATATTAATAAGTTGTTTTAATTAATATAAAAATAATAGAATTATTTTACATTCAAATATTAAAATAATTCAAATATTACAAAAAAAAATAATTAAATTATAATATTATAAAATTTTAATATATATATAAAATTTAATATTATAAAATATAAATAATTTTATTATTCATATTAATATTGTTATTTCAAAATATAATATTATTAATATTTTATAATGAGACAGAAACTACGAATAGAAAAAAATTCATATTTTGATTTAACAAACTTTATAACATAAAAACAAACTCTAATCTGAAGGAGGGAGGGGGGAGGGGGGGATCTGCAGATGCTGGTGGAGGAAACTCCATCCCTAAAGTATGAGTGAGTCAGCGCATGTACTCCATCTGCTCCTGGTGCTACTGCTGCCACCGACTCATATGCTCCTCGTACAGCTGCTGCTGGAGTCGACGCTCCTCCTCATGCTGCTGCTGCTGCTGACGCATCTGCTCCTGCTCCTATCGGAGACTCTCTATCAGTGCAGTCTGAGATCGCAACTGATCCTCATACTGTGTAGCAGAAGAAGATGCACGAGCTCCTCTCGAGCTGGACGCCGACATCGCAGCACTGCCATAATAATCTCCGGGAGTCAGTTGAGAGCTAATACCAACTACCCAGCCCTTCTTGAAGGCATACTGGGTGGCCTGCATCCATGCCGCCTCATCAAACTGACGACCAGTGGTCTGATCTGATGACTCGGCCTGACTCTCAGTCCGGGTCTGTGACGCTGCGACCTCATATGACTCCTGTAGTTGCAAGTTAAAATTAAAATTGTGAATATATTATATGCAGTTAATTTTTAAACTTGAAAACAAATAATACTGACCAAGATGTGATGCTGACGATCACCTTTGAGCTCCCCAGTAGCAGGATCACTATACATCCTCTGATATACGTTGTACTCCGTAATATCAGGATGCTCGACAGCCTATAAGAATAAAAAATAAACTGTTAATATTTATAGTTATATAAAATATTTATAAATAATGTACGTACCAGATGTTGTCTATGAGTACTGAAAGAATGACTCCCAGCTTGATGAGTCACCTCCTGCCTCCCCTGATTCTGCCTCCCCACCGATGATCTCCTCTGAAAGGCACCACTCAACCAGTGCGCACATAATCCATCCCATACATGGGATGAAATGTACTCTGGTCGGTGTGCTCTACATGACTCGTCAAAATCTAACACTCTTGCTTTCTTCATGGCATCTTTTCTTAAATTGTGTAAAAACTGACGAAAGCGATCACGCATTGCCACCTCTCATGCCTTGTGGATGGCGTCACGCATGGTATCCTCGATCAGATACCATAAACCCTACACATAAATCAAAATATCAAGTTAGAAATGAAATAATTTTCAAAATAAAAATTATTTATTTACGTACGTACCAACCAATGGCCGAACATGGCCTGCTGCACATCAATGGGAATCTGCTCCCATGTGGTCCACGACTGAGAGAAATAGTTGCGCAAAATAGCATTACCCTGTCCGACTGCTATATGCGGAAAACTGTAAAAATAATAAACATTTATTATGTGAATAGATTAATGAAATCTTAGTCAAATCCACAGATTATCACACAGGTTATCACAACTCCATGTGCGTGGATCAAACCCAAGTTGTGGACGTCGCTCGGGGACGGGGTCGGGAATCATCAATCATGCAAGACCGCACCCCCTCCGCGTACTCCCTGGAGTGCCTGCAGGCTGAGGGTCATCTGCCGGCAACTCATCCGCATCGAAAGGTAGGTCAGCATCTGCCAACTCACGAAATGTCTCGTCGTCCATCTGAAACAGAAAATGTTAATGTTGTTAGCAAATAATTGATAATTACTATTATATATACATATATATATATATTATGATTTTATATAACTACCATGGAATTCTATCAGTGTCCAGCTTCATCATCATCTTCATATATGTCAATGTCATCTTCATATTCCTCCTCAACATCATCGATATCCATTCGAGTTCCAGTTGCTTCATCTCTTACCATTTCAAATTCATATGTGACATCATTAACATCATCGTCATCACTGACTCTTAAATGTGGGGTGTCGTCATCGATACTCATGTCTCTTTGTAAAAAAGATTGATTTTGATGACTCTCTTGAAAAACTTCAATTCTTTGCACATCAGTGAAATCATATTCACTTTGACTAAACTGATTTTCTCGAATTTTGATTTTTATTACACTCCACCAATCAGTCAAGTCTCTTGATGTAGCACAGTACTTTGCGTAATAAACTTGATGTTCCTGTTGAGCCAATAAGAATGGTTCATTTACTGCAAGAACACTTTTACATTTAATATCGATGATTCCATGAGTCGGATGAACACACACTCCTCTCTTTGTATCCAACCACCAACATTTGAACATGGTTATGTAATGTTGTCCAAGATAACAGAGTTCAATGATTTCATCAAGTATGCCATAAAAGTCAACTTCATTTTCTCGATGATGAGATCCTCTCAAGCTAACTCCACTGTTCATTGTTTTTTTCGATTCCCCATATGCATGTGTGTGAAATCGAAATCCATTCACCACATATGCATTATAAGTTTTAACAAGTTTGGAAGGTGGGTTACTCAATATACACAACCGTTTGTCAATTTTATCAGTATGTCGAGACACCTAAAAATTTGTGAAGTAATTATCAATATAGTAAACGATACATTGAATGAGTTACTAAAAGATAAAGAATTTATGTTACCAGTTTTTGAAACCACTGAGAGAAATTTCTCAGTCGGCGTTCTTCGAGAGCAGCTACTGTAATTTGTGGAATTTGTTTCTTGATATGATTATCATACAACCTATAAAAACCAAAGTTATTTATTGTAACATAAATGATAGAATAAGTGATATAAACACTTACAGTACAACTGATGTCATCTCTTCACAGTTGAGCAGAACATACGTATGAGCTCTGTGATGTTCATCATCCTAAATCCAGCGTTCATAAATTCTGTTTCGTTGCAACATCATATGTACTGACACCAGTACTCCACAGTAAACTCAATTCATCAATCAATGGTTTCAAATAAACATCAATATTTTTCTTCGGATGTCCTGGAATTAGTAAAGTCAAAAAGATATATGGCTCCTTCATCAACATCCATGGAGGTAAATTGTATGGAGTTAAAAAAACAGGCCAACATGAATATTGACGACCATAAGATCGGAACGGACAGAAACCATCAGTGGAAAGTCCCAATCGAACATTTCTAGCTTCTAAAGAAAAGTATGGATGCACTCTATCAAAATGTTTCCATGAATCACCATCGGCTAGATGATTCAAGCTTTTATTGGTTGAAATATTCTCTTTATGCCATGACATCATTGTTGCTGTATTCTTGGACATGAATAAACGCTGAAGTCTGGATGTAAGCGGAAAATATCTCAACTATTTTACAGGAATCAAACCAGACTTCCCATGTTGTCCTTCTTTATATCTCAGTTGTCCACATGTGGGACAACTATACAACGACTCATTTTACCCAGAATATAAAATGCAGTCATTTGAACATGCATGAATCTTCTGACAAGTAAGTCCCAAATTTCTAACCAGCCTCTTACGCTCATAGTAATTTGCAGGCAAAACATTTCCTTCGGGTAACAATGTTTTAAGCAAAGAAAATATCTGGTCAAAACAGGTGTTTGACATTCCGTTATCTGATTTGATAGCCATAAATTTTGAAACTGCTTCTAATTTTCTCATCTTGCAGCCAGGATATAATGCATCCTCAACAGACCTCAAAAACTCATAAAATTCAGACGGTGCCAACTCAGGATTTGAAGCTATATCAGCCGGAGTTTCTGTATGTTGAATAGATGAACCTGCAACATCATGTACTAAATCTTGAAACTGAGATGGATCCGGAATCAAGTTGGTATCACCTGCTCTGGAACTGCTTTCACCGTGTTGATACCAAAAAACATAATCTGGTTGAAAACCAAAAGGCAAGAGATGTCCCCACACTTTGTCAAACGTGTCAAACGTTCTCAATGTACATTTTCTACAAGGGCATTTTATTTTTCCTTCTAAAACAAATTCTGGATTTGATGCCCCAAATGATAAAAAAGTCTCCACACCCTCTACATATACTGGATTTAAACCAGAACCTTTTGGATTTCTACGTTGATTTATCCATATGCGGTCACCTAATAATGATTGTTGACGACCTCGTTGTTCCATATTTTTCTATAAAATATAAAAGCATTATTGGTTTTGAATAATTTGTTAGAAAAAACACTCAAGCAAGGATAATTATAGAGTTTACATCATACACGTCTGACGCAAACTTTTTATTGAGATAGACCTAAAAATTGACCCTTTAAGAATTGAATATGTTGAAAATAAAGCAAAACCTGTTACAAATATTGATAATTTTAATATTATATAATTTTTTTATTATTTTTATAGTACTAATATTATTTTTTCATAAATATTAATAATATAATAATAATATTATTACATTATTAGTATATTTTATTATTAATATTAAAATAATTTAATTTTCTATATTATATATAATTCTCCTTTCATCCGTGTGTTTAACATTCTGTCTCCACATGTAATATTTGCATTCACTTTCACCTCTCCATTAGTGAGTAAGTTGATAATTTTGAAAAAGAATGCAAATATTACATGTGGAGACAGAAAACATACAGATGAAAGGAGAATTGTATATAATATAGAAAATTATATTATTTTAATATTAATAATAAAATATACTAATAATGTAATAATGCTATTATTCCTAATTATTGGTAATTTTTCCTAATTATTGGTAATTATTCTTAATTATTGGTAATTATACCAATAATTAGAAATAATTACCAATAATTAGGAATAATAACATTATTACATTATTAGTATATTATATTATTAATATTAAAATAATATAATTTTCTATATTATATACAATTCTCCTTTCATCTGTGTGATTTCTGTCTCCACATACAAATATTACATGTGGAGACAGAAAACACACAGATGAAAGGAGAATTGTATATAATATAAAAAATTATATTATTTTAATATTAATAATAAAATATACTAATAATGTAATAATGTTATTATTCCTAATTATTGGTAATTATTCCTAATTATTGGTAATTCTTACTAATTATTGATAATTATTACTAATTATTGGTAATCATTACGAATCATTACTAATTATTGGTAATTATTCCTAATTATTGGTAATTATTCCTAATTATTGGTAATTATTCCTAATTATTAGTAATTATTCCTAATTATTGGTAATTATTGGTAATTATTAGTAATTATTGGTAATTATTGGTAATTATTGGTAATTATTGGTAATTATTGGTAATTATTATTAATTATTGGTAATTATTACTAATTATTGGTAATTATTACTAATTACTGGTAATTATTACTAATTATTGGTAATTATTACTAATTATTACTAATTATTGGTAATTATTATTAATTATTACTAATTATTGGTAATTATTATTAATTATTACTAATTATTGGTAATTATTGGTAATTATTGGTAATTATTACTAATTATTACCAATTATTACTAATTATTGGTAATTATTGGTAATTATTTGTAATTATTACTAATTATGGATAATTATTGGTAATTATTTCTAACTAATGGTAATTATTGGTAGTTATTGGTAATTATTGGTAATTATTATTAATTATTGATAATTATTACTAATTATTGGTAATTATTACTAATTATTGGTAATTATTACTAATTATTGGTAATTATTACTAATTATTGGTAATTATTACTAATTATTACTAATTATTGGTAATTATTACTAATTATTACGAATTATTGGTAATTATTATTAATTATTACTAATTATTGGTAATCATTATTAATTATTACTAATTAGTGGTAACTATTGGTAATTATTACTAATTATTACCAATTATTACTAATTATTATGAATTATTGGTAATTATTCCCAATTATTAGCAATTCTTACTAATTATTGATAATTATTACTAATTATTGGTAATCATTATGAATCATTACTAATTATTGGTAATTATTCCTAATTATTGGTAATTATTCCTAATTATTGGCAATTATGGGTAATTATTGGTAATTATTGGTAATTATTGGTAATTATTATTAATTATTGGTAATTATTACTAATTATTGGTAATTATTTGTAATTATTACTAATTATTGATAATTATTTGTAATTATTACTAATTATGGGTAATTATTACTAATTATTGCTAATTATTGGTAATTATTACTAATTATTGCTAATTATTGGTAATTATTACTAATTATTACTAATTATTGGTAATTATTGGTAATTATAGGTAATTATTTGTAATTATTACTAATTATTGGTAATTATTACTAATTATTGCTAATTATTGGTAATTATTATTAATTATTACTAATTATTGGTAATTATTGGTAATTATTTGTAATTATTATTAATTATTACTAATTATTGGTAATTCTTGGTAATTATTGGTAATTATTACTAATTATGGATAATTATTGGTAATTATTACTAATTATTGATAATTATTTGTAATTATTACTAATTATGGATAATTAATGGTAATTATTACTAATTATTGATAATTATTTTTAATTATTACTAATTATTGGTAATTATTACCAATTATTGGTAATTATTACCAATTATTGCTAATTATTGGTAATTATTATTAATTATTACTAATTATTGGTAATTATTATTAATTATTACTAATTATTGATAATTATTAAGAATTATTACTAATTATTACTAATTATTACTAATTATTACGAATTATTGGTAATTATTACTAATTATTACTAATTATTGGTAATTATTGGAAATTATTACTAATTATTGGTAATTATTGGAAATTATTACTAATTATTGGAAATTATTGGAAATTATTACTAATTATTTGTAATTATTACGAATTATTTGTAATTATTACTAATTATTACTAATTATTGGTAATTATTGGTAATTAATTGTAATTATTGGTAATTATTACTAATTATTGTTAATTATTGGTAATTATTACTAATTATTCCTAATTATTGGTATTTATTACTAATTATTAGCATTTATTCTTAATTATTGGAAATTATTACTAATTATTCCTAAGAACCATTAACTATGAACAATGAATACTAATAATTTAAATTTATTAAGTAACAAAACAATGTAAACATAATTAAATTACAACTAATTAAGAATAATTGAAACTAATAAAAAATTTAAAATAAATATTAAATTAAAATGAACATAAATACCTTTAAAATTGATCTGAGGTTGATCTCTGATCGTTGTTGAAAACTTCAATATCAACTCCGGAAAAAAAAATTAAACTTAAGAAACTCTGAAATCTAAAAATAGAGTTTTGAGAGAAGAAGAAGATTGAGTTTGAGAATGAATGAAAAAAAACGGATAGGGGGTATTTATAGGTTAGATCATTTGCGATGGTACCCGTCGCAAATACCTTAGCCCTCATTTATTACGGTCAACGGTTAAATAATTATTCGCGACGGGACCCGTCGCGAATAATAACCTGCCGACATACTATTTGCGATGGGGGTAGATTTCCGTCGCAAATAGCTTTACCGCCGCTGGTTATTTGCAACGGGAGTAGATTCCCATCGCAAATATCTTTTACCGCCGCCGGTTATTTGCGACGGGCGGTAACCGCCCGTCGCAAATCACTTTCCCGCGATTTGGCGCGCAAAGCGCGCCAGTCCTTTTGAGATGGGGCAAGCTAACCCATCGCAAATAACTACTTATTTGCGACGGGAAAATTCCCCCATCGCAAATAAGTTTTTAACCGGACTATTTGCGACGGGATTTATCCCTGTCGCAAATAACCCGTTGCAAATACCCATTTTTCCCATAGTGTTTATCCACTTTTCTTATCAAATAACACTTTAATCATTCTTATGATACTCATATTGTGATCTTATAAACTTGGAAATCTAGTTATATCTGAGGACATAATATAGTTCTCATTTGATTGAAATGTTTGAATTCCAATTGACGAAAATGAAACTACTCATGTGAGATTTCATTTATAAGAACTTCCAACATTTATATTACACCCATATTAACTTGATGGAATTCCTAAAACAGTTCCTCACCAACCGCATTGAATAAAACAATAGATAAAAACGTCGATCCATGACTGAACGACTATTCTGAAAATGATCAGCTTAGACGGTTGGCGTATCATCTTGAAAAACATGACACATTCTTCTAAGGCACCTCATTTTTTCTTTGATCATGTCTATAGAATCATATAACCAGCTTCTGGTTCCATATGAAGATAAATTATTTACTTTAAGATATCATTCCTTGACACGAGAATGGGCGTAAACCCAATCCAACATACTTGGATCATTACCCTAAAATTATCCCATCTGAGCCCGATTGAAGTCCAAAGTAAACTTGGAATCATCAAATAATGTCCAAAGAGCACATCTAAGTTATTCTATTCTCTAGAACTTACAAGCGAGACGTCGGTCTGATTGAGTTCAAATTAGAATCCACTTGGTGGTCAAGTCAGAGAAAAAATGGTTGGTTACCATGAGTCCATCCAAGGTGTTTCTACTTGGGAACATAAATATCACTTAGGAAAACAACAAATCCTAACATACCACTATTTAAAAGTGTAACTACAACATAGTTTAATTTCCCAAACATGAAGAAATTTTAATTATTCTTTAGCTCGATGCAAAACCAATGCTCTCTCAGGGTAGCTGGATGATGTCAAGATAGGGGAAATGATCATCACTAAGACAAGAGTACACCAATAAAAACTTAAGAATTACCTAGAAGACCCAATACACTCCCGTCATATCCAATATGAAGTTCTCGATATGGTTTTAATTGATGATCTTCAACCATGAAAGGAAATGATAGTCAAACCACCTTGGGCTAACTCCTTTGATGAACTCAAATACCCATGCTGACATGCCATCATTACTGACTATGATTCCTTTTCTACTCTTGGCATCCCATGATCGATCAAGAACAACCACCAGAGTCCATACTTGACCAACAACGTGTATGAAGGTTGCATACACAACCTACCATATCATCATTGTACTACCTTTCAAGCATCGACACACTACAAAACCTTCCATCCCCAAGTACAATAAAAAACAACACTGACCATATTCAAAATTTCCTTCACCAATGTGTTCCCTTTACTTATAAGGACACATATATTTCCAGGATCAATATAATTATCCCCACATTAGGAGTATCCTAGTCATAAAACTTACTGAAAAGGGGAAGTCATCCCATGACACATGTTCTATCAACCAAAAAACATGGGTTCTTGAAGTGGTTAGCATGCTTTCATCAAGTTGAAACATGAAAAGAGAGGAAAATACAATTGCTTATAGTGATCAAGACTCGATTTACTCTAGATATAGGCATGAAGCTCTCCAGAACACACTCATTCTCATCATTAGCAGTAGGAATACCAGCCAAAACAAACTGACCAATGTGTCAAAAAACCTTATCCTTTTGTGATATCAACCTAAGAACTAGGAACAATCATATTTACTTTATTTCTCAGGTAACTCTACCTTATATATGACCTGTAATCGATGATAAGTAGATCAAGGCTTCAAAAATTACCACCTAACTCATACAATTCATCGAACCATTTTAGTATCTCGATGGGTACTTTGTGTAACAACACATACTACCCAAAATTTAATAAGTAGAATGACACATACTTAATAGTATCTGTAAGATTATCACCATATGAATCATAGTATCAGATGACCCATATAATAGGTTTAAGTCTAGAGTTTTACAATCCCAATAGGCTGATGACCTCTTGATTCCTTCAACACTGAAGAAGAGAAAGAGGAAGAAGGGTCACATGAACTACCAAGCATCTTACCATGCCCTAGGCATGTCCTACCCATTGAAACCATCCATTACATGATGCTCATGACCATAAAAAGGGTCACAAGATATCATAACCACCCATCCACCCTGAGTGTTATTTTATAACTAAGAGTCCTACTCGGGACAAACCACACCTGAAAGGAACCTCACATTAGAAATATCATCATAGAAATTAACAATTATTTAAAGTTATAAGGGTTATAGATACCTCCAGTTACCCCTTTACAAAAGTAGAATGCATTGACCCTATAGATAGGTCACATTAAAAGATTCACTAGGATATATTTTCTATCATATAGGATCCATCTATAAAATAAGAGGCCTATAGAAACATTCACATCTACATTCAAAGGAAACACTCAAGGGATATTTTAAACATCCCTTACTCAAGGGTTGAAACTGAGAACATTCCAAAAGGTTTTATTTTAATTCATTACCCTAACTATCATTTATCTCTTTAAATGTTTCAAGGCTCCACTTTTAAAGAGTTACAAGTATAAGTATCCTGCCTTATTACATTACATAATTTTGAATTTAGTCATGAAATCACTTCACTTCACATTGATAATCTTTTCAAGTTTAGAGATTTATATAATTGGGACATAATACATTCATAACATTACACATTAATACAGAGTGGATACTATAAAAATTGTATTCGTTTCTCTCAAAATAAAAAAATTTCAAATAAAACATGGTTTCTTTGATAGTTATTCAAACATTTAACTTGGATTCCTTCTTTGTCTTACACATACTTATAACCTGTAAAAATAATTTAAAAACTCGGGATGATCACAAAAATCTCAGTAAGATATATAAAACTAAGGAAAGGACACATTAGTCTATGAATACTTGTAACTTATAAAATCATTTTCAAAAGTCACACTTGTCACCCATATATACTTACTTTGTGAAACATGAGATTTCCACAAGATTCCCACAATAAATAAGAACATAAATAGAACCATAAAGGTTTTCATTACTTACATTATCTTTTAACCCTCTCGGATACCTTATAAATTGTAACCCTCACGGTTACCTTACAATTTTTGTAACCATCGCAATTACACTTGAAGTAACTATATGGTCGACCTACAACTTACACATACCCAATGAATTGGAGGGAGATATAGGTACTAACCTTCATCATAATAAAATGATCAAGAACCAGAAAAAAATCATACTACATGAATAATTTCATAAAAACATTTCTTTTGAATCTCGTAAATCAAAAGTTTAAAAGAGGTTTTTAAAAGATAAGTCCCTTATAAATAACATATAATTGATATGAGAATCAATATAACAAAGGAATATGTGTATAAACTATACATAAACATAATACATTATAATATAAACAAAAATTAATCACATAAATGATTTTTATACTATATAAATAATTATGTTGAAGGTTAACCCAAAGAATAGAAATTGGGGTAAGAGTTCCCTTACATTGGGTTCATCTTACTTAAAAATCGTTTAAAACTATATTATAATGGTTAAAATAGTGTTATTAGTATTTTAAAGAAACATTTTCATGTTTATAACATCTTATATGATCATTTCATAACCTCATTTCACCCTTTAATTATTAGTATTTTGTTCTTTCCATTGTTTTTGGGTGCGTTCTTTGCACGATTTCCATCATCGGTTCATGATGGATATTCTTGTTGATTGGAAGTGAAAATCAAGAATTGTACTGGAGTGGTATTTAAAATTTAAAGAACCATAAATTATACAATTTATCATTTTGAGTTCTTTCATGTTTATGATTCATGAGTTAAAACATTATTGATATTTGTTTAGGTCATTTTAGTGATTCTTCAATCGTAAAGAACTCATCTTGTTTTATAAATTAATAACATGTGTGGAAAATGATTCGAGAGACTTATATAAGATATAATACATAAATTATTATCTATTTAAACCATTAAAATGGGTTCAAGAACATTCTTGAAGAAATTAAATGAAATTGAAATCACATCGTCCACGATGTCGGTAAATCGACACATCACAGACGATGATTTAATTTCTTGAAAAAGTGGAAGAGGAGAAGAAATATAATGGTGAGTATTCCATAAACATGATGAAATAAAGAATATGTAAGACAATAGATAATTCATGCCTCTTGGATGAAGTTAAGTGAGGAAGGAAAAGAAAATAAAGGAATCTCAAAATAAAAGAAAAGTTGAGAAATCCCTTATAAAAATTTGGCAGCCTAACGACGTCGCTTAAAATTTCATAAAATATTTTGATGAGAGAAAAAGGGTATCTCATCATTATTACATAATATGGGACGTAATGGGGATATGGAATGAAATATACCAACATAAGCTATATAAAATTAAAAATAATAACACAAAATGAAAGAAAAGAAAGAAAAAAAAAGAGGATGTTTACCTCTTGATCTCTTCTCCTTGAGATGTTTCTCAAGGCCTTTGCTTTTGGCCTTTTGGTGAGACCAATAGTTCTAGGATGTGGATAAGAGTCTTAGGTGGAGTATTGAGTATAACATAGGTAAGGCTCAAGGCTAGAGAGGTGTGGTAGGAAGAGGGGAATGATGGTGGTATTTATAGTGGAGGAGAGGGGGTATTTTTCATTATTTTAATAATTATTATAATATTTTTGCTCAAGACTAGGAATAGTATTAATTCATGTGACTGAAAATAGTAATAATGGAATGTGAGTTCAAACTAAGTGGTCTTACATGATCCTTGAATCACCTATGATGCAGTAAATCAAGTATTTATAATTTATCATATTTTATCATATTTTACTATTCATAAAAAATTCTAGAATTACAAAAAAATCCCAAAAATTCACCCTTACCATTTTTAGATATATAGAATTAAAAAATGAACTCCATTTTTTGAAAATAATTTTCTAAATACTATTAAGTTAATTTTTAATAAAATCATAATTTATTAAAAAATTAACAATTTTAAAACAATAACTATTTTTATATCACATTGAAAAAATAACCAAAATGTAATTATCTTAAATCCTTGAGAAAATAAAATAATAATACAATGTACTATTCATTACCGTCATATTACTATTCATGTTACTGTTCATAAGTGTATGTTACTATTCACCAAAAATTAAGTTGGTTCCATTTGGCTCAAAATAACTTACTGAACATAATTATAGATAACTATTTTTTGAAATTCAAAACATAGAAGTGGTAAAATTATGTTTAAAGGATATATATAAATATCTACTTGAAACAAAGTTTCATGTATTTAAATTTATTTTTAGAAAGCCTTGGGGTGTTACACTAAGTACCAGTCATAAGGTAAAATTATTTGGTACTTTATTTAACTAATACGACAAAGAAAATTAGGCATGTTATATTAAACATCCTTTTAAAAATTAATTATTTAACTAACATCCTATCATAATTAGGAAATTTATAACTTAAATCTACTTTTATAAATTTTATTTATCCAAAATTTTCTAAAAAATTGGGATTAGTTAAATTAAATTTCAATTACAATCTATAAAGGAAAACACCCTTTAGGTTGCAATTTCCATTTTAATTAATAGATGCATCATAAATAATAAAGCTCAAAAGTAGGTAATATGGCCTTTTATTTATTAAGGAAGGGTTTGGTCAAATAAGATGTGACCATAGTTTTATATGCAACACCATATAAGAGGATAAAAGTAATTAAAATAAATACCCCTATATAATATAGACATACACCTATGGGGTTAAGTATTAAGTCATAACAAATTAAAGGAGACCTACAAGGGTCCCGTTATAATGAACCTGGGTCCATAAATCACAATAGTTGATTTAATTATTAAAATTTAAAATACCCTTAGTCGATTATCTCATAAGAAACATTCCCCAAATGAAATATATGGGTACATTTGTGCATTTAAGAATTTATTCATACATGTCATCATGCCGAAGTGATAGGGTTATAAGCCTTTATAAAGGAAACCTATTCATTTAAGGTAAATATTTAAGTCATTTTATATTTACAATAATCTCAAATTATATCATGCTCTTATATAATGGTTCAATTATAAGGGTTTCCATTTCATAGTTTATAAAGCATATATACACTTTAATAACCAATTTTATATTAAAATTATAACTATGAATGCTATCACAATCAATAAGTACCGAAAAACATGGAAATTAATTATGGAAAGATATTACCTAAGAAATAAACCACTGAAGCATGGTATATAAGAAAGACATGACGAGTAAATCATTGAAACATTTTATGAAGGAAAACATACAAAATAAATCACACATCATGTTATACAAACAAGAATTCTAATGAAATATCTAAGAAGGTATAAAACTAAGAATGTTACTAAAATTCATAAAATGGTATATAACATGCATGCCGATAAACACTCAAGGCGCATTGATCGATCTCAAATAGCCTAGCAATGTAATCTAGATAGCATGTGAATATCTATGTGAATATAATGATGAATTTAATTTTACATCCTTTACATATTGGGAAAAGGGTAAAATACCATAATATCATAAATCATTAAGTAGCAGAAGGTGCACCAATTACTCAAGGTAAAATCAAAATCAACTATAACATCAAACAACATGAACAATGATCCCATCCCTAGACACTTGGTATTTTCCCCTTGAATGAGTTGATCACTACTAGACCAGGATATTTAATAATTACCAAAACATTTCTAGTCTACTGTATACCAATAAAAAATAGTAATCCAAAGGAAAAGAGGATTTGATACCACTTGTTAACATCCTAACCCAATAGACTATGAAACCAATATCTGATCTGATTTTCACATGGACTCAAGCATGCCTCTCCAGATGCCAAAGGCTGCTGACTAGAATCAAGGGTGTAATGATGGTTTAGTGTGGATATTTTACCCTCATTATTATAGTGGAATAATAGTATAATCATGTATAAATTAATAGGTATTAGAAATAATATAAATAGAAGATAGAGTATCCTAAGATAAATATAATAACTGAATAAACATGGTCAACACCAAATATATAACTATGAATGCATGTACGGATGAGGAAATATAACTAGAGTATTAAAAAAATAGTATTCAATAAAAAAGAGTAGATTATATGAATAAATAAAATGAAAAAAATCCTCAAGGTCTAACTCCATGAGAACCTTGAGCTCCAACTCAGTCTTGTGCTCCAAAGCTCCCATGTATAACGTACAACACTAGCAACAATCCAAAGAACTACAAACATGAGGTCTTCTTTGGTACCCCAGTGCAATGGATACCCAAGTAAGGTGTGATATATACTCAGTATCCCACCACCAATGGAATTTAAATAATAATCGTGATTGTGAATTTAAAATATAGCAGTGCCCAAGTATGTTAGTAGAAGTAATAAACAAAAAAGTAAACAAGTCATCCCAGGTTTCTAGGGGAAAACTAGCCAACCATACCTTATTTGGATTAAGATGACATGTCACTAAAATAGGATTAACATATACAAATATAATATAGGTTTAATAATGGATAATCATAAAATAAGTATCAAGATATGTACCAAACCCCAAGCATGTGATTCGTCTTGGCAGACACGTCCCTAGATAACACCCATGCATCAATTATCTTTAACATAAAATTCATCATTGTTATTTAATGAGAGGAACCTTGATCCCATCCAAGGTGATCCAATAAGGAATCCCAGGTTTTAATCTAGGGTTAATGTAAATACCCAACACTGTAAGAGTCTGAACAATGCGATATATAAATAGATTCCCAAGTATCACTCCCAGTGTGGTTTGAAGATAAGTGAAAAATTTCGAGTCTTCCCTGGTATCTCACACAGGGGACCAAATATTTCTTGTGGCATGGTATATTAATCTTACCATAGATACCATCCATGGGGTCTCTTCTAGGGAACCAATATCACTCATAAGGGGGTATATAATTTGTATGATAAGCTTGTCCAAGGTATACCAAGTATGGATCCTAATGTAATATTAAAAAGTTACCTTTGAGATCGTCCTTGTCATTAAGAAAAAGGAAAACCAAGTATCTATCAAGGAATAATATAGTCTTAACAACCTATGAGACCATATAATGTGTTCCGTAAAGAGTAACCCGAGAATCTCTCAAGTTGCTCATAATTTATATAAGTGTTTATGTTCAATTATAAGGTGTACATGTTAGTAACGTTCCATATAATAACACTATTATATGGTGGGTGGGGGGGGGGGGGGTCAAGTGTAATAGAATACCCCATTATATGTCATAAATAATTAAGGAGAGGCCCAATCCAATTTATCATTCAATTATAATAAAAGAGAAGTCCATGTACTAAGTATGTCATCAAACAAAATTCAAATTTATTTTCTCACCTAAGGCATAATTGATAACTAGTAAATGCCATGGGATATGGAATTTCATTTAAAATTACATTTAATTAGGGATAATCCTTTAAAATGAGATAGGAAAAACTACTAGGAGGTGGTTGGGTCACTAAAGAATAACATAGTGGAGTGTCACCTTTTACCACATTCTAATTAATCACCCCACGAACATTTTATAAGACATAACAACTTAATGAAGGGTTTATTATAAAAAAATTAATTAATTAAATTCATCCAAGGGAAACCCATAATGGAGGTTCAGTATCATGGTTCATGACCATCAACAATCTAATCTAATATGCCAGAGGTACTATAATTAAGTAATTCGGTTCTATATCAAGTACTACACATTTATGAGGCATTCCTAGGAAATACCAACGTGCGCCACAATGAAGTGAAATTATAAATCAAAAAAATTTAGGAAAAATCCATAGAACACCTACCTTATACCAAGGATGGTGCACACATCTAGTATTTAAGATTTATTTGGTCCAGTTTGAGAGAAATCGATGAAATAGACAAACACCCTGAAAATAGGGTGAATCAGATCACACAAAGATAGAACAAGATGTGGGAAGATAAATGATAGAAAGAGGAAGGAGGAGTGAATAAATTACCAAGGGTAACAAAAAATACCAATGGGACATGAAATGGAAACTGGATGAAGGAGAGGCACCCATGCCTAGGAGGAGAGGAGAAGGAACCCTAGGTGGACTACTACATATGGAAGAGGACAAGTAAAAGAGGGGAGAAGTAAATTAAAAGGATTTAGGGAAGAAATGGGAATTCCACACCATTTAATGAGGCCTATAGTTTTTCCCAAAATATATCCAATCCATTCACTACCTGTGTTCTACGAACTACCCAAGAAACCCCCTCACATGGGCTAGCCACCCGATTTGGCTAACCATGTAAAGCCTGTGCAAAATCCCTATGTCAGAAAACTTTGTAGCAACTACACAATCGTGTGGATCCTATCGCATGTTTAGAAAAAACTATGTGATAACTCCATCTCCACTAGATTAGCTTCATGGTTTCACTTAGTGGGATACATAGATTTTGAAAAACTGTTCACCCTAACCAGTTCTTCCCAATGTTGAGTTTTCAGGGCCCAGTTCTCCCGAAACTCAAAGGAATATCTGAGGCACCCCTCAAGCCTTAATCCATGTATAAAAGAACAAATTTATTTTTTTCAACTCTCAGAATTATGTTCCAAATCCTTTTTTACAATTTTTCCATCCACCAAACTAAAAATTCAAGTTCCTTTGGAAAATTTCATCCGGTCCAAAAACATGGTATGTTACAAAAAAATTATACAAAGCTCCCACCAAAGTTAAAAAAGTTGTTAAAAAGAAATATTTTAAAATTTTAAATAGAGTCGCAGCTAAATTTGATGTTCATAAGTTCAAATAGAAATTTTACAAGAGAAAACAAGTTGAAAACCCCCCTCCTTTATAGAGGAAAAATCCAAAGAAAATGACTAATTAAGCCTTCATTGTATTTATGAAAAATAAAGAAGAGAAAAAAACCAATGATCTATCCTTTGGGTTAGATAAGGTTAAGGACTTATCTCTTAATAAACAAAAATATCATAATATTTGAGAAGAAGAGAATAAGAATAGAAAGGCTAAAAAATATATGTAAGAAAAGTTTGATAAATATTCCTTAAAAGTTTCGATTAAATTCATTTAAGGGTTAAAATTTCACCCAAAACTATTACTCCATCATCTGATCAACTGGAAGAATTTTTTTTGAACAAACTATTGGAAAATTAGTTCAAATTTAAGTGTAAAATTTAAAAGTTGATAAAAGAAAACAAAAGGAAGTTGTGGTTGAAGTTATGCATCCTGAAGTTCAAAAACAAGATGAAATAGTATAGTAAGGGATCGGTCAATCTTCTTATCTGAAATAATTAAAACTTCTTCTAGGTAAGAAAACATTAAAAAAGAATTCTAAATTAGTTGAGGGGCTCAAAGTGAATTTTTATTTTTAATATATGTTATAATCCTAATCATATTCATTATCTATTAAATTTATAAAGAGTGTTTCATTGAGTAGCCTAGATAAAAATGTTTCTTTAGAAGAAAATTAATAACTATCAGAAGATCAGACATCGAACGAACCTTCATCCTATGATGGTGATGATAATTTCATGAATTTTTTTGATGATAAATCTTATGTAAAAGATAAAGGTGGACATTATAGTCTACTAGGTATTTTAATTCCTAGTGCTTCAAGTGATTCTACAAAATCTCCTCTAAGTAATCAAATCGAATAAATAGATTTGAAAATAAATTACCTTAGTAAAGTAATTTATCATTTGGATTGAATTTTTATTTTTCCCTAAAATTAAAGCAATGTGTAAGTACATTACAAGAAGATTTATGTATTATAAAATTTAACTTATTTGAAACAACTTTCTAACTTGGTTATCCAGAATGAAGCATAGTTCAATGATTTCAAAGGAAGATAAAAATATACTTTGAGAAAATTGAAGGAACTTATCTAATGGATCCAACATAATGAAGGTTATTTTAAATATAATGATGATCATATTCATGGTATTTTAAATTTAACTTATTTAATAACAAAATTTTCGAGAAGTATGAGTGATGATGTATTAAACTCCCTCAAATTACTAGATATTCTAAAATTTCTTTATATTAATCAAGATGATGAATATAAAAAACAACAGAAGAATATTAAATAATTTAAGATGAATTTTAAAATCTAAAGAGAACAGTGCACGTTCTATAATCTAACCAAGGAAAATGTAGTACAGTTAGAGATATGGAGGAATAAGTTTTAAATATAATGAAAAGTTTGGTTGTTCTGTAATAGAACCATAATGAAAGTACTAACACTCAATCTTTAGAAGAAGAGGTCTTTGATCTCAAGAATGAAAAAAATAAGTTTTAAGTTCTATAAAAATAAGTTTCAAAGATAATTCAAACCTTAGATGAGTCATAGAAGTATCAAAATGATGTGAATAAAATTAATATGATCATCCAAAACCATCCAAAGAAAAATTGATAATATTCTCCAAACTCTTTATTTTTTTAATAACTCGGACATATTTTTAATGGATATTCTCCTTGAAATTTTTTATAGATATTTACATTTCAATTGGTTAAATTTTCCTCTAACACTTATGGTTGAATATATTTATTATTTTTTTTGGATTTTTGTATTCATATCTTGTTTCATGTATAATTTCATTCCCTAAAATTTCATGTACTCTTTCTACCTCCTATAAATTATTCTTTTCAAAAATAACAAATGGGAAGAAAATTTTATAACTTTTTAAGATGAAGTGTAAGACTATTTAATGTTATAGATGAAATATTATAATCTCTAAAACAAATGGGGAGATTGAAACACAGAGAAAATAGGTATAAGAGAAAATTATATGAGAAATGAGGTGTAATTCTCTTATGTTTCAACTTTAGTTTTTATTTTTAAAAAGTTATGGTTTGGGATTTTCAAAAAGGTGTAGATTCTTGAGTCTAAAGGATAAATTTCAAAACTTTCTAACATTATTTTGAAAATCAAAACACACTTAATTAAAAGTTTATATTTTACTAACTACTATACTTGCTATGTTATAAGTATGATTTTGAGAAAATATATTTTATCAGAAATAGAAATATGGTTCATCATACAAAATTATTTTTAGTAATAAGAATAACATGTATTCTATACATCAAATAAACTATTAATTATTTCATTAGATAAATATTTACATAAGTAAAAAAGTCAAAATATAATGAATTCTATCATACAAAGTTATATCAAGACCATAATATGAACTTCATCAGATGGAAGTACACATTTTTTCTAAAAGAAAATTTATTAAAGTCATTAGATGAAGAAATATAATTTCGCCAGATGGACTATATTTATTCTACCAAATGAAATCTGAATACAATTCGGTGGAGCAATATATTATGACCACCAAACAATCATGATGAGATGAAATATTTTAAGTGAAGAAATAATTTCTTTGAATCCATTGAAATGACTTATGAGAAATAAAAAATATGACCCTTTAAGAAATACCTATAAATAGAATCATCATTTGTGGAGGAGTAGGCTTTAACATCATTGAAAATCTAAATTTACTTTGAAGATTTTATAACACCTTGTTACTAGTGTGATCCATTGTAATATTTATTTAGTTTTTTGATCTTAAGGAATCAATGTGAGGATTTTAAATGCCTTAAGATCTTTTGTGTTTGTAATTTTCTATCTGATCTTGAGTTTGATCAAGGGATTTCAGGGATAAGAAGACAGAGGTTATTTCAATCATTCTGATTAAGGGTTCCTGAGGATATGGAAATAGAAGTTGTTCTAATATCTCTATAGAGTTATTTCTTACTTAAGGAAGACAAACCTTTATGTCTTGGTGAAAACCATGGATACCTAAATTCCAGGCTATAAACTTTCTTAATGCTAAATTTTAAAGAATGGATCATTGTTATAATTTTTTAATGTTTTTTTCTTTCTTTACAAAGCTTACTTTACTTATTTTTAAAAGTTTATTTTTCCACTGTGCATGTTTAAGGAAAGTTTCATTGTTAAAAAATTTTCCTCAACTCTTTATAAAGTATCTATATGAAAAATTATTTAATTACATATTTATATATTGGAAAAAGGTTTATCCAAATTACCTATATAGTGAGGTTAAGGAAATTTTATGTTTTATTTTATAAACTAAAATTTTTCCCCACTTAGGGTAAAATTATTACTCTTTAAATCCTATATTTGGGTCAAGTGAAGGTAACTCGAGACCATGCTTCTAGAACACTGGCTTCCGATAAATCAAAAAAAAAAGTGTAATCAACACCGGTTCTCAATTACCTAAACACTTTCCCAAGACTTCCCATGTACAACCTTTCAAAATCAATGGACCATTACTAATCCCACATCACACCAAATAAGAAACATGACTAATTTCTAAGGCACAATAATTTCCAATGAAACCAACATCCTATAGGGAAAATTCAGGATGATAAACACAAGAACAAATTGAATATAGATTACCTAAAAGGTTTCAAAAACTCTAGACTCTTCAAATTCAATTCTCATTGATTTTTCAAACCAATCCATAAAAATCCTCAAAGATCCATTACTGAAAAAAATAATTACTCACATTAGGGATCACTCATAGGGATGCAATTCCATATTTCCATTGAGACTTTTATTAGGGTGTGCTAAAAATCACATAGCATACCAACCCAAAAAAATTTAGTTCCTGAATAAAAATGAAATAACCTTGATGTAAACCATATAAAAAATAAAAAAAAAACTACACTCAAAACAAAGGAATTACAAAAATCCCCATTGTCTTTAAAATTATCAATACTAAATTAAATGTTAAAAACCACCTTCATGTAAGAAGGTTCAATTTGAAAAAATTTCAACCCATTTAGAAACAATTATCTTCATTTAGTAAATAAAACAAGGAACCACCAATTTTTATTTAAAACCAACAATTTAAATTAAAATATTTATAACTAATTTCATGGAAAAACACATAGTCTGAAAACACTCAAACATCATTGAAATGATTTCTAGGTTCCTTTTAAAAAAAATTATCCCCCTTTTAAACATCAAATAAATTTTTGATTTTTTTGTTAAATTACACATTTAAACAAACCACAATACAATTTTTTTTTCAAGACACTACTCCAAAACTTTATTTAAAAATTACTTCCAAAATTAAAAGATAGCCTAAACAGACTCTTGATCTCATGAGGTTAACTAGAAGTAATAAATTAAATTATAATGAAAATCAAAAAGTACAATGTCTTGGAATTCCATGGGTTTTTTTTATATTTAAATGGTTTTTTAAGAGACTAGACTGAGAGATAGAACATAATTCTGAGACCCGATGTAGTCAGAATGGATTTTCAAACTTTTTTTTTAAAGTTTATCAATTAAACATGCGAGTGTGATTTTCTATCCTTTGAACCTGTGCTCAGATTGAAAATAAGAGGGCACCATTGAACTCAGAATGGATAGATTTTCCTATAAAGGACTCAACTTCAACCATCGTGGCTCAACCATAAAAGTTATTCTTTTCGGGATTTTTGAAGAAAAATTCAAATAAAATAAACTGGATTTATTTTATTTTTTTTAATACAAAATTATTGCAGCATAACGAATTTACACTCGAGCATAACCAAAACACTGTTTTATTAATGCAATAGTGTAATGATGTTGTGTCGGATGAGTAACAGAAAGGTGGTTAACACCCCTTAATATTTTGACAATGATCAATCATTAATGAGGTAGAGAGGAAAGCTCCAAGTCTTTGGAGGATCGCCATTGATGAATGATGAATGACAAATGATGATCACTAAAGATAACGGATCAACAAATTGATGAACAAGATTCAGATCAAACGTGGATGAGTGAAGACAATGCAGAGATGTTCTTCATCAGTGAAAGAACTAAATTGAGGTAGGGGTTGTTATTTTTAAGTTATAACTTTCCCATTCTTGGATTTAAAACAACAAATGCATATCAACCCACAAACACCTTGACCCATGGATCGATCGGTCTTGAAGATGCTATTGGTTTCATTCTTGATCCTTCTAAGGGGAGATGATAAAGTCCGTAATGAAAAATAGACAAAGATCATTACATGGTTTGTTTCTTCATGATCATTCCCTCTTATTCCCATGATTTATTAATTATTTATGGGATATAAACATAAGATCATCGAACTTTCACCTTGCGGTGCAATGATCTGATATCACAGATTGTAGATAGATGTGGAATGAGTGGGGTGCGATGAAGATGATGGTAGGTGGGATAAAGTATCATGAGAGATACTTTAATTTGAGAATTTTCTAGAGGAAGGGATGAAAAAGGTGGTTTTAACCCCATGCGATGAAGGATGCATACCAAGGGTTCTAAAACACCCTTCAGATCGAAGAACGGACCACTAGAGAGCATCCGGTGGTCTGTGGAAAAGGTTGTCGGCATGAATAATGATGGGACAATGCACCATGGAGGGGGTGACAGTGGAAGTAGCATGAATAAGCTACAACTGAAGCTGTGGCGTGAACTAGATCCGTAGAAAAGATGCAGGTCTTTCTGTATGAACCAGTTCACATGAGCGGATGAGTTGACGAAGGTGGCGGTGCCAGCTAGAGCCGCCTAGTGCACAATGGACGCGACACAACCGCTTCCAGTTTGGAAGAGTCAACCCACTCAAGGGTGGGATGGGTTGATACTGGAAGGCCTTGCCCAACCAGGTGGGGTAGGCCTGGCCCAACCAGTCTGACTAGGTCGGACCGAACCTGATCCAACCGACCACCATTTTGCTAAAACGATTGTAACTTCTAAACAGAGCATCCATTTGACAATATGTTTGTGTTGTTGGGACCCTTGGGATGATATGGTACTTTTTAGATACTCTAAGTGAGTTTTTGAGAAAGTTAGAGGATGAACTATTTAGTTTGAAGAGTAGGATCTTCCAGTACGAGCATACTTTGGGCAGAATCAGGGTGATTCTTATAATGAGATGTTAGGATGGTTAAGCCATCAATGATTCAAGGTGCAAGGACTCCTTATCCCTCTACTTTAGTAGAGACAAGACTCCCTATTTTTTGGTTGCGGGTTCATTTTCATTTGAGTGGTTTCCCCCAACAGTGTTACTCCCCTATAGGATTAGGGCACAGGTTCTTGAAGAAGTTCATAAAGGAAGAGTCGGTACTCCCCTACTATGCCAGGGAGCAGTTCTTCTATCCTTGGAGTTGGTACTCCCTTACTAGACTAGGGAACAAGTCCTCCATATCTAACACATATAGAGTTGGTATTCCCCTACCTGGTAGGGAGCATGTCCTCTTTTGTAGGAGTCAGCACTCCCCTGTCGTTCAAGGGTGCGTGTCCTACTTACAAAGTGCTAGGACAAAGTCAGTGCTCCCCTACCATGCTAGGGAGCAGGTCCTCTAGCTTGGGGTCAGTACTCCCCTAACATACTAGGGTGAAGGTCCCCATAGCGAACAAACTAACAGAGTCAGTACTCCCATATATTACCAGGGTATGGGTCATCTAGTCACTGAGTGGTACTCCCATACCGGGTAGGATGTGGGTCCTCAATATATGAAGTTGTACTCCCCTGCCAATTTGGGGTGTGGGTCCATCATGATTCATACTCCCCTTTTGGAAACAGGTCGCAGGTCCTCACTTACAGGGTCGTACTCCCCCGTATT
This sequence comes from Viscum album, assembly GCA_963277665.1. Lineage (NCBI taxonomy): Eukaryota > Viridiplantae > Streptophyta > Magnoliopsida > Santalales > Viscaceae > Viscum > Viscum album. Next base: position 989,532,246 of record OY728136.1, on the reverse strand, counting down.
TGAGTAATGACTGGAAGCGGGTCCTTCATAGGAGTTGGAGCTCCCTCAACTGAAAGACACAATTATGAAAAGAGGGGTCCTCCAATTGAAGAGATCGATACCTAGGTAAGAGTTAGTGTTCCCTCAACAAACTGAGGTGCGGGCCACTCCTTTCAGGAGCGACTGAGGTATCACATGATAGAATAGAGTAGTGGTCCCTCAAATATGCTCAGTAGTGAGGGGAGATCCTCTTCACTTGGGTTTCTTTAGACTTTCATTGGGAACAAGGTTGTGACAACTAGACCTCCAGTGTAGGGAACTAGAGTCAGACCTAGTGGAATGTTCCTGATGGAGCACGTTCTCTTAGACATACCATTCAGAATGGCATGATTGTACCAGATGGAGTGAATCTCTCGAACGGGTGTCATTAGGGATGGATGAGCTTGTGGAGTGTGATCTCCTGGTTTGTGTGTTATGACTTGAGCCTTCGATAAAAATCCTGAAGCTGGTAGTGTGGTTGGGACCACATGTTTTCTAAGTAGATGAAAAAAGTATATCTGAACTTTTATGGTATATGTATAGACATATACCTAAGTAGAGTGTAATATGAATTCATTTTTGGTTTTTCTCCTGTGCATTCCTTTGTGGTTTTTCTCTTGTGCTTTACCTTTGGGGTTTTGGGTTCCCCTACTAAGTATTATTTTACACATCCCTACATGGGATTTTCCCACATGTGTCGTGTCTTGTGTAGATGACCGATGCTTTTACAGAGTCCTAGGAGGACCAGGACCTGGTGGTGTTCAATGAGATCAGACAAACATGGTGTACTTCTACAACTTCAGGTAGCTACCCTTCATCTACACTTCAGGTAGGATTCCTGTTGGGCGAGCTTCATGGAATTGGAGTTTTACTCATGTTCTATTTTTCTTTTGGTGGGCTTGTAAACTGGCCTGGGTTTCCACCCTGTACTTTACTTTCCATTGTACTCTAGTTGTGTTTTACTTAGTGGATTTCATGCATGGTTTCCTTGGATTTTAATTTCTAGTACCTTTGGTTGGGATTTTTGTGCATGTGTATAGGTACTTGGAAAATGCCTCTTATTTGCAGGTTAATGCCTTTGGGGCTAGTCGCCAGCCCCTAGCCTTTGGAAGCGGGCCTGTGGTAGTCGCGACATGGGCCTCGAGGGATGGGTTGTGACAAATCGGTATCAAAGGTGGTTGGTTCCACCTCAATGACTGAAGGTATATTGTTTTTGGTTTTGGGAAACATTTTTAAGTGTTTTGAGTTTAGATTTTAGGCTAGGGACTCTAGTATTGGTGTGGTGGTCGACATATCCATACACCAGGACTCTAGACACCTTTTTTCCAACTCGGTATATGGGAACACTGATTGTGGGGAGATAAAGGGTACATGAATCATGTAGGAATGGTTGTGATTTCCATGTTCTTCTTGAGTAAGATCTACATATATACTCTTTAACCATAGTTCAACTTGATATATTTCAGAATGACACTATGACAATATCTAGGTAGGATTATAAAACATGATTATAATGATGATCCATCCCAAGTGGAGGTTGTAGTGTAGGGTACTAAATCTATGATGTTACCTATGGGTGGTGTACTAGTGGTGAAACCACCCTTCGATCAATAGTTTTTACCAGCGATACCAATAGAGGATGAACGTAGGCTGAGTACGCTACACAAGTTCTAGAGGTAGAGACCACCCAGTTTTTGAGGTGAGACAGATCCTTAAGTAGCTGAGGATTGGCTTGAGGTTGTTTTGCGAGTCTTCCACCTAGTGAGAATGCCTCCCAAATAGATGGGGATCTTAGCCGCAAGACTTATTCAGGGAATGGTAGGGAGATGGTGGAGCTTGATGATCTAGATGCACGATGAGGTGACCGTCACCTGGATTGACTTTGAGCGCCTCTTCAGGGAGAAGTTCTTTCTGGAGACTTTACGCACTATGTGTATATAAGAGATGCTGAACCTATGATAGGGAAGCATGATGGTAGTAGATTACTCAATGAGATTCACAGATCTTTCTCACTACTATACTGATATGGCGTGGGACCCTTACTTAAGGGCCTAGACCTTTGAGTAGGGACTATGCCGGGAGATCAAGGTGTCGGTGATACCCCTTAGCATTCCAACATATGCTGGGGTGATGGAGTGAGCCCCAATGGTTGAGAGATACCTGGAAGAGGAGAATATGGATGTGACCTATAAGAGAGGTCATGAGGTAGAGGTTTCTACTAGAGTTAGTAGATGATAGTTGATAATATTGAGGAGTAGGAGGCATACCCATGCTTCAACATAGACACATGGGTCTGTGGCACAGGAGCAGTGCCAAGGAGTAGATCAGCCGCAGAAGAAGCGATGATTTTCTTGCAACTACTGGGGGCATTTTACTAGAGATTGTATGACCCTCCATGCAACTGAGAAGGAGCCAACAGACAACCTCATTGGAAGAGAAAACGCTTGGAGTAAGGAGTTGTACAAGATACTGGGAAAGGTAGAGGATCTGGACAAGAAACATGAGGTGGAAGGTAGTTTTTAGCTTTTCTATCACCACCCCCAGGTGGTCCACACTAGGATCAAGTAGCTGGAGGACATGGGTGAGGATAGCTGAATGTGATCTTGGATTTTGACCAAATGCTCCATGAGAAATTCTAGGTATGATATGTGTCTTTTCTTTTGGATGCCTTTTTAAATAGACACATGTGCTAGTCATCCTACTTTTTCTATGTGTTATGTTCGATACTTCGAGGTTCTGGTTGGACCAAGGGCTTGAACCTCATGCTTAGAGACTCCTACTAGAGGATACCCGTTGATCACACACTAGATCTAATAGTGTGGCCTGAAAGTTGGAGGTGAGATTTGTGGTTGGGATCACTTAGTCATGGTGTCGAGGCCTTTGGACATCATTCTAGGTATGGACTACTACCATTCATACTTGTATTGATTATATTAGGAAAAGGATGCAGTGTTTATGTGATGGTAAAGAAGGGTTTTCCCATGCGGTGAAAGGGAAAACCAGGCAGCACATAGTTGACTCTTGCAAAGAGTCCTACTTTGGATTATTCTGTGGTGGCAGAGTTAGAACCCATGATGTTTTTGTAGTATGAAATGGTTGTTTACCATCTATACTCAGCTGATATTCCACTAGTGAGTGTGGTAGTGTTTCAATTTCGAAAAGTTGTGTGGCTGATATAGGTTGTAGATAGTGGGCCTAGTAAGACCCAATGTTCTCTTTTGGAAAGTCATATTTCATTTGTAAATACCCCTATGTTTTTAGTGTCAACATTGAACACATAAAGCTTGTGGATTATTTAGCACAGTTCGTCTAGGGGTGGATGTGAACTATTGGTTTCTATTTGTATCTACGTCAGGTTAGCATGGAGGTGAGCTGCTAGACCCCATGACTACAAATGGATCAGAGTACTTAATGCTTTTCCCACTTGTCGCAACTAAATAGACTTGTTCCCATTGTTGCATAATGTTGACCTAGCAGAAGATGTCCATGAAAGTGGTCGATCTCAGTGGTTCCTTGAGGTGCATGCTTGTAAGCATCACATAGAACCTTGATGAACCTATTTTTCTTCCCTTGAGTTTAGGATTTTTATTTTTGGGGATGAAAATCCTTAAGGTGGGGAGAATGTAATGCCCTAGAATTCCATGGATTTTTTTTTCAAATTTAAATGGGATTTTAATGAGACCATACTCTAAAATGGAACGTAATTCTGAAACCTAAAGTGGCCGTAATTGATTTTTGAAATTCTTTTAAAGATTATTAATTAAACGTGAGAGATAGATTTTCTATCTTTTGAACCAGTTCTCAAATCAAAAATTGAAGGGAACTATTGAACTCAGAATGATAGGATTTTCCTAGAAAGGAATTAACTTCGACCAGTGTGGGTCAACCAGAAAAGTTATTTTTTTCTGTCTTTTTAAAGAAAAAATTAAATTAAATAAAATAAATTGAATTTATTTTATTTTTATTTGAATTTGAAATATTTGCATCATAACGGATTTCCAACCAAGTGTAACCGAAATGTTTTTTCATTAATGAAATAGCTTAACAATGTTGCGTCACATTAGTAATAGAAAGGAAGTTAACACCCCTTAATAGTTTGACAATGATCAATCATTGACGAGTTAGAGAGGAAGCCTATGAGTCTATAGAGGATTGCCGTCAATGAATTACGAATGATGATTTCCAATTATGATGGATCCAAAAATCGACGAATGAGAATCAAATCAAATGTGGATGAATGAAGACAACATGGAGACATTATTCATCAGTAAAATAATTGAATCGAGGTATGGATTGTTATTTTTAAGCTTCAACTTTCATGTTATTGGATTTAAAATGACAAGCACAGATCAAACCACAAACATGTTGACCCATGGTTTGATCGATCTTGAAAGATGATATTGGTTTAATTCTTGATCCTTCTAGTGGGATCATATCAAGGTCGTAATGAACAACAACTTAAGATCATTCCCCAGGTTGTTTCCTCGCGATCCTTCCCTCTTCTTCCTATGCTTACTTCATTCTTTGCGGGATATAAACATAAGATCATCGAAAATTCACCTAACGACACAATGATCCGACATCGCTGATCATAGATGGACGTGACATGAGTGGGGTGAGACGACGACAATGGTAAGTGGAATAAAGTGGCACGGGAGATTCCTTCATTCAGTCACTTTCTGGCAGAAGGGATCGAAAAGGAGTTTTGAACCCCAGGAGATGAATAAAATGGCCTGAGGGTTCTGAAACACCCTCCAGATCAAAGAATGGACCACCAGAGCATGTCCAATGGTTCGTGAAAAATGCTGTCGGTGCATCAGAGGAAGGGGTGGCATGCCGCGGAGGGGGAAACAACGGAAACCATGTAAAGAATACATGGCCAAAGATGTGGAATGACTTGGACCTGTAGAAAATCCACAGGTCTTTTCAGATGAATCAGTACTCGTGAGAAGACCGGTTGACCAAGGTGGTGGTGCCAGCTGGTGCCACCTGGTGTATAACGGACACGACAGAGCCGCGTCCGGTTTGGAGGAGACGACCCACTCATGGGAGGGACAGATTTCTATTGGTGGGTCGGACCTAGCCAGGTGGGTTGGGACAGACCCACGACCTAGCTGGTCTGGGCCAGGCCCATTAGGCTGGGTTAGACCCGGGTTGGGTCAAGTTAGTTTGACTAGGTCAGACAGGACTCAGACCCAACCGTCCCCCGTTTCTCAAAAACAGTCGTAACTTCTAAATGGAGTATACTTTTGATGATCTGTCTACGACGTTGGGAACCGTGGGATGAGACAGTCCATTTTAGATACTGTAAGTGAGTTTTTGAGAAAGTTATAGGACAATATCTTTGGTTTTAAGAGTAGGCTCTCCCAGTACGAGCATGATTTGGGCATAATCAGGTTTATTCTTATGATAAGATGTTAGGATGGTTACTCCCTTGATGACTTAAGTTCTGGGTACTAATTATCCCTCTAATTTGGTATAGATGGTACTCCCCATGTTTTTGGTTGTGGGTTTTTTTTCCTTTGAGTGGTTTCCCCTAAAAGTGTTACTCCCCTATAGGATTAGGGCGTGGGTTCTTGAAGAAGTATGTAAAGGAAGAGTTAGTACTCCCCTACCATGCTAGAGAGGGGGTCCTCTATCCTTGGTGTCAATACTACCATATTGTACTAGGGTGCGGGTCTTCCATATCTAACACATATAGATTCAGTACTCCCTTACTGGGTAGGGAGCAAGTCCTCTATTGTTTGAGTCATTACTCCCATTCCGTTCTAGGGTGTGGGTCCTCTCTACATAGTGCTACGGTAGAGTCGGTACTCCCCTTCCATACCAGGGAGAGGGTCCTCTAGCCTAGGTTCAGTACTCCCTTAGCGTACTAGGGTGCATGTATCCCATAGAGAATAAACTAACAGAGTCAGTACTCCCCTATATTTCTAGGGTATGGGTCCTCTAGTCACTGAGTGGTACTCCCCTACTGGGTAGGGTGTGAGTCCTAGATATATGAAGTTTTACTCCCCTATTGATTCACGGTGCAAGTGCTTCATGATTAGTACTCCCCTGTGGGAACCAGGGCGCAGGTCCTCACTTACGAGGTCATACTCCCCCGTCTTTGAGTAGTGATGGGGAGTGGGTCCTCCATAAGAGTTGAAGCTCCCTCGACTAAAGGAGACAGTTATGAGGAGTGGTACCCTCCACTTGAATAGATCTATACCTAGGTAGGAGTTAGTAATCCCTCAACTGATTGAGGCATGGGCTACTCCTTTCAAGAGCGACTAAGGTATCACAAGATAGACTGGAGTAGTGATCCCTCAAACTTGCATAGCGGTGAGGGGTGGGCCACTTCACTTCAGTTTCCTTAGTCTTGAATTGAGAGCAAGGTTGTGATGACTAGACCTCCAGTACCGAGAAATAGAGTTGGACATAGTAGAAAGTTCCCGATGGAGCACGTTCTCTTGGATGCACCATTCAGAATGGTAGGATTGTACCTGATGTAATGAATCTCTTGGATGGGTACCATCAAGGATGGATGAGCTCGTGGAGTGTGATATCCTATTTGTTTGTTATGACTTGAGCCTTCGATGAAAATATTGAATCTGGCTCTATGGTTGGGAACACATGTTTTCTTAGTGGCTGAAATGAGTATATCTGGATGTTCATGGTATATGTATGGGAATATATCCGAGTAGAGTTGAATTTTTATTCCTATGTGGTTTTTCTTCTGTGTATTACTTTGTGATTTTTCTCTTGTGCTTTACCTTTTTGGTTTCAGGGACCTCTACTGAGTATCATTTTACTCACCCCTATATGAGTTTTGCCCGCACATGTCATGTCTTGTGAAGATGACCATAACTTTGATGGAGTCCAGGGAGGACCAAGACCTGGTGGTGTTTAGTGAGATCATACAGACATTGTGTACTTCTACAGATTCAGCTATCTACCCTTAACCCACCCTTCAGGTAGGCTTCCCAGTGGATGAGCTTTAGGGACTTAGAGTTTTACTTCTATTCTTTTTTTTTCTTTTAGGGGGCTTGTATACTAGCCCGGGTTTCCACCCTATACTTTACCTTCCATTGTACTCTGGTTGTGTTTTACATAGTGTATTTCATGCCTGGTTTCATTGGATTTTAATTTTTAGTACCTTTGGATGGAAGTTGT